>CM019825.1:45435180-46039833 GCA_009763385.1 Coix lacryma-jobi var. lacryma-jobi
GGGCAGTTGTCGGAGCTCGGGGTAGCCTCAGGGACAGGTTCGTCGGCGGCTGCCTCGATCTTGACTCCTTCTTCGGTGACTATACGAATGCAATGATGCATGCACATGAGTATGCTAGCATGAACAATGCAAAACAGGGCATACAACATGAACCCTAATCATTTTTTCTATTTTCCTTAATTATTTAAAAAGGTCATTTTATGAAGTTGCTCCAAAAATTACCAAATTAATCACATAAGTTCATTATGTTGTAGATAGATGGCAAAATAAATTTCATAATTTTTGGAGGTCATTAAGGTGCTCAAATAATTCCAGACATTAATTAACAAAAGGCACTATTTAACAATTAAAGATAAATGCTCAAAAATCAACTTGTTCCAAAAGACTTCAAAATTTCACCAGAGACTAAACATGGCATAGGAAGCTCACAAAAATTTATCTCATGATTTTTGGAGTTATAAATATTTTCTAAAAATCCAAAACCATCCATTTATTAATTAAAAGAGGGATTTTACATTTTCAAATTCTTGCAGAAAAGTCAAGTTTCATATTTTTATAAAATTCTACAAAGAGCAAGGAGCATACCAAATTTTTCTCAAGATTTAAGGAACAACAGATTAATTCACACAAAAAAGAGAAAACAGAACACTATTCACACTCTTTCAAAAAGGAAAAAGAAAAGAGCGCTGTGCTCCTTCCTCGCGAGGCTCGGGCGAAACGGGCTCGGGCGAGACGGAAGCGACTGCTTCGTCCGAGGCCTGGCCGGAGGCTCGGGCGAGACGGAAGGCATGTGTTCGCCGAGGCCTGGCTCGGGCGAAGCGGAGAGCATGCGCTCGCCGAGGCTTGGCTCGGGCGAAGCGGACTCGGGCGAGACGGAACGATCGCTTCGTCCGAGGCCTGGCTTGGAGGCTCGGGCGAATCGCAGGCGAGGCGGACGGCGGACCGGCCGCTCGGGGCTCGTGCTGGGAAAGCCGAGGGTGGGGAAAGATTCGCGGGCTCACCGTGAGTTGGAGGGAGACTCGGCGAGGCGGTGCAGGGTCGGAGGAGGGAATTCGACGGTGGAGGTGCTTCGGCGGAGCTCTCTGGCGCGAGCAGCGTCGGCGGCTCTGTCCACCAAAAGGGATCACCGAGGTGCGGTTAGGAGCGCACGGAGGTGAGGAAGAGAGGGCAGGGGTCGGAGGAACAGGAGGAACACTCACGGCGGTGAATTCCTCTCCTTGCCGAAACGCGGCCGCTTGCCGGAGTCGGGGAAGAACCGTTCGCGCCGGCGAAAGGAGGGGCAGAGGGGTGAAATTGGTGGTGTGGGAAGGTGGAGAAGCTCAAGACGAAGGCAACGGCGGCTTCGGCGGGCTCTGGGGAGGCTTGGTGGCTCGGGTTCACAGAGCTCGCTGGTGGCGGAAGAACGGCGGCGGCGGGTGGCTTTTATAGCCGAGCTCAGGGGCGGATAAGAGATGCGCGAGGGAGGATAAGGTCGGCCGCGTCGCGTGCTTGCGAATCCATGATGAAGAAGGACGGAAGTCTGCTCGGGGCCGCGGGCGCTCGCCGGTGACGCGCCACGCACGGCGACGTGCTGGGAGCAGTGGGGGACGGGGCGGAGGTCAGCGCTTGCGCGTGCGGGTGCGGCATGATGGCGCGGACAGCGGCGGCAGGTTGGAGGCGCGCGTGCATCTGCCAGGCGTGCGACGTGCGCAGCGCCGGCGGCTCGGCTATGGCCGGACCCCCCTAGCTCTAGGTTGAAGATGAACAGGGCTAGGTCTAGGGTTTGACTTTTGGCTGATCTCTGTATTTTGCAAATTACTCCCAAACTTGAACTGAGCAGCAAAAACTCAAAAACACCAAAGTTGTTTAGAAAAAAAAGATCTACAACTTTGTCAAAAGAATATTTTCAAATTCCAAACAGTTTTTGAATTAAATACGAAATCAGAAAAGGGGACACTTTTAGGATTTGAATAATTTCAAAATTACTTTTGATTTTACATTGAAAGTTGGAAATCTGCAAATATGAAAGTTGTTCCTTTTATCAAAACCTACAACTTTGCTAATATACCCTTTTTCTGAAACTCAATAGTTTTTAAATAAATTTTGAAAACTGAAAAGGGGACAAAAACTGGAGTTTGAATGAATTTGGATTTACTTCAAACTTTGTACAGAAACTTGAAAATTTGTAAAGACCAAAGTTGTTTCTCTTGGCCAGATCTACAACTTTGCTTTTTGGACCAACCTCAAATTTTGAATAATTTTGATTTACAAAAAGAGGGATAAAATCCAGGGTTTGGAAATCAGGGTTTTGCAAAGGGATTTGAAATCTGATTTTGATTTTTGAACTTTGGCCAACACAACAAAACTTCAACACATCCAACTGAACAAGAATTACACAAAGCTAGGCACAGAGGTGAAATTACCATTTTGCCCTTATAGGAAGATTTGGGCTTTTAGGGTTTTTGAAAAGAGATTGCTACACAAGCACTAAGCAAACATAAATGCAAGGCAGGAATAATTAATGACTAATGATGATGACATGTCAGGTTAATTACAGTTAAACAGCAGAGGTGTTACACTGTGCCTGCTGCTCCGGCCAGCAGTACTCCATCTCGCAACAACAAGGGCAAGGGCAAGGGGCGTGGTGGCGGACGTGGCCGCGGCAGCCCAGCGTGGTCCACAACTTTCAACCCTATGACGGGTACTTTCCAGGTGTGGCCAGGCTACGCTCATGGTGTCCTCGGCGCTCGACCTCGTGCTCCTGCCCCGACGCCGCAACAGCAGCTCCCCACGGCGTCTGGGCAGCACGCGCTGACCGCGTTTGGCGTGCCCCCTGGCTATGGCTATGGCACACCGGGGGTCCCCACTGGATATTGCACGCCAGGCATGCTTCCTCCGCACGCCCCTCCGGCTGGCTTCCAGTACGGCGCTCCTTCCCCAAGCACTTGGCCTCCATCACCGCCTAGTACAGTCTGGGACACACAGAGACTTGCTAATTCATTTAGCACTATGTCCCTCGCACCTCCTTCGACAAATGAGTGGTATATGGATTCGGGTGCTGATGCACACATGACGCCCAACTCTGGTAATCTCTCATCCTCCTCCATTGGCCATACTACCTTTTCTGCCGAGCGTCCCTTACATCTTCGTAACGTTCTTGTCGCTCCTCAAATTATTAAAAATCTTATTTCCGTTCGACAATTTACCACTGATAATTCATGTTCTGTTGAATTTGATCCGTTTGGTCTTTCTGTGAAGGATCTGGCAACCAGGAACGTCATCATCCGATGTAATAGCTCGGGGCGTCTCTACTCCTTCCATGTGCCATCACATGCACTTGCCGCTGCCACCTCCCCTAGTACTCTTTGGCATCGTCGTCTTGGTCATTTAGGTGTTGAGGCTTTGTCAAAATTAGTGCCATCTGTGTCCTCTCATAAAAGTGTGTTAGAGGCCGTTTGTCATGCTTGCCAGCTTGGTTGTCATGTACGACAGCCTTTTCCCACTTCATTTTCGCGTGCCATCAAGAATTTTGATTTAATACATTGTGATTTGTGGACATCACCTCTTGCTAGTGTTTCTGGTTTTAAATATTATCTCATTATTCTTGATGATTGCTCACATTTTACATGGACTTTTCCTTTACGCCTCAAGTCGGACACCTTCACCACTCTCTCTCATTTTTTTGCCTATGTTGCAACCCAGTTTGGTGCGATCATTAAAACTGTCCAATGCGACAACGGGCGTGAATTTGATGATTGGTCATCTCGTTCCTTTTTTCTCACTAAGGGTATCTCCATGCGCACGTCCTGTCCTCACACCTCTTCCCAAAATGGTCGAGTTGAGCGCATTATTCGTACCACTAATAATATTTTGCGCTCTCTCATGTTTCAGGCTAGCTTGCCTCTGCCGTATTGGGTTGAGGCACTCCAAACCGCCACATATCTTCTCAATTTACATCCAACAAAAACGCTAGCTTTCTCGACACCATTCTTTGCACTTTTTGGTGTCCAACCTACATACTCTCATCTACGCGTTTTTGGGTGTAAATGTTATCCTAATCTTTCCGCTACGGCCCCCAACAAACTTTCCCCCGTTCCACCCTTTGTGTTTTCCTAGGATATCCTCCTAAGCACAAGGGGTATCGGTACCTTGGTATATTCAAGATGCCAATGAAATTCAGCAATATAGGCCTATTTGTGTGCTGAATGTTAGCTTTAAAATCTTCACAAAGGTTGGCACAAATAGACTGATTAAGGTTGCTAAAACGGTGGTCAGTCCTACGCAGACCGCTTTTATGCCGGGCAGGAATATTATGGAAGGAGTACTTATCATACACGAAACTATCCATGAACTGCATACAAAGAAAAGAAATGGCGTCATTTTCAAGATTGACTTTGGAAAGGCGTATGATAAGGTTAAATGGTCATTTCTACAGCAAACCTTACAAATGAAATGTTTTCTCTCCCAAATGGTGTAGGTGAATTCAAAGTACGGTCTCGGGAGGAAGTGTGGGGATTAAAGTCAATGATGATGTTGACCCCTACTTCCAAACGAAGCGTGGGCTGAGACAAGGCGACCCTATGTCGCCTATCTTATTTAACATCGTCGCTGATATGCTAGCTCTTCTTATTAATAGAGCAAAAGCCGATGGTCAAACAAGAGGTATCATCCCAGACCTTATTGATCATGGTCTGTCTATTCTGCAGTATGCTGATGATACTATTATTTTTCTCGATCACGATCCAGAGCAGGCAAAGAATCTAAAGCTTTTGCTATGCGCCTTTGAACAGTTATCTGGGCTTAATATTAATTTTTATAAGAGTGAAATTTTTTGCTACGGAGCAGCCAAAGAGATGGAATCCTATTATACTACTCTTTGGGTGCAATGCAGGGGAGTATCCCTTCAGATATTTAGGAATCCCAATGCACCACAGATAACTCTTAAATTCTGATTGGAGAAAGATCGAAGAGCGTTTTCAACAAAAAACTCTCTTGTTGGAAAGCAAAATATTTGTCTTACGGAGGAAGACTAATCCCGCTTAATTCTGTACTAAGCAGCCTACCCATGTTCATGATGTCTTTCTTTGAGATTCCTAAAGGAGTACTCAAAAAACTTGACCATTTCAGATCAAGGTTTTTCTGGCAAGGTTCCTCCGACAAGCATAAATATAGACTTGTCAGATGGGACATCTTATGTCGTCCTAAAGAACAAGGGGGTAAGCCTGGGCGTTCGGGTTACCCGTTTTTTTGGGGTCGGGTAATTCGGGTAATTCAAAGTTCGGGTAATGAAAATTGTTACCCGAATTTAGTCCTGAAAAAACACTACCCGCAACTTCGGGTACCCGATAATTCGGGTTCGGGTTCGGGTATTACCCGATTTACCCGAATTCATAAAAAGAGCAAATTATACAAAATTTTAGTAGAAATTCATACATAATTTCAGCAACATCTTGTATAGAATTCTAACATTAATTTACAAACAATAACATATTACAATCACTTGTTCAAACGGAGAGAATAGTATACTAATTAAATGATAAATTTATTGATTTAACTAACAAAACATGATAAATACAAAGACAAAAATATAACTTCGGGTAATTCGGGTAGTTCGGGTACCGGGGGATATTACCCGAATTACCCAAACTAATTTCGGGTAATCAAAATCAGTATCCGAAGTTGGGATCGGGTACCTCGAGTTCGGGTAATTCGGGTCCGGGTTCGGGTAATTCGGGTACGGGTAATGGGTAGCGGGTATTTTGCCCAGGCTTACAAGGGGGTCTAGGCATCCTGGATTTACATTTACAGAATAAATGCCTATTGGCCAAATGGGTGGTTAATTTACTAAACTCAGATGGCATGTGGCAGTCGATGCTGAAGAAAAAATACTTATATTCTAAGACTCTTTCGCAAGTGACAACCAAACCAAATGACTCCCATTTTTGGAGAGGCCTCATGCGTATCAAAGATGAGATTTTGGCTATAGGTTCTTTCGATATCAAAGATGGGACCAATACGAGGTTCTGGGATGACACCTGGGTAGGTGTCAAGCCTCTAAAAGTTATGTATCCTTCCTTATATAATATAGTATGTGATTCACATGCAACTATATCAAAAGTAATGGCCACAAGTCCTCTTAATATCTCTTTTAGAAGGACTTTGGTGGATAATAAACTTTTAGAGTGGCTTAATTTGGTAGCGCGGATCTCCAATGTTAATTTGGTGGAAGGTTCAGATTTCTTTAAATGGGGCTTAACCAAATCTGGGTTATTTTTAGTACGCTCTATGTATCTTCATCTTATAGATACTCAATCACCTTTCCTTCATAGGAAGATCTCGAAGATAAAAGTTCCTCTAAAAATTAAAAATTTTCTGTGGTTCCTGCAGCGGGGGGTCGTCCTAACCAAGGACAACCTTGCTAGAAAAAACTGGACAGGGAGCCAACAATGTATTTGTTGCAATAGGAATGAGACTATCCAACACCTGTTCCTAGATTGTCCCTGTGCCAAAATGATTTGGAGGATTATCTTTTACGCTACCAATTTGACCCAACCGAGATCTATCAGACATATGTTTGGTGATTGGCTTATTAATCAGCCTAAGCACATCAAAGATTTAATTTGGGTTGGGGTTGCTGCCATGTGCTGGGCCATCTGGCGATGCCGGAATGATGTTATTTTTAACAAAATAAAATTTAACTCTATTTCGCAGGTCATTTTCAGGGGAGCGTATTGGCTCCGCTCCTGGGCTCAGCTGCAGCGTGATGAGCAAACCAAGGACCCCCTCTCGTTCATAAACAAGAAGATAGAAATGATTGTTTTGGAGATTTCAAATAGAGGGTGGAAGCATGTTTATCTTTTGCTCTAGTGTCTTGTGTTTTAGTATCAAACTCTGGTTTGTTCTTTATCTTGCGTGTGTTGAATGACTTTGTAATAATTGGCTGTGTACATCCTTGGATGTAGAGGCCGGATATTTTATCCCTTATCTAAAAATCGTCAGACTCTCTGGTGCTTTCCTTTTGTAGAATCGTTCCATCAATTAGCCTGCCATTAACACAACAAAAGGAGCGTAAATAAGCATTGTACGTACTATTGCAATTTGCAAGTATGCAATCTAAATAGCCTAGTGATGGGATACAGTTCGAGCTCTAATTGTATATGAAAATTAAAATAATTTGAGAAAGAGAGAGAGATCATGAAACGACATCTAATCTTATTACCTTAAACTATCCTTCTTGCTTGTTGGGTGATGCCGTGCAGCCGTGTTGGGGATTGGGGAGCTGTGGTCGCCTCTTGCATGTTCTCTGCTCGGATCGGATTCACGGAGACGAGCTTGCCGGCTCTAGGCTCCTTCTGAATGCGTGTTGCGTTCAGTACTGGTTGCATTGCATATATATTTGCATGAGTGAGAGACTGAGAGTAGATGAGGGAAGCGAGTAGCGAGGCGAAACGGCGCGGAGTCACGACGGAAAATGAAGCGACGAAGCTGAAATTACGATTTACGAGACACAATCAAGTGGCTTTCTAATTCACGCTAGTTGGCTGCTGCTTGCTGGACTGTGGGTGGCGCAGCTTATTGGGCTTTGGGGGTGCATATAGGGCCAAAACTTGAATGAATACTATAAGCTGGAAAAAAAAACAAAATCAGGACGGTGCATCTGCACCCATAATAGACAATACTATGCCTTCGCCTTAATATATGCCTGGATATAATAATGTGGGGGCGGGGATGATGTGATTATGTGAAACATTCAGAAAATTCTATTGCAGATGCTCCCTGTGGTTGCTTACAGTTACAGTTAGTGAGCCATAATACGAATCTGATAGATTGTCTGAATATGTTAGCATGTAAAAAAAAGGCTTTTTCAGCCCCAGCTAATTCAAACTTAGGCGTACATTTTTTTATGCAAATTCATAATTGTATCAACAAGCCCGTGCTTCTACTGATTGATGAATTGAAGTGAGTTGGGTTATATTGATGCAAGGAGAATTTCACGGATCAAACCAGATAGTGGGCAGGCACACGGGAAGTACGTCCACGAAATCCATACCATCCTCTTCTCCTTGTCATGATATATAATCGGATCAGAATCTTAGATGCTATACAGTGGCAGTGGGGGGCAACCGCCCTGAAAAGAACGCAGAACCACCTCCGCTCCATCTCCATGACTAGTTCGTTCTGTAAACAGCTACTATCGCTGTACAGTGCAAATTTGGGGACCGAGAGCGCTGCGCCTTGATTGCGCGCGGGATCGCGCTCGCGCCAGACGCTCCGTGACCGTGAGCGCTACTGACTGCAACCGTGGCGTGCACCGGCACACGCTTCGGTCTCCGCGGCCTCCAGTTAGTTTTCATCGGCCCTGCCCAATAATTCCCCGCGCGGCGGCAACCAACCACACCGCCGCGGCCCGGGCCTACAAAGTACAAACTACACGGGACGGGCTTTCTCTTTCGAGTTTCCATTCGACGAGGCCTCCTCCCTCGTGCTCGGGCGTCGTTTGTGATGGGACGGCAGATTGTTACGCGATTCTCCTGTGCTGTGCTTTTTGACGCGTGAAATGTTTGGCTGAACAGAGCCATAAGCGCGATTGGTAGTAGCTCGTATCTACCGAGCGCATCATCAGTTGATGCAACATCTTTCGCTTTTTGTCGTGATTGGTAGCCTGCATCTCTCTTGGAGCCTATCTCAAGTGATGCAAGATTCTTTCCGTGGTCAGGCTGAGGAGGAACGTGACAGAGGTTTGTTCCGATCGAGTCAGACTCACACGGGCTCCGTCACACGTCTTTGTGGTACCTAATGAGAGAGAGCGCATGCGAGACGAAGGAGCAACAAAACACCGTCGTCGCTCTATTGCTCGATTGGGCCGGAACAAGAACCAAACAAACACAAATAAACGTAGCCGCATTTTATGAGTCTAGCCAGCTGCAGCTTGGGTCTTCAAATACGGGCTAGGCTCCCCTTGGCAGCAATACCAATCATGCCCAAACTGTTCGGGACGTGAAATGTTGAAGCAAACAGAGCCTATATATTGTTTGTTTGGCTGAACGATTCTCCGCCTTTATCTCCACTGAAACAAACAACAGTGACATGTCTATCTATTTCCACCTATTTTAGAAACCCAAAGGCCAATAGTATAGTCGAGATTGCTGTAAAAAAAAAAAACAAAAAAAACCATTCATTCGGTTCGCTTTCTACTTTTTAACATCAAAATCGCCTTTTTCAAAACTGAACCAAACACAACCTAAAATTATTATACTCAGGATGAAAACACTCGAGAATCGCACCCAATGCAAACTACTGTACTCGATTATTTTTAGACTGCACAAGAATTGAGTCGTCAAAAACACCCCTTGCTCCTCCACTGCCACCCCTGCGTTGGCTCAGTCGGACGGAGGTGCCGTCGCTCCCCAAACGGTTAGAGGCAACCCTTGCGATTGGTTTGGTCAGAGGAGACCTGCTCCTTGTCCGCTCCCGATTCTTTCTACAAACATTGTTTTTAGCCTAATAATCAGGCTCGCCAAACACTCTCGATTCTTTGTAAAAGAAATTTAGATCACAGCCTATAATAAAAATGTGATTGAATTATAATCTATTTTTTTTATCGTGGCATACAGACAAAATCACGGTCAGACTAGAAACCGATTCAAAACAGGGGTATATCAGGCGTTGCCTCTCGGTCTCTAGGCAGATCAAGCCCGTGAACGATTTTGTCTCGAGCGAGGTCCATAACAAGAAACTGTGGTGTGGAGGCTCACGTGTGTTTGAAGGGGCAGCCGGCCCATCAAGAGGCGGGGCTGTCTGTGTCGGAACGAGGAGTGAGTCAGAGAGGGAGGCAGACACAGACAGACAACAGAG
Source organism: Coix lacryma-jobi var. lacryma-jobi (assembly GCA_009763385.1). NCBI lineage: Eukaryota > Viridiplantae > Streptophyta > Magnoliopsida > Poales > Poaceae > Coix > Coix lacryma-jobi. Next base: position 45,445,015 of record CM019825.1, read on the forward strand.
GCGAAGGGAGAAAAGCATGATGACGGGCCGCGTGAACTGGAATGCCGGCCCTGTGTGCGCAGCCGAGAAAGGGTGTGCAAATCTGGATGGCTTCGCAACTTGAGCCCCGCCGACCGCCGTGGGCCCGTAGTTCCCTCTGCCTCTCTTCGTTTCCACCGGAGCCATACAATACAGCCCACAGCCCACGCACGGCCCACGGCTGACGGGATCCTGCGGGCTGCGGATGCCATTCGCCGCCACCGCTACGTACCGCCGCCCATCGCTCGCATCGCATTGGACGTCGGCGTGGCGGCAATCGTCGCTTCTCGCGCGCGGTTCCATCGGCGCTGCTGCTGCTTTAGCCGCAGAATGGTCACCCGTGGCAGTGGCCAAGGGAGCCTACCGACGCAACGCTCGGCAACCGACGACGGTGGATGCAATGCACAAGCAGACGAACAAACTAGCCTGTCGTTTCCGATCTCCACTCTCCACGGGACCATAGATAGACACCCACAAGGCCCACAACCACAGCCCGCAAGCCAAATCAACAACAATGACCTCCACGCGGCCGTAATTGGGTTCGTGGCACGTGGCCGATGCAGACGGGTACGAAAACCACTGGCAATTATTGGCCGCGATCGATGGATCGATCCAGTGGACGCCGACGGTGCTACTAGGCAACCGCAGTGGTACGAAGTACGAACTAGCGGCTAGCTCTAAGTTAATTTCTTTAGTATAATAAGTGTGATTTCACAATATAGGTCCTATCATAAAATCTAAACCTATTTATTTTTATTACACTCTTATTTATTGTATTTTGTTGATGTGACACTGTATTTATTGAAGAGAAAAAAAAACTAAGAATCTAAATCTTATTAAGACTCTTAGTCTATGATATCTTCGAGGTAATAAATATATTTAGACTCTAAGTAAAATATGTATTGTAAGTGCTCTGATACTCTCATATGTTTTTTTTCTCTTTTATATTAAAATATAAAAACAATAATCAGAGCTAACGTATAAGCTAACCATTGCGGCTATCCTCAGCTACTGTAGCAATGACGATCGAGCGGACGGACCTCGGAGAAGAAGTGCTCAACAGCCATGGGCGTGCGCGGGGGGCTGGCCCAGCAGGGGCGGGACCGGTTGCTGGGTTGGCCCAGTGCCACCGGGATCCAATGGGCCCTCTGCCCTCGTCGTTTGGAATTTGGAAACCATACAAAACTCGTTGGCTCTCGTGCGCGAGAGATCGCGCGATTCATTACAATCGCACGGACTGTTCCATCATGAGATCTCCATCGGCAAATTGGCAAAGCATATATATACATATACATCGGAGCAAGGTTAATAATAAGCTTGTTGGCGGCAAGATTTCTTACAGTTTTCTCTCAGTCTTTTTATATACTAGTTAGCTCTTCACTATTAATATATGATCCATTTTCAGTTTCTTGGTTCAGCCCGCTTCTTCTTTTTCTTTTCTTCTCTTTTCTCTATCTCAGTATTTAGCCAGCTTACCCGGTGGCGGAGCCAAGGGGGGGCTGGCAGGGGCCATGGCCCCCCTAACATTTCACAATATTTTTTACTACTATATAATATTAGAATTTTTATTTATGTTCAAAGGTAGAAAATAATAATATTATAATCATATAAATCTATTAGTATCATGTACTCCGTTCAATAAAAACTGTTATTCTCTCTTTCTGAAAAAATCAAATATTTTCAATCTTGACCAAATGTATAAAAGAAAAATATTAGTATTTATAGTATGTAATTAGTATCACTAGCTAGATCGTTAGATATATTTTCATAATAAACCTATTTAGAGATATAAATGTTATTAATATTTTGTACAAATCTAGTCAAACTTAAAAAGTTTAGCCAATATAAATCTTATAACGATACTTTTCGTGTGATGGATCGAATAGATAATAAAATCATACAAAACATAGCTAGATGCACAAAATAATCTCTATAAAGACCTCTAAATCGGTAGGTCTTAAGATTTTTTAAATTACCACAAAGCCTTGTTACCGTTGGACATATCACTCACCACTGAAAGAATAATACCTTAAATCCTGAAGTACATATAAAAAATACGAGCAACTGTGTCATATCGATGATTTAACTCAAAATATCACCACGAGGAATCTAACCATTCGAGACGCATTCAGTTTTTACACGTTAATTATTTTCGACCGACCCCCCTTATGTATTATTCCTGGCTCCGCCACTGAGCTTACCCATTATTATACTTGTTCTTAGGCTTTCTAGAACACTCGTCGATCTGGCTCGTCGCAGACGCAGTCACAGTCGTTGCTTCTCCGGCCCCAGGAAAGCAAAGTTGGTTTACGGTGTTCACAATTAGGGATGAAAACGGACGGAAATTTTCCCGTACCGTCCCGTTCCATTTTCTATATTTTTTCGTCCGTTTCCGTATTTGCGAGATCCCGTTTTGAAAGTAGAAAAGGGTATTTTCCGTCCGTTTCTGAGTAATCCCGTTTTAATACGGAATAGACCCGTATTTATTCCGTATTTATTCCGTTTTCAATATATGTGCACTATGTTTAACAATTACATATCTTTATATTATGTTAATATAACTACGAATCACCAAATATAGATGTTATGTTCACGTACATAGCATGTAAATGAATTTTAAACTCTGTATACATTATTATATGACTTTATATATGTATATTTTGAGAATATTAGATTATATTATCTTAATTTAATTTTCCGACTCTCCATCCGTATTTATCCGTTTCCGTATGTCCGTATATTCCGATTCTGTTTCCGAACCCGCACTTTCCGAACCCGGTCCTGTTTTCCGCTACAAAATATAGAAATGGAAATAGAAATAGAGTTTTTTCCGTCCGTTTCTTATTTCTAGTTACACATAAGAGAATCATTTCAGATAGATGTTGATATGGTACCTGAAATATGATTCTGACTACTGATACATGCCGTGTCATGCCACATCGATGATTATTTTCGTGAACTAATAACTCTATTACTGCCCAAGACTTTAGCTTGTTTGGCCTATCAACAAGCTTTAATTTGGCTTCTATACGAGGAGATCCGAACACCGTACGTTAGGCCTCCATACAAGCCAGGCCTACAATATGAATGATTATCATCATATAAACATCTACATCAACAAATAATAGTTGTACTGCCAAAATACCTTGGGGGTTATCAGAACAACTCTAAGACTCTTTTTTTATATCATTTCATGCATATTGACAGAAATAGAGATTTTGGTGAAAGAAATATCCCCTCCATCAACTCTCTAACTAGCTAGATCATCCGATATCCTCGAAGATAGAGAGCGGAGCTTGTTGTCCAAAGTATCAAACTGAGAAAATGTTGAAGGATGGAGAGATATAGGGACTGATTGGTAGGGATTCAGATTCACCAAATTCAGATTCACCAGCTTGGATTCACCAAAATATTTGTCAAACAGTCTAGATTCACTAGATTCGGATTCACCAAATTGGTGGATCTGGAGGCTGGATTCACCATTTTGGTGGAGCTCCTCGAGGGGTGCTCCACGAATAGATGTTTCGTACCTTCTCATGAATTTGGGTGGAAATTACCCACCTTTGCCACTAGTTACACACCCCGTCAGCGTACGGGTTCGTTTTTTCTATTGTGTTCGCTCTTCTTCCCCTCCCGACGGAACGCAAACCCGCGCCTCCCTCCTCCCGTCGCGGCCAGGGAGACCACGCCGCCCACCTCCTCCCTCTGTTTTGTTACTCCGGCGAGCCGCCCATGGTCGGAGACGATAGATCCGGTCCTCCTCAACCTCCTCCACCCCCTTCTTCTTCCATAGCATTGGGGAAAAGTGCACCTAGGTTGGTCTCTCGTGTCAACTGTGGACTGCGGCTGTCGGCGCTCCTCCTCCTGGCGTCGTGGACAATATCAAGCCACCTCTGGCCATCCTCGCGGACTCATGGCCAGAAGCACTGCATGGCGAGATGTTCTTGTTGTTGGTGTTGGGGCACAAAGTCGGTAGCGGCTGGAGCTCGTGGCCGAGCTGGAGCGGCGGTCGGAGGCCAGCAGCGAGATAGGTCCCGTGGAGAGATCCTGGCGTCCAACGAGTCGCTGGACATGGGCTCCGTGCTCGTCATGCAATGGCACACGGTGGCACTCTCGCCGCCATGCCAATGAAGACTTCTGGAGTATGAAAAATGGATTTTCTTCGGATGCCCTTTCTGGTCAGTTTCAGAGTAATGGATATCCTACAGAATTGGTCTTTGTATCATGGACATTTGTATGATTTTTTTTCCTTCAGGTCTTCAAGGTGAACGGTTGTTGATACGGCATACATATCCAAATCATATTCGGAATTCTGATAGCACAGCTTATATTCCACTAATCATATTCGGAAAATGTGTAATTGTCTCCAACCCTGACAAACAGAACAAGCAGAATGATCCCAGTAGTGCCACAAATTATACATGTACTAGCCTGCTCTCAAAACACTGGACCTGACAAGTATCAAATATCAATCAGTCGGTACGAGAATATCATATACAACCGAAGGGCAAAAGTGGTCATTCATATTGAACTCTCAATTTCGTGGATCTAGAGCTGCTATTTTGCCAAACAGTTTACCAGTAGATTTACGGTGGATCTTAGATCCATGGCGGATCTGATCCATGGTGAATCCTAGATTCAAATTCACTTTTTACGGTTCTGAATCTCTGCCAACAGGCCCATAGACAATCTTTTCTTTATTACAATAACTCTCCAATAAAAAAATTAGAGTGACTTTAAAAAACAATATTGGAGATGCTCTTAGACTTGCCTTCGCCCTCCTGAAACAACATTAGATGTTTCACTTAGGTCATATTTAGTTCCACGATGTAAAAAATTTAAATATCACATCGAATGTTAGGTGTTCAGGTACCAACAAAAAATAATTACAGAAACCACCTGTAAATCACGAGATGAATTTTTTAAACCTAATTAATCTGTCATTAACATATGTGTTACTGTAATACTATACTTTAGTGTCAAATCATGGACTAATTAGGCTTAAAGATTCGTCTTGTAAATTATATGCAAACTATATAATTAGTTATTTTTTAATCTATATTTAGTACTTCATGCATGTATGTCTAAAAATTTAATGTGACAGATATAAAGTTTTTAATTTTGGAATTAAACATGGCCTTAGTGAGTCTATAAGCCTCTCAGTTGTGACCATAAGAATTGCAGTTGCCTTTCTTACTGCAGAATTTGCTGCATCACTACCTCCTACTTTATTTGACACCCCATCTAAACGACTGGCACCATGCATTCATGCTGATTCCACACCACAACCACCCATCATCCATGAGAGCCATCACTGTCAGTCCAATCTACCAAGATGTCATCCAACGTCATCATCAGAGGCGCTTGATCCGTCGTACCATTATTGTCCGATAATTCACCATGGACAACCCTGTCCATATGCCACTGCTTGGTTGAGAAATAATAGAGAAAAATTAAAGAAGAATCGATAATATATAGTACGTAGCCGATGTCACCACCATGAGTTATATATTGACACCAAACGGATCTATTATTGAAGTATATACCAAACATGCAACTTAATATAGTATCACGGTCAAATGTCTTGACCTCAAATCATATTCCCATGTTAAATCTTGAGGAAGCTTGCACGTAAGAGAGGGTGTTGAAATATAAGTGAACCGCCCGCGTTTAACTTGAAATATCCTAGATTTTTTTCATGTGCTATCTAAATAAATAATTAGGTTAGATATAAGAGGCTAATAGTGGCATTAGACGTGCATAACAATGGCCTAAATATGTCATGCGTAACTTTAAATAAATCATATATAAGGACAGGACGGATCCATGATTTCACATCAATGATGTCATCAACTAACAACAACGACTTACAGTAAACATAAAAGAGTACATAGAAAAGTATCAGTATTCTAACAATAGTTAAAGTAACAAAGTTAGATCATCTCCAAGAATCTTTATAAATTTTAGTATCTAAAACATCATTTGGAGATTATTGAGGTAAAAATTGCTTTCTATAACTCTGTACTCTCCAACGGTTTTTCTATACCTTGTGTGCATCCTAAGATCAGTGCATCGAGCTGATATACGACCTTGGAGAAACCTCCCAACCTCTGCCTAAGTGACAGGAACACAAACTTAATAAAAACACATTTGAGCATACTCTAGTGAAATTCAATCCTAAGAGTAGATTGTCACCCATAGATATAAATAATTGATAAAAACTTTCTAGAAACATATTTGGTGGAAGCCATGTAGGTGGCTTTGTTGACATGGAAAACGTAACAACCATTTTCAGCCCCACAAAATAATTTATGTGGTCATATTTTTTGGTACCACTTTTGCTTTAACCGATCCTAATTATTGGTGTACTGCTCTTCCTTGAATTACATGTCGTATTACTGTATTAGTTTTATTCTAAGTTAATCACTATTCCTACTTTTGACCATAAATTTTAAAAAGTCATATAGGTTAACAATATAAGGTTTATATTTCTAGATTCACTATGAGACATAATTTCATAATATACGATTCACATATTCTTGGATTCACTATGAAACATAATTTCTTAGAATTGGTGGTCAAAGATAAGAATATTTAACTTAATATGACAAAACTAATACATGTACTCCCTCCTTACTTAGAATTCAAGTCAAAAATCAAAGGACATTAAATTAGCACACGCAAAAAAGGAACATGGGACCTCTTACTCATCATGTTTTCTAGCTCTAAGGCCAATGTCAATAGAAGTTTTATAGAATTTTATGGGCATTAAATACGCATGACACTATATTGATGAGAAAGATGATGAGAGTTTTATGGGAGTAGAGATACTTTCATGAGGATAAAACTCTTATGTATTATTTCTAAAATATGGAGTTATTGAAACTGAGACATAAAACTAGCACTGAGGATGACCTAACTAGTCCGGCAGTGCTTGTTGCATGGAGGAAACCTGAAATTATATTTAATGAGGGCTCTAATTAATTATTACCTGCTATTCTAAATTAATGTATGTTCAAAATTACTTGAATTTTAAGTATGGAGGAAATAATTTGAAACATCAGTGTTGATTTCAAAAACTGGACCATGTAATTATTGTACTATTTATATGCGTCGATCTCAAAAACGTGAATCGACATTGACGGGGGTTTTCTGGAAGAGCAAAGTGCACGCTGGGTCCTCAAACTTTTGAGGTCTTCCCAACTAGGTCCTTGAACTAAAAAAGCGACTATCTGGGTCCCTAATCTACTGTCATTGTGCACTAACAGTCCAAAACTCACCACATGGGCGCCAACATCTGACGTGGCCATGCCACCGTGGCAGCTGGACGGTGGGGGCATGTCAACTTCTTCAGAAAAAACCCTGGCCCCTTGTCTTTCTCACTCTCAAGTCCCAAGTCCATCCTCTTTTTCTCCCTAGTCTCGTCCGCAACACCGCGCCGGCAGCTCGGCACTGGCCGCGACACCCTCCTTCGCACTAGCCGTTGGCAGCGCGAGCAGCGTGACGCCCACTTTGATTGCGGTCACGAGCAGACGGAGGCGTGCGTTCTCCTCCTGGGCTCCTGGCCATCCCGACAGGCGCGCACGCTCGGCGCTCGTGGACCGCGACGACCATTCAGCAGCGTCCTCGTCCTCTCCGCGGGGGCAGCTGGACTCGGTACCCACTCAGATGGCACTCATCGAGTCGCTACGCCTTCAAGCCCGACTCGACACAGGATGGGGTCAGCCCTTGGAGACCATCGAGCGGATGCTGGTCGACTACTACCCGCTCGACGGCCTCCTCGTCGTGTCCGAGAGCGCCGGTGGCCTGTACGTCGATTGCAGCGCTGAGGCCGTCTGGTTCATCGAGGCCGCCGTGTGGTTCCGTCTGGAGGACGTGAACTACCTCGAGTACTCCTCCAGATCCCCAAGGACGATCTGCTCCCGCACCCGCCGCCGAGGCCCAGCCACGAGAGGAGGAGAGCAAGCCTATCCCGCTCGTCTAGGTACGCACACATGCATAGCATAGTCTCGTCCGTGGGTTAATTAATTCCAGACGCATTATTGTGTCATTGTGTGAGGTTGCCTTGCTTAGCTGTGGATTTGGGACTCCCAGCTCTTTGCCCGCTGCCCACCTCGATGCGTGCATGTAGGTGACAGCGTTCACGTGCAGCGGCTTTGTGGTGGCTCTCCAGTTCAGCCACATGCGGTGGCGGATAGGCTCCGCGCGGCCAAGTTCATGTACACGGTGGGGGTCTAGGAGAGCACCCGTGCCGCTGGGTTCGAGGACGTGGACACCCCGTGCAGCTCTGCTTCCCATGAACGCGCGTTCGCTCCTCGGCGCGCCCTGCCTCCCCGCGGACGCGGCACCGGATTCTACGCCAACCGCTACTACATCATGCGTGTGACGTCCATAGCCGACATGGTGTCCTCGTCGTCCATAACCGACATGGTGAAGATCACCAGGGAAGGGAAAAAGTGGCTGTCGTCGGAGTTTGCATGGTGGGCAGTGGGAGACGAAGGCGCCGACGGCCTGGACCCGTACAAACTACCAGATCACCTCCGACTACTAGCAGCCTAAGAGACGTCGTCTCTCGAATCTGTGCTCCCTCCCCGCGCACGCACAAAGCCATACGGCATCGCGCGAGTACCAGGAGTGGGACGTCCCGCACGAGCTCGGACCACCGCCTTGTTGCCATGCCAAGCTGCTCAGGCCCCGTCAAGCAAAAAGGTGCTCCACGTCGTCCTCGCCTGCGACTCCTCCCGAGTATGTTGGCGTCGCGATCCACTGCGGTATGGTAGGCGCCGGCGCCGCCATCCTCCTCGCGGGCATCCCCACCACGACACGGACCTGAGAGTGAAAGAGAAAAGCAGTTGGGTTTTTTCTCAGAAGTTAGCATGGTCCCGACGTCCACCTGCCATCGTGGCATGACCACATAAGATGCTCGCGCTGGCGTGGCCGGTTTTGAACCATTAGTTTGCGGTGGCAGTAGATTAGGGACCTAGATAGTCGTTTTTTAGTTCGAGGACCTAGATGGGAAGACCTCAAAAGTTTAAGGACCCAACATGCACTCTACTCTTTCTTGAAAGATACTTGTACTACAAAAAAAAAGGGAAAGATACTTGTACTAATGTTGGCTGTTAAGTGTGAACAACATATAACTTCGAATTTCTTCCATAGCTAGCCACCATGTGAGCACATGTAGTGTGATATATTCCACAGTACAACCATGTAGCCACCGATCCTCGTGACAGCAGACACGTCCAACGGTGCCCTGTGAGGAGCACATGCATCAGCAACGTACCTGCGAGCTGAGCTACTACTCCTACTAGGTACGTACGTAGTAGGTAGTCGGTAGGAGTCTAGCTTTAAATCTCTTACTATAGCTGTGCTAAAGGGTCCTGTTTAGTAGAACTCTCAGAACTAATTCTCTGCTAAATCTAGCAGAAGTTCTGTTAAATAGTTTTTTTAGAGAGAAGTGATTCTCTACTGATTCTGTGAATTGATTCTTGAAATAAACTACGAGGCTGAGAGCTGAAAAAAGTAGCTTCTCCTAATTTTGTAAAGTGATTCTTCATGCTGATTTTTAGAGTTTATGCTAAATAATCAAATAGAATCACTTTCAACAACAGAATCACTTGTTTTATAGAATTAGTTTCTATAGAGAATCAGAATCAGATAGAGCTCTACTAAATTAGCCCTAAGACAGGGTACCGCTATTTGTGTTCATGATACCTCGCTGTAGCTTCGCTATTAGCCGTTTTACAGGCATACTGCTAAACAACTTACCTCGCTGTTCAAAACATTTGGTAGGATCGGAGTAGTAACAACCACTGGTCTCCCTCTGTACCGTGTGCCAGTCTGCTGCCGCTACTCCATCGCCTAGATATATATGAGCTGCCTGCTGCCTAGCTAGCTCTTGCATTTGAGCAGCAGCGTGCGACATCGAGGCAGTAAAGCCAAAACAACCGGGCCATAACGAGCGCCAGGCGCCGGCAGCAGCTGCAGATCGACGCCATGGAGGGGCACAAACCGTGTGCGGCCATGGTGGTGACGCAGTGCATCTACGCGGCTCTAGCGCTCTGGTCCAAGGCGGCGTTCACCGGCGGCATGAGCCCGCTGGTCTTCGTCGTCTACAGGCAGGCCGTTGCCACCACTGTGCTCGTCCCCATCGTCATCGTGGCCAACAGGTGCGCATGTCTTTGTATTATTTGCTGGTATTTTAATTTGACAACTTCGATCGTGTAGCTAGAAAATACGATACCTGCGACAGCTGTTTCATCGCCTGTCGCCTGATTCTTTGTCATCCGTACGTACTTCATGGCTTGTGGATCTGCATGGATGATGCAGGAAGAAGATGAAGGAGATGATGGGCCTTGGAATGACAGGCTTCTCGTTGGTCTTCGTCGCGTCTCTTGTCGGGTATGAGCAGCCTCTGTATCACCGATTCACATCATCAGTATTTGTGAGTTAGCTGTGACATCAATTTTTGCTGTTTGCGCGCGGGATGCGACAGGGCAACGGCGAATCAGTGTTTGTACTACCAAGGGGTGAATCTGGGCACGTCATCGATGGCGACGGCCATGACCAACTTGATTCCCGCCATCACCTTCGTCATGGCAGCATCAGTCGGGTGAGTACCAGCTGCTGACAGAGAAGAGAGAAGAGAACCCGTTTGAACCAGTGCCCAATCGAGCAAATTAGTAGAGCGCTCTTGCTCTGCTCCACCGTCCACTGTCGTCTAATATAATGATATGGCATACGTACTGAATTAGTGGTTGGGTATCCTGGACCAACGCACCACCTCCTCACTCACCTGCGGTCCATAAGGCCCCCCCACGGTGACCACATGATGCGGCCTACGGCGGTAGCAAGCTACTTTTATATATTATCACAAAGATCAAAAATCCCATGATCAATCAACAATAAACTTACATGAGCTCGAAAGCTTAATTTAGGAAGTTGTCAACACTGAACAAATCGATTGGCTGATACATCGATCGATCTCCTTTTCATGCGTAACAGAATCAAATTCAGGCTTGGGGTTCGGGCAGCATAACAAGCCATGGGGGTTGCCCTCTTTGGATTTATAATAATATGATTTTCTTTTTTCCAAAAAAAAGAGAGCAAGATTCAGGTCATGCATACAGTCTGACTCTTTGTCAGCATTCCGGACACTAGCTGCAGGTTGCTATGTAAGGAGTACTAGTTTTTAAGTAATGACGAAATATAATGATCAGTACTAGGTCCATTCACTAGTTTCGCATGCCTTGTCAAATTTATTCTGAGAGACGCCCACTAGTAAGTATCTCCCAGAATATTCTGCCAGTGGTTCCATGATCGTACGTACGTCTTCCATTATTAAGATCTGTTATTAGTATTATACAAGTCGCTGATACTGCTACTCTGTCGTGTGATGCTGATGTGCCTCCAACCTCCAACCTCCATCCGATGATCCGAATCCTGAATTCCTGATTCCCTCAACAATCATCAACACAGGCTGGAGACGGTGGACCTGAGGAGGCCGAGCAGCCTGGCCAAGATCCTGGGCACGGCCGTCTGCGTGAGCGGCGCCATGGCCATGGCCTTCTTCAAGGGCCCGAAGCTGCTGCTGGCGCTGGGCGACAGCAGCAGGTGGGTGGCGGGCGTGCTGTTCCTGGTGGGCAGCAGCATCTGCTGGTCGCTCTGGCTCATCCTGCAGGTGCCCATCTGCAAGTCGTACGTGGAGCCGCTGGCGCTGTCGGCGTGGATGTGCCTCCTGTCCACGCTGCAGTCCGCGGTGCTCGTCGCGCTGCTGGTGCCGGACAGGAGCGCCTGGAGGATCCACTCGCTCTTCGACCTCGCCTGCTGCCTCTTCTCGGTAACTGCCAACGATATGATCCGTCGCCGTGACACTCTGCCGTTGGAGATGGAGAGGAACCTTTTGGAGGTGATGCCGTGGCGGTGCAATGGCAATGCAGGGCGTGTTCGGGTCCGGCGTCACCTTCTACCTGCAGTCGTGGTGCATCTCGGTGCGGGGCCCGCTCTACTCCGCCATGTTCAACCCGCTCTGCACCGTGATCACCACCGTGTTCGCCGGCACCGTCCTCCGCGAAGAGCTGCACGTCGGCAGGTTCGTTAATTAACAACGTTCGTCTCGTACGGCCGGTGATGGATCGGAGTTTGCATGCATCATCGGTGTGATACATGACATGACGACATCGATCTTTCTTTTTGTGGCTGATCGATCATCATCATCAGCTTGCTGGGCTCGATCGCCGTCATCGCGGGGCTGTACGTGGTGCTGTGGGGCAAAGCGGGCGACGGCAGCAAGAGGGCCGGGACGACGATGGAGCCAGCTGATCAGCACTCGGACGATTTGGAGAAGACGTCGTCGGCGCGGTCAGACTCGACGGTCGACGTCAGCATCGGCAATGGCATCGCCGAGCCCCTCCTGGCGGGCGGCGATCCAACGGAGGAGTAGAGGCCGGGGATTTTGCTGTAGCTGCCCAATTGTGTCATGTATACTACTCCCTCCATCCCAAATTACAAGACATTCCAAGAATCTTGGAGACTCAAAGTTTTTCAACTTTGACCAAAATTATAGAGAAAAATACAAAGATTTATAGTATCAAGTATGTATGTATTTATGAAAATATAACTAATGAAGAATCTAATTGTGCTTAGTTGGAATCATAAATATTATTATCTTATCATATAAATTTGGTCAAAGTTGAAAAACTTTGACTCTCCAAGATTCTTGGAATGCCTTATAATTTGGGATGGAGGGAGTAGCAGTTTCAATGGTAAGTTGTCGCCCATGTGGCCATGTGTATCCGCACGATTTTTGTGTTAATCAAAACGCGGCAAAAACCCCACAGGCGTCCAACGTACGTCCAGTCCGGTCCGCTCGCCGTCGTCTCCAACTCTCTCTAGAGGGGTCTGGGCTGGCCGGTCCTGCCTACACCGCCCACCCAAATCGAGCCAGGTCCAAGAAGCAAGCATCTGTCTCAGTAGAATCAGATGACATAACCACACAGCCCATATTTGCATTTGCAGGCATTACGCGACCAACTGAACCTTGGAAATCCTCACGCGTCTCTGTCTGAGAGACGTGCACAGTCAGTCATGAGCGCCGCGTGATCTTTACAGCTAAAAAGACCCAATTGGTATCGTAATCGCCCCGCTCATCGCCTCACCCGGCGGTAATTTTCCACGCCCCGCGAACCCGTCGCCCGACCACGACTGTGCGCTCGCACTTCCCTCCCCTGCACGCCGCCACTGCCTCGCCGGCGCGGCCTCTCTCCCGCCCTTCAGCCCCCACCACGCGCTCGGCTCTTCCTTCTGCCCGAAACGGCCGCCCGCCCTCTCCTGTCGTCCTCGTCCCGGCAACTACAACACCACCACCTCGCCGCGCCCGCCCCCATCTCGCTGTCGTCTCCGTCCCGTCAACTACAACACCACCACCCGTCACACGCCCCGCCCCCATCTCCTTCCCGCAACCGCAACACTCTCCACTACCTCGCGGCCCACGACTGCTCTGCCCACCTCCCTCCTCCCCGCTGCGGCCGCGCCCTCGGCACCCGGCCTCCTCCTCGGCGCCACCTCGCCATCGACCGTGAAGACGTTGGCTGCGACTGTGCCCCCAGCCTCCGCACGCACGATGCGCCCGAGATCTGCTGGTCACGATGCCAAACCTCAGGCCAAAGTGAGCTCCTCCCTCTCCTCCTCCCCCTGTCCATGTCCCTCTCTCTCATTGTTTCTCCCTCTCCCAGATCTGTGGTGTTGTCCTCTATGAAGTAGCAGGCACTAGAGGAGCTGGGTGGAGGAGTTGGAGCAGACGGAGGCGTCGCTGCTCCGCGAGGAGTCGTGGAGAACGCGTCGTAGGTGGAGGACGCAACGCAGGGGTTGTTGCAGAGGACCGGGCACACGCGCCCTACTGCACACCCATCAGTAGAGGCAGCAGCGTCGGCCGCTCGGGCTGTGCCCTGCGCGGGCCCTAGCGATCCGCCACCGGCCGCTGTGGTGGTGGCATAGCGCGACGCCGTGGCACCGGCTGACCAGCAGAGCGAGACTCCTCCATCCTCTGCGACCGAAACCTCAATCGGCAGAGGCAGAGCCATGTTCAGTACGAACATCCTCCAAGGAAGAAGATGACTTAATTACAGTTTTTCCACTGGTAAATTAGGCAATGTTTATTTGTTTGAATTCTATTTTTCTCCGTTCAAGTTGCATTACATTCATGTTCACACGCTTTATGCAGTAGTATTAATGCTTTTCATGTCACATAAGCTGGTCCAAGAGTATGTGGGGGGGAACAGGTTGCCTCTTAGCCAAGCTAGGGTGGAAGATGAGTTGTGGCAGCTACGCCCTTGGATGGGAAGGTGCCACAATCAAAATTTCATTTATCTCTTTTGATTTGGTTTTTTCATTCAAATATATCAGTTTCGCTGAATCAAGTTTTAGTCATCAATCAAAAAGATTTCTCACATTTTTATGCGATTTTATAGCCGATGTTGTGGTTCAGTTTGGTGATTGATGTGTTTTGTTTCTGATGTGCACGAATCAATGAAACAACACCAGCAGAGGACATACAAAGGGATGGTAGCGACGAAAACTACCATCTAAGATGGAGGTGAGCACTGGAGGCATGTATGTTTCCCTGCATTATGTTTCGGTCCTTGAATTTCATTAGAATACTTCCTGCTCATCGATCACCTGATGCTCAGAAGTGAGATTCTTGTAGATTTTCCCTCTTCGCTTGTATACTCAAAGCCTCCAGTTTAGTGGTGGTACATATGCTTGGAGTGTGATTTCAATCCATAATGCTGTAAATAAGAACCAGTCAATACGGGTATTGCATCTCTACTTTTTCTATGAGTTGTTATCACTTTGGAAATTTAGTTATACCATGTTTTCTTCATGTTGTGTCCATAACCTGAGTTCTTGATAGACGTGTAATGTTAGCAAGAGTGCTACTTTTACCTTTCAGGCCTTCGTGCTTGCCTTTTGTTGTGCATGAGCAATGATTATAAGACTTATACATTGTGGGTGGCAAACAAGATTTGGATCAAGCTTGTTCAATGGATATATCCAGTGACAGAAAGTTGAATATACAACATGATTTGATGACAGAAGGGGAATTTGGAAGGCTTCATATATGTAAGTAACCGCTTTATCCCTTCTTATGGCTTCCCCTTTGAACACAATGTTGGCAACTATGTCAGTGGTTGGCATTGAAACTAGCCTTATTTGACACTGGCCTTGTTGATGTTGGATATAGAAACAAGAATCCATTATTTGTTAATAATGCCATTCTATGTAGTAGTCTGTTAGACCGTGACAATAAACACCGTAGGGAAACTCGCAATTTCCAGTAGTGAATTAACCTTTGTTTCATTGCCTCTTTAAGCTTTATTGTCTACAGGCTAGAATTATAGCAGTGTGTTGCTCTTGATAAGCTATGCAATTCTCGGTAATCGCCCCGCTCTTCTTTTTCCCCGGCTCCCATCACGAACTCCGCACACGCTTCTCCCCCGGCTCCCATCGCAACCGCTTCGCACCCGCTCCCGTCGGCCAACCGCGCCCGGCCGCCCCGGTGCTCTCCCTGCCGCTCGGCGCGTCGCTCGGGCTGCTCCGCCTGCGCCCGCCGCCGCGCCGCTCGGGCCGCTCCCAGCACAACGACCGAGATCCCTGCTCATCCCGCCTCCCACATCGCCGTCGACCCGCTCGACCCCGTCGCCACCACAGCACCCCCGTCACCTCCGTAGCACCACGACGGGCAAGCCCCCATCTCCTTTGCAGCACGAGGACGGCCCAGACAGCACCAGCACCGCCCACCCCTGCCCCAGCTACACGTCGTCACGCAGCCGCCTCCCGCCCCTGCTCCAGCCAGAGCACGGGCGTCGCGGCTCCGGAACTCTGTGCCTCCGTCGGACTGTGCCTGGCCACCGGTCGCACGTCGGTCTTCGTCGGGCACCCAGCAGGTATCCCACCCCTTCTCCGGCCTCCTCAATTCTTCTGGCTCCCCTCAGACCCCCTCGACGCCCCAACTTCTCATCCTCTGCGGAGTGCTGCAAATCTACTTCACCTTGAACTGGCGATGTTGACTGAGACAGAAATCAAAGGATCCAAAATAATAGAAAGTTTGAATTGATAATAAAATAAGATCAATCTGACCTGAGATAGAATGTTAGCTGAAACAACGGTCGAAAATTTTATAATCTCTAATACAGAGGTGTCATCATCCTTAGAAGCTGGAGAACACATCAGTCATTAAAAAACTTCAGATCAAGTGCTTTTTATAGAAACAACCATGTTGGAATGACCCGAACTGAAAAACTTATATTTCCATGGCTGAACAATATTGCCCACCATGTACGTGGCAAGTGCAATGCAATGGCCAAAATGGGTTAAATCAAATATGTGCCATCAGTCCTGAACAATAAATCTGAACTTTGAACAGCACTAACCAAGAAAAAAAATCCATGCAGAAAATTACTTTCATGGCCTTTTCACATCTTTCTTCATGGAATCAAGCAAGATTTTTAGATTAAAAAAAATATTCTAACACTTCTAATGTATACATTCAAACCAGACACCTTGTTTGATGTAGAGGAGAAGAAAGGGGATAAAGTATGACACCATATTCATGGCAGCCAAGAAATAGAACTGGCCAATAACATTGCAGCTAGGAAATACTTAGCGCTGTCAGGAAACTCTTAGGAAGAGGAGAGACGCAGATCGCAGAGGCATGTGGTGAAGTGCCAGTGTGGATGAAACCCTCGGCATTATAGTTAGAGGTATTTGAGAATTTGTTTGATGACCTCTACTGAACTGCAGAATTCTGCTTAAAGGTTAAGGTACCTGTTTCAGCAAGTATTGTTCATATGCAAGTATTGTTCATATGCTTAATTGATCCTTGTGGATGATACAAAAAGGTACACTACCTCTGTCTTAATTAGGAATGAGTGACCTTCCATATGTCTATTTGGATTTTTTTTGTTGTATCTTGTGTGTCTGTTTGGCTGCAAAATGATTTGGAATAAGAAGAATACACAAGAGGGACACCTGAGTTTTGCACTTAGGACCAATGAAAGAGTGATGTCGTAACAACTGCACTGCACCTGAAATTTAGTATGTCCAACAAAAATAATATTATTTGTACATATTCAGATTTAGGTCTGAGGATACATATTTCGGGTTACATGTTTCATCATCAGAAATATCCAAATTATAAGAAGAGACATTTTTATAGTCCCTCCATTCCAAATCTCTACTACTGTTGAATCCAGGAGGTCTAGCATCATATCAATTATAAACTACTAAGCAGGGTTCTAGCATGTCAATATCAGACGTACTCCTAGGCAGGTTCTAGCATGTCAGTATTATACTCGTAAGCCATATATTTGTCTACTCAGAGAATTGAACCAGATTAAGAAAACAAGCAACTAACTCTCACATCATAAAATCACAAGGTAACCTGCTCCTCTGACTTTATACATAACTCCTTCCTTCATTGAGATTTGTGGACAACTGAAGAGTCCTTCACACCTTCCTCCTCTTGGCAGTTTTTTTTTCTTTTTAGCTTCCCTGTTAGTAGAAGTGGAGATGGAGGCAGCTAGGCATCAGTTTGAGTTCGAGATCGAGACCAGCTTCAACCACTATTACTAGGACGGGCTTACTTAGACTGAGAACAGAGATTCTTTCTTCTCTCCTATGCTACTTTCCTCTTTCTTCCCCGAGGGCATTCCTTTCATGAACATAGAGCCAAACAGTCTTGCCCGGAACTCCCCTCTTGAACCCTTTTAACTTGGACTGAAGCTATTTGTATGTTTGGGTTGCAGCTGAGATGCATCAAACTATTAACTTGGACTGAAGTGGTTATTTGGATGCTCTTTTTATTAGTTTCGTTTAGTTTTCAGAATATTTTGAAGTTAATAGGAGTGAGCAGTTCAATGCTAGATAGAAAACTGCATGCTGCTGGAGTTCTGAAAATGTTGTGAGCTGGACATAATTTCATTTTGCCTGTATCATTTTTCCTGATCCAGTAATGTTTCTGTAACCATGGTTTTTGCTGTTAGCATACTGTGCTCCTAGAAATTCTTTCTGACTTGACTGTGCAAACTGAATGTCAGTGTGATCTTATTTGCTTCCCTGCATCCCATCTTATTGTTGGTATAAATATTTCACGATTGGCCTACATTGCCATTGGTCTATATTAAGGCAGCCTTATGTATCCTTCATTTTAGATAATGTCAACACTAAATAGTTAGTTTCTTTACTCTCCATACTTCATTTAGCCAAAATTAGATTTTCGATCAATTCAATCAGACGCCTACTACATCATCTACTTAAACGATCAGATGATAGGATACCATTCTCCAAACTTTGCATTCTCACATTTTTTTAGGAAACTGGAGGGGTTTGCACCCTACAGATTTTTATTGAATAAAAATGGTAAAGTTACAGGGAAATAAAAGGACAGTTCCACCGACCAGAACTCAAGGGACAAAAAAGAGAAGAGATAAAAACTAGAACAAATAGGGCTCTGACTAAGGGAGCGAAGTGATTCATTGATGAAGAGTGGTGCTGGAGCTTCTCTTGATTCTTAGAAGCAAAAGCTGTAGCTCTGATTGAGAATTCCTTAGCAGCTTGGAGGCTTAGGTTTATTGACGAAAATATTGTCATTCCTGGCTTTCCAAATTGTCATCACATCAAAATTATTATCTCCATGAAGAATGGTGCTTGAACATGGCTCTTGAAATTTTTCAGATTTTGGAAGGGGTCAGCCTGGGGATCTGCTTGGACGCCAATCCATGCCCAACATTGAGAAGAAAATGGGCAGAGTAAGAAAAGATGAACCGAGGATTCCACCTAAGAAAATTTTGTTCCAGGGCCTTCCACCCAAATTCGAAAATAAAAAGGCCCGATACCTAAACCAAGTTTTTTTCGAGGGCCTTGCACCTAATTCTCCCAAGTATTTTAGATGGCTGTATATCACAACATACCTAAGCCTTTTTTTACCATTGCATGATGCCAAATGATGTGTGCTTATTTGGACTCTCTCCTATATTTAGTCAAATAGTAAGGCAGCACAAGTAGTTCCAGGAGCATAGTGATTAATGACAAAAAAGAGTGTTTTGCTCACTGGTCAGCCTCTCGTTCTCTGAATTGATTAATTCTTTTTTTTTTTTTGTTGACCTTTTGGTTCCCGTTGATTCGATGCAGCTGGGCTCGTTCCAAATAGATCCTTGCATGATTCAGGTCTTTCGGCTTCAGGTGGTTTTAAAAACTTTTTATTGCAGGGGGCCTGTAAAACACATGAATTAATCACATTATGCATCATCTTCTCTCTTATTACATTGGAGTTGATTATCAACATACAATGGTTATAGAATTTGTTGCAAAAATATTGATCCTAATTCTTCTGGAACCAATGGAGCATGCCTACGGACCATGGAGCATGCATGTATAGTCACACCCTCCTTCCTGATGATGCCAGATAGATGAACCTGACATCATCAAAGATCTGTATATTCTATTTTTTAAAGGCACAAGAGGAGCCTGACAACAATTTTTTTCTCGAGACCTATTTAGTATCTGTTAAAGAGATCAATGGTGCATTCCATTTGATCTCGTGGGGCATTCTATAAAATTGATATTATCCTTCATTGGCTTGTCCTCGGCTGTTCCAGCATTCATTCGAGCAAAAGGAGGCATTATGAGATTTCAGTGCCTCCTTATCAATTTCACTGTTGAAGGGTCGAGATGGCGGACCCTAGGGGGGTGAATAGTCTCTTTCTAAAATTAATCTTACCGGCCTAACCGAAATAAATGCGGAATTAAAACTATCGGTCTAGCCAAGACTACACACCCTTTTTACTATACTCTATGACACCTTACAAAAGATCCTAATCAATGCAAATAAGGTGTCGGGCTAGCTAGAGCTCACCTAACCAATTCTAGAAGCAAGTCACACAAGCCTATGCAACTAGTACTTCAAGCACGGGGGAACTCCTACACAATCTAGCAAGCAAAGCACAAAGCCTAAGCTCACTAGCAATGCTCAATAACAAGGCTACACAAGCCAAATTAGAGAGCTCAACTTAACTACACAAACTAAGTAATGTGACTAGCAAGCAAGACTACAAGTCAACTAGTCACGCAAGAGAGCTACTTCTAGGCTACACAAGCAAAGAAGGTAACTAGCAAGCTACACAAGCTAACTAATTACAAGAGCACAACTCACAAGCACAATATATTATAAAAGTAATTACAAGCTTGTGTTATGGGGAATGCAAACCAACGAGATGAACAAGGTTGACACGGTGATTTTATTCCGAGGTTCACTTGGTCGCCACCAAGCTAGTCCTCGTTGAGGCAAGCTCCAAGGTTGCCGCCGATCCTCTTGCTAGTGGTGACCCTAAGTCACACTCTCCACGATGGAGTGCTCACCAAGAGCTCTAGCTTCGATCCGGCCGGACCACTTGGCGCTCTTCGTGCCTCTCTCTACTAGAGTTGCTCTTCGCGATCTCCCGCGGGGCGAGCACAATGCCCCTCACAAAGCTTCTCCGGAGCCACGCACAATCTTTTCACGGGCTTCACGACGGAGACTCAATCACCAAGCCGTCTAGGAGGTGGCAACCTCCAAGAGTAACAAGCACCACCGGCTTGCAACACGATCACCTAGTGCCACTCGATGCAATCTCTCAATGCAACGCACTAGATATCACTCACTCGCTATCGATTCATACACTAGCAAGCACAAGCGAGTTAGAGGGCTCCCAAGCACATCCACACCAGCCACCAAGGCTTTGGAGTGCTCACCGACCAGCCCAAGGCCGGTTACCAACGCTATTTATAGCCCCAAGGGCTAACTAGCCATTGCCCCTTCACTGGGCAAACTGCGCTAGCATCGGACGCGCCAGTCGGGACCATCGGACGCTAAGGCCAGCGTCCGATGCATGGATGCTCGCCACGTGTCCCCCACGTTCAACTTCAGCCGAGCGATCCCAACGGCTATATTCCTTCGCGCGCCAGATAAAGTGGCATCGGACGCGCCGATGCCTATCATCGGACGCTCCGATGCCTCTGCTCAATTCTGTGCAAGATCGCCCTCACACCGGACGCACCGAGACTCTAGCATCGGACGCTCGACCCTAGCGTCCGATGACACACCAGAGAGGTTCCAAAGAGGGCAGAAACACATCGAGCGCGTCCGATGGTTCCACATCGGACGCAGGCCAGTGTCCGATGCTCCCTGGAAAGCACGCTCGCGCCACGTCACCTGCATCGGACTCTGCAACAGTGATTTGCTAGCGTCCGTTGCCAGCGTCCGATGCTCCTTCAACTTCTGACAGAAACTAGGGTTTTCCATCGGATGCTCAGCCAGCGTCCGATGCTCCCAGAGCACTTCACTTCTCCTCCGAAAACCGCTGAATCCTGCCTCGCAAGCTCGGCAGAAGGGAGAGGGACTATACACTAGTTTCTCCCACTTCTCCATGCCTCCTTTCAACACAACTTCTTCTCCAACAACTTCTCCTTTGCAAATGTGCCAACACCACTAAGTGTACAACATCATGTGTATGTGTGTTAGCATTTTCACAATCATTTTCCAAAGGATTAGCACTTGCTCTCACCACGCCACTCGATCCTAGCAACATCGCAAAGTTAGATCGCTCAAGTGGCACTGGATGACCGATATGCAAACAAGTTTACTCCTCTTGATAGTACGAGTATCTATCCTAAACCCGGTCATAATCTTCTCTACACACCTATGACCGGTGAAATGAAATACCCTACAAGTATACCTTTGCCTTGCGCATTCCATTCCATTTCCTTCGGTGTTGATGCAACACATGCACCAACCTCTTCATCAAATGATATGATCCACTTCATATCATCACATGGCCTCCATGGTCCATCGATCTTGACCTCACTTGCTCTTCACCATTGCTTTGGTCCTTTGGCGCCAAGTCTTTGCTCAAGCCTCCCGACACTCAGTACCAACGGCTTCAAAGCCTCCAACTTGCCCTTCACCTTCGCAATCGGTCCATCAAGCCAAGTCTTGCCTTGATCTTCACCATCTTAGCCACATGACCACATGTCATGTTTCATGTGCATTAAGCTCCTTCTTCACATGTGTGAGCCTTTGCAACATCCTCCAAGCCATTTCACCTCTATGGCATATGTTGCTCACACATGATCACCTGTGGACTAATTACCTGTGTAATTCACTTCAAACACATATTAGTTCACCTAAGTTGTCACTCAATTACCAAAACCAAACAAGGACCTTTCAACTGTGCTACAACCATTTTGCATGGTGTAGAACATTAGTTTTTTTCTTTCCCTGCATTTTGTATGACTTTGTAATTTTGTGTTGTAAACTCAATTACCTGAGTATATATACCTATTTGCCGCCGATAATCAATTCCATGTTATCTTGTTCTTTCCAGCAGTGGTAGTGGCAGGATGGTAGCTTCTGGTGCTTGATCAAATGCCACTATGCATTTAGATGCCTTTGGAGTTTTGAAAGGAAGTTTCTTTTGAGGAACATTAACAGATTCCACCATTTGAGTAACAACACTTGTTCTTATGAAGATTATTATGATGATTTTGAATATGGTTGAGTTCAGAAGCCTGCTATTGTGGCCCATGTTTACACAGTAGCCGTGCATTGCATAATGCACTAATCCACGATTCTGGATAATTCCTATATCCTATTATGTTCTTGTGATATCTTTTTTTTCCTCTCAAACATCTTGTGAAATCTTGTCCTACGATTTTGAATTTAGGTATGTCTCACCCTTTGAAGTTATATTATTTGTTTATATGGTTACCATGACCAAATTTATATCCAAAAACTTCTCTGTTTACAATGAGAAGACGATAATCATTGATCACCTCAATGTATCCCTGCAATAGTAGGTTACTTCTAACAAATAATAGTTCTAAAAAGTAAGCTAAGCTCAAGAGACTTTTAACTATATGGGAACAAGAATATTTTGGTGTAAACAAGATATCAGGTCAAGATTAAATAATATCTTGTGAAATTATATTTGATCTCGTGGCAACGCACGGGCATTTAACTAGTAAATTTGTAAAGAAACACTGTTTGTGTAAGAGATGATGATCCTATGATTTTAGCACGGTTTCAGTTCAGCCGTGGCGGTGGCGGTGGCGGTGGGCGGTGCATGGCTATCTGCCGACCGTCCGGAGCCAAATTTGTCGTCAGTGATTCCTCTGATCCCCGGCCTCTACCCCCAAAGCGTTTACAAAGCCTGCGACTCTTCCTCCTGGATCCTCCTCCTCCTCTCTCTCTCTCTCACTCTCGGCTCCACACGCGGGCACACAAGGACGCACTCCAGTGCCTGGCCCAGCATGGCCGACGGCGGTGCGGGTGCGGGTGGCTACAACTACAAGCCGTGCGCGGCCATGATGGCGACGCAGTGCATCTTCGCGGCCATGATGGCGACGCAGTGCATCTTCGCGGCCATGACGCTGTGGGTCAAGGCGGCGTTCGGGCGGGGCATGAGCCCCACGGTCTTCGTCGTCTACAGGCAGGCCTTCGCCACCCTCGTCCTTGCCCCGATATCCATCGTCACCAATCGGTACGAGTACAATTAAGTTGATGGATCGATCAAGCGTTCAGTGATGTGATGCATGCTACTGCCCGTCTTTCTCTTCCCCTAACCCCAACCGCTTACCTGTGATTATTTAATCTCTGAAGTCTGAACTGATTAGGGCGAGGCTGAAGGAGATGAGACTGGGAATGAAAGCCTTCTCTTTGGTGCTTCTGGCGGCCTTGTTCGGGTACGGGCACCTATGTATAAATAAATAAATTCTTGTCAACTTCTGAACAAATTCTTGCTCCTCGAACATGCTGGAGACCTGGAGTAGTAGTGTAGTGCCCAAGTCCATACTTGCTTCCTCTGTTTTTGGCCACTCTCTCACCTTCTTTTTTCTCGTGAGCAACAGAGCTACAGCGAATCAGAACCTGCCCTTTTTTATGGAAGTGATCCTCATCATGTGCTGGACCATTTGGAAATCTCGAAATGACTTAATTTTCAGTTAAGTTCAGTCTTCTTTGACTCAAGCGAAGAGGTTCTTCAAATCATAGTTTGCGCTGTTCCTTTACCGCGCAAACAGAGCTACTTTCCTTTTGTTTCTCAATGGTTAAACAATCTAGTTTAACTTATCTTGTTTGCCTTATTTTCTTTCTTTCTTTTCTTCTTGTCTTCTGAGCGACTCTTGCTTAGCTCTATTACCTCTGTAAGTTAGTTTTTTTTTCAATAAAATTACAGTACGGGCAAGCCCGTCCTGTTTTCAAAAAAAAAAAAAAATCAGAACCTGTGCTACCAAGGGCTGCACCTGGGGACGTTGTCGCTGGCCACGACCATGACGAACCTCATACCGGCGATCACCTTCGTCATGGCAGTAGCCGTTGGGTGAGCAAGTATTAGTACTACTATGTTTCAATATATAGTTCTAGATGTATTTTTGGACAACAGTTGTTCCATAGGTTATCTTTTAGGATAGTTAGTTATGTTGTCCGATAGTTACATTGTTACAATGACCCGCCAATGATCCAGAGGCCACTGACGAACACACTACAGTCTCTATATGATGACATGGGGATGGCGTGTCACCTAGCTCCTCACATGCATTGCATACTAATAATGCAGTACCGTCTATATTTTATGGTCGACTCTCGATCACTGTCTATAATGCAGTCCCTAGAACCAAACAATGCGATCACTGTCTGCATTCAGTGCCCTCTGGTCTCGACTCTCGATCTCTAGTAGGTAGCTTTGTCAGCACCTAATAATGCTGATGAATGCCTGATGCCTGCTGTTCCTTCCCATCCATTCACAGATGTTTTATGATCGAGATCCCATCTTTCATCCGGTCCTACGGAGTATTTTTTTTGTTCCTTACCTGAGACAAATAAATCACTTTACCGGACCCTTGAAAGAAGGTCATTTCTCTATTTATGTGTCGACTGCACTAAGAATTACCCATGATTATGCAGGTCCTATATAAAAAAAAAAACATCTCTCTTATTGAAAAGCTGAATGTTGATTATTTTGGCTACTAGATTGTGTCAGGCAGTCAATTTGTCCCCAACTAACCTCTTCGATAGGAGACATGAAGCATTTGATTCAAGACACAACCATTCCATTTTAGAAAAAACCTTCGATAGTCAGGATAAGCTTTTTGTTTAATGAATATGAATGTATAGGGATTCAAGCAATTGCGGTTGCGGATGATTTTGCTAAAATTACCATCTTAGAACAACCATTCCATTTTGTAATCGTGCTTGGAAGGTTTTCCCCTGCCTCTATGTTTCTAGGCCGGAAAAAATTATTGGGTACGTGCTTCAATCCGTGCGTGCATGAAACTCATCAACAGGCAGGAAACAGTGAAGATCAGAGAAGCAAGTAGCACGACTAAGATCTTTGGCACGTTTGTCTGCGTGGGAGGAGCCATCACCATTGCCTTCTTCAAAGGTCTGAAGCTGCCGAGGGACCCGTCCATGCTTGTGCATGATGAGTATGAGTTCAGCAGCGACTGGGTGATGGGTGCGCTCTTCCTCGTTGGCAGCAGCTCCTGTTGGTCCTTGTGGATCATATTGCAGGTCATTTCACTATGCAACCATACTTGCATAAACTAGAGAAAGAAAGAGTTCATGAGAGAATCAAGTGGTCAAAGACTCAAAGCATGGTAATTTCAACCCTTTCTTTTAATAAAAAGGAAAAGACATGGTAATTTTGTTTCGAGGGTCCAATCTGCGAGCGGTACGTGGATCCTCTGTGCCTGTCGGCCTGGACCTGTTCAAGTTGTTCCAAATTCACTGGATTCTCTTGTAAGCCGCCATAGACGTGTAACCCAAAACTTTTGAGACAGTGAGATTGTTGCCGGCTTGTGTCCGTGGTTTTTCCCTTTCGCATTGAAGGGGTTTTCCACGTAAATCGTGTGTCTCCTGTGTGATTGAATTTCGTTTACTTCGTATTCCTATACGTCCTTCCTAACAGGACCTGCTTCCTCTCCACCCTGCAGTCCGCCGTGGTCGCTCTCTTCCTGCTGCCGGACCGTGGCGCGTGGAGGATCCACTCGCTCTTCGAGCTCTCCTGCTACGCCTTCGCGGTCAGCAGTGCTCGCTCCGTTTCAGAAACACGCTATATATGCAGTCGGAAGATGATGAGGTCGAGCTTGTTGGCCGGGCGTCGTGTGTGTGTGCGCGCGCGCGCGCGCAGGGCGTGTTGGGGTCGGGCGTGGTGTTCTACCTGCAGTCGTGGTGCGTCTCCGTGAGGGGCCCTCTCTACTCCGCCATGTTCACCCCGCTCTGCACCGTGCTCACCACCGCGCTCTCCGCCGCCATTCTCCACGAACAGCTGCACGTCGGAAGGCACGCTCTGACTGTCATCCTTCCCTCAAGGACAGACCTGAATATACATATACCTGATGGTTCCTTCAGTTCTACGGCGTTCTCAGAAAGCAAGCGAAGAACTGATTCCTTTTGTGTTTCTTTTTGCTGTCCAGCTTGGTAGCGGCCGCGGCCGTCATCACTGGCCTCTACATCGTCTTGTGGGGCAAAGCAGAGGACGCGAGGATGCCGGCTCTACAAGTTGCGCCAACGCCAAGGCCGCGACGGAAGTGGAGGTGGGAGCCGCACCCTCACTCTCACGCTCGGCAGCATGACCTTGAGAACACTCTCGCTGCACCTCTCATGGGCCATGGCGCCATGCCAGGCAGGGAGCTTGCGCAAGCACGCAACTGACCGAGGGAACAGAGTAATTCTTTTTCGATTGCTAGGTAATTCCGTAGTTGTAGCTGTGAAAGTAGTTGCGTGCCATTGTTAAGAACTCAGATGTAAAGAACTGAATAAGCTGATGAGGTGTTGAATGCGACATGTACTGTGGATATACAATAATTATACAGTAGGATAGAGTAGTATGTGGTGGTGAACATGTGGTGGAGATGCTACCTGTTACTGTTAACTGTAAGACGGGGATGTGATCTGGGGGCCTCGGGGAGTAGTCGGGGCAACGAAGAAGAAGAGAAATCGACCAAGTTTGCTGGTAATCGGTCCATGATGTATCAATCCACATGCGACACCGGCATGAACTGGTTCATGATGAGATCCAGCAGAATATTACATGCATGATTAGTTTTGCATATCCGTCAATTCTTCTCTATCTCCACGATTTGGTTTGACCACGGAACGGAACTCCACAAGAACAGCAGAAAACAATCGATCGGCCGTAAATAATAAACAAATGGAACAGTGACGGCGCAGCTGACTCATCAGAGCTCGAGCGGCTGTGTAGGTTTGTCCGCGAGCGCGGAGGGGACGCACCCTCCTAATTAGCTGGCGAAGCGGCGGATCGCGGGAGAAAGGATCGGCATCGAGGCGCCTCCTGATCTCTGCCCGTACGCCTCTTCCTGCCCCGTCGCGCGCCATGGCCGGCGCCGGGGCGCCGTGGCTGGAGCGGCGCGGGCCGAGCGTGGGGATGGTGCTGGTGCAGCTGTTCTACGCGTTGGTGGACGTGGCGCTCAAGACGGCGTACGGGCTCGGCATGAGGCCCATCGTCTTCGTCGCCTACCGCCAGGGGATCGCCGCCGCCACGCTCCTCCTCGCGTCGCTCGCCGCCAGGGGGTGCACGCTGCGGCCCATGGCCGTCGGCGCGCGGGGCTTCGCGCTCCTCTTCGCCGCCTCCCTAGCCACGTGAGTCATCAGTGTTAGTTTGTGATGCCTCCTGCTCTGGTTTCTGATTCAATCGGAATGGGAATGGGACAGCGCGACGGGTCAATACTTCTACTTTCAGGGCCTCCACCTGGCCTCGCCGTCCATGGCAAGGGCCACCACCAACCTCGCCCCCGGCATCACCTTCGCCATTGCCGCCGTCATCGGGTAGGTGGTGACTGTACTCTGTACAGTAGTCTTCTCTTTCTTTCTTTCTGTTTTGTTTTGTCTTGGAGGAAAGTTGGGCCTACCATTTCGCGTTTTTTTGACTACTACTGGGCCAGAACAGACTCTTACAGATGGGCTTATTCGCTTTGCGAGCCCAGTTGGCTATCCCAAGCGTTGTAGCAGCCCAAATACTTTCTTACTCCGGCGTCCCGCCTTCCTTCCTTCCTTCCTTCCTTCCTTCCGGCTCGCACAGGCTAGAGAAGGTGGATCTCAGAAGCTTGAGGAGCGTCGCCAAGATCGTCGGCACCGCCATCTGCCTCGCCGGAGCAGCATTCATGGCGTTCTTCAAGGGCCCAGGGCTCCTCGGCGCGGCTCTTCTCTCGGCGACCGGCGACAGCGACTGGGTCAAAGGAGGCATCTACCTCGTGGGAAATGCTATCTGCGTCTCCATCTGGTACATCTTGCAGGTAAAGGTACAACTGATTGTTACAGTGATGCGA
This sequence comes from Coix lacryma-jobi var. lacryma-jobi, assembly GCA_009763385.1. NCBI lineage: Eukaryota > Viridiplantae > Streptophyta > Magnoliopsida > Poales > Poaceae > Coix > Coix lacryma-jobi. Next base: position 45,473,410 of record CM019825.1, read on the forward strand.
TCGCGATCGAACATCCTGGCAAGAGATCGATTCAGGTGACTCACTGGTGGCAGCGCTGCATCGAATGGCCGGTTTCAGGTGCCGGTCTGCAAATCGTACCTTGATCCTCTGTCTCTGGCCACCTGGATGTGCTTCCTGTCCACCTTGCAATGCGCGGCCATGGCGCTCTTCCTGGAGCCCAATTGCCTGGAGATCTGGAAGCTTACCTCGTTCTGGGAGTTCCCCTGCATCTTATACGGAGTAAGTTTCACCTGGATCGCTCGTCCACCTTCTACACAGTGTCACTGTGGTTTGAATTGCATCGCATATAGTGATGAAAACTGAACAAGTTTTGTAGGGTGTGTTTGCGTCTGGTGCCAACTTTTTCCTCCAATCATGGTGCATAGCAGTGAAAGGACCCCTCTACAGCGCCATCTTTACGCCGCTGAGTGCTGTGATCACAGCAATATTGTCCACGCTCTTCCTGCATGAACAACTCCATGTTGGAAGGTATGCTTGCCTTATACATAATGCAGCAGAGCAAAGTCTGAACATGCACCTTGCTACTAGCCTATAGTCACTAGACAAGTATCAACCGTTCAATTCAATCAACAGTGATATCATTGATTTTCCCCCCCTCTTGTACAGCGTCTTGGGTGCAGTTACGATCATCGTCGGCTTGTATGTTGTGCTGTGGGGTAAAGCGGATGATACGAAAGGCGGAGATCTCCAATCCAGTGATTCCAAGCAAACGGTAGATGCGGATTGCATTGCTGTCAGAGTTGACACTCGAACCAATCTTTCAGAACCATTGGTAATGGTACCGACAACGACGAATGCTAATACTCGGTTATGCTAATTTCTATCTGAGAGTGCCTCCAACATGTGACCCAGAAGGGCATCTAAAACAAAAACGGATCTCTGTATCGGCCTCCAGAATACACTTACACAGGAGCTATTTTGAATATTAGAAGAGACACAACTCAAATATTAGTAGGCAGTGCATGTGATTGCAAAAAAAATCGAGAAGAGCCGCCGCCGCCTCGGTCTTCTTCAGCACTGGTCTGTCTCCCTCTCTCTTCGGTATCTCACCGCAGATTAGATGAAGTGGAGATCCATCGTTTTAATAAGTTTTCTAGTTGATCGAGTCCTCTAGAGTTAGGTTTCGTCATACCAAAATTTTTGGTACTGAGGGTTTATTTCCTCCTCCTCTTCCTTCCTAGCGATTGCGAAGGTATGGTAGACCCGGTTTCTCTACGATGACCGTTGAAGATGAAGGTGACAACTTCGGCGTCAACATCTTTATCGATATGACGACACAAAGATTTTTGTTTCAGGACAGCGACATCAAGACGAAGATAATGTCGCCGCCATGGAATAATTTTTTTCGGTCTCTTCTTCGTTTTGTTATGATTGAATCTGGCCACAATAAAGAATTAGGGTGAATAATTTTCAGATTAGTGCGTCTTCCTCATTCTTCGGTCACCTTTAGTCCACATGTCAGCGAGTGGAGAGGAAGAGAAGCAACAATGAGAGGAGAGAGACTGCCATTGGCTGTCTACATAGCATACCATGTCACCAAAATGGCAAATGCGTAGGAGGCTTACTATTTTGGATGGCAAATATGTAAGGGCTCGTGTAAAACTAGCAATCGAAGGAGTGTCATCTATAAGTATGGCAATAAGTTAAATCTCCTGCTAATTTATATCTGAGAGTGCCTCCAACATGTGTCCCACAAGGGCATCTAAAACAAAAACGGATATTTGACGGTACTATATCGGCCTCCAGAATACTTGTACGGAAGACCTATTTTAAATGTTAGGAGAGACACAACTCAAATATTAGTAGGTAGTGTATGTGACTGAAAAGGATCGAGAAGAGCCGTCGTCTCCGTCTTCTTCACTGCTGGTTCACTTCCCTCTCCTTTCGGTATCTCTGGACCTCGGAGAAAGCGATGATCCATCGTTTTAATAAGTTTTCTAGTAGATTGAATCTTTTAGAGTCAGGGTTTCGCCATGCCAAGGTTTTTGATATTGGAGGTTTGTTTCCTCCTCCTTCCTAGCGACGAGGAGGAGGTAAGGTAGATCCGGTTTCTGTATGGTGCCTCTGTTGAATATGAGGACGACAACTTCGGCATCAACATCTTCATCGACATAACGACATGGAGACTTTTGTTTTTAGGCAGCGGCATCAAGACGGAGATGATGTCGCCGCTATGGAATAATTTTCTCTAGTCCCTTCTTCACTTTGTTGCGATTGAATCTGACCACGACGAAGGACTAGGAGAATAATTTTTAGATCAGTCTTCCTCATCCTTCGGTGGCAGAAAGAAGAAGAAGCAAGACATAAGGAAGAAAAAGTTTCTCAACTCCGTCTGCAGAAAAGTTGGCCGTCCAATGGACATCTGTTCTCAGGTCTAAAACAACTATTGTCGAGTATTTATCTATGTGGTCATTCATACGAAGTGTCAAACAAGTTTGGATTTTGAGAGTTGAAACCATTTACAGCGTGAATATAAAATATATAAAAATTAGTTTCTGGATAAAAATCAGCTATAATCTAATGCAATTCTTTTTTCATCTAAAAAACCTCGAATATTAGTATCATCTCTCCTAAAAACTCATACAAAAAGAGTTCTCTTTTGGGTTTTATTGTTGGAGAAGACCAAAAATAGACATTGGACCATTTACATGTAGTGCTATCTAAACATGAAATAGATCTTATATTTTTGGTGTCGTTGTTAGAGATAGTATGAGAAACATGATAACTGCAAACTACCAACGTTTCAAACGTGGGGGTTGTTATCGATTTAGCCCACTTGGTGCACACCCGCGTGCAGTAGGAATGCAATCAGATCAGGTATAATAAATACCCGCTCTAAATTGTCTATCATGTAAAATGCTATACTCTCGTACCGGACAACTGCCACGAGTTATATTATCACCAAGATAGTTGGAATTCTTCGTATTTTTAGCACCAATTCTTAAAACGACATACTCGTATCTATATCCATGGGTACAATTTTATACTTATACCCGCACACACAAATATGATTGTCATCCTTAACTCAGAGGAATAAACAAAAGCAGTCTCAAAAGCACTTGTGTCGAGACATCGAAGAGCCCACTTCTAGCACTACAACACACTACCAATCAGGGGAAAAGGACCAAGTGAGGATAGCCGGATAGGAGACGACTAGCATACCCCCTTAGATATTTTGGTATAATGGCCACGTATGCAAAGGGTGTGATTAGAAGAGCCAAAGAGGGAGTCAACAGTTAAGTGTGCTCATCGCATATCTATATGGTTAGAAGATTGAAACGACCTAAGGTGTTGCCTAGAGGGGGGGGGTGAATAGGCGTTTCTCAAAATTTATGACTTATAATGCGGAAGCAATTAGTATGCGAGACTCCCAATCGGAGTAAAACAACCCCTAAAGAGACAAACACAGAGAATATTACTAGTATTTAAAACACCTAGAAGCTGACACCCTGCGCCACAAAGATTAGCTCAAGGAATAAACAAATCGGGCACAGTCAGTGAATACCGGACAAGTCCGATATCAATACCGGACAAGTCCGGTATGTGCGTGTTGTGCTGGACAACTCCCTTTTCTTCTCCAATTTATCACACAACCTGCAGGCACTATATATGATATATATATATATATATATATGATGTTGATTCCCTGCAAAGAGACTAGCACAACAGAGAATAACAAATAACCAAATGTAATGCTCAAGGAGATGACAAGGTATTTGTTTCACCAAAGTTCGGCACCCCCTCGGGTCCTAGTCTCCGTTGAGCCGGCTGCGAGCTACCACAAAGGTGGGCTCTAGAGGATACCACAGGTCACTCTAGCTGCGGTCTATTTCACCCACAATGCTCCTTCCACTAGTTGATCTCTTTTGAGGAGAGATCGAACCTTCACAAACTTTCCGAGGCACTCCACAAATCTCTTGGGTGCTCAACGGCGACGCCTGACCGTCTAGGACCGTAGAGTCCAAGAGTAACGAATGCGCACAACAAGATCGACGATTTGCACAAGTGCTCAAGAGGTGGCTTGCTGTCTAATTTTGAATCTCTCTTAACCCACAAATGGATTTGGCAATTAGAGGTCAATCACTCACTAAGAGAGGGTTGAAAAGTGTTTTGAAAGCTTTAGAATGAGTGTGGGAATCTATAGAATCAGCAGCCTCCAAAGGAGGAGGCTTGGGGTATTTATAAGCTCACATTCGAAACTAGCCATTTTGTAGCCGTTGGCTGTGTCAGCTCATACCGGACATGTCTGGTATGCATAGTATGACTTTACTACGTGAGAAACACACTGAACTAACCAACTTTCAAACTCCCGATACGAGCTCGGTAGTACCGACCTTCAGGTCGGTAGTACTGGTAGTTAAGCGCGCGCGGGGGGGGGGGGTCCGCAACCTCTCTGGATGGGGCCGATTTTGGCCTACCGACAGTACCGCTATAAAGCCGGTGGTACCGACGCAAGGGACGTTAGTACCACCCATACACAGACTTTTAGGCAGAAATCCGCTAATACCGGACATGTCCGGTATGACTTTACTAAGAGAGAAAACCTTCTTAACCAACCATCTTTCAAACCCCAAATAGGAGCCCGGTAGTACCGACCTTCAGGTCGGTAGTACCGGTAGTTAAAGGGGGGATTTCACACCCTCTCTGGACGAGGCCAATTTTGGCCTACCGGTAGTACCGCTATAAAGCCGGTATTACCGGCCCAAAGGACGGTAGTACCGCCCGTCCAAAGACTGCTAGCCAAATTTCCGCAAATACCGGACATGTCCGGTATAGATACCGGACATGTCCGGTATGGACTCCCTGCGCCAGGTCTACCAGCAAGCCCGTAGGGAAACTGCACCGCTGTGGACTCATATTGCATACCAGACATGTCCGGTATGGACAGACAGTGCAACAACATGCTGAAAGTTAGTTCTAGCTCTCTCATGTCTCACTTAGGTTGGTTTGAGCACTTATGAAGAATCACCTACTAGATGTTGCATCCCTCTTAATAGTACGACATTCCTATTTACTCAAAAAGTTTAAATTGAAAGACGAATTTTAAACCACTTGAGTTGATTTCCATTGAACCGAAGCCGCTTCTCTTTTCCTTCTTTTCTTTGGGGAATGCTTGCCATGATTAATAGTAGATTTCTCTTGAGCATAGCCATCTTGAGCATGTGACTTGACTCCATACATGTGATGAGAAGAAATCCCAAATGTGTCAAGTCACTCCAATCAAAATTGTTGCTTCTCCACTAGATGCGATCTTCAAGCTTGATTGATCCTTCGACTAAATACAAGTACTTTCTTCTTCACTCTAGCTAGGTTCTTCGGCCGCCAAGCCGCCGCTTGCCCTTCACCCTTGCTTAGTACCTCGAAGACTCTTTTCTTGCTATCTTCACCATCTCAAGCCATTCAACCATACTTCATTTGAAGCCTTCGTTAACACATATATGAACCATGATTATCCCACAATATGATAGCCCTTTTTCATCAATATCATTCTCATTGTTGTCATGTGCTTGTGATGTGATTTTCATACAACAACTCATCATTTTGGGTTTGCATTTCATTTCAAGTACATAGTGAGATAACTCTTTCCCTGTGTCACACTTAGTGAACATATTAGATCTTTAATCAACATTGTTATCAAGTCATCCAAAACATACTTGAGTGCAACATGCACTTTCAATCTCCCCCTTTTGGTGATTGATGACAACCTTGATTAAAACTTACCAAAGGATAAAACAATTAAGCTTATGGGTTCAATGATTTATGAAGAGCTCCCCCTTAGTATGTGCAACATGAATTGAATTCATAAAGGACCTCAAAATGTCAATTTGCACATACTAAGGTGAGTTGGAAACTCCCCCTAAATCATTGCATCCGGGAAGTGCAAATGTGTGAGCAATATAAATCGTGATGCATATGGCAAGATATATCACACAAGAAAATAGGAAAAACAATACACCAAGGCATATGCAATACACTATTAAGTAGAGAACTTATGAAAAGAAATTACTACTCATGTCACACACATAGCACTCACACAAAGATTCTCAAGTCCACAACAACTAAGATAGATTATATTACAAGATAAGGATCATGTCTCATCATAAAGATGTCTCTGCCATTTGATACACAAAAGAACTCATACATGACTCATGATATTACAATAAAGCTCAAACTCTGAGAAATCCACCACCCTGCAGTACAACTCTCTAGATATAAGATACACAACTGATAACATGATAACATGAAGTCTGGAAGCTCTAATCAACTATCTCTCCCCCTTTGTCATCTATCTCCAAAAAGGTAAAAGTGAAGCTCAAAGATGACACAATGAGGGCTGCAGGTGAAGCTGTCACTCGTCGTCGTCCCCAGGCTGCTGAGAGCTCTGTTCTGGATCAGGGTAGCCGTAGGTACCACCAAGGAAATTGTCCCACATATCTGAAGCAAACTCCTCAGCTGAACTAGGACGAGGCTGGGGGTCTGAAGAGAACCTGGAAGCTGAAGGAAGGGTGACAGGGGGCTGCTGCTCTGCCTCTACTCCCTGCCTCTGACTCTGACGCTCTGTCTCTGCTCCCTGACTTTGACGATCTGCAAGCTCGTCAAACTCCCTCTCATACCTCTGCTGCTGCTGTTCAAAGGACTCAGGCTGCTCAGTCTCGTCATCTGACGGTGGGGACCTCGGGGGCTGAAACATGTAGTGCTCGTGAAGCATCTTCAGCGTCCTCGAGTCCTCTCTCCTAGCCTGCCTCTCACGGTGCTGCTGAGACTTGATCACATTTACATCCTTGCACACGCCGAGAACACTGCTAAGTAACTTGCGCAAGAGAGAGCGCTGCCTGCCACGTCCCTGAGAGGTGGAGTGTGGACGAGTGTGTGGCTGTGGAGAACCTGTCCCAGCTGCTCCTCCTCCTGCTCCAGCAACTGGGTCCTCTGGCTGTGGCTCAGCTGGTGCTGGAACTTCCCCTGGTCCAGGTGGAGGTATAGGAGACTCAAGAAGGTCTGCCTGGAATCTCAAAGGCCTGTGCGAGTGGTCGTAGGTAAAAGTGGCACCAAGCTGCTGCTCAATCATATGCTGAATATATGGTGCAAATCCACATCCCTTGAGTGGCCTCTCTCCCACTCTCTTGATCTCACACCAGATAATCAGGCTGGGAACTTTTTCACCGAAAACCGATCACCGAACCAAACCGAGCCGAACCGAACCGAATCATCGGTTTTTTGGGTTTTTGGTTTTTTGTTTTAGGCAGTTCGGTGATCGGTTTCGGCTTCGGTTTACGTACGCGCTACACCGAACAAACCGAACACCCGATCTCCCCATCGGCAGTCTGCACTCGGCACTTTCTTCCTTCCTGTTTCCCTTGTTCAGCACTTTAGCATCTTCCCGGCCCACCTAAGCCCAGCACCAAAGGCCCAAGGGAAAAGAAGAAATTAGCCGGCGACAACCATGGTTACGTGTTGTTGTAAAAAAACATGGTCCACATATTCCAATCTCACAAGGCATGAACGGTTACTAATTTACTACGATAAAAAATATGGCGGTAGTGGCCAACACCGCATCTTCATCTGCTCGCCGCCGCTTGCCTGAGAGCGCATGGCACCGCTGCTTGCTCGCTCGCCACCATCTGCGCTAGCCTGTGCTGCATCGCTGCAGACCAGAGCATGAGCTGAGGTGGGTGTGGACGCGGTCACACGGGTGGCGAGGAGCCGAGCTGAGCGCCTCGACGCCGGTGTCGAGGAGGAGCCGGAGCCGAGGCAGGCGCAGGCGTCCACATTGGTGACGGGGTCTCTGCCGACCGTTGGTGTTGCGCCAGCTGGGGCAACGGATCAAGACAAGCAGCCGAGCGCGACACAAATCAGGGGCAAGGCTAACGCGAAGAACTTGTTCGTCGGTGTTTTCGGTGGAACCTAAAAACCGAACAGAAAACACCGAAGCCGAACTCGTCGGTTTTCTGTTTTGTGAGTAACCGTTCGGTCTCTAATGTCTGAAAACCGAAATTTACAGAAACTGAACAAACCAAACCGAACTCTCGGTTTAAACCGATTGCTCAGTCTGATCAGATAATGTCAAAGATGCTGAAGGGCCGTGCTCCTGGTGCTAACCTGTGCAGGAGGTTCCTCGTGTAATCTGCAAGTGTCCCTCTGTCTCCTAACTTGCAATCAATTGTGGCCCTGAGCATCCTGTTGAGATAGTCGTAGGTGGGGTGAATACCTCTCACCTTCCCTACAACTGCCCCAACAGGAAGAGGTGGTGGGTACATGTTGCGGATACATGGGTGCATGCCGAGTCTCTGAGTGATGAGTGATTGTCAACTGGGATAATGCGCATGTTCTTTGGCTTGTGTTGTGCAGGTGTCGAGCACGGATACAATGATCAAAGGCAAGGTGAAGGTCAAGTAGATACGTGCCGTGCCGATGGACCGAGAGTGGCGAAGGGCGGACGTGAGGCTTGGACTGAGGGACCGGTGGCCCGAGGATCAGCTGTGGTGGCTGACAGCCTGGGACAGCGACGAGCAAAGACTTGCGGGCACAGTGTTGCTCGGGTCGAGGACCTGGGGACATGTGTCAGTGGACGGGGTGCATGGACGTTGCATCCCCTCTACGGCTCAGTTTGGTGGTTGAGCCACAGAAAAACAACCGAGTGGACGGTTTCCAGGTTTGGGCCTCAAAACCTGGGCGTTGATGGTTTCCGAGTTTGGGCCACAAAACTCGGGTTGAGGACGGTTTCTAGGTTTGGGCCTCAAAACCTGGGTGCTGCGGGTTTCTGAGTTTGGGCCACAAAACTCAGGCGATGGACGGCTGGTTTCCCGTTTGGGCATCAAAATGGGGGTTGGTCGTGAAGGCTGGTTTCCCGGTTTGGGCCTCAAAACCGGGGGCGAAGTCCGGAAAAAAGGACGAGCAGAGCGGTGGCGGCACGTGGCGGCAATCGGTGAGGTTGCGTCGAGGCAATGCTACCAGTTGTGCGGGCGTGGCCGTCGAATCACCAGCATCTTCGAGTTGGTCCAGAATAACCCTAGGGTTTAGCTGGTTCGCTCTGTAATTAGAGAGGGGTAGAGTAGGAATTAGAATTAGGATAAGTAGAGGGAGACACCCTCCTCCCATTCCATCTCAGCCATTTGCTCTTTGCCTTCTAGGTTTTCCTGCTCTCCCAATCCCCTGCTGTAGCAACTGAGATCCGCAGAGAACCATACCTCTATGTACTAGAGATTTTGAGGAAGTGAGACCGTAATCTCACTGTTGTAGCATGTGATAGCCACACGGTTGTAGATCGATGACTTGATTCACGTTTTGATTCGTGTTCTTCGCGTTCTTCATTTCTCCGCGATTTTCCCGTCACTCGATCTCCCTCTCTACTGCGTCTTTGCGAAATCCGTTTGAATCAACTTGTTCTTTATAGTGAGGAGATCATTTCCACCGAAGGAATTCATCTAACTCCTCACGAACAAGTAGATCGGGTTGATTTCGTTTTCGTGGCGCTTTTTCGTTCATACTCCTCCCCTTTCGATTTTCCGGTGATTGAATCGATTTGAGCGGATGATTTCTTGGGGATAGTCTCCTAACTACCTCGTGATCATCTTCACCAAGTTTGGAACGTGGGATTGAGTTGATTCAGATTTGGGAAGATTCGTGAGAAGGGCGACCAAATCGCCCTCTCTGTCCATCCGCGGACAGTCCGCCAGGTGAACCGCGGACAGTCCGCGCGTCGGGGTTGGTCAGACCAGTGGCCTGACTCCGCGCTGTTGGACGGGTCCTTTTTGAACCACAGACAGTCCGCCGTTGGGACTCGCGGACAGTCCGAGAACGTCCAAGGGACTTGCAGCAACTGTGCTGTTTCGGGGTTTTTGCTGGCGGACAGTCCGCCATCCCCTCGCGGACAGTCCGCATTAGGGGCGGACAGTCCGGGACCTCAGTGCCGGACAGTCCGGGAATCGGCTATGTGTTCCGGCTTAGTGCGTTTGATCTCCCGACTTCTCCGCTTGGTTTCCGGACTTCTCGTTTGACCCTAGAGTTGATCAAGGAACCTCTCTAGGTATCTTTGCTACTTGTTAGCATCGGTATTTGGGGACTTCTCGACATAGCCTTCCATCTACGTTCGAGACTTGGTTTTTTAGGGTCGAACTTGTGCCAGTGCTCTTGACGTTTGGATTGCTATCTCTTTGTGGTGCCTCGCTGTGATCCTAGGGATCATCCACCCTCTTCCAAGGGTCGTGGGCATCACGGTTTCAATTGAAGCTTTCGGGGGTTGATTTTGGGGACAATAGGCCAAAGTTTCGAGAGAAATTTTTGAGCTCCCATTCACCCCTCCTCTGGTCGCCTTGCTATTGCATTCTCGGTCCTTCAATTGGTATCAGAGCGGGTTAAGGATCTTTCACCTTAGCCGGTTCCAGATCCACAGAAGGCGACATGGATCGCAGCGTGGGCAAACCGCCGTTCTTTAATGGGACGAACTATGCGTATTGGAAGATACGCATGTTGGCCTATCTGCAGAGTTTGAGTGCTTCTATCTGGGATATTTGCAACTCTGCCGATTACGTGGTTTTGGCTGCTCGTGTCTCTCAGCTTCAGATCGATGAGCACGATGCCAATAGCCGAGCCCGTAATGCTCTTTTCTCATGCTTGAGCATGAGTGAGTTTGATCGCGTTTCTCACCTCGCTACGGCTCGGGAGATTTGGGCTACCCTCACGCGTTTCCATGAGGGAACCTCTCAAGTCAAAACCCGTCTCTACGAGTCGTTCAAGCGAGAGTATGAGAACTTTCGACATATGCCTGGCGAGAGCATAGAAAGTTTATTCGCTCGCTTTCACGTGATTGTCAATAGGATGAGGGCAAACAAGGAGTTGTTGCCTTTCGACGATCATGAGAGGGCTTTGAAGCTTTTACATACTCTTGATCGGTCGGTGTGGGATTCCAAGGTTCAGGCGATCATCGAATCGCCTAACTATGAGACCCTCACGTGCGACGAGCTCTTTAGTAAGCTCAAGTCCAGTGAGATTGATGCCATGGCGAGGGCTTCTTATGAAAATCCTTCTGGCCCGTCAATGGCTTTGCTTTCTAGCTCTTCTGCTAACACCTCTGGAGGCTTTGCACTTTCCTCTCTTCTTTCTGTCACAGAGGAGCAGCTGGAGTTCATGGGGGATGAAGAGCTGGCGTTGCTCGCCAACCGGTTCTCGCGGTTCCACAACAACCGCATGAACCGTCGCCGCGGAGGAGGACACTCAGGATGCTTTGAGTGTGGCGACCCCAACCACTTCATCGCTAATTGCCCGAAGAAGAACAAGCAGATCTTCAGCAAGACGGATCATGGGCACAAGTCTAACTCCGGCAAGCGCAAGGAGAAGTACGTCCCCGCAAAGCACATGCGGAAGGGACGCTTCAACAAGGAGTACATCAAGACCAAGTACTTGGAGAAGGCCCAGGCTGAGCAGCGTGCGTTCTTCGCCACGCTCAGCGACGTCGATGACTCGGATGACGACTCCGCTTCCTCAAGCGACGACGAGTCCGAGAAGAAGAAGAGGATCGAGGACAAGCTCAACGACCTCTGCTTCTTCGCCGACGACGAGGGCTTCTGCACCATGGCCCTCGGCAAGGAGGTCGACGGCGAGCTGGAGGACACTCCTCGGAACGACGACGACGACACCTCCCAGGTATCTCTGACCCCCGACGAGCTTTCTGCTGAGGTCGAGAAACTCACTGCCGCCCTCCTTAGTCAAGATAAGCTGCTTAGGCGTGCTGCTAGAGAGCGCAAGGAGTTTAGGCAGAAGTGGGAGGATACGGTGAAGGAACTTGAGTTTGCCAAGTCCACCGTAGTTGTTTCTGAGGAGGTTGAGTGTGAGATGTGCACCACACACATGACTGACCTTCTCACTTTGAGAGGTAAGTATGTTGCGTTGGTAGGAGAGGTGAATGAGCTGAAGGCTAGATCCTTGCTGTTGGGTGCGTGCAAGTCCTGTGCGGGCTTGCAAACCGAGTTGGCAGAGAAGAATGCCAAGATTGTGTCTCTTGAGAAGGCCAGCTCGGGTAGCACTTGTGTGACTAGGTGCATTCTGTGTGAGGGTTTGGAGATGGAGATCGCAAACGTGAAGCATGACAAGATGCAAACCGAGGAGGAAAACACATACCTTCGGACCATCTTGTCATGGGTGTCGAGTGGTGAGCCGCAGCTTGGGATGATGATCTCCCAGTTCAAGCGTGCTGCTGGAGGTCCAGGTGTAGGTTTTGCTCAGGGTGTTGAGTGCGCTTCATCTTTTGGGAAGATTGGAGAGTCGAGTGGTCTGAACCTGTGTGAGAAGCCCAACTCCACCACTACTCCCAAGCTTACCAAGATTCTACCCAAAGAGCCTCTAAAGCCTAACACCAAGGATGGTGTATTTGTGGAACCTCCGAGAGCTCCACCCAAGAAACAATCATGGGCTCCAAAACCAAACCACCTCAAGAACAAGCTGGACACCATGCCACCCATCTAAGAGGAGCTTATGCCACAGAAGGGCAAAGTAATCCACACCCACTACCGTGAGTACCAACAACCCCCTATGAGAGCGGTGAGACACCAATGTGAGCACTGTGGGAGAGATGGACACTTGAGTGAGTTTTGCTTTCGGCGCAAGAGAGAGACGCGCCGTGCAAAGGAGATGAACAACCCGGACATGTACCATCCTTTCCATGATGTACATGTGCCGAATGTTCAGAGGCGTGCTGCTAGGCCTAGAGGTCCAAAACCTCAAGTTCCTAGGCCTAGGCCGCAAGGAGGTCGTGCCCGGCGGGAGCCTGCAGTTGTAGGCTATGGACCCCGTGGCGGTGGCTTTGTAGTTGAGCGTTTTCCTCCACCGCGTTTTGAGTATCGCGATGGCCGCTCCTCCCTTAGCGGGCCACGTTTTCCTCTACGTGGTGACCGCTCTTCCCGTAGGCGTGCTAGGAATGGTTTTTCTGCTAACGGTTCTTTTGAGCAGCCGGCCCAACACTGGTATTCTCCCTACTTCACTAACCCCAGTGTTGGACCGTATGCTCACCCTATGTCTTTTTATTGATGTAGGTAAAACGATTGGAGAACGTTTGGTTGGTGGATTCCGGTTGCTCGAGGCACATGATCGGAAACGCCAAGTGGTTCTCCAGTCTTAGTCCGGTCGCCGGAAAGGAGTTTATCACCTTTGGCGACAATAGCAAAGGTAAAGTGTTGTCTTGTGGGTCGGTGCGAGTTAATGAGCACTTTGTGTTGCGCGATGTTGCTCTTGTTTCTAACTTGCATTTTAACCTTCTTTCTGTTTCGCAACTCTTTGATGATGACTATGAGATTCATTTTAAACCGAATCTCAGTTGTATTTTGGATCCTCAGGGCAATCTTGTGTGTTTGATTTCGCCCTTTGGAAAAGTCTTTCGTGCGAATTTCTCAGAATCTTTTGGCATCTCTCGTTGTCTTGTGGCTGGACCTTCCTCCTCTGATCTTTGGAAGTGGCATAGGAGACTTGGTCACCTGAGCTTCGACTTGCTTGCAAGGCTTAGTTCACTTGGCCTAATCCGAGGATTGCCCAAGTTATCCATGGAGAAGGATCTTGTTTGCCATTCTTGTAGACATGGGAAGATGGTAGTGGCTCCCCACCATCCAGTGACTCTGGTCATGACCAAGCGCCCTGGAGATCTTTTGCACATGGACCTTATTGGTCCGGCTCGGGTGAGCTCGATTGGTGGGAAGTGGTATGTGCTTGTTGTTGTTGACGACTTTTCGAGATATTCGTGGGTCTTCTTTTTAGCTGAGAAGACCGAGACTTTCTCCTTTGCTCGCAATCTGATTTTGCGTCTTCAGAACGAGTTCCCTTTGAACTCGATGCGAGCTATTAGGAGTGATAATGGTTCCGAATTCAAGAATTCAAATTTTGAGAAATTTTGTAACTCTTTGGGCTTAGAGCATCAGTTTTCTTCCCCCTACACACCGCCTCAGAATGGTGTTGTAGAGAGAAAGAATCAGACCCTTGTAGAGATGGCCAGGACGATGCTCGATGAGCATAGGACTCCTAGGCAATATTGGGCCGAAGCTATGAGCACTGCATGCTACATTTCCAATCGCATTTTTCTCCGAGCTTTCTTGAAAAAGACTTCTTATGAGTTTCATTTTGGAAAACTGCCCAAGGTGAGTTATTTTAGAGTCTTTGGTTGCCACTGTTTTATACTTAAGAAAGGCAACCTGGACAAATTTGAGTCTCGCTCTTCTGACGGTGTGTTTTTGGGTTATGGCACTCATACTCGCGCTTATCGTGTACTTAACCTTGACACTAACCGAGTCATGGAGACATCAGATGTCACCTTCGACGAGACCATGGTTTGTCCTTCTTCTCGTTTTGAGCGTGCAGGTGATCATGAGGTTGGCGAGCCTATTTTTGATGATGAGGAAGAGGGTGCTGAAGGGATGGATGACCCGACACCTCCTCCACCTGCTGTGCCGCAAAGAGCGGCCTCTACTACCACTCACGGCCCCGACCCTTCTTCTTCGACTTGGGGGCCGTGGGATCCGCCACCTCGAGCGGTACCCTTTGTACCCGAGGAGGCGCCAGCTGCTGTTGAGGGGGAGGCTACATCAGTTCGGGAGGCGCCACGACACATCTAGCGCCAGCACCCGCCTCAACAGATGATCGGCAGCATCGGTGAACGTGTCACTCGGTAAAGGTCACAACAAATCTCTCACTTTGCTCATTCTGCATTTGTTGCTGATTTTGAACCCCGAGATGTTGGACATGCTTTATCTGATCCAGATTGGGTCAATGCCATGCATGAGGAGCTTGAAAACTTTGAAAGAAATCGGGTTTGGGTTTTGGTTCCTTTTCCTCCTGAGTGTCACCCTATTGGGACAAAATGGGTTTTCAAAAACAAACAAGGAGAGGATGGCCATGTTGTGAGAAACAAGGCCAGACTAGTAGCCCAGGGGTATAGTCAGAAGGAGGGGATAGACTATGAGGAGACCTTTGCTCCTGTAGCTCGTTTGGAGGCAATTAGGATACTCTTGGCTTTTGCTGCATCGAAAGGGTTTAAACTTTTTCAAATGGATGTCAAGAGTGCCTTCTTAAATGGCTACATAGAAGAGGAAGTATATGTGAGACAACCCCTCGGTTTCGAAAATCCCAAGTTTCCAAACCATGTTTTTAAACTTCACAAAGCTTTATATGGTTTGAAACAAGCCCCTAGAGCCTAGTATGATAGGTTGAAAACCTTTTTGCTTGCTAAGGGTTTTAAAATGGGATGTGTGGATAAAACGCTTTTTCTCCTCAAGCAAGGCACTGATACTCTCTTGGTCCAGATTTACGCGGATGATATCATTTTCGGTGGTTCTTCTCACGCTTTGGTTGCCAAGTTTGCAGACACTATGAGCAGGGAGTTTGAGATGAGCATGATGGGCGAGTTGACATTTTTCCTCGGGTTGCAAATCAAGCAATCCCGAGAGGGGACGTTCGTGCACCAGGGCAAGTACACCAAAGAAATTCTGAAGAAATTCGACATGGGTGAGGCCAAGCCTCTTCCAACACCCATGCCGACCACAGCGGCCCTGGATGCGGATGTGGATGGAGAAGCTGTGGACCAAAAGGAGTATCGGAGTATGATCGGGTCGCTGCTATACCTGACGGCGACACGCCCGGACATCCAGTTCGTGGTATGTCTGTGCGCGCGATTGTTCGTAGTTCTTAGCTTCACTAAAGATAGAGCTAGGCAACTATCCCCAGTAACGGCCCAGGAATGCTTGTTGGCACTTGCTAATGTTGTTACTAGGAGTAGACTATGGAGTCTATCCCCGGCAACGGCGTCAGAAGTGCTTGAAGCAAGACCGGTCACTATACCTAAAGGAGTGGAGCTAAAGCAGCTATCTACTAATGCCAAGCGGGGTTGTCAATCCCGACACTAGTAGGAGCTAGCTAGAGAGAATGCAATCTACTAGGAGGAGATTCTGCAAGCGCACAGAACTATCGTAGTAGCACTTCGCCTGGGAGTACCAGGTGTCGATTTATTTGATCCCAAGGGAAGGCTAGGGTGGTGTATGAGTTGAGTCAAGGAGGGGATGAGAGTCGAAGAAATAAGAAAAAGGAAAAGAAGAGAAGGGAAGATGAAAGGCTAGAAAGAATATATGGGTGGATAGGTAAAGATGAAATGGATGGCTAAGGTAAGGTGGATGGATAGGTTGATAAATGGAATAGGATAAGGATAACTAAGATAACTAAATACTAACTAATAACTACTCCTAGATAACCACGGAGCAAGATAACTATGAAGCAAGATAGTTACGAAGCAAGGCAGGCAAAAGACGATAAGGCAACTAAGTTAAGTAAAGTTTTATACCTATCTTGTCAAGTATCGAGGCGTGCTAGCCTTTACCACTGACTTAGGTTGAACGCTAGCACAACGAGCCTTACTCTTAAACTGGGTCAACTACGTGGTGGAATTCAAGGCGCACAGGGCTGTCACCACCTGCTTGCTACCACAGCTATCCGGGGGTCCAGCCGTATCTGAAGGTAAGTCTATAACTAAGCACCACGCTTAACTATATTCTAACTATCTCTATCCTAGCTTTGAATAGAGACACCCTTGCGGACATCAGAGCAAACACTTGACTTAATAAGATAAACACTAAACTAACTAAGCAACCTATTGACAAAGATCAAACACTAAGCTCACTAGAGATTAACTACTATGGCTAAGTGAATTGAACTGTAGGATAGCTAGGCACTCAAGCAATCAATCAAGTATACCACTCAATACTGATAAGTAGAATAAAGTAATACTTGAAATGATGAACTAGAATATAGTAAAGTGCTTGAGATACAAGAGCAAAACCTGAACTGGAGATGAAGGAAGACTCTTCCCAGCTCCAGAACCGATCACTCGCACGCCTCTACTCTTGAGCTAAGCCTTGAGCAGCGCTACCGCGAGGGCAAGAATGCCTTGCTCTACTAGCTACCTACTTGCCTAAGCTCTCTGAGCTCTCACTTGCTTGCTTCTACTTGCTTTGCTTCTCTTGTGTGGTGGTAAGGGTACAAATGAAGTAGTGTCACCATGGGGGTATTTATAGCCCAAATGAGTGAGGGGGGTACTTATAGGGGGCAGCCAGCCGACCTAGGGCTAACCCTAGTGGCGGGCACCAGCCCTAGGTGGCGGCCGCCACCTCCCTCACCGTTGGATGCACTGCCTTGGCTTCAACGGCATCCAGGTGGTTGTCCAAGGCAGTTTGGAGGTCGGTTGCATGTCCTAGAAACCGACATTCAGCCTTGATCCACGCCACTCCTCCCTGAGCCGTCCGATGCCACTGACCTAGTGACCAAGGGCCAAGATTTGGCCTTGGGGAGGTCACACGGATCGGTGACGTGGCAGGGGGTGAAACTTGGGCCAACCCAAGTGGTGGGCGCCACTTAGAGGTGGCGGGCGCCACCTAG
The DNA here is from genome assembly GCA_009763385.1 of Coix lacryma-jobi var. lacryma-jobi. NCBI lineage: Eukaryota > Viridiplantae > Streptophyta > Magnoliopsida > Poales > Poaceae > Coix > Coix lacryma-jobi. The sequence goes on from CM019825.1 coordinate 45,490,831, forward strand.
GGGTGGCGGGCGCCACCCCCTTAGGCCCATTTGGGCCCTGCTGAGTAGGCTTGGCCTCTGGTGGATCCATATGTCCAAATTTGGTTCAAATCCTGCATTCAAATAAAATTCTATGGACATGTGGAATTTGGTTAGTTTGAAACCTATTTGACTACATTTCATGCCTTTTTGGTTGACTTTAGGGTCAAATGTTGATGGTAAAACAGGTGTTTAAGGACCATCAACAACGATTTCAGTCGTCGCCGCGCACTTCTCACCGTCAGGCGGCCAAGCGCATTATGAGGTACTTATGCTTCACTCCAGAGTTTGGGATTTGGTATTCTGCTTCCTCCACCCTCTCCCTTTGCGGTTATTCTGATGCCGATTTTGCTGGTTGCCGTATTGATCGCAAGTCCACTTCTGGGACTTGCCAGTTTATTGGTTCTTCTCTTGTATCGTGGTCTTCTCGCAAGCAGTCTAGTGTCGCCCAGTCTACCACGGAGGCTGAGTATGTTGCTGCGGCTAGCTGCTGTTCCCAGTTGCTTTGGATGATGGCCACTTTGCGTGATTTTGGTCTGAGCTTTTCTCGCGTTCCTTTGCTTTGTGACAGCACGAGTGCTATTAGCATTGCTAAGAACCCCATGCTGCACTCTAAGACCAAACACATTGATGTGCGCTTCCATTTTCTGCGAGACCACTATGAGAAGGGTGATATCGACCTTCGCCATGTCGATACTCATCATCAGTTGGCTGATATTTTTACCAAGCCTTTGGACCAATCAACTTTTGCTAGGTTGAGAGGTGAGCTTGGTGTGTGTTTCCCCTTTTAGATGGGGCAAACATTTTGACTCTTGTATCACAAACTGACCTTCTATTTTTCAATTGGTTTCTTAATGCATCTTTGCATTTCATCTTGCATATTTACATTTAGAGCTTCATGTATATAATCCTTAGAATGTGACTATGCTCTGTATAGTGTATGCTCCGATGCTTTACTTGTAGCTTATGCTCTTTCTGATCACTGATACATGTTGTGAGCTGAACTATTTTATGAATGGTGAACCTGTTTAATGAACCTAAAACCTAAAAATGTTTACCATTGAGATATGCAACTAGCATGTGTAGGATGTGTAGAATTCACTCGTGAGATATGCAACTAGCATGTGTAGGATGTGTAGAATTCACTCGTGCTTCTCATATATGCTAGGTTGCTATGTCTCTAGTTCTGAGCCATTCACTTGCTTGGTATGTTCATATACTGCTTTACATTTGAACCAAGTTAAAATGAATTGGAAAGATCGAGATGGGATTGCTTGTCAGCACATCACAGTTTCGAGACTGTTTCTCATTGCACTTTGAGTTAAACTTGAGCTGTGTAGTGTATGACCGAAACTGTTGCTTTAAGCTTCTGATTGCTTCTGCATAGGCTTCGCACAGTTGAAAAGTTAGGCGATGACAAGCTTTCAACCTCTCGCAATCATATGCTGAAATTTAAACTTGTGTAATTTAACCGCTGCAACTCCGATAAAATTTGGATACACAAGTCTATGTTTTATTCTATAGCATGATGGTTGAACTGTGCTAGGGGTAGTTCACCTTGTATACATGTTTAGCACTTGTTTGATTTCCTGTCTATACATGCTTCGTGCTATTTTGATGGTGAATACCTTTTTGGCTAAAAATTTGCTCACGTTGCTCACATGTTCATATTTCGTATTTGGTGATCAGTTTGAGCCTTTGCTAGCATTATGTGCATATTGTTGAATCATCGGATCAACATTTTGTCGAGCATCTTCATATTCTATCGATTATATTTCTGAAGCTGCTAACTTGCATTTTGACTCATATGCATTTTGGAAGGGGGAGTTATTCTGAAGGGGGAGAAATTTGCTTGATGGTGCATTTTCAACTAAGGGGGAGAAAATATTGACAAATCATGTGGATTTCCTGGTTGTGTGCACTAGTCGAGGGGGAGTTTGCTCGCTGCTGTGTTTTCGAGCTGGTATCAGTTGGTTCGGAGCATTTTTGGTGGCTAGTTGTGTTGAGCCTTTGCCTCTTTCTTGAGGAACTAGCACCTTCGCTTTTGTGCTCTTCAGTTGATGTCTAGCCTTCTTCAGTTGGTATCGAGCTTCCTCGCTAGCAGTGTTGAGCCCGTTCTGCCTCTTCTTGAGGGCTAGCTCTGTTTTGCTTGATTTTCAGTTGATTTTTCAATTTGTATCAAGTTTTTCTCGCTAGCGGTGTTGAGCCTGTTCTACCTCTTCTGGAGGGCTAGCTTTGCTTTGCTTGGTTGCGTCGAGCCGTTGCCCATGTCTTTGGGAACCAAGTTGTTTTGCTCTTTCTACTTGACCTTCTTCGGCTTTGGTATGCTTTTGGGTCATTTGGTCGAGTTCTCTCTCTTTCTTCCTTCCTTCCTCTATTCCATTATGATTTGTGTTGGTAGTTGACAATGCACTCATCAAGGGGGAGATTGCGGATACATGGGTGTATGCCGAGTCTCTGAGTGATGAGTGATTGTCAACTGGGATAATGCGCATGTTCTTTGGCTTGTGTTGTGCAGGTGTCGAGCACGAATACAGTGATCAAAGGCAAGGTGAAGGTCAAGTAGAGACGTGCCGTGCCGATGGACCGAGAGTGGCGAATGCACTACAAGAAATCTGTTTTTTATGACAATTGTCCTCGTGACGATGACAGATATCGTCATATATTGTAGCATAATATGACGATAAAATTGGTGTCGTCATATACTCATTAGGCTCTTAACTATTTATGACGATCCTTTTAGGATTGTCACATTAAGTTAGCTATTATCGTCACAAAATGGTAGCCGCAGGTAAGCGAGCGACAACGATCTTTATATGACGACATGAAGTGGGTTTTTGTGACCATTTTTCTAGGTCACTGTTTGTTAATGTAGACACAAAGGTCCCCTACGTCACTATTTGAGCTTCGGTCTTAATAAACAGATCAAGGGGAGGGGGACTCTTCGGTCTTAATAAACAGATCAAGGGGAGGGGGACTTGGCCATTTCGAATATCTTTTGTGGCATAATAAACAGGATCAAGGGGAGGGGGACTTGGCCATTTCGAATCTCTTTTGTGGCATAATAAACAGGAAGTCAAACTTTGAACAACATGTTCATAAAAACATTACACATATGACAAGGGACTCGTAGGAGCAACATTAGAGATTCATATATAAAGGCATGCAGAGATGCAGTTCAAGCCACAAGCTAGCATATATATGGTAGCTAGCATACATACTAATACACGTCCACTTCCTTACTAACATTGGTGTCCATAACCACAACAACACCAAAAGCATTCATCATCAGTGCCCACTTGGGCTTCCAAAAGTCAGCCTAGCTATCAGCTAGCCTAGCTACACATGTCATCATCACTTGGTCTTCTTGAACAGGCCTTCCAACTTGTCCAGCCTAGCTTTGACAGCCTCTAGATCCTCACCAAAGAGGTTCATCTTCTTCTTGTTGACGTCATCCTTGACCAGTTCAGTGAGGCTGTCGATCTTCCAGCCCAGATTAGTGATGTCTTGCTTCAGGGGTAACATCACATCCTTGATCACACTCACGAGCATTTGGCGACTCACAACCAAATTCTGAACATAGTACTACATATGAGCAATGTACAACATCAGACTTTGCAGAATGAATAATTTAGAGATAATTTGATCAACTGGAATCTATGAATCATGAAAACAAGCAATCAACATCAGTTTCTCAAACACTGAAACAACCAGGCATGGTATACTAATGTTCAGCTAACTGTACCCATAACCACCCACTGAACTTAGAACAAATTGATTTCATTAGTAGATAAATATATATCAAAAAGGGAGTTGTTTGAAATCATCTATGTTATCCTAGGTGCAACACTATTGGGTTGGGATGGTGGTGCAACCTCCACAACATCTGGGACAGCTTGGGCACCACCCACTGTGTCCTCTTCCCCCAAAGATATCAAAATCATCCACAACATCCATAGCTATGATAATTATGAAATAGTACATGCAGAAAGCAGTAGAGTATGCAGTTCACATAATGAAATGATAAGTCATTACAACAGGGTTGAAAACAGAGACAAATAAGTTCAAAGTACAAGGGCATGGTTGAAAATAGATGCAAATTAGTTTAAGATACATGGCATCACCCTAGGGATTGGTCTCATCTAACATAATAATTTCAGCAAATGATACAAAAGCCCTAGGGATTCAATCATCCTAGCTAGTGCATCAACTACAAAATTGAAAAGGGGATACTTACAGAGTCGCTGGAGGTGGAGCCGCTGCCATTGGAGAGTCCATCCCTGGAAGAGTCAGCATCGGCGGAGGAGGTGGGGACAGCCGGGAAGGAGTCGGCGCGGGCGCAGGAGCCACCTTGGTAGCACTGCTTGCAGATGACCTCCAAGCTATCACTCTCCCCCGAGGCCGAGGAAGACTTTGGCGTGATGTCCTTTATGGGCTTCTTGCCGGCGGCATGGTTCTTCTTCGCAGTCGGCATGGACGAGGAAGAAGGCGCAGCCCACGAGACATTCTTCTTCAACGCCGGCGTCGCCTTCATCTTCCGCGCCGACGTCGGCGCCACCTTCCTATTGGACGCGGCCAACCGAGCCCTTGCCTCGGCTTCTGCCTTCTTCGTAGCCGCCGCCGGGTAAAGCTTCTTCACAACCACCTTCTTCTCCGTAGGCGGGGCCGACGAGGAAGGGGCGGCTCCTTGGTGACCTCCTTGGCTCTCTCGCCATTGACGAGGAAGGGGCGGCTCCTTGGCAGTGGGCGATTGCGGGCGCGGTGGCGTGGCGCGGTGGTGAAAACTGGATCTAGTGAATGAGGGCAGGTGAAAACCGGATCTGGTGAATGAGGGCACGTAAATGAAGGGTCAGGGTGAATGAGGGCTAGGTGAAGGGCCGACCACTGATAGTGGGCCCCAAAGAGCGAGTAGGCCCACTCAGTCGTGACAAACTATCTATTTTAGAATTCAAGGTCAGCACCCTACCGAACTTACTAGTCTAGCGCATTGGTGAAGGAACGAGCATGTAGAGCCTGAGGTCTTCGGTTCGAGCCCTTTGTGGCCAATTTTTTTTGCATTTTTTGATTATTTTTTCTGCACACTTTTTTGTGACAACTTAGCCATGTCACAAAAATGTTTGTCCCCAACGGCCATATGCTTGTTGCCGGTGAACCCAATCCCTAACTCTTTCATTTTCCCCCAACTGAACCGGTGGCGAGGGGCGACCGGTGGAGCGCAGTGGCGACTGGGCGACCGGCAGCGGCGGCAGCTTCCCCTCTCGACAACTGACGACGCGGCAGGCTCTGCCCTTCTCCCCAGATGCTCCTCGGTTGTGCCCCTCCCCCACTCAATCTGTTGCCTTTGACTGTTGCTCACCTTCCCTCTCTCAGTTCTCATGTCGCAGGCATCATCCTCAGCCGCTCTGACTCGGCGGTCTAGTGCATCTAGGGTTGGCCGGCAACCAGAAGCCCTTGCTATTGTTGCTGCAGCGCCTACCCCCACTGCTATCGATGTGCAGGCGCCCCTTGACGATGTGACTAGGTTGCCATTGATCATGTGCCCTGATTGCAGGGATGTGAGGTTGTTTGCTGCAACTACCACAAAGTCTCAGTATAACATTGGAAGGAGGTTTTTCAAGTGCCCTCGGAAGAACTATAGAAAAGTCAGTGTGGTGGTTCTATTCGTCAAATTTCAATCTTTTTTTAATAGGCTTCCCTGAGAATGGTATCGGTAGCTATTAGCATTAAGTGCACGCACTATTGGTGTTAAAATGCATGTGTTTGTCATTTGGATGCAGGAGACATGTTCAAGTTATTGGTTCCAGGAAGAATATGTGGTCTACCTTGAAGATCATGGTTATGTACTTCCACCTTCCTCAACCACTGCAGCATCTTTGACCAGTGAAGTTCCTGAGCTGGTAGGAAAAATTGATAACTTGGAGCAAAATTTGAACAAGGTGAAGGAAATGGTTGGCAAGAATAGGGAAGGCATGGGAAGCTACATTTGTCTTGTTTGCGGATGCTTGAATGTAACAATATTCCTGGTCTTGGCCATTTTGTTGGTTGTAGCTTTAGTGTTCAAGTAGGCAATGCTTTTGGATCAAGTAGGCTGGGACATGTGTGTACTGAACCTGTTGTGGTGTAAGTTTGTGCATTTGGTATGAAATGTGGGCCTTTGTGCTCTTGGACATCTCTTGTTTAAGCTATGCATTGCTGCTATATGTTGGAAATAAAGATCCCTTTTGCTTATGATGATTAACTGTTGTTGGATGAAATTTAGGCAACATCTATATATATGACTTGTAGCCTATACATTTTGTGATGAATTTTGTACATTTCATGACAGTTCTAAGCATTATATGACATTATCATGTGTCATAACATCACAGAAATCTAGGCAGCAAAACTTGCATCATGTGATTGAAATCTGAACAATGAAACTTGCATCTTACATACATACAAGAATTATGCATTGAAATAAGAGTCACTGCATATAAGGTCTCAGAACTCAGATACAAATTTAGTAGCATAGTTCAAATACAACAAAATCACTAACATAATAGTACAAGGTTCACAAATATGCAGAAATCAAAGTTCAGTCATCATCACTGTCTTCTCCTGAAGCATTGCCTTCTTCTTCTGTACTATGGTACTCAAGATAGGTTTCATCTTCATCTTCATCTCGGTCAACTGCTTCATCACCTTGAGGTGTATGTTTCTGTCGCCGGAGGCTCTCGATGAGGTCTCCACTAATAGGGCTCCCTGGTTCATTATCCATGAGCAAGAAATCCAAATCAGGATGAATGTCTCCCACTGGACCATCTCCAGCTGAAATATGCTCCTCTTGGTATGCCTCCTGACATCTCATTTGTACCTGTTCTTGAATTGGTTGGTTTGTGGCAGACTCTTCAACATCAAATATATGTCGGTGTCCAAATTCTTGTAGCACTCGCCAACTTGGGCCTAACTTTGTATCTTCCAAAAGAAATATTTGTGAAGCATCTGTGGCTATAATGAAAGGATCATCCTTATACCATCGGCCTTGGATGTTTATGCTCTTGAAGTAACCATCATTTTTCATTTCGTATGTCCTTCCCTCTAGATTGTACCACTCACACCGTAATAAGACAACAGTCCTACGCCCTTTGCTGTTCCTATTGTAGCTCAACTCAATAATGTCTGTGATTGTCCCATAGAAGTCAATTGTGTCATCACCGTGAGTACCTGGACTTTTGATGGTGGAGTTCTGTGTCTTCCTGTGTTCGTCATGAGCCAAAGTGTGGTACCGTACCCCATTGATTATACAGGCTGTGTACGAACGCACTCGCGGATCCGACCGACATGCTAGTGAGTACAGGTCTTCGTCAACTTGTGTTGTGCCTTGGTATTTCATTCTGGTAATCTGCAGGTTGAATACAAACAGGATAAGGACTTTCAAACTTTATTGTATCATAAATCAATTAGTCAAGTTGTAGAAGTTGCACACACATGATTCTCAAACCATGCAGCGAATTCTGTTGACATCATTTTTTCAACATCATTGACCCCTTGTTGTTGTAGTTCTGCCCTATAGATGCTGCAAAGGAAGAAGCTAATTAGTTATTTTGTGACACTAGTGTTGAATAAAGATGTGCGAAATGAAATGACTGGAATCACTCACTCTTTGTATTCATCCACCTCTTCGCAGTTATTTAGAACAAACCAAACCATGGAGTCATAGTCTCTGTCTTTGTAATGAAATTTTGAAGCACCCAACAGGTTAATACCATGACCAAAAATAGAGTAACCATTGGGAGAGATGTTCTCTTCTCCATCTAAGTTTCTTTCAGGCCTAGTGAACCTACTAATGATGTCATTGAAATATGTTGAGCACTGGGTCATACACTCATAGGCAGTGTATGCCTCTGCAATAGATCCTTCAGGTCTTGCTTGATTGCGGACAAAACGCTTAAAGGTGCCCAACCTTCTCTCAATGGGATACATCCATCCATAATGCACTGGTCCCCTAAGTAGTTCCTCATCAGGTAAGTGTACTGCTAGGTGAACCATGACATCAAAGAATGCTGGAGGATAAATTTTCTCTAGCTTGCAAAGGATAAGCACAATATCCTCCTTCATCTGGTGTAGTGCATCAACCTTTAGAGTTTTGGAACAAAGTTGTCTGAAAAACCTACCCAATTCAGCAATTACTTCGTATACATCTTGGTGCACCAAACCGCGAAGGCCAGCTGGTAAGATACGTTGCAACATTATATGACAATCATGTGTTTTGAGCCCATTCATAGATCCTCCTCCCTCCATATTGACACATCTTGATATATTGGAGGCATAGCCATCTGGAAACTTAACATTGCTCACAAATTGCAAAAACTTCTTCCTATCTTCTAGTTTTAGAACATAACAAGCTCTTGTCTTTGATGATGAACTACCACTGTCATCTAGCAAATGAAGCTCTTTTCTCATACCTCTGTCCTCCAAATCTAGTCTAGCATTGATGGTGTCCTTTGTCTTGTTTGGAATATTCAGTAGAGTTGACAGAATGTTTTCACATATGTTTTTCTCTATGTGCATAACATCAAGGTTGTGATGTAGTTTCAGTTTTGGCCAATATTCCAAATCATACAAGCTAACCTTCAGATGCCATACTGGTTCATCTTCATTGCGACGTCGTTTTCTTGTTTTTGGCATATCTGGATTCTTGCCTAGAACATAGCAAACTTCATTCAACCTTGCCATAACCTCATCTGCAGTAAATTTCCTTGGCTTCTCTCTTTTTTCATGCTTGCCATTGAAAGATTTGTTTGTCCTCCATTTATGGTTGTTAGGGAGGAAACGTCTATGGTCTATGAAACCAATTTTGTTTCTAAGACTGCAGGAGCATGGATTCTCATCACAGTGCACACATGCGAAGTAACCTTTTGTGGTTCTGCCTGACATGGTGCCTAATGCAGGGTACTCATGGATTCCCCACATAATCGCTGCACGTAGGCTGAAATCTTTTCCTTCAACTGCATCATAAGTTTTGACACCTTTCCAAAGCTCTATCAAGTTTGCTATCAAAGGTTGCATGAACACATGGAAATCTTTGCCTGGTGATTTTTTGCCTGGAATTAGTAAAGCAAGCATATAATTGGATTGGTCCATACACATCCATGGTGGAAAATTGTATGGCACCACTATCACTGGCCATATGCTATATGAATTGCTCATCTGACCAAATGGGTTAAATCCATCGGTAGCAATGCCTAACCTCAAACTACGGGGGTCATCTGCAAAAGACTTGAAAGTCTCATCAAATTCTTTCCAAGCTTCCCCATCAGCAGGATGTCTCATTTCATTCTCCATGGGAACCCTCTTTTCCTTGTGCCATCTTGCAAATTGTGCCCGCTGATTTGACATGAAAATCCTTTGAAAGCGTGGAATTATTGGAAAGTAACTGATGAGGACATGACACCTTCGGATACGACCGCTGATTATAAGGTGAGCTCGTTCCTATAATTACATAGTGATTTTTGGTACAACTCACTTGGTTCCACATGTACATGTCATTATTTTCTTGTAGGTACAAACATATCTCGAAGTGTAAGTCTATCAAAGTTCGTCGGTAGCCCGATGGTGGTTCATTGGAGAGACCATAACTCATCCATCCGAAGTGCGATTGAGGTCAATGAGCACTCGATGGAAAGATTATTTGATAAGCTTTCAAATAGATCCCGTATCACCTTAATATCACATCGACAAGGTCTTCAAATCGTCACGACAATCTGCTACTATTTCTGCCGGGTGCTACAACGTCGACATGGGCTTATCATGCAACCTTGGGACCCTGGCCCAAGTGGGAGCACACCAAAAACAAGTGGAGAACAGCACAAGGATGTTCAAGGACGTCCTCCTCCTTGGCCACCACCTTAGGAGGGAAGCCAAGTCGTCCATCCCAAGTTGGAGGCCCAATCCGTGTCAAGTTCGAGTCCATCTCGGAATCCAGGAGCAGCCAGCAGTAAAACGGACGCCCAGGTCACATACGGACTCCGTTTTCGATGATCCATATATGGATGGAAAGATAATTTGATAAGCTAACCAATGGATTTGGTTTGACGTCAAAAATCCTTCGTAATCAACGGGAATCGTCGAAACAAGTTGACGTCCAGAATCTATCAGGGTGCTGCGTCGCCGTCTTTTGGGCCGTTTGGGCCTTGTAACTTGGTAGGGCACCTTAGGGACGTGAGTAGGAGTCCTTGGACACCCCTTAGGCTATATAATCAGTAGCCACCACCTACGTTAGGGTTGGGTTTTTCTTAGATTATTTTGTTCATAACAGTTTTGCCGTTTCATAACCTGAATTCTAATTGATTGGATATCCCGCACAAGGAATTGAAGGAAGATGCGACGTTTTATTCCAGGGAATCCCCAACGAAAAATGCACACTATTCCCTCTTTTCTATCGAATCGGTCATAACCACTGCCTACATTCCATAAAATAGTGCACCACAAATAGGAGCTAATGAATAGGCCCGCGATTCCATAGAAAGACATCACGACCCCCTGTGGAAAAAAAAGAATTTGTTGAGATGGAAGTACAGATATCATATTCTTACCAAGATAACTGGAAGCCCCAACCGCTAAGACCCCAACTCGTGAGATTAATCATACATCTGCAATTTGGTTGCATTCTTCCTTGTTCTTGATCGTGTTCTTCGATTCGCAGGCAAGGACTTTAGCCTTCTTGGTGAGGTCAACCGTGCAACACCGGTTGATAACCAGAGGAGACGTGGTGCTGCGATTGCGGGGTTTCGGATCGTGTTGTTCGGAAGCCGGATCGACTTGTGTCTCATTTCCACCAAATCGAGAGTTACCAGAACCTTTCGGAAGATTGGGCACCCTTGTTCACATCAAGTGGTAATTAAAGCTTCAGGTATACCATCAGGTTCACATCTACCATTAGTTTCGAGTGTTTTTCCATCGTCCCATAGTCCAGTGCCATATTTGTTTTCCTGTCCTAGAACCTTCCGCGCCATAGCCTTTGCATATTTCGGTTTCAGAGTTTGTAGTATTGAGTTTGTGTCCTTGGTCAAGGTTTTGTTGCTGGTTTAGATTGTGTTCTTTGCTTGTTTGTGTTTATCTCTCTATCCACCAACATCTCGTATCACCATCCGATTTGCATCAACCCTGATTCGGACTGTCTTCCATAAAACAGTCGTAACTTTTGCGTCCGAACTTGAAACGGGGTGAAATTTATATCTACTGAGAACGCCAGAAAATTTTAGATCCGTTTGATCCCAGCTTTGCTGGGTTCGTAAAAATTAGAATCGTCAAATTCGATTAGGAAAATCGAGTTTTCAGGTCCACAAGTTTTGACATACCTTTTATAGAACAATCCTAATTTTTCTATAGGCCACATCTTTTATCCAATTGAGCTCAAATTTTTCATGGTTTATTCTTGTGTGTTTCTTACTGAGAAGAAAATATCAAAACGTCAAAAGCAAAAAAAAAAGTTTGAACAAAAAAATAGTAAAAGAGAAGAGAAGAGAAGAGAAAAGGAGCATACAAGGAACACATAATAGCTCAGTTATTTGTGGTGTCTTTTGTCTTTCCTAATTGTTGCTATCTTTCATATTTGTTTCCTTTCATCCTTGTTTCACTCCCTTGTTTATCACAACAAGTGATAGAAACATATATATATATATATATATATATATATATATATATATATATATATATATATATGCCAGCAACTAGGACAAGTGCTTTGGACATTTATTCAATATTGCTATCTGTTACTGACTTATGTGCCACATATATATTATTCTCTTTGTTTGCCATCCTAGCTCCACATTCTTCAGAACAACATAGGTTTGTGATCCTTGCAATCGCGGTCTATGTCTTCCAGGTATCCTTTGCTTTGTGGGTAAGAATACTGGTAAGAGCTTGGTAAGATGTTTACCTTTTGCTGATCTCGATTGAGAGGCACCACTCCACCCTTTAGTACGATTATTAGGGATAACCTTCACTGTTTGTTACTGTTTTTGTTTCCACAATGTCAGTTGATGGAGATAAAACGCCGAAGAACTTCAATGAGTGTGTCAGCAAAAAGCAACTACAAGCTATTATAGACAATGGTCAAAGGGAGATGAAGGAGACACTCATCAAGGCTGTCACTAAAGCCATAATTGAGATAAAACTTGCAAATGCGATTGAGCGGGTGGACAAAAGGTCATCTGAGTTAACCAACAGGGTAAATGCTTTGGAAAACCGCCCTGCACACGACGAAGATGCGACTGGAAGCAACGATGGTGATGAGGTGTATGATGTTGATGGTAATGTTGATCCAATATTGACGATGCAAAACAGATTACGACATCGTCTTCGCACTAACACCACAGGTAGGGGTGGCATTCCACATCACCACCACCATCGAGGTATGTATAATCGAGCTCCGGAAGATCCTTATGCTAAGGTTAAATTTACTATACCTTCTTTTTCGGGACATTATGATGCTGAGAGATATCTTGATTGGGAGATGACAGTAGAGCATAAATTTAGTGCCCACCAAGTACATGAACAACATAGAGTTAGTGTAACACCTCTGGTGATTAATATATAATTAACCTGACATGTCATCATCTTTAGTCATTAATCTTTCTTGCCATGTATTTATGTTTGCCTAATGCTTGTTTTGCATTTACCTTTTTCTGAGATGACTTGTGTAGTGACCTCTTTTTCAAAAACCTAAAGGCCCAAATCTTCCTATAAGGGCAAAATGGTAATTTCACCTCCGTGTCTAGCTTTGTGTAAATCTTGTTCAGTTTTGTGTCTTGATGTTTTGTTGTGTTGATCAAAGTTCAAAAATCAAAAATAGAATTGGTATTTCTTTTAAAAAAACCCCTAATTTCCAAACTCTAGTTTTACCCCTCTTTTTATAATGCAAAAACCATTCAAAATTTGAAGTTGGTCCTTTTAGCAAAGTTGTAGATCTTGTCAAGAGGAACAACTTTGGTGTTTACAGATTTTCAAGTTTCAATTCAAAATCAGAAGTAATTTCAAATTCTTTCAAACTGCAATTTTGTCCCTTTTTCGGTTTTCAAAATTATCTCAAAAACTTTTGAGTTTCAGAAAAAGTTTATATTGACAAAGTTGTAGATCTCAAAATTTTAAGAAACTTTGGTGTTTTGAGTTTTCTTTGTGTAGTTCAAGTTTTGGGAGTAATTTCAAAAGTTCAGAAAGGGGAAGTTTTGCTTTAAATGACGTCTCTGTGCTAGCTTTAAAGCTAAGGGGCCCCGGCCGACGGCAGCGCTGTGTCAGCCACGCCGAGCCCGGCTGACCCGCGTCCGTGTCGCCCGAGGCCAACGCTAAAGCGCTCGACCTCTCCGGCCCCTACCTTCGCGCAGCGCCGCCCATGCCGAGCCCGGCTGACCCGCGCCCGTGCCGCGCGCGGCCAAGCGCTGGCGCTCGTTTTCCTCTCGGCCCCTACCTACGCCTGCCTTTGCCGTTCCCTACCCTACCTCTTTCCCCTACGGCCGCGGACAGCGCGCAGATGCCGGCCGCCGGCAAGCCGCCCCGCCGCGCGCGCGTTCCCCGCCGCACCGAGCCGCCCTACCCTGCTCCCTACCTCCTTTAATGTCGCGCGAGCGCTCTCACCCCTCGCCCGGACCCCTCCCCAGCTCCGCCCGCGGCTATAAGAAGCCGCCGAGTTCCGCCATCGCCGCCACCACGGCGCCCCGAGTCACCAGACCTCCCCAGCGCCCGTCGAGCCCGCCGTTGCCTTCGCCTTGAGCCGCTCCACCTTCCCGAGCAACCAATTTCACCCCTCCGCCCTCCTCTCGCCGGCGCAGGAGCTTCGTCCCCAACTCCGGCATACGGCCGCGTTTCGGCCAAGCGAGAAATTCGCCGCCGTGAGTTTTCCTCTTTTCCCTCCGACCCCTGCCCTCTTTTCCTCACCTCCGTGCGCTCCTAACCACACCTCAGTGATCCCTTTTGGTGGACAGAGCCGCCGGACGCCGCTCGCCGCCAGAGAGCTCCGCCGAAGCACCGCCAACGTCGAGCTCCCTCCTCCGACCCTGCACCGCCTCGCCGAGCCTCCCTCCCGACTCACGGTGAGCCCGTGAACCTTTCCCCACCCTCGGCTTTCCCAGCGCGAGCCCCGAACGGCCGGTCCGCCGTCCGCCTCGCCTGCGTCTCGCCCGAGCCTCCAAGCCAGGCCTCGGACGAAGCAGTCGTTTCCGTCTCGCCCGAGCCTCCAAGCCAGGCCTCGGACGAAGCAGTCGTTTCCGTCTCGCCCGAGCCTCCAAGCCAGGCCTCGGACGAAGCAATCGTCTCCGTCTCGCCCGAGCCCGTTTCGCCCGAGCCTTGCGAGGAAAGAGCACAGTGCTCTTTTTCCTTTTTGGAAGGATGTGAATAGTGTTCCTTTTTCTTCTTTTTGTGTGATTTTCTGTGTTGCTCCAAAAATTCTGAAAATTTGATGGTAGACTCTTTATACCTTGAAGTATTTTATAAAAATATAAAACTTGACTTTTCTGCAAGAATTTGAAAATGTAAAAATCTCCCTTTTAATTAAGTAATGAATGGTTTTAGATTTTTAGAAAATCATGTGTAGCTCCAAAAATCATGAGATAAATTTTTATGTGCTAGTTATGGCATGTTTAGTCTCTGGTGAAATTTTGAGGCCTTTTGGAGCAAGTTGATTTTTTTGGGTTTTTATTTAAATTGTTAAATAGTACCTTTTGTTAATTAAATGTTGATTTTTGTTAAGCACCTTAATGATCTCCAAAATTTATGAAATTTGTTTTGACATCTATTTATACCATAATGAACCTATGAGATTAATGGGGTAAATTTTGGAGCAACAGCATAAAATGACCTTTTTTATATATAATTAGGAAAAATAGAAAAATCAAGTAGAGTTCATGTTGTATGCCCTGTGAGTGACTTTTGGGATTGTTTGCTGTTCATAGACCCCCACCCCTTTGGTCTATGATGTTTGTGATGCCATGCCTGTTTTGTGTTTAGGTCGGATAAATGATACTTAATAGGTTGATTAATTTTGCTTAGAGATCAAGATAAGTAACTTTGTGTCTGTTCTAGAAGTTAATTACACGATAGAAAGTTGTGCTCTAGAATCAGTGGTTTTGTCTTGTGCTGTTTTGTTCGTGTCAGCATCCTCATAAGCATACATCATTGCATACGTATAGTGACCGAAGGAGAGAATGTCAAAGTTGAAACAGCCGCTGACGGACCTACCCCTGAGGCGACCCCGAACTCCGACGCCTGCGCTGCCGTCCCCGAGCCTGTCCTCTTTGCTCTTCAAGGCAAGCCCCGGTGCATTT
This sequence comes from Coix lacryma-jobi var. lacryma-jobi, assembly GCA_009763385.1. Taxonomy (NCBI): domain Eukaryota; kingdom Viridiplantae; phylum Streptophyta; class Magnoliopsida; order Poales; family Poaceae; genus Coix; species Coix lacryma-jobi. Next base: position 45,506,148 of record CM019825.1, read on the forward strand.
TAACCCTACCTCGCTTTTACAAAAGTTTTCTTAAAATGCTTTTGAGTTAAACTAGTGCATTAGGTAATAGGAGTTGTGTGATGACCTATTACCTGCATTGTTTACCTCCACCAGAAGATCCACCTGCCCTGTTTTAAAAACTATTTGCAAAATGCTTAGTGATGCTATACAATAGATTTGCAATAAAAATGCCAATTTCAAAAGTGTGATCACTGAGATGAATCATATCAAGGGATTTGGTTATACTTCCCGTTCGATGACTGCTTGCCTAGCTAGCATGTGGTCATTGTCGAGAAGGGGTTGTCCGAGCGTACGGTGCCGTCATGTTGTAGTCCGGGACTCAACAGTTGACACCGGCCGGGACAGGGTTGAAAAACCGACAGAACCTGTACTCTTGGGTTAGAGTCCCGAGGTGCTTGTTGCTGGCGGAAAAATTTAGGGACCATACGTATGGGGGCCTGCTGGCCAAGACTTGCAACTATTCACATACTTCGGAAAGCTCTAGCTCCGAGGAATCCTTTATTGGACCGACAACAGCGCACTGGGAGTGGAGAGATGGCGGGAGTAGCATGTACCCACGTGGTCGTCGTACCTGGATAGGAGTGGTGTACTGTACTTCCGGGTGGCGTAGGACCAGGCCCAATCTTGGAGGAATCATGGTAGACGAGTTGGCATATGCAAGCTTGGGTGCTACATATGCAGTGTGGATAGAGATCCTCAGCTGAGTATTATTTTTCTGGATTAACGTTGCTCCTCGGTTATGGAGACTTGGTCACTGACTGTCAACGGAGAGTGGTTCTCAACTAGGTATGTTTTTGAAAGGTAAAATGAATCATGAACGATGAAGAATTGAGAAATACTGGAATCTTTTCAAAAATAAAACAAGGATTTCAAAATGCTTTTTCTGCAAAATACTTGATCTTGCTTAAGCCTTACCTTGACTACCTAAGCCTCTCATTCCTGAGTCTTCTCCCTTTTTCTTTAGTCGGGTAAGTCTTGTTGAGTACCCCCGTACTCAGGGTTTGTTAACCCCTGTTGCAGGTTTCTAATAGGTGATGTTGATCATGATCATGTCAGTGGGCTTGACGTGATCTGGTTGTTCTTCTTCCCCAACTTAGGTACTCCGCCTAAGTGTGGCTCTGTAATACTATTCTACTTCCACAACACCAGTTATGTTCATGTAAAAGCGACTTATTCATGTTTTATAAAGTTTATCTATCTTGCTTCCGCACTCCGATGGTATTTTGTATCAACTATTGTAATGTTGTAATTATTCCAACCTTCATGATGATGGTCCTGTGGTTCGTGGATAATTCGGGGTTCCCTCGGGGACACCCGACAGATCTTTCCTGTGATGTGGTACATGTGCACAGTCATTAGAGCTCAGGGAGACGGTGACGTGTGCGGGTGGGCCACATTACCGGGAGGTTCTGCCACAGTTAGACAAGCCACCAGTGAGTTTAAAGATTTTGCTATTATTTGGTGGATGAGTTTAGACAATGCTACTCCTCGTACTTGGGAAGAGCTTAAGGTTGCTATGCATGATAGATTTGTTCCCCCATCTTATTATAGAAACATTCATAAGAATTTGATGCGATTAGATCAGGAAGATAAATCTGTGCAGGATTACTATGATGAGCTTCAAAAGGGTTTGTTGCAATGTGCTATAGTGGAGGGACCCGAGGATTCCATTGTTCGATTTTATTCGGGTTTGAGACGTGAAATTCGGGATATTGTTGATTATAAAGAATTTGATAATGTCAACAAGTTGTTTCAGTTTGTTATGCTTGCAGAGAAGGAGTTGCAGGGATGTGAGACCCCGATAAGCAAGCGAGTGAGTGCTTCTGCCGATGCAACATCTTCACCACCACCACCCATATCTACTCAGGAGTCTGGTAAAACTTTAATCCACGCTGAAATTGTACAACAATATAAAGAGAGTGCTACTAGTAAGTACAAAGAGATTGATATTAAATATGAAAATTACCAAGTATCTAAATTGAAAGATTCTTTTGTGCTTGCTACAAAATCTGATATTAATGAAATTGATGCTGATGTGGTGAATTTATCCACCACTCATTCTATAATAGAACAACATTTAGTGGACACCAAATCCAAATTGCCTTTGTCACAAAATAATAGTTCTAATAATGCTCGTGATAAAGAAGAGTTGTGTGATAGTGCTTTTATTATACCTGTGTCACAACAAGTGAATGAGATTGACTCTATTGTTTTGGATCAAAATACTTGTGCTGAAAATAGACATTTGCTTCCAATTGCTACTGAAAAAGATGAGCTAGAATTATTATCTTCTTTAAATACTTTAGGTTATATTGAGTTTGATACTCTGTGTGGTCTAAGTAACTTGAGGAAGAAATTTTTGTGCATTGAATTGTCATGGTTGTCTAGATGTACATCTCACTTTATTGGAAAGTATAATTATAAAGAAGAGTATATGGTACATCGGGTTTATATTTGTTCAAATCTGAAATCTCCTTTTAATATGCAACAATATGATCAATTAGAGGGCTGCAATAGCTATAATCATGTCTTGTCAAGATCCACAAGTTTTGTTATAAAGCAAAATGTTAGATTTCAAGAAAAAGAGCAACATTGGCTACTACCTACAACCTGTCCTGCAACTAAGCTCAAACCGAGGACGGTTTGTTGTCAAGAAGGGGAGGATGATGAGGACATGACATCTTCGGATACGACCGTTGATTATAAGGTGAGCTCGTTCCTACAATTACATAGTGATTTTTGGTACAACTCACTTGGTTCCACATGTACATGTCATTATTTTCTTGTAGGTACAAACATATCTCGAAGTGTAAGTCTATCAAAGTTCGTCGGCAGCCCGATGGTGGTTCATTGGAGAGACCATAACTCATCCATCCGAAGTGTGATTGAGGTCAATGAGCACTCGATGGAAAGATTATTTGATAATCTTTCAAATAGATCTCGTATCACCTTAATATCACATCGACAAGGTCTTCAAATTGTCACGACAATCTGCTACTATTTCTGCCGGGTGCTACAACGTCGACATGGGCTTGTCATGCAACCTTGGGACCCTGGCCCAAGTGGGAGCACACCATAAACAAGTGAAGAACAGCACAAGGATGTTCAAGGACGTCCTCCTCCTTGGCCACCACCTTAGGAGGGAAGCCAAGTCGTCCATCCCAAGTTGGAGGCCCAATCCGTGTCAAGTTCGAGTCCATCTCAGAATCCAGGAGTAGGCAGCAGTAAAACGGACGCCCAGGTCACATACGGACTCCATTTTCGATGATCCATATATGGATGGAAAGATAATTTGATAAGATAACCAATGGCTTTGGTTTGACGTCAAAACTCCTTCGTAATCAATGGGAATCGTCAAAACAATTTGACGTCCAGAATCTGTCAAGGTACTGCGTCGCCGTCTTTTGGGCCGTTTGGGCCTTGTAACTTGGTAAGGCACCTTAGGGACGTGAGTAGGAGTCCTTGGACACCCCTTAGGCTATATAATCAGTAGCCGCCGCCTACGTTAGGTTGGGTTTTGCTTAGATTATTTTGTTCATAACAGTTTCGCTGTTTCATCGGTTTGTGAGACCCCAACTCGTGAGATTAATCATACATCTGCAATTTGGTTGCATTCTTCCTTGTTCTTGCTCGTGTTCTTCGATTCGCAGGCAAGGACTTTAGCCTTCTTGGTGAGGTCAACCGTGCAACGCCGGTTGATAACCAGAGGAGACGTGGTGCTGCAATTGCGGGGTTTCGGATCGTGTTGTTCGGAAGCCGGATCGACTTGTGTCTCATTTCCACCAAATCGAGAGTTACCAGAACCTTTCGGAAGATCGGGCACCCTTGTTCACATCAGTAACACAGGACCTTGTGAGGAACTTTCTTTCTGCCCTCCTTGTTCACTTTCCATCTTGTGTAGCCACAAATAGGGCAATGATCATCGCCTTCATGGTCCTTCCAAAATAAGGCACAATCATACTTGCACACATCAATACAAACATAACCAAAGCCAAGCTTCCGAAGTAGAGCTTTCATTTCTTTATAGGACTTAGGAAGACCGGGCACATTCTTCAAAGATCCAGAAAGAAACTCAAGCATAGCATTGAATCCAGATGTTGTTATCCGATTGTACACTTTGATATGCAGCAACTTGATAATAAAAGATAGCCTAGACTCCTCAGTGCAACCTGGATAAAGTTCACGCTTTGCCTCTTCCATGATTTGTTTGTATAAGTCACCACCAAAGCCATAGCTTGCTGCGTCACGCAAATCTTGAATCAACCCCTGAACTCCCCTTGCACCGTCATCTAAGACATCATCTTCAGCTTGTCCTTCCTCATGAAGTGGTACCTGGTACATATCCTCTGGTACATCATAAAGTTCTCCATCTTGTCCAGCAACATTATTATATTCCTCTCCATCTTGTTCATCTTGTCTAGGAACGACATTATATTCCTCTCCATCTTCTGTATCTTGCCCACAAACATTATATTCCTCTCCATGGTAAACCCACCTAGTATAGCACTTAGACATTCCATTGATTTTGATATCCTCGTGTACATCATCTTGACTTTTCTCTTTCTGATTCAAGCATTTTCGGCATGGGCACTTGATATTCTCATCTGCATTATATCTATCTCTGACATGTTCCATGAATCTCTCAACACCATCCATAAACTCCGGCGAAAACGGTTCACTACTATAAATCCAACTCCTATCCATGTTAGCCTTCTGCAATAAACTTCTATCCAGCTTCTGAAACACAGATTGAGAGGATGATACTGTGATCTATAGTTCCATTCAGAGTAGAGTAGCTAGCAGGTAGAGATATTGGTCCAGAAAAAAACCTTTTTAGGAAGTCATTGATGGACATCGATGGAGCATACTGATGGACACCTGCTCTCGATGGGGTGGCCACGCGAGCTTGTTGGTGATGGGGTGGCCTGCCGGCCGCCAACATCGAGCCCTGGCCACCTCTGCCGAATGTGTTAGGATGAAGGTGGGATGGCCACGTGAGCCTGCTGGTGGCGGTGGGGCGAGGGAGCTCGGTGGGACGAGCAACCACCTGGGCTCGTTGGCGAGGCAACAACTGTGCGGTGGCCGGCCGGCGGTTGTGGCCTCGACGCAAAGGAGTAGGTGGGATGAGGGTGGCTGTTGATGGAGCAGTTGAGGTCGATGGAGCGAGGATGTAGGGCTCTCCGGTGAGGGAGCGATGGCTGTGGTGGCCGGTCGGCGAGGATGTAGGGCTCTCCGGTGAGGGAGTAGCTCGTGTGGCCGGCGAGTGAGGAGCTGGCCACGGGGCCCTGCGAAGTGCTAAGTGCTGGCCAGAAATGCTAAGTGCTAGCCACGAGTGAGGATGTGAGTGAGGGGTTTTTCAATGACAGAAGGGCCCAACAGCTAGTTTGGCCACTATCAGCGAGTTCATGTTCTAATCAACATTTTTTCTTTTAAATCTTAGCAAAATATTGTAACTAGTTTATCTCACACATACTTAGTCGGAATGGGATGATTTTTTTCCTAAAATTTTCTAAAATTATGATCTATCAATATATTGTATTGGTTTTGGTTTTTTTTCCATTCGTAGAAATTTTGAACGAATCTATTTTTTATTTCAAAAAGTACCAATAATTTTGGACCACATTTTGGGACCCAAAATGATTTCAAACAAAAAACTCATGAATACCAAGGTTGTTCTACTCATTCATATCTACATTTGATATTTAGGGCTTTTGTGCATCCGAGAAAGTGATGGTAACTTTGTTCTCAAAGTTTACTCATTCATCTCATAGTTGAGGAGATTATAAGAAGGATGAGTAGAATTTGAGAACAAAGTTATCATCACTTTCTCGGATGCACAAAAGCCCTAAATATGAAATGTAGATATGAATGAGTAGATCAATCTTTGTATTCATCACTTTGTCATTTCAAATTATTTAGTACCTTAATTTTTTAGTTGTAGTTTAAAAATTACGAAATTCAAAATTTGAACTCTCCAAACATTGTCAAATGAAAAAATGACAAATATAAAGAAGGTAGATCTCGATGTGTGCAACAACTTTGTTTATTACCAAATTTCAATTTGAAATCATCTGCTACCCCAAAAATGTGTTAACAAATCCTAATACTACTAATTGTATCACCGACATCACGGGCCCACGCGCCAGAACAAAATTTCAGTACCAAAACCAGCCCCTCTCCCGCCAAGGCCACAGCCACCGACAGATGGGCCCAACACTACCCCGCCCTACCTTATCCTCTTCTCCCACGCCAGCCGCATCTGCCCTCTTGAAACCACACCTGCAGTTCCCTCCCTCTTGAAACCCTAGACCTAGCCGCATCTGCCGCCGCATCCACCCACCCTGTCGCCGCCCCTCCGCACTGTCGCATCCACCATCCCGCCGCTGCACCTCCACACCGCTGGATCCACCAATCCCGCCGAGAATGGGATCCTCCTGCCTCCCTGGAACTTAGCCGGAGGGAGGCGCCCCCACCAAGCCGGAGGGAGGTGCCACCACCAAGCCAGAGGGAGGCGCCACCACCAATACGAAGGCCGGCGCCACCACCAACACGGAGGCCAGAGCCGTAGCTAAGGACGCCGGCATCTTGGCCTCACTCAGCTGCACCTCGCCGGAGCCATAACGCAAGACGCAGGCATCCCGGGGTCCCTCCTCAGCAGCGCCCCGACGCCATTCTCCCTCAGCTCTGCTTCCACCAACTCCAAAGGTATTCTGTTTCCTCATCGTCCTCCTCAACCCTCTGGCAGTACTAACCTAGACATGCTCATTGCGATTGGGCCTAGCTACAACAGCTGGTTAGTGTGAGAATATCTCTTGCCTAGTTTGGTGTTGATCTAGAGCAGTTCAGTATCTAGTTTTAGTTACGTCACTAGATAAGAGGTAGCCTTATGTATTTGAGTGCCTGGTGGACTTCATTTGCTACAAGAAATTGTGTAGGGCCTTGCATTTATGTTTACTAGTAATGCATGATTGTGTGATTCATCTCTTCCATAATTTGATAGTAGTAAAACAGTTTAGACCATTTGCATGATTTGCTACATCATCTATTTATGGTCATATATTGTTCCTTTTTTGTACCATGTAAAACAATACTAATATGTTAGTTTTTCCTTCTACTTATTTACAGAAACTGAAACCAGTTTCTGCTCTTCCTGCGTTTGCTCATACTAAGTAATAGAAGAATGACAAAAACAAAGTATGAGCAGGAGAGGGATGAGAGAATAAAGAATATTCAGGAACATTTTCTCTCTCTTGGTATTCCTATGTTAGCTCTGGAGGTTAGCGATGTTTTCGCGAAAAAGGAAAAGGTCTCAAAGAAGAGACTAGTATCTGACAAACCAGATTCTGACATCCATTATGATCCAGATTCTGACATAGATAAGCTCTTTGACAGTGACGATGATTCTGATGACCTCAATAATGATGGGGTCACCAATGAGGTGAGATGCATTAGTTGACCAATTAACAAGTTTCTAACCTGCTTACTTCAAACATGTACTTCATTGTACTCATCTATTCTATCTCACAGTTCTGTCTTATATAACTTATAAGATTCATTTGTTGTCTTGGCAGGTAGCAGAGATGGTTCCAGGAATTCGCCCTCAGAAGAAGAAAAAGGCGGGGGCAATGGCTGCCACCCAGCCACCACCGCTAACGCCATCAAGAATAACTAGAGCCCAAGCAGCCATGCCTTCCCCAATAGGTCGTCCACCACCTAGAGAGAGACACCCCTTGCCTCCTAAGAATCCTTCAAAGGCCATCCTTAAACGTAGTCCTAGCGTTCACAGTGCCACTGAACTGCAAGCCCAACTCAGTACAAGTGTTAGCCAGACTCATACCACTCAAACTACTACCATAGTGCCTAGTAATCCACAAAACAGCAGAACCAACCACACCATGTCTGCCCCTATTACAAACATAGTGCATAGTCCTACTAAACTCACCATGGCATCTGCATCCTGGTCTATGCCTGGTGGAAACCCTATACTCAACAGTCCTAGAACCAACCGTATCATTTCAGCCACATCACCGCCTGATGCAGCCAATGAGCATACTACTCCTACATCTACTCGGGAACCTACTCCCACGACTAGTGTCACCCAACCAACACCTAGTGACACCTCGCCAGGTGGACTAAGCTCTAGGCAAAGCAATGACATAAATGAGTCCGCTGACCTTCTAGATCCTACAAATTTAGAGGACCATCTAATTGAAGGACAAGAAGAAGATGATGGCTTGGTTCTAGGTAAACACATTGTCTAAGCATTATTTCCTCCATTACATATCTACATTTGTTACTGCTATACGAACACACTTTTATTATTGTTTGCCAATGCAGTGCACCGCAAGGAAGTCCGAAAGAAAACCATTGGTTCTGGCGTAGAGAGGCTTATGAAGAAAGGGAACAAGCTGCCTATCCGAGTGGCTGAAGGGAAGAGAAGACCTGATATCCCACTTCAGGCTGCAAAGCTTGCATCAGAAACTGGTGTTGCCCTTAGGGACCAACTACCTATCTACACCTCTTGGAAGCTTTATGAAAAAGGTGAGGGGCCTTCACAAGTACAGAAAGTGCTTGACAAAGTGGCGGTGAGAAAGCTATTTGAATCTGACTACTTTCTTCCATTACTCTACTCCCATGCATAAAATTGTGTCTAATAACTCATTTGTGTGGCTGTAGACAAGGTTGGATGTGGAAGTTGACGAAGAGGAACCAAGCAAATCTGCATGCATAGATATAGTTAAGAGAGGAGTACGACAACAGAGGTACAACCTTAAAAGGAAGTACTTCGACCCATCAATGACATTAGAACAGATGTTGGCCAAACCCCTTCCACCTAAGATGAAGAAAGCGGAGTGGACCAAGCTAGTAGAGTACTGGTGTGACCCAAAGAATCAGGTCAATGCCATGCATTATCTGTGTTTGTTAATATGCACTTTAAACTATGTCCATGTAAATGAAAACATCGTATTGCATTTGTGGTGCAGGAGAAATGTGAAAAGAATAAAGTTAACCGGGGGCTAGTGCAGCTTCACCAAAGGACTAGATCTCGGTCCTACATTGCCCATCGATATAGTCTGGTACGTAAACTATATCTTCTGTACAATTAACTTCAAAAATGGGACATTTGTAGCATAGTAGTTACCAAGTGCTTCTGAAATGTGAAGTTACCACATGCTCCAATTATTTCTGTGTTGTCCTCTGCTTTTCAAGCACAGACTGAGTTGTGCCCTATGCTTTGTTCAGATGATCCTGTTGCTGCTTGCTGCTTGCATTTGTATGATGGTCCTGCTATTTTTGTGAAAAATATTACATGCATTTGTTATAGTAAATGATGGATTTGTGGTGATGTAGTGCATACATAGTGTGGAATCCTGCTGTTCACATGTACAAATAATGCCATGTTTGTCCACCTCTCACTTTACCTTCTTAGAAATCATTGTTTGTTTACATGCTGCAGAGGGGAAAGTACAACAACATGGAGCCAGATCCTGTTGATTTCTTTGGAGAATGTATGAACAGTCCACAAAATGGTCGTACTCCGCTTGCAGATGAATTATATGTAAGTTCAAAATTATTGCATAAATGGACTACTCAAATTCAAGCATGTTGAACCCTGTTGTATGGCATTATTTTGAAGTGTAATCATTTTATGTAGGCACAAATGCTTGCAGAGAAGGAAAGAGAACCAGAAGAAGGAGAACCAGAAAAGTCTCCATCCAAGATTGTTGCTGATAGTATCAGCCAGATCAGCCGTTCCTCGACCTTCCTTCCAAACATTGGTGTCACCAAAGCGCAGAAGGCTGCCCGATCCACAACAGCTATTGTAGAAGCCCGCCTGCAAGCTCAATTTGAGGCAACACTCCAAGCGGAAAGAGAGGAAGCTGCTAGGAAGCAGGAAGAGTTGCAAGCACAGCTTCAAGCTCAACAGGCCTCTCTTGACGAAAACCAATCTTTGTTGCACTAGACCCAAGAAGAGATGAAGGGGATGAATATCAAGTTTGAAGAGAACAATGCACTACTGTGAGCTATGCTGAAACTTCAGAGAGATTGATGAAGGTAATGCCTATGCCTTAGCTTGTCTCTGTTGGAACAACAAACTCTTCTCTGTTGAAACTTTGTGGAGTCTGAACCTGTGTGGTGTGGTGTGGTGTCAAGTCAGAACTATGTTGATATGCTTCAACCTGTATTGTGTGGTTGAACTGTGTGGAGTTTCAAGTTGGAAGAACTTGTTAAACTTGTTATCATTTGGAATGTATGCATATTATGTGTATGATGGCTTGGCTCAGTTGTGAATGACTTATGAGCTGTGAAGGCAGTGTGGTGTATGATGACAACTGATATATATTGTTGGATGATAGAATCTGATTCTGGTATATTCATCAGTGTGATTGTATGATCTTTGGTGACAGATCAGTGATCTATGTGCATTCGTCATTGAATGCAACAACATTTTTGTGACGAGGTACAGTTGTCTCAACATGTCTCATGCACCATACAAAACATGACATAGTTTAACTGTCATGTAATATAGTATGACACCACTGGTCGTCACAACATGTATCCGGCGACATCCAAAACAAGACGAAAGTCAAATGTCACAAATTAATATATGACGTTCATGGTCGTCACAAAAAAGCTACTAACCAGCACCTTCTACCGCCATTTTCTGACGGCTCATGATTACGTGACGCGTTGACCGAGGTTATGTGGCGATTAAGTTCATCACTAAAAGTAACATTTTGTGACGATTGTCAAGTGACCGTCATAAATATTTTATGACGATGGTTTGTAAGTTTGTCATAATACTTTTTATGACGGTCCTTTTGTGATGACCCGCATGACGACCCTATTTTCATCATAAAGTACTTTTTATGACAATTTTTGTTCTTTATATGACAGTTTCCGTTCGTCACACAATCTAGGAATTCTTGTAGTGAGGGCGGACGTGAGGCTTGGACTGAGGGACCGGTGGCCCGAGGATCAGCTGTGGTGGCTGGTAGCCTGGGACAGCGACGAGCGAAGACTTGCGGGCACGGTGTTGCTCGGGTTGAGGACCTGAGGACACGTGTCGGTGGACGGGGTGCACGGGCGGTGCATCCCCTCTACGGCTTGGTTTGGTGGTTGAGCCACGAAAAAACCACCGAGTGGACGGTTTCCAGGTTTGGGCCACAAAACTCAGGCTGAGGACGGTTTCCAGGTTTGGGCCTCAAAACCTGGGTGCTGCGGGTGTTGACTCTTGCTAACGTCGTCACTAGGAGTAGACTATGGAATCTATCCCCAGCAACGACGCCAGAAAGGTTTGTTCGTACTTCTTAATGTAAGAAGTATAACTAACTATTCGTATGACTATTGGTAAGTTCCGCAAGCGCACTAAATAAGTCTATTGTAGCACTTCACCCGGGAGTAACCGAGTATCGTATTTATTTCCACAGGGAAGCTACTATGGCAGAACTAACACTAGGACCGCTATGAACAACTAGTGATTCTAGCAGGGTTGATCGAAATGTATGAATGAAGGTTGGTTTCTACTACTACTAAAAAGAAAAGAAAAACTAACTGCTACTAACCTAAATCGGCGGGGTCTGGCCGATGAACAGATTAGTGTTTTCCTACACACTTACGATCACAACTAACTTAGCAATAAAGGTTCTATCTAGTTCTTCGAACCGTACACACCCTCTGGACTATTTACCTCAGACGTGCACAACGAGGTTTATGATTTAAGAACTAACCCAACTACGTGGTGGAATTCAAGGCTCCTAGGGCTGTCACCACCTGTTTGCTACCACAGCTATCCGGGGGGCTAGCCACAAACTAAGGTATAACTAGTCTAAGCACCGCGCTTACACTAATATATACTACTCTAATCTTGCGTCCAAAACTAGAGCACTGATTACTCAGCGAAGAACCCAAACTAGATATAAACTAAATACTAAGTTATCTATGATCAAAAGCACTCAACAAGAACAATAAGTAAAGAACTTAAAGTAAATGCTGAAAGTAGAACACTAAGATAAATGAAGGAAGACTTGGAATTATACCAGAGACTTGGAAGATCCTCTATTACAACTCCAGCTCTTCTCTTCTACACTCTCGCTCTCACTCTAAGTCTCTCAACTAGAGTGTTCCTTCACTAGAGCTTCGCTTACAAGAGAGTGGGACTAATGAGGTGAGGTCTGAGTACAAATGAGCTAGGGGGTCCTATTTATAGCCTAGGGACCTAGGGTTAGGTCAGGGGGGTGAGTGTGGTGGCCGGCGCCAGCCCTAGGTGGCGGGCGCCACCCCCTGGCCCTTGGATCCACTGCCTCTTCACCAACGGCATCCAGGAGGTCCTCCAAGTCGGTTAGGGTTGTCCAATAACCGTCACATGGGCAATTAGGCCTTGATCCATGTGACACTGCTTCTTAGCCCTTGGATGAACCGACTTAGGCGAGCAACGGCTGCAAATGAGCATGGAGTGCTTCCCCTGGATCAGTGACGTGGCAGGGGGGAGTTTGGGCTTCTCCCCCCTGGCGACCGCCAGCTAGGGGTGGCGGGCGCCACCCCTCCTTGGCCCAAAGTGAGCCCATGCAAGTGGGCTTGCTTCCTGGTGGGTCCATTTGGTCATTTTGCTCAAAAACCCTGCAATTTCCTACATTCAAATAAAACTCAAGGACAAGTGGAAATCGTTAGTTTATAAAAGGTTTTTGGTTGATTTTAGGCCCTTGTGTTGCATTATATGACCTTGTTGATGCTAAGAATATGACACTTAGTGAGCGTCAACAGCGAGTTTCTGAGTTTGGGCCACAAAACCGGGGGTTGGTCGTCAAGGCTGGTTTCCCGGTTTGGGCCTCAAAACCGGGGGCGAAGTCCGGGAAAAGGACGAGCGGAGCGGTGGCGGCACGTGGCGGCAATCGGTGAGGTTGCGTCGAGGCAACGCTACCAGTTGTGCGGGCGTGGCCGTCGGATCACCAGCATCTTCGAGTTGGTCCAGAATAACCCTAGGGTTTAGCTGGTTCGCTCTGTAATTAGAGAGGGGTAGAGTAGGAATTAGAATTAGGATAAGTAGAGGGAGACACCCTCCTCCCATTCCATCTCATCCATTTGCTCTTTGCCTTCTAGGTTTTCCTGCTCTCCCAATACCCTGCTGTAGCAACTGAGATCGGCAGAGAACCATACCTCTGTGTACTAGAGATTTTGAGGAAGTGAGACCGTAATCTCACTGTTGTAGTGTGTGGTAGCCACACGGTTGCAGATCGATGACTTGATTCACGTTTTGATTCGTGTTCTTCGCGTTCTTTATTTCTCCGCGATTTTCCCGTCACTTGATCTCCCTCTCTACTGCGTCTTTGCGAAATCCGTTTGAATCAACTTGTTCTTTATAGTGAGGAGATCATTTCCACCGAAGGAATTCATCTAACTCCTCATGAACAAGTAGATCGGGTTGATTTCGTTTTCGTGGCGCTTTTTCGTTCATACTCCTCCCCTTTCGATTTTCCGGTGATTGAATCGATTTGAGCGGATGATTTCTTGGGGATAGTCTCCTAACTACCTCGTGATCATCTTCACCAAGTTTGGGAACGTGGGATTGAGTTTTGATTCGGATTTGGGAAGATTCGTGAGAAGGGCGACCAAATCACCCTCTCTGTCCATCTGCGGACAGTTCGCCAGGTGAACCGCGGACAGTCCGCGCGTCGGGGTTGGTCAGACCAGTGGCCTGACTCCGCGCTGTTGGACGGGTCTTTCTTGAACCACGAACAGTCCGCCGTTGGGACTCGCGGACAGTCCGGGAACGTCCAGGGGACTTGCAGCAACTGTGCTATTTCGGGGTTTTTGCTGGCGGACAGTCCGCCATCCCCTCACGGACAGTCCGCAGTAGGGGCGGACAGTTCGGGACCTCAGGGCCGGACAGTCCGGGAATCGGCTGTGTGTTCCGGCTTAGCGCGTTTGATCTCCCGACTTCTCCGCTTGGTTTCCGGATTTCTCGTTTGACCCTAGAGTTGATCAAGGAACCTCTCTAGGTATCTTTGCTACTTGTTAGCATCGGTATTTGGGGACATCTCGACGTAGCCTTCCATCTACGTTCGAGACTTGGTTTTTGAGGGTCGAACTTGTGCCAGTGCTCTTGACGTTTGGATTGCTATCTCTTTGTGGTGCCTCGATGTGATCCTAGTGTTCATCCACTCTCTTCCAAGGGTCGTGGGCATCACGGTTTCGATTGAAGCTTTCGAGGGTTGATTTAGGGGACAATAGGCCAAAGTTTCGAGAGAAATTTTTAAGCTCCCATTCACCCCCCTCTGGTCGCCTTGCTATTGCATTCTCGGTCCTTCACATGTACTCAAGCTGCTCTGGAGGAAGCACAACCTCATCGTGAATATAGTGCCTCTGAAAGTCCTCCTCCTCAAAGCCTAGATGCGCTGCAAACTCCCTGTAAGTCACAGTGTGCCAGACACCCTCAGTCATCCAATTCATCCGCTTCTCATCAATCTCGTCAGACTCCTCAACGTATAAGGTGGCGTAGAACTGGGCTATCACCTCATCGCACCAATCATACTGAAACTCCATAATACTGTAGAGGCATGTCTGCTGGCAAATAGCAATAGCATGCTCAACTGAAGGACGGTGATGATCTCTAGCATGCAGCCAATCAACGTACTGAGCCCTGATAATCACTGGGTTTCTGGTCAGGAGCACCTTCTCGTAAAAGTCAATGTGAAACATGGTGTGAAACCTGTAATCATAGATGTTCCTCTCCTGTCCCCTGGGGTCTCTCATCCGCTCTCTCCTGGCCTTCTGTGTACCACCGGACTCTCGATAGTCCACACGAGCCACCCAAGCTGGAATCAGGGCGGCAGGGCGTATCGCAAGAGCCCCAAAGTGCAATCCTTCCTACTGCTGCTGAGGTGCATCTTCTTCCTCTCCTTCTTCTTCTTCCTCTTCTTCAACCTCTTCTTCCACTTCTTCCTCTTCTTCCTCTATGTCATCACGAGCTGCAAACTACTGAGGGGCTCTAGAAGCACCTCCCCTCGGAGGTCTAGTAGTGCCACGACCACTACCACTCCCACTGCCACTGCTGCCTCCAACTGACAAGCCGGGGTGAGAATCTTGCCTCCTCTTCTTATGCCTTTCCCTTGCTAGATCATGTCTTGTATTGGTTTGAGGCTCAACTCTATCACTCATAGCTGCTGCCCTGTGACCAAACAATCCACAAAGATGTCTCAGAAGCATATTCATAGGATGTGTCAAAATTAGTTGAATTAATAGAGATACGATTAAATGCCTCATGGATTGCAAGCACCTAGATCAAACCGATCACTAGGTTTACAACACAATTATAGACATCTAATAATACCCCTAACATCAACTATGCAGGGCCTGAATCAAGAAAAACAGAGAGGTCTCTGTTCTGCTGTGAAATACTGGACATGTCCGGTACCATACCGGACATTGAGAACATATATGATGATTGATTGACATTTATGAGGAAGGTTCGAGGCTTTTCCCGGTTGAGTCATTATCTTGCTATGTGCTTAATGCTTATGACTAACCGGTGGCGTTGAGTTGTGGTGTTCCCGTATTGGTGTGTGTGTGCAACATGTGTCTCTTGGCTGTGTTGATGTGCAGGTGTGGAGCTCGGATACAGTGGTCGATGGCGAGGTGAAGGTCAAGTAGAAACGTGTCGTGCCGATGGACCGGGAGCGGTGAAGGGCGGACGTGAGGCTTGGACCGATGGACTGGAGGGCCAGAGGACCAGCTATGGTAGCTGGCACTTGGCGTCGACAAGCGTGAGCACATGGGGATGTGCGATGGATCGGCCGAGTCGGGAGGAAGATGATGGCGTCGTGGCACTTGGTGGGAGGTCGAACACGGGCTTGCGTGCGGCGCAAGTGCCGTCGGCCGAGTCAAGAAGGAAGGCGAAGGCGTTGTGCCCGGCGTGGAGGCTGGACATGCATCGACATCGGTGCCGGTGGTCGGGGTGTGCGAACCACATCCCGTCTACGGTGTGGGTTCGGTAGCTGAGCCTCAAAAAGCTACCCTTGACGGTTTCCAAGTTTAGGCCAAAAAACTCGAGGTGGCGGGTTTCCGAGTTTGGGCCTCAAAACTCAGCGAGGACGGTTTCCAGGTTTGGGCCTCAAAACCTGGGCTCGCGGTTTTCGAGTTTGGGCCTCAAAACTCGGGGTGGACGGTTTCCAGGTTTGGGCCTCAACACCTGGGCTGGCGGGTTTACCGGTTTGGGCCTCAAACCCGGGTGGAGGTTCCTATATGGAACGGTCGACACGTGGTGGCACCGAGAGGCTTGCGTTGCGGCGAAGCTTTCGGCGAGGAAGGCGCGATGGTCGACGGTGACGGCACGTGGCGGCATCCTGGTGCTTGCGTCAAGGCAAAGCGAAGGATAAGAAGGCGCGTGGAATTTTTGTTCTTCACGTTTTGGTTTTTCCCCTCCCGGAGATTTGCCTCGTTCTCCCTCTCCGAGCGACGATTTGTGATTCCGTTTGAATCAAATTGTTCTATGTTGTGAGCTCCTTCTTTCCAGTAAAGGATTTCTTCTCTAACCTCACGAGCACATAGATCGGGTCGAAATCGCGTTCGTTCTTTGTTCTTTCCCCTTTTCTAGTGTTCTTCCGATTTCTCATGGATTAGTTGGTTTGGAGCGATGATATCCTAGGACTAGCTTCCCAACATGTAGAAGAACACTTGAGAGAAGTTTGGTTGCAGCCCCGTTCGATTTGGTGAAGATCCAATCGATTTTGGTTTTGTCCCGAGCCGTTTTTGGGCTTTCTCGACAGTGGCGGACTGTCCGGGACTCATCCCTGGACCGTCCGGGGGTCGGGGCTGTTCACGAGCAGCGAGGTCCCTATTTTCATTTTTGAATGGCGGACTATCCGGGACTCATTCCCGGACTGTCCGGGGTTCAATAGAGGACTGTCCGCAGTTCACTAGCGGACAGTCCGCCACTGCACAGTTTTGCTGATTTCGTCTGTATCTTTTGCGTACGAGCTCCGATTTGTGATCCGTTTGTTGCGTTGGTTTCTGAACTTCGTAAGGATCATTCCAAAGTACTTTTGTCACCATTGGTCAAAGTATTTTTGGTCAGACACTTCCTTTTTCTCCATAGGAGTTAAGTGTTCCGCTTTCGGAGTTTCGTTGGTTCTAGCGTCCGTATCTTTTGCGTTCGAGCTCCGATTTGAGTTCCGTCCATTGCGTTAGTTTCCTAACTTCATAAGGTTCTTTCCAAGGTGCTTTTGCCACCAGTTGGCCTAAGTAGTTTTGGTCGAACACTTTCCTCTTCTCCATAGGAGTGGGGTGTTCCGTTAGCGGAGGTTCGATTGTTCTTGGAGTTTGCTTGTGCAGTTTTGCCCCATTGCTTTGGCGCTTGGTTTTGGGGATTATTCGGTAGTTCCACTGTACCTCTAGGACATCTCCTAGGGTATCCACCTTTTCATAGGTCATGAACTCACCAGTTGTTTGAGTCTTCGCTTTTGGGGTGATTTTCTGGGACAAGGGCCATCATTTCTCGAGAAGAAATTTGAGGCTCCCATTCACCCCCCCTCTGGTCGCCAATTTGGTCCTTCAATTGGTATCAGAGCCAATTAAGGATCTCTCTGACGGACCAGGATGTCAGAGATATCATCAGAAGATGATTACTTTGACTAATTCTAGACGGCACGGGAGATCCGAAGACTTGATACGAAGTGTACTTGGATTAGGACTCTCACTGTAACTTAGTCGAGTTCTTAAAGGAAGTCTTGTAATTAGAATAGGACTCCTCTGATGTAACCAACTAGGACTCGGTCTGCACCATGCTTCACCCAGATATATAAGGGGATGCAGGCATCGACTCCTATCATTGAATCTTGTATCATAACACAAGGCACACGCCGCACTGGACGTAAGGTATTACGCTATTAAGCGGCCTGAACCAGTATAAATCGTTGTCCTCGTGTACTCGCCGGGTTCTACGAACGTCGATCCCCACCGAACAAATCATCTGAATTCCCGCAAGATGAGTTGCCGGTTAACAAACACCGACAACTGGCCCGCCAGGTAGGGGCTCTCGGCGATTCGACGATTAAGAGCTCGATGAACCACATCAACATGTTCTCGGCGGGATCAATTTTCGTTTTTGGCTCATGGATTTGCATCGCGGATGATCAAGGGAAGCTACATCGACAACTTCACAACGAATCAGAAGCGCAAGCCATGCCAAAGGTGGATCATCTCACCCAGAACCTAGCAAACCTTGCAATCCAAGATTAGCAAGATTCTGAGGGTCAAGCCGAAGCTTCCGACTCCTATTTGGGCTCGAACTCTGAGACCAAAAAGGACTCGGACACCAGACATGGCACTACTTTTGGACTGCGGAACTCGGCTAAAAACTTCCAAGACTTAATTGGTGCAAAGTTCAAGGAGTGTCAACAGATCCCCTTGGTCGGAGCCCAACAGGGACTCGTTTTCAGCTCAACCGAGGAAGGCAACATCGTCCATTGGCCAATACAACCAGCCCCGGCTAGATTGGTTGGCACAATTGACCAGATTTTGCCACTTTGAGGAACACGACACCCCAACAGAGCTAAAGTCCAGTGCCTCTACTTTGGAATCGGTGACACCGGGATCAACAAACCAGGGTTACACTTGGGAGGTCTTCATGGCAGGACACTAGTCATCTCTACGACCTCCAACCCCTCCAGATGTCCTCCGAGATGACGAAACCCCGAGTATGATATCCGATAAAGATCCAGAAGGACCCGGAGAAACCGAGTCTATGAAGACTGAGAGAGTTAGGAAGAATCAGGCCAAAAAAGCCAGTAGGAGGCGAGCAAATCATCGAAAAGAGGCTATGGAACGTTACCAAGTTCGGCTTGAGGAATATAATAGCCGGAGGCGTCTGGAAGAGGAAGCAGAGCACCAAGCTCGCACCCAGCGTGATCAGGAGAATCAATCCTAGAATGATCACAATCGACGACGAGCCGATTGCTCCCGCAACCTTGAACCTAAGTTCATGAGGGTTGCTGGTCACAAAGTCTACCAGACACCCTACCAAAACATCATCGCTCTAGCTACAGAGATGGGAGCTAAGGACAATCGCACCCCCGAAGAAGAGCGACGACTGGTCATGCTTCAGACTACCGCGCTACAGCTCAAGGGGCGAAATCTTGAGTCTTTGGCCGACGAACAAACATCATCCCATCCAAGCCAGAGGCGACCTGTTCATGAGCGGCTCGGCCGGGCTCCAGCAAGGAGTCGCCTGGGCAACCGAGTACCCGATCAAGCTGAAGGAGGAGCTGAATCATCATACCGAGGAGTCGGCATCACAGCATCTGACGTAGTCGATCGCTTCCCCAGCTTTTCCCAGAGGCTCCGAGCAGTCCCGTTTCCACGAAAATTCAAGCTCGGGAACTACTCGAAGTACGACGGGAAGACAGAACCCAAGCGGTGGCTCAGGCTGTATGCTCAAGCAGTCGAGTTGGCAGGGGGAAGCAACGATGTCAAAGCACTCTTTCTCCCCATGGCTTTAGAAATGATGCCACTTGCATGGTTTGACAGGCTTAAACCCGAGTCCATTGACTCCTGGGAACAACTCCATCGTATCTTCATAGAGAATTTTGCGGGTGTTCCCGAGAGATCAGATCCCCGGACTAAGCTCAGGACCTGCAAGCAGCAGAAAAATGAGATAATGCGAGAGTATTACAGACGCTTCTCGAAAATTCCCTCCACAGTCTCCGACATAACAGACAGAGAAGTAATTGACCTTTTTGGCAATGGAATTTGCGAAAGGTACAATTACAAGGACTTCATCAAGCACGACCCGACCACCGCCGACAAGTTTCATCGGGCAGTAAATTCCATGATGGCGACAGAAGAACGCACACAAGAACGCTTTCCCGAGAGGAACACGCAAGGTGATCGAGGAAACAATCAGAGAGGCAATCAGGATGCTCAGCAAAACACCCGCAAGAGAACAGGGGACAACACTGTTGCAGCCATGGAGCCTCAGAAGAAGGGAAACAAGCCATCCACCTTTGACGACTTACTCGACGGACCATGCCCTTTCCATCCGAAAGGAGGACACCAAGCTAGGCATTGTCGACAGCTCAAGGAGCGAGGCTTGAACTCTGATTTCAATAAAAACAAAAAAGATAAGGGGAAGAAAGCAGCGGAAGACCCTCAGCAGGACGCCGGCGGATTCCAACACCCCAAAGGGACCATCAATGTCATATTTGGAGGTGTAACCACCAGCGACAGCAAGCGTCTCCAGAAACTTTCCCGACGAGAGATCATGTCCACAGAACCAGCAACCCCCAGATACCTCGACTGGTCTGAGCATTCGATCAATTTTTCCCGAGCCAACCAATGGACCAGTGTCTCCAATGCAGGGAACTATCCCCTAGTCCTGGATCCTACTGTCGCCGGGTTCACATTGGGAAGAGTACTCATAGATGGAGGGGCAGGACTCAACATCATCTTCGCAAGCACTCTACGCAAGATGAATTTGGACCTTGTAACTCAGTTCACACCATCAAGTGCCCCCTTTTACGGCATAGTACCCGGAAAGACAGCTATACCACTCGGAAGGATCATACTACCCGTCACTTTTGGAACTCAGACTAATTACCGGACTGAGTACATCAGTTTTGAGATAGCCGACTTCGAGTCATCATACCATGCCATATTTGGACGACCAGCTATCGCCAAGTTTATGGCAGTACCTCACTATCCGTACCTTCTGTTGAAGATGTCGGGTCCTAAAGGAATTCTAACCTTCAGGGGCGACTTGAAGCGATCATTTGATTGCGACACGGAGGCTGTTCACATCGCTGAAAAAGCTCAACTCGCCCTAGAAGTACAAGAACTTGCTCAGATGGTACATAACACCAAGCCTGGAGATTCAGAAGTCCCAACCAAGAAGGCGGGTGCTATCCAACCCTCAGCAGAAGTCTCTATAGAAACCATTGACCTAGAAACCGGTGATCCCTCAAAGACAGTGGTTATCAGTGCTCACCTATCTGAAGAATAGGAACTCGCGCTCACCAAGTTTCTAAGAGCAAACAAAGACATATTTGCTTGGAAACCAGCTGATATGCCAGGAGTTCCTAGGAACTTGGCTGAGCACAAATTGGAACTAAAAGAGGGCTCCAGACCCATCAAACAAAGACTTCGACGATTCTCACCAGAGAAGAAAGAGGCAATCAAGAAGGAGATAGCTGAACTACTCGCGGCTGGGTTTATTAGAGAAATTCTTCACCCCGAGTGGTTAGCCAATCCAGTACTAGTGAAAAAGAAGAACTCTGCAGAGTGGCGCATGTGTTTCGATTACACAGACCTCAACAAGCACTGTCCAAAGGATCCTTTTGGATTACCAAGGATAGATCAAATAGTTGATGCCACCGCAGGCTCCGCTTTATTATTTATTCTGGATTGCTACTCCGGGTACCATCAGATTGCTCTCAAAGAAGACCAACCCAAGACATCGTTTATAACTCCCTTCAGAGCCTACTGTTATAAAACCATGTCCTTCGGGTTGAAGAATGCAGGGGCTACTTACCAGCGCGCTATCCAAGATTGTTTGAGCGACCAAATTGGCCGCAATGCGGAAGCTTATGTCGATGATGTGGTCATAAAGACAAAGGATCCGACTACCCTCATATCAGACCTAGAGGAAACCTTTACCCGGCTACGCTCATACCAATGGAGGCTTAACGCCACAAAGTGTGTATTCAGAGTACCCTCAGGACAGTTACTCGGATTCCTTGTTAGCCATCGGGGCATCGAGGCTAGTCAAAAGCAGATCACAACCATCATCAATATGAAGCCACCTATTTCAGTCAGGGATGTTTAGAAACTCACCGGGTGTATGGCTGCGCTCAATCGATTCATCTCACGGCTGTGAGAAAAGGGACTACCTTTCTTCAAATTACTCAAGGCTGGCGATAAATTTCAGTGGACGGAAGAAGCGAACAGGGCCTTTGAATAGCTCAAAGGATACCTCACCAATTCACCTATACTGACGCCACCAGAACCTAGGGAGCCGATGATGCTTTATATTGCAGCTACCACACACGTTGTGAGCACAACAATTGTAGTGGAGCGCAAGGATGACAAGCACATCTATCACACCCAGCGACCAGTATACTACATCAGCGAGGTACTCTCTGACTCAAAAGTCAGGTACCCGCAAGTACAGAAATTACTCTATGCTCTACTCATATCCTCAAGAAAGCTACGACACTGCTTTGAAGCCCATGAGATCACAGTCGTTACAGATTTTCCATTGGGAGAAATCCTCCACAACCGCGATGCTACCGGAAGAATTTCCAAGTGGGCAGTCGAGTTAGGGGCGCTCAACACCAAGTTCACTCCAAGGAACAATCAAGTCACAGGCTCTAGCTGATTTCATCGCCGAGTGGACAGAAATACAGCAGGTCCAAGACAACGCTATTCCTGAGCATTGGAAGATGTACTTTGATGGGTCCTTAAAACTCGGTGGAGCAAGTGCCGGAGTGCTACTCGTATCACCTGCTGGGGAGCAGCTCAAGTACGTTCTGCAGATAATGTGGCCCGCTACCAACAATGAAGCAGAATATGAAGCGCTACTACATGGACTCAAGCTAGCAGTCACATTGGGCATCAAGCGACTCCTAGTCTATGGCGATTCTTCCGTGGTAATTCACCAAGTTAACAAGGATTGGGATTGCACCGAGGAAACAATGAACGCCTATTGCGCTGAAGTCTGCAAGCTAGAAAAACACTTCTCAGGGTTAGAACTCATTCATATTACCCGGGATCATAATGTTGCAGCAGACATCCTAGCAAAATTGGGATCCGACAGAGCTCTGGTTCCCAGTG
Source organism: Coix lacryma-jobi var. lacryma-jobi (assembly GCA_009763385.1). NCBI lineage: Eukaryota > Viridiplantae > Streptophyta > Magnoliopsida > Poales > Poaceae > Coix > Coix lacryma-jobi. Next base: position 45,528,993 of record CM019825.1, read on the forward strand.
GTACCTTCGTACATGAGCTATCAAGCCTTCAATCCAAGAGAAGGATGAGGTTGACCCTGCACCCTCCGCTCAGATTCTAACCCTAGCACCCGACTGGACACAAGTTTTTATCGACTACTTCAAGGAGCACAAACTGTCCAGTGATAAAACTGCTGCAGAGCAGGTCACCAGACGTAGCAAAAATTACGTTCTAGTCAGAGACAGGCTATATAGACGCGGTGCCTCATCAGGAGTCCTCCTCAAGTGCATCTCACCAGAAGAAGGCAAAGAAATCCTGAATGATGTTCACTCCGGGTGTTGCGGCAATCATGCAGCATCAAGGACATTAGTCGAAAAGATCTTCAGATCAGGGTACTATTGGCCCTCAGCCATGAAAGATGCAGAAGACTTAGTCCGCCGCTGTCAATCATGCCAGTTCTTCGCCAAACAGCAGCATGTACCCGCACATGAGTTGATCTGTATTCCCCCATCATGGCCTTTCTCATGTTGGGGACTCGACATGGTGGGTCTCTTAAGCATGCTCCAGGCGGCTTCGAGTACGTCTACGTTGCAATCGACAAGTTCACCAAGTGGATTGAGTACATGCCGTTAGTCAAGTTCAATGCATCAAAGTCAATACAATTCATGCAGAGCATCTTCCATCGCTTTGGGAAGCCACATAGAATTATCACTGATCTTGGGTCCCCTTTCACGGCTATTGAGTTCAAGTCATGGGCCAGCGACTGCGAAATTAAGATAGACTATGCATCAGTGGCGCATCCACAATCAAACGGCCAAGTTGAACGAGCAAACGCCCTCATTTTTGCCGGACAAAAGCCAAGGCTATTTGACCTTCTGAAAGATCATGGCGGGAAGTGGGTCGAAGAGCTGCCTAAAGTAATCTGGGGGCTACGGACACAGCGAAGTCAGGCAACAGGCCAAACTCCTTTCTTCCTGGTCTACGGCACCGAAGCAATTCTCCCGGTAGACTTAATCTGGAATTCCCCACGAACAGAGCAGTGCAATGAAAGAGAGGCTAATGATACATGGCAACTAGAAGTTGACAGTCTCGAGGAGGCCCGATTAGCCGCTCTCTTTCAATCAGCTAGATACCTTCAAGGGATGAGGCGCTACTATGACAAGAACATCCATCACCGTACTTTCCAAGTAGGTGACATGGTCCTGAAGAAGATTCAGAATACCACAGGACGCCACAAGCTTATGAGTTCATGGGAAGGACCCTACATAGTATCTAAAGTAACAAGACCCGGGTCATTTGAGCTAGTCACTGAGGATGGTTCTCCATTGCCAAATTCATGGAATATTGAGCATCTGAAGAAATTCCACACCTAAGGACTATGCTACAAATTCAACTCAGGGCAAATGTACTTATTTTCCGGATATTAATAAAGTTTGGATTCATCGGAAACAAGAACTTTATCAATTATCCTTTTATTGCACTTTATCACGACTACTCAGTCGGATAAAGCCTTTCAATCATACAATAAGCTTTAGCTATTGTGTCCCACCGACTAATATATAATATTACTCGGATGGATGGTTCAGCGGCAACCATACTCGAGTTACGAGCTCCGAGCTCAATACAACTCAAATGATAGTACGGTTTAATACCCGGCTATCAGCTTATAGCAAATATGGTATCTACAAAGTAGATACTAGTTCCTATAAGGTATAACAAGGGGAGTAGTACTCACCCTGTTACATATTAACTGAACAGAGGTCCGACGCACTTTCGCACTCAAGCTGCGACTACCAAGAGGATATGATTCACCCAGCAGGAACTGTCATCGCGGTCCTTCAGAGGTGCTTGATCAAAATTATCCCTTGAACAAGGGTACTAAGAGTAGTACTCGGGCAGACTAAGTTCTCTATAAGATCAGTAAAGACTATTAGAGAAACAAAGTCATATGACCCAAACTTAAGTGCTAGAGAGCACCCGGATAGACCCGTCTAATAAGACGTCTGGTCACAAATCCACATCAGACAAAACGACTCATTAACAAGACATTCCTTGCAATGTCGAGTCAACCATACACGAAATTCACATCTCAAAAGTAACTAATACTTTGATTCTTTATGCTTAATACTAATTGTTTACAGGCGATACAAATCACGGCCAAAGGACCAAGGAGGGTATACTACTCTACAAGTGACTAGAGAATCAATAATTTCCCTATGTACTGTTCATCCTGGTCTATGGACATTGTCCATGGATATAAGTGACTAGAGAATCAATAATTTCCCTATGTACTGTTACACATGTGAAGCTTGGCATTTAGTAATAGCTTTGTTTCACATGGGCACTTCAAGAAGAAGACGACAAAGTTTTTGCAGTTGCAGAAAACGACAAGAATCATCAATGAGTACAGGTGGAACAGTCAATGATCAATTATTCCTGACCTTACAGTAATTTTTATTCAGTGGGGGGGTGAAAAGGGATGTTTGGTGAAAACATTACCCACCTGAAGCTGGATATTTATTACTCGGATGGATTAAGCAACAGATCAGTGTCATGTTTCAACTCCTCAAAACCTTTATGGATTACCTGGTAATATATTGGAAGACCCCAAGAACCGAGTACTTAGGTACTCAGAACTCAGGCTCGGGGGCTGCAGGGTACATACCATAAAGGAAATATTTTTTCTTAACCAGGGATTACTCAGAAAAGGCTCAGAAGATCCTCAAAGTTATTATAAATAACAAGAGGCTCGGGGGCTACACCCTATGGGTGCACTTTTCAGAAAAAAGTGCACGCCATAGGAGTTCTTTACCTACAGAGCACTTCAAGATTTCTCAAGACATTACTCGGAGATTCTCAAAGAGAAACCAGAAGATAATGTTCTGAAGAAATGATGAAGAGCTCGGGGGCTTAACGGACCAGGATGTCAGAGATATCATCAGAAGATGATTACTCCGACTAATTCTAGACGGCACGGGAGATCCGAAGACTTGATACGAAGTGTACTTGGATTAGGACTCTTGCGGTAACTTAGTCGAGTTCTTAAAGGAAGTCTTGTAATTAGAATAGGACTCCTCTGATGTAACCGACTAGGACTCGGTCTGCGCCGTGCTTCACCCGGATATATAAGGGGATGCAGGCGTCGACTCCTATCATTGAATCTTGAATCATAACACAAGGCACATGCCGCACTGGACGTAAGGTATTACGCTATTAAGCGGCCTGAACTAGTATAAATCGCTGTCCTCGTGTACTCGCCGGGTTCTACGAACGTCGATCCCCACTGAAGGACCGAAGATGCTACCAGAAAGCGACCGGGGGGGTGAATGGGAGCTTCAAAATTTCTTCTCAGAAACTTATAGCCACTGTCCCGAGAATCAACCCCAAAAGCAAACCTAGAGCTTGCGAGTGTCCACGACCCTAGATGATGGGTGGATGCTTCTGAGAAGTACATCGAAACACTACACAACTCTAGAAACCCAACGCAAAAGCCGGAAACCAAAACCGACAACGGACGGACGAACTACAGACGAAAATGTGCTGAAGACACAGCATCGGACGCTGCCTTGCGTCCGATGGTCAGGCACCGGACGCGTCCGATGCGAAACGACCCTGTCTGGAACCTTACTAGACAGGCATTGGACGCTAGCTACAGTGAAACCCTAGCGTCTAATGCTTGACCTCCGGACGCGTCCGATGGCAACGGACGCTCCGATGGTCAGCGTCCGATGCCCCTTAAAAAACACTATCAGATGACATGTGGCACCGGACGCGTCTGATGTGATGAACACAACGTCCGATGCCCCCGACTCGAGTGCCCGATGCCCTTGAAACTGCACTGTTCTTCCGCGGATTCAACCCGATCTCCTCTGAATCAAAAGCACTAAGGCTTAGACTTGGTATGAGGAATTCCAAGGAGGTTAGTGAGCTAGCCCTAAGAGATCATGGCTCGAAGCTAACTCTGAATCGGTGAATCGGAAGAATTCGGGGCAAAGGGAGCAAAACACGATTTGAAACGAAAATCGACCGATCTACTAGCTCGTGAGGTTAGAGGAGAATTCCTTCGGTGGAAAGAAGTGCCTCACGATCTAGTACAACTCAGTTCAAACGGAATCGAAAAAGACGCAACGAGTAGAGAGATCGGTCACCGGGAAAATCGTGGAGACAACGAAGAACGCGAAGAACAAGTTCAAAACATGAATCGAACCACGAATTGCCAGCCGAAATTCGTCCCCACGAGGAGACAACGATATTACGGTCTCGTTTCCTCAAAAAGAAAATACACAGAGGTATTGTTCACCATCTATGCGGATCTCAGTAGCTACAGCAGGGAATGGGAAGCAGGAAACCCTAGAATGAAAATAGCAATGGCTGAGATAGTTTGGGAGGTGGGTGTCTTCCCCTACTTATCCTAATTATAGTTCCCACTCTACCCCTAACTAATTACAGAGCGAACTAGCTAAACTGTAACACCCCGGGTGTTAAATTAATTAAAATAAATTAGAATTTAATAAGAAAATAGCCAAAACCCTAGATGGAGGAAAATTCTAGCCAAATGTTTGTTGCATTCATGCCGTTGCATAATTTTTATTGGGTGAAAAAGAATTTTTATTAAACCCGAATAGGGCGATTCGAATTTATTCTATTTTGAAATTAAATAAAAAGGTTTATGAAATTTTACAAAACTTTAAACCCAAAAGTTTATTTCCAAAATCTAGGGAAAATGTTTTCAAAATTTTGTGAACTATTTTGATTTCAAATAGTTTTGATTTGAATTTTGAAAAGGATTGAAAAATAAAATCAAAAGAAAAGAGAAGAATTGGCAAAGGGCCTCACACTCTCTCCCACTTTCTTCTTTCCCTTCAGCCCATCCTGGCCGGGGCGACTCCGCGTGGCCCAACCGGCTGCCCTCCCCCTCCTTCTCCCGCGCGCACAGCGCCGAGGCCCAGCCTCCTCTTCCACGGCCCAGCTCCACTTCGCCCCTGGCCCATCCTCCTACACGACCCGGCGGCCCGTGCATCGTTTTCCCCTCTCACGCTGCCATCCCTGCCCCACTCGCCAGGCCACCGGTGCGACTGACCGTTGGGGCCCACCTGTCAGCTCTTTCCCTCACCCTCCCATCGCTCGCTCTCTGTTTCCCTCCTCTCCCTCTCTCGATCAGCACCGACCGCTCCTCGCCAGCACCGAACCTGACCGCATCTACCGCACCTACCAATACCGCATCCGCTGCAGTGACTCAGCTACGATGCTCATCCAAGCCGTGACCGACTCAACCAACTCCAACCCCGATCTAAAACCTTCGGATCCCGGCCGCCATTGAGGGCCGAGCTGGCACGCTCCCTCACCGCTCAGCCCAAGCCCCTGCCTACTTGAAAACACTTCCCTGAGGCCCCCCGCACGCTAACTAATTCCTAGTATCACGCCCCCTCTCTTCCAGCCAGCATCACCAGAGTACAGAGCACCACCGTCACGGGTCTTCCGCCGCCAGCCGTCCCCGAAGCTCCATCGGCGACGAGCAGTGCACCATCGGATCCGTTGTAAGCCCTGCTTCACCCCTGACCCTTTTTCCCAGTCTCTAATGGCCCTAGCTGCGATTTCTGAGCGCGGCAGGGAGCATGGTCGTGGCGCCGCCGTCTTTGTTTTCCCTCCGTCGTGCCCTAGCACCGGCTGGCGAAGCAACCCGTCCCCCATGCACCTCCTCCCCGCTCCTGTTCCGAGGGTAGAGCACAACCACAGAACAAGCCCTTAACCCCTCCCGAGTTCCCCTCTCCTCCTCCAGTGCATCAATCGGCGTCCGCCGATGAAACAGAGCATCACCGTTTGCCTCCGCCGCCAATACTCTCTCTCCGGGCCCTGATCGGCGTCGGGGACCCCTCCATCGCGTTCCCCGTAAGCCTCTCTGTCCTCCCCACCCAATCCCAAGGCCTCTAATGGCCTTTAGTCGCATCCGAGTGCCCCGGCCATGGCGCTGCCGTGGGGGCCCGAGCGCCGTCGTGCTCTCTGGCACCGGCTGGCGAGCAAGTCCTCCCGTTCCTCCCGGTGCCGTCTGATCTGGGTCCAACGGCTCTGATTAGAAGGAGCCCCAAAGGGGTATGCGCTGGGCGCATAGCTCCGTGGACGCAGTTCACGCTGGCCGCGTAAGCCGGTTCATCGGCCACGCGGTGCACCGCACCAACTCGCGTGCGCCACCTGTCGCCACGTCAGGTCCACGCCAACATTCGCGCCGACGTTCGGCATATTTCCAAAGAACCCTCACCTTGTCAACCCGCGGTCCTTTTGTCTTTTACATTGAGTCTTAGGGCATTTGCGTTCTAACCCCCTGAGGATTCTCCTAATTGACGCCCAGTCCGACCGCTATATTCTTTTCAGTTTTATTTATTTAAATCACGAAAATACTTTAGTTTATTTACAGTTTTGCCACCCGACTTCAAACGCTTATAACTTTTGCGTTTTAACTCTGATTCGACCCGTTCAACTTGCGTTAGTTTCATAATTTTGTTCTCTACGCAGTAGATCTGTTAGTTTACTGTTTTGCTACTGTTTGTTGTACTGTTATTTATTTTGCTTCGTATGTGCCATGTATGTTGATTGGGCCAGAGAGTGCGGAGTATGAGGATGTTCCTGCCTATTCCTGTGATTCTGCAGATTTGACCCAGCCCGCAGACAAGTGTTCTTGAACATCTTGCACCTATGATTATTTTACTTTTGGTATTAGAGTAGAGTAGATCCTATAGATGCATGCTTGTCATTAAATTGAATCCCATGTTATGGTTTACTAGATTTTGATCTATTATCCTTGTCGCCTGTTTTGGGATGTTCGGGTAGGTGTCTTTGCTTAGCCCTGCAGTCATGGATGGGATGGGAGTTAAATGTTAATAATCTTGATTAATGATCTATGAAACAATGTGGACATGGTAATTTTGTAGAAACATGCTTACTAGGAAAATCCGGCAGGATGGACCCGTATTGGTGGTTTTGTGCCGTGGGATTCGGCAGCTGGTTTTGGTTTCTGGTTCTGGGCTTGTGCTAGATTTATCCTGCCTGGATCCTTAGGACCTGGTTCACGAAGCCTGTAACCCGGCTTAACAGCGCAGCCATGAGATCTGGATGGGCTGCACCTGGCTAATTAATTAGTTTCCTCCAAGTTATGCTACACGGGGGTTGAATAGTGGCTCAAGAGGGGTCCCTTGGGGTCGTTGACTTATGGACAGGGGAGAAACCTTAGAGTACATTTAACACAGGCTTGGAGGGGCTTTGTAAAGGCCTTGCAGTGCAACCCGCTATGCACCTTGGCAGTGTTTAGCGTGACGGGTAATGCACGACTCATGGGTAACAATGTGCAACCTCTGTAGAGTGTAAAACTGATATATCAGCCGTGCTCACAGTCACGAGCGGCTTGGACTTCTTCGAGATTAGCTGGTGGTTTTGTTCCAGTTCGTTAGAGAAGCCTTATGTGGTTATTAGTCTCATATGACATGGGTACAGAGGCTTCTTCTACGCGGGTTACTGCTTGGTACGGGAGTGATTCCCAGGCTCGGGCGCAGACCTGGTGTTATTACGGAAGGTAGCTTTCTATGTCGTGACCTTCACCTTGCCTTTGATCACTGTCTCCGTGCTCGACACCTGCACAACACAAGCCAAAGAACATGCGCATCAAACCCGTTGATAATCACTCATCACTCGAGACTCGGCATACACCTATGTATTCGCAATCTCCCCCTTGATGAGTGCATTGTCAACTACCAACACAAATCATAATGAAGGTAGAAGAAGGAAGAAGAAAGAGAAGAGAGAACTCGACCAAATGATCCAAAAGCATAGCAAAGCCGGAAGAAGGTCAAGTGAAGAGAGCATGACAACTTGGTCCCCAAAGACATGGGCAACGACTCAATGCAACCAAGTAAAGCAAAGCTAGCCCTCAAGAAGAGGTAGAACATGCTCAACACCGCTAGCAGGAAAGCTCGACATCAATTGAAATATCTGTTGACAATCAAGCAAAATAGAGCTAGCCCTCAAGAAGAGGTTGAACGGGCTCAACACCGCTAGCGAGAAAGCTCAATACCAACTGAAGGAATGCCAACTGAAAAGCAAAAGAGCTCGATGCCAAAAGAAGAGCATATAGGCAAAGTCGCTAGTCCCTCAAGAAAGAGGAAACGGTTCAACACAACTAGCTTACCAAAAAAAAATGCTCCGATCCAATTGGAAAAATGCTCCAACCCAATTGAAAATTCAACAAGCAAAGCGAGCAAACTCCCCCTCCAATAGTGCACACAACTTTCTCCCCCTTAGTTGATAATGCACTATCAGGCAAACTTCTCCCTTCCAAATGTATATGAGTCAAAAATGCAAGTTAGCAGCTTCAGGAATATAGTCAATAGAACGAGAAGATGCTCTACAAAGTATAACTCCAATAACTCAATAATAAGCATACATGCTAGCAAAGGCTCAAGCTGATCACCAAATACGAAATATAAACATATGAGCAAAGTGAGCAGTTTTGGCCAAAAAGGTATGCACCATCAAAATAGCACTAAACATGTATAGACAGAAAGTCAAAACAAGTGCTAAACATGTATACAGGGTGAACTACCCCTAGCAAAGTTCAATCATCATGCGGCAAAATGAATAATATACTTGTGATTTCAGATTTCAATCAGAGTTGCAGCGATGAAATTTCACAAGTTCAAAATTCAGCATGTGATTGTGAGAGGTTGAAGGCTTGTCATTGCCTAACTTCTCAACCGAGCTAAGCCTATGCAGAAGCAATCAGAAGCTTAATGCGTCGGTTTCGGTCATACACTACACGGCTCAAGTTTAACTCAATGTGCAATGAGAAACATTCTCGATATCGTGATGTGCTGACAAGCAATCCCATCTCGATCTTTTCAATTCACTTAAAACTTGGTTCAATTTTAAAACAGAATATGAACATACCAAGCAAGTGAATGACTCAAAACTAGAGACATAGCAACCTAGCATATATGAAAAGCACAAGTGAATTCAACACATTCTACACATGCTAGTTGCATATCTCTATGGTGAACAGTTTCAAGTTTTATGTTCATTAAGCATATTCACTATGTATAAAATAGCTCAGCTCATAACATGTATCAGTGATCAGAAGGAACATAAGCTATAAGTATCATCATATAGCATCAGAGCATACTAGATAGAGCATAATCACATTCTAAAGATTATATACATGAAGCTCAGAAAGTAAAAATGCATGATGAAAAGCAAAGACTAACCTATCAGAAACGAAAACAAAATGAAAGAAAAGAGTCAGTCTATGATACAATACCCAAAATGTTTCCCCCATCTAAAAGGGGAAACACACACCAAGCTCACCTATCAACCTAGCAAAAGTTGATTGGTCCAAAGGCTTGGTAAAAATATCTGCCAACTAATGATGAGTATCGACATGGCAAAGGTCGATATCACCCTTCTCATAGTGGTCTCGCAAGAAATGAAAGCACACATCAATGTGTTTGGTCTTAGAGTGCAGCACGGGGTTCTTAGCAACGCTAATAGCACTCATGCTGTCACAAAGCAAAGGAACGCGAGAAAAGCTCAGACCGAAATCACGCAAAGTGTCCATCATCCAAAGCAATTGAGAACAGCAGCTAGCCGCAGCAACATACTCAGCCTTTGTGGTAGACTGAGCGACGCTAGACTGCTTGCGAGAAGACCAAGATACAAGAGAAGAACCAATAAATTGACAAGTCCCAGAAGTGGACTTGCGATCAAGTCGGCAACCAGCAAAATCGGCATCAGAATAACCGCAAAGGGAGAGGGTGGAGGAAGCAGAATACCAAATCCCAAACTCTGGAGTGAAGCATAAGTACCTCATAATGCGCTTGACCGCCTGACGGTGAGAGGTGCGCGGCGACGACTGAAATCGTGCGCAAAGACACACCACGAACTGGATGTCCGGGCGTGTCGCCGTCAGGTACAACAGCGACCCGATCATACTCCGGTACTCCTTCTGGTCCACAGCTTCTCCATCCTTGTCCGCATCCAAGGCTGTCGTGGTCGACATGGGTGTTGGAAGAGGCTTGGCCTCACCCATATCGAACTTCTTTAGGATGTCCTTGGTATAATTGCCCTGGTGCACAAACGTCCCCTCTCGGGATTGCTTGATTTGCAATCCAAGAAAGAATGTCAACTCGCCCATCATGCTCATCTTAAACTCCCTGCTGATAGTGTCTGCAAACTTGGCAACCAAAGCGTGAGAAGAACCACCAAAGATGATATCATCCACATAAATCTGGACCAAGAGAGTGTCATTGCCTTGCTTGAGGAGAAAAAGTGTTTTATCCACACATCCCATTTTAAAACCCTTAGCAAGCAAAAAGGTTTTCAACCTATCATACCAGGCTCTAGGGGCTTGTTTCAAACCATACAAAGCTTTATGAAGTTTAAAAACATGGTTTGGAAACTTGGGATTTTCAAAATCGGGGGGTTGTTTCACATACACCTCTTCTTCTATGTAGTCGTTTAGGAAGGCACTCTTGACATCCATTTGAAAAAGTTTAAACCCTTTGGATGCAGCAAAAGCCAAGAGTATCCTAATTGCCTCCAAACGAGCTACAGGAGCAAACGTCTCCTCATAGTCTATCCCCTCCTTCTGACTATACCCCTGGGCTACAAGTCTGGCCTTGTTTCTCATAATGTGGCCATCCTCTCCTTGTTTGTTTTTGAAAACCCATTTTGTACCAATAGGGTGACACTCAGGAGGAGGTGGAACCAAAACCCAACCCGATTTCTTTCAAAATTTTCTAACTCCTCATGCATGGCATTAGCCCAATCAGGATCAGATAAAGCATGTCCAACATCTCAGGGTTCAAAATCAGCAACAAATGTAGAATGAGCAAAGTGAGAGATTTGTTGTGACCTTGACCGAGTGACACGTTCGTCGATGCTACCGATCATCTGTTGAGGCGGGTGTTGGCGCTGAATGTGTCGTGGCGCCTCCCGAGCTGAAGAAACCTCCCCCTCAACAGCAGCTGGTGCCTCCTCGGGTACAAAAGGTACAGCCCGAGGTGGCGGATCCCACGGCCCCCAAGGTCAACGAAGAGGGGTTGGGGCCGTGAGTCATCGTAGTACAAGCCGATGCTTGTGGCACAGCAAGTGGAGGTGGTGCTAGATCATCCATCCCTTCAGCACCCTCGTCCTCGTCATCAAAAAGAGGCTCACCAACCTCATGATCACCTGCACGCTCAAATCTAGAAGAAGGACAAACCATGGTCTCGTCGTCGAAGGTGACATCGGATGTCTCCATGACTCGGTTAGTATCAAGGTTAAGTACACGATATGCTCGAGTATGAGTGCCATAACCCAAAAATACACCGTTAGAAGAACGAGACTCAAATTTGTCCAGGTTGCCTTTCTTTAGTATAAAACAGTGGCAACCAAAAACTCTAAAATAACTCACTTTGGGTTGCTTCCCAAATCGCAGCTCATAAGAAGTCTTTTTCAAGAAAGCTCGGAGAAAAATGCGATTGGAAATATAGCATGCAGTGTTCATAGCTTCGACCCAATACCGCCTAGGAGTCCTATGCTCATCGAGCATCGTCCTGGCCATCTCTACAAGGGTCCGATTCTTCCTTTCTACAACACCATTTTGTGGTGGTGTGTAGGGGGATGAAAACTGAAGCTCTAAACCCAAAGAATCACAAAACTTTTCAAAATCCGAGTTTTTGAACTCGGAACCATTATCACTACGAATAGCTCTCATCGAGTTCTTAGGGAACTCGTTTTGAAGTCGCAAAATCAGATTGCGAGCAAAAGAGAGTCTCAGTTTTCTCGGTTAAAAAGAAAACCCATGAATATCTTGAAAAGTCGTCAACAACAACAAGCACATACCACTTCCCCCCAACCGAGCTCACCTGAGCCGGACCAACAAGGTCCATATGCAAAAGCTCTCCAGGGCGCTTGGTCATAACTTGATTCACAGGATGGTGGGGAGCAGCAACCATTTTTCCATGTCTACAAGAATGGCAAACAAGATCCTTCTCCATGGATAAATTGGGCAATCCTCGGATTAAGCCAAGTGAACTAAGCCTTGCAAGCAAGTCGAAGCTCAGGTGACCAAGTCTCCTATGCCACTTCCAAAGATCAGAGGAGGAAGGACCAGCCACAAGACAACGAGAAATTCCAAACGACTCTGAGAAATTCACACGAAAGACTTTCCCAAAGGGCGAAATCAAACATACAAGATTGCCCTGAGGATCTAAAATATGACTGAGATTCGGCTTAAAACGAATCTCATAGTCGTCATCAAAAAGTTGCGAAACAGAAAGAAGGTTAAAATGCAAGTTAGAAATAAGAGCAACATCACGCAACACAAAGTGCTCCTTAACTTGCACCGACCCACGAGACAACACTTTACCTTTGCTATTATCGCCGAAGGTGCTAAACTCCTTTCCAGCAATAGGACTAAGACTGGAGAACCACTTGGCGTTTCCGGTCATGTGCCTCGAACAACCGGAATCCACAAACCAAATGTCCTCCAATCGTTTTACCTACATCAATAAAAAGACATTGGGTGAGCAAACGGTCCAACACTGGGGTGAGTAAAATGAGAATTATACCAGTGTTGGGCCGGCTGCTCAAAATAACGGTTAGTAGAAAAACCATTCCTAGCAGGCCTACGGGGAAAGCGATCGCCACGTATAGGAAAACGTGGTCCGCTAAGGGAAGAGTGTCCATCGCAATACTCAAAACGCGGTGGAGGGTAACGCTCAGCTACAAAGCCACTGCCACGGGGTCCATAGCCTACAACTGTAGGCTCCCACCGGGCATGTCGTCCTCGCGGCCTAGGCCTAGGATCTTGAGGCATTGGACCTCTAGGCCTAGCAGCACGCCTCTGAACGTTCGGCACATGTACATCATGGAAAGGATGGTACATGTCTGTGTTGTTCATCTCCTTTGCACGGCGCTCCTCTTTCTTGCGCCGAAAGCAAAACTCCCTCAAGTGTCCATCTCTTCCACAATGCTCACAATGGTACCTCACCGCTCTCATAAGGGGTTGTTGGTACTCACGGTAGTGGGTGTGGATCACTTTTCCCTTCTGTGGCATGAGCTCCTCTTGGATAGGTGGCATGGTGTCTAGCTTGTTCTTGAGGTGGTTTGGTTTTGGAGCCCATGTCTGTTTCTTGGGTGGAGCTCTTGGAGGTTCAACAAACACCCCATCCTCAGTGTTAGGCTTGAAAGGCTCTTTGGGTGGAATCTTGGTCAGTTTGGGAGTAGTGGTGGAGTTGGGCTTCTCACTCGGGTTAAGACCACTCGACTCTCCAATCTTACCAAAAGATGAAACACACTCAACACCCTGAGCAAAGCCTACACCAGGACCTCCAATAACATGCTTGAATTGGGCAATCATCATCCCAAGCTGCGGCTCACCACAAGACACCCATGACAAGATGGTCCGAAGGTATGTGTTTTCTTCCTCGGTTTGCATCTTGTCATGCTTCACATTATCAATCTCCATCTCCAAACCCTCACACAAAACACACCTAGACACACAAGTGCTACCCGAGCTGGCCTTCTCAAGAGACACAATTTTGGCATTCTTCTCTGCCAACTCGGATTGCAAGCCTGCACAAGACTTGCACGCACCCAGCAACCCCGGTCTAGCCTTCAGCTCATCCATCTCTCCAACCAAAGCAACATACTTCCCCCTCAAAGTGAGAAGGTCAGTCATGTGCTTGGAGCACATCTCACACTCATCCTCCTCAGTTACGACAACGGTGGACTTGACAGATTCAAGCTCCTTCACCGTATCCTCCCACTTCTGCCTAAACTCCTTCCGCTCTCTAGCAGCACGCCTAAGCAGCTTATCTTGACTAAGAAGGGCGGCAGTAAGTTTCTCGACCTCAGCAGAAAGCTCGTCGGGGGTCTGAGATACCTGGGAGGTGTCATTGTCGTCGTCGTCATTCTGAGGGGTCTCCTCCAGCTGGCTGTCGACCTCCTTGCTGAGGGCCATGGTGCAAAAGCCCTCGATGTCGGCGTAGAAGCAGAGGCCGTTCAGCTTGTCCTCAGTCTTCTTCTTCTTCTCAGACTCGTCGTTGCTTGAGGAAGAGGAGTCGTCATCCGAGTCATCGACGTCGCTGAGCGTGGCGAAGAAAGCACACTGCTCAGCCTGGGCCTTCTTCAAGTACTTCTTCTTGATGTACTCCTTGTTGAAGCCGCCCTTCTGCTTGTACTTCACGGGGACGTACTTCTCCTTGCGCTTGCCGAAGTCGTACTTGTGCCCATGATCGCCCTTCCCAAAGGCTTGCTTGTTCTTCTTGGGACAGTTGGGCGATGAAGTGGTCAGGGTCGCCGCACTCAAAACATCCAGAGCGTTCTCCTCCGCAGCGACGGTTCATGCGGTTGTTGTGGAACTGCAAGAACCGGTTGGCAAGCAAAGCCAACTAGTCATCACCCATGAACTCCAGTGGCTCCTCTGTGATAGAAAGAAGAGAAGAAAGTGCAAATCCTCCAAAGGGGTTAGCAGAAGAGCCAGAAGCCCTCGCCATGGCATCAATCTCACTGGACTTGAGCTTACTAAAGAGCTCGTCGCACGTGAGGGTCTCATAGTTAGGCGATTCGATGATCGCCTGAACCTTGGAATCCCACACTGACTGATCGAGAGTGTGTAAAAGCTTCAAAGCCCTCTCATGATCGTCGAAAGGCAACAGCTCCTTGTTAGCCCTCATTTTGTTGACAATCACCTAAAAGTGAGCGAATAAACTTTCTATGCTCTCGCCAGGCATGAGTCAAAAGTTCTCATACTCCCGCTTGTGCGACTCGTAGAGACGGGATTTGACTTGAGTGGTTCCCTCATGGAAACGCATGAGGGTCGCCCAAATCTCACGAGCCGTGGGGAGATGAGAAACACGATCAAACTCACACATGCTCAAACAGGAGAAAAGAGCATTACGGGCTCGGCTATTGGCATCGTGCTCATCGATCTGCAGCTGAGTAGCACGAGCAGCCAAGACCACGTAATCTTCCTTGTTGCAAATCTCCCAGACAGAGGCACCCATGCTCTGAAGATACGCCGACATGCGTATCTTCCAATACGCATAGTTCGTCCCATCAAAAAATGGCAGTTTGCACACGCCGCGATCCATGTCGCCTTCTGTGGATCTGGAACCGGCTAAGGTGGAAGATCCTTAACCCGGTCTGATACCAATTGAAGGACCGAAGATGCTACCAGGAAGCGACCAAAGGGGGGGTGAATGGGAGCTTCAAAATTTCTTCTCAGAAACTTGTAGCCACTGTCCCGAGAATCAACCCCAAGAGGAAACCTAGAGCTTGCGAGTGTCCATGATCCTAGATGTAGGGTGGATGCTTCCGAGAAGTACAGCGAAACACTACACAACTCTAGAAACCCAACGCAAAAGCCAGAAACCAAAACCAACAACGGACGGACGAACTACGGACGAAAATGTGCTGAAGACACAGCATCGGACGCTGCCTTGCGTCCGATGGTCAGGCACCGGACGCGTCCGATGCGAAACGACCCTGTCTGGAACCTTACTGGACAGGCATCGGACGCTGGCTACAGCGAAACCCTAGCGTCCGATGCTTGACCCCGGGACGCGTCCGATGCTTGACCCCCGGATGCGTCCGATGGCAACGGACGCTCCGATGGTCAGCGTCTGATGCCCCTTAAAAAACACTGTCAGATGACACGTGGCACCGGACGCGTCTGATGTGATGAACACAGCGTCCGATGCCCCCGAAACTGCACTGTTCTTCCGCGGATTCAACCCGATCTCCTCTGAATCAAAAGCACTAAGGCTTAGACTTGGTATGAGGAATTCCAAGGAGGTTAGTGAGCTAGCCCTAAGAGATCATGGCTCGAACCTAACTCCGAATCGGTGAATCGGAAGAATTCGAGGCAAAGGGAGCAAAACTTGATTTGAAACGAAAATCGATCGATGTACTTGCTCGTGAGGTTAGAGGAGAATTCCTTCAGTGGAAAGAAGTGCCTCACGATCTAGTACAACTCAGTTCAAACGGAATCGAAACAGACGCAACGAGTAGAGAGATTGGTCACCGGGAAAATCGTGGAGACAACGAAGAACGCAAAGAACAAGTTCAAAACGCGAATCGAACCACGAATTGCCAGCCGAAATTTGTCCCCACGAGGAGACAACAAGATTACGGTCTCATTTCCTCAAAAAGCAAATACATAGAGGTATTGTTCATCGTCTCTGTGGATCTCAGTAGCTACAGCAGGGAATGGGAAGCAGGAAACCCTAGAATGAAAATAGCAATGGCTGAGATAGTTTGGGAGGTGGGTGTCTCCCCCTACTTATCCTAATTCTAGTTCCCACTCTACCCCTAACTAATTACAGAGCGAACCAGCTAAACCCTAGGGTTATTCTGGACCAACTCGAAGTAGATGCTGATCCGACGGCTACGCCCGCACAACTGGTAGCATTGCCTCGACGCAACCTCACCGATTGCCGCCACGTGCCGCCACTGCTCTGCTTGTCCTTTTCCCAGACTCTGCCCCTTGGTTTTGAGACCGAAATCGGGAAACCATGCCTTCAAGTCCTCCCCCGGTTTTGAGGCCGAAACCGGGAAACCCGACGTCCATCGCCTGAGTTTTGTGGCCCCAAACTCAGAAACCCGTCAGCGCCCAGATTTTGAGTCCCAAACCTGGAAACCGTCCTCAGCCCGAGTTTTGTGGCCCAAACTTGGCAAACCCGCAGCACCCAGGTTTTGTGGCCCAAACCTAGAAACCGTCCACCAGTGGTTTTTCTGTGGCTCAACCACCAAACCGACGCTGTAGAGGGGATGCACCGCCCGTGCACCCCGTCCACCGACACATGTCCCCAGGTCCTCGACTCGAGCAACATTGTGCCCCGCAAGTCTCCGCTCATTGCTATCCCAGGTCGTCAGCCACCGGTCCCTCAGTCCAAGCCTCATGTCCGCCCTTCACCGCTTCCGGTCCATTGGCACGACACGTCTCTACTTGACCTTCACCTTGCCTTTGATCACTGTATCCGTGCTCGACACCTGCACAACACAAGCCAAAGAATATGCGCATCAAACCCGTTGACAATCACTCATCACTCGAGACTCGGCATACACCCATGTATCGGCACCCACCAAACAAATCGTTTGAGATCCCTCAAGATGAGTTGCCGGTTAACAAACACTGACACTCTCTACCTTAACCGGTTCTGGATCCGTGAAGGCGACCTTTTATAGTGGTTTGGCTTCCGACGTGGTTTGTCGAGGTGTTGAGCTTTTGTTTGGCTAACACTAACGGTGCTTTTGGAAATGGCACCAAGTTCTTCCTTCAGTGTGTCTTTGTCCTTAGGTTTGATTCATGGACATGCAATCGAGGACGACAGTTTGGGAAGAAGGAGGAGTGCAGTTGATGAGAGGGATCGCGAGGTGAATGAGCTGTTGAATCTTCTACGACATGATGAGCTTTCACCAGAGGATCTCCTATGTCAACTTGGCAAGGCCAAGAAAGGTACACTTGCTTGTGGTCTTGTGACCTTGCACAACCTTTGTGAGGTTTGCTCTAGATATGTTGAGCTTTGTGATACCTTGCATAGAAAGGTTGAAAAATTGAAATGCTCCATTGCTAGGTTGAAGTCTAGTGCCTCTTTGCCTTGCACCTCCTGTGTTGACATGGTTAGGAAGAATGATGAGCTATGCTTTTCTCTTGCTAGCCTAAAATTTGAGAATGAATTGTTGAAATCAAATCCTTCCAAACCATGTCTAGTTTGCATTAACTTGCGCAAGGACCTTGATTGTGCTAAAACTGAAATAGCCTTGCTAAAGTCAAATGCTTTGTTACCATGTGTTTCTTGTGAGTCTTTACATGCTGAAATAAATGAACTAAAATTGACTCACACCACATGTGTAGATGAACTTGAGCATGCTAGGGCTAAAATTATTGAGATAAATGCTAGGCCTTGTAGCTTGTGCTCTTTGAATAAAAATGCTTGCCTTACTTCTTGTGCTTTCCATGATACTTTGCTTGATGTGAATGGTGATGTTTCTTCCACCAATTTCATTTGCACGTCATGCATTGATTTGGAAAAAGAAGTTTTGGCTTTGAAGGTGTTGCGTGATGATATGAGCGCTAAGTTGGTTGAGCACAATGATATGAGTGCCAACCTTGAGAAAGAAGTTGAACTCTTGCGTACCACATATGCCGAGTGCATTAGAGAGGAGATGGAAAATCTGAAAAATGCTCCTTGTGGTACTTGTGATCGCCTCATGTTTGAGAATGAGGTTTTAGCCAAAAGATGCAAGAGTCTTTGTGCTAAGTCTTTTGAGTCACGCGTTTCTTGCCACTCCGATGTTGGTGTTTCTAAGCTTGATTCCTTGAAACCGGAGTCGAGTTCTTGTGTTGCGCGTGAGTCTTTTGACTGTAGCACTTGTGCCAAGGTTTCAGATAGCTCTTTCATAGCTACTTCTAACCTTGTTGTTTCGTTGAGTGATGTCCAAGGGACTTCTCATGACAAGGGTGCTTCTCACATTTTTGGGACTCGTGATCCCAATCCGATTTTCCATTGCACCTTTTGCAAGAAGGATGGACATTCATTTGATTTTTGTTTCTGTCATATCAAACACGAGCGACGTATTCGAGCTAAGGCTTTTAGGAAGCCACGTAGCCTTTCCCATGGCACGTGTGCTCCTAGTGATGGCACCAAGTTGAACGTTGATGCTTCTATCTTGTTCTATGTCACAAGGGACTTCTCACTTGTCGGAGAATGGTGTGCCTACCAATAGGCCTTTGTACCATTGCTCTGTTTGTGAGAAAGATGGGCATCAAGAAAGCTTTTGATATCGGCATGCCAAACGCTTGCGCCAAGCTCGCTCTTCTAGGAACTTGGTGGTTCATAGCCCTTCTCATGGCATGAACGCTTGTGCTCCTAGTAAGAAGCCCCTCTTTGTTGATGGGTTTTATGACTCCTTTTCTAGTGGGTTAGGTCATGATCGTGGACATGCCTCTAGTGCTTCTTCTCTTGGTCCACGTCATGCTTCTCATGGTGCTTCCACTACTAGAAATATGATCATCAGTGATGATTTGCTAGTGACGCTGGTAAGTTTCGTCACCGAATGATATCTTTCGATGATGAAATTTTCCTTTTCGTCACAAGGTACAAGTGACGAAGTTTTGGCTTGACTTTCAATGACAAAAATGAGAGGAACGTCATCCATTACCAAATGAAAATCGTCATAGATCATGTTGTCAGTGTGCTATAATGTAATGATGAAAATATTCATCATAGATTATATTTCGATATGGTCATAGATAATTTGCCTCGTGTGGCTCACGTAGTGATAAAACGAATTAGTCACAAATCATTTTTTCTAACGTCATAGTTACGTGTCTAGTTTGCCCCCACATGTACCACTTGACGGCGTTGGATGCGTGGGCCAAACGGCTCGGTCGACCTTTTTTCATATTAGGCCACAGGTGTACAGTAGGCTGGAGTTTTTTGGCAAAAAAATTGCGCTGGTGGAGTTTTGATCTCGCAACCTGGCGTTAGGCAAGTAACAACCTTACCACTGGGCTACTCGACCATTCTTACGAAAAAAGAAAGTTACTCTATTTGTAAGGTATCAACATGATAATTGAATGGTGGGTCTCTTAACTGAATGGATCACAAGTCCTGGGCCATAGACTAAGATTTGTCATCTGTACCTAGTGAGCAGATATGACACCAAGCCCCGGACGTGAGTATTGGTTCCTCTTGAAAACTAGCTACTAAACACAACCATTGAGCCAACACCAGACACTCCCGGTTGGTCATGCACAACTGGCCTGCTTCCATCCGACGACGACGACGCCCTCACCCTTGACCTGCCTAATGTAGCGCTCGACTTCTTCCTTCTCCTTGCAACTGTAGTGAAGGATGCCGAGAACGTAAGCCGCCGCCTTATGCCCAACGTCTGCCGCCCGTTTAAGCCACTGAGTGCCGAGCGGCGTGCATCATTTCGCGAACACGACCGTGACGCTAGGATGTTCATCGTTTTGGGGAATGAGTAGTACCAATTTCTCCGAATCATTTGAATCTTTTTTGGGATGATCATGAATGTGTCCCATGATGTTGTGTGCATGTGTGCAATTTTTAGAACTAGTTTTCCTATTAAAGTATTTTTTTTATTTACTCAAGAATAAATGGAAAACCCCCTAAAGTAAATAGAAAAATCTGAAAACTTGCATGGACACTCCATTTTTATGTATAATGTTGTAAATTTTTTTTTCAAATCATTCTGAGAAAGTGGTGATGCACATCCTCAAAGAGTCATCCATCACTCACACATACCATTGTAACTAAGTGAGAGATGTTTATCCTTCTGGAGAATGTGTAGTACCAATTTCTCTGAACCATTTAAATCTTTTTGGGATGAACATGAAGGTGTCCCATGATGTTGTGTGCATCTCTGTAATTTTTAGAACTAGTTTTCCTATTAAAGTAATTTTTTTATTTACTTAATAATAAATGGAAAAACCCCTAAAGTAACTAGAAAAATCTGAAAACTTGCATGGACACTCTATTTTGGTGTATAATATTGTAAAAAAAATTCAAATCATTCTGAGAAAGTGGTGATGTACATCCTCATAGAGTTATCCATCACTCACACACACCATTATAACTAAGTGAGAGATGTTCATCCTTCTGAGGAATGTGTAGTCATTTGAATCTTTTTTGGGATAATCATGGAGGTGTCCCATGATGTTGTGTGCATCTGTGCAATTTTTAGAACTAGTTTTTTCTATTAAAGTAATTTTTTATTTACTCAAGAATAAATAGAAAAAACCCCTAAAGTAACTAGCAAAATCTGAAAACTTGCATGGCACTCCATTTTTATGTATAATGTTGTAAAAAAATTTCAAATCATTCTGAGAAAGTGGTGATGCACATCCTCACAGAGTTATCCATCACTCACACATACCATTGTAACTCAGAGATGTTCATCCTTCTCGGAGATGTTCATCCTTCTCGGGAATGTGTAGTACCAATTTCTCCGAATCATTTGAATCTTTTTTGGGATGATTATGAAGGTGTCTCATGATGTTGTGTGCATCTGTGCAATTTTCAGAACTAGTTTTTCTATTAAAGTAATTTTTTGATTTACTCAAGAATAAATGGAAAAAACACTAAAGTAACTAGAAAAATCTGAAAACTTACCTGAACACTCCATTTTTGTGGATAATGTTGTAAATTTTTTTTCAAAACATTCTAAGAAAGTGGTGATGCACATCCTTAAAGAGTCGTTCATTACTCACACATACCATTGTAATTAAGTGAGAGATGTTCATCCTTCTGGGGAATGTGTAGTACCAATTTCTTCGAATCATTTGAATCTTTTTTGGGATGATCATGAAGGTGTCCCATGATGTTATGTGCATCTGTGCAATTTTTAGAACTAGTTTTCCTATTAAAGTATTTTTTTTATTTACTCAAGAATAAATGGAAACGAACCCTATAGTAACTAGAAAAATCTGAAAAGATCGCTAAAAATACCAAAACATCCTCTTCTGCTTTTCTCCGTCCCGACCCTTCCACTCCCGCCGCCGCACCTCACCTTCGCCGCTCCCTCCCCGGGCAGTCACCGCCCCCACGTCCTGATCCCCTCCCCTCCCCTCCGTCTCTCTCTCCCTCTCTCCCCACGTGACGGCGCACCGGGATCCAGGCACGACACGGCGCGGGCGGCGAGCCCAGCCAGTGGCCACGATCGCGGCTGCGCCGCCGAGATCCGCCCGTACGCCGCCTCTGTCGACGCCGAACTCGGCAGGAGGGCACAACAACCCCTACATCAGGTCCCCTCCCCTTCGACGTTTGTACGCGAATTGTGTCCTCGGTTAGTAATGTTTTGTCTTATCCTCTATCAAGCACTATCTATCTGTTCTCTCTTCTTCCCTATCTTTCATTATGTGCCTAATTGATGTTGCATATATGTAGTCAGCCAACAATCGACATGAGCTCCCATCCCATGCCCCGTGTGTCACCAGCTTCTCCCCTCACCCTTTCTGCAGTTCAAGAGCACCCTCAAGGTATGGCACTATGCATCTTGTGATTTCTACAGCTTTTGATATGGTGTGTGCAGTTCGATATTTTTTGGTGATACAAATGTTCTTTAAAACATGTGCTACAAATTTTTGCAAAAATATGGTCCTATTTCGTAATAGAGGCTATACGAAATTTATGTATCAATAGCTTCAACACAGAAGAGCTGTTCGGATCTCTCTAGGTTGCATCCACATACTGAAGAGCGAGACTGAACCGGTGGAATTCTGCACCAATAATATGCCATGTATCATGTTTGCTCTATCCTTACTTCCTTTCAGAACATCCCTTTTCAGGAATTGTAGTAAGAATTCGTCATTCACAGCATATGTAGATCCATTCTAAATTCTGCAGACAAAACAAGGAACTAGGCAAATCATATATGTCCTGAGCAAATAAAAATACCACATATGCGAAATATGTTATCTGATTTATGTAGCATTATTTATCATGAGATTCCTTTTGTAATGCAGAATGACTACAATGTAGAGCCTAGAGTTGTTTTATGTGAATGTCCTCCTTCAATGCTGAATATAGAGCCTCAGGCTGCAAACTTAACTATAGTCTCTTCCTCTATTGACGAATGCAGGACTAAGCTTTGCATAAATAAGTTCATATGCACACTGATCATGTTCCTGTGCTGTTAG
Organism: Coix lacryma-jobi var. lacryma-jobi; assembly: GCA_009763385.1. NCBI lineage: Eukaryota > Viridiplantae > Streptophyta > Magnoliopsida > Poales > Poaceae > Coix > Coix lacryma-jobi. The sequence goes on from CM019825.1 coordinate 45,551,645, forward strand.
GTAATAACACTGTTATACCTACTGTTCTTAATAGAGGGACTCATTGCAAAAAAAAATCCTCTTTGTTTATGTTTTGAACTCCTGCTATGTATGGATATGTTCCAGAAAAAATAATCTCTTATGCTACATTTTAACCTATCCCATGCTCGATCTCCTACTGCTGACCACCATCTACTGCTCGATCTACTCTACTGCTATGCTGATATGTTGCTTTTATCGTGCTCCCTTCTTGTGGCCATTTGTTTTTTTTCTTTTCCTCGGAGATCAGGTCATCTGGCATTGGGGAGCTCTGATCTGGATGGTGCGGCGCCGCGAGATCGCACTCGGCCATGGTTGATCACGAACGAGCAGGTCAGACATATCTCACCTTAGATCTTGCCCTGCAACGAGCAGGTTCAGTTTGTCATGTGTGCGAGGCACCGGGCCTCTGATTGGCTCATGCCTCTGCTGTTGTCCGAGTTGCTGCTGCGTGCTTTCTGCTTTGCAATAAAACTCCGGCCTCCTCTAGATTGGCCGAGTTTGATTCGTATGGTTTGGTGACTGCCTATTCCAGGTTGACATCAAATTCTTCAAACTATCGGTCCCTGAATTACCTTCATTAAATAGTTGATTATACTATGTAGTATCTACTCTAAGACTACTACTGTTGTTCCAGAACTGAAATGGAAATAGAACAAATGTCCCAACTTTTGCATTATATATGCAGATTTTTGAACTATGAGGCCACTGTGTATGGTAAAATTTATCTATGAACCTCGCAGGTTTTCATTTTCTTTTTTTTGTTCAATTGCTCAATACAGTTGTCATGTAGTGCCCTGGTTTTTGCTTTGATGACTGAGTGATGACAATGGTAGTATATTACTAGTACATGTCTTCCGAAAGGTTGTTGCCTGTATGTCTCCTTGTTGAAATGGATATCGGTAAATTATTTGTTTATTGCAGATTGTAGACTTGTACAATTAATATGTTATGTTACAGTTTCAGTTATTACGTTATTATTTGCTATTTATTTACTTTTGTATTATTTTTGCAGTCATTCATGTAAATTCATGATTTACTGTAGATATTATTACTACGCAGAATTTGTAATTTGATATATTTTTCGGCCCTTGCACTTGCAGCTAAATAGTGGGGCTATCGTTGGACACAAGTTCCTACTTTGTTAGGGATGCCATAAGGATGAGTGGATTATGTGGTTTGGTGAGTGCATATTCGAGATTGACATCAAATTCTTCAAACTATCAGTCCCTGAATTACCTTCATTAAATAGTTGATTATACAATGTAGTATCTACTCTAAGACTACTACTGATGTTCCAGAATTGAAATGGAAATAGAACAGATGTCCCAACTTTTGCATTATATATGCAGATTTTGGAACTATGAGGCCACTGAGTTTCTGAACAAAATCATGTTCATCTAAGCTCTGTTAAGTTTTTGCATTATTCTGTACAGTTCCTGTTGGATTGATTATTATTATACATCATTCTGTAATGCTTCGGGAACAACTTGCAGCTGAAGCGGCGACTGCTGTTCAAGGTGAACTCGATGAGCTCAAGAAGAAAAGTGAAGAAGCTGAGGAACCGCTGGCAAAGACACAGAAAGAGCTGCAGGAGTACAAGATGTTGACCGAGAAGAACAACAAGGAGATGGAGGAGACTAATGTGCTCCTCAAGAAACTCTTATCCTTGCATGGTAATGCTTCTTCGTCGTCATGAGGGCTTGTGGGAGCTGTATGCTCGTTGGAATGTTGTTTTATTAAGTGTGGAATTATTTGGTCTTTCTAGTATCATTTCCAAATTAGAATTAAATTACTATCTGCATTTCTCTGACGAAAATGATGGCGTCTTCAATGACGATTACAAATCGCAATCTGTGACCAAAACTGTGTCATCTTCAGTGACGATTTCAAATCGCCATCTGTGACCAAACTCTTTCATCTTCACTAACGATTTCAAACCGCAATATGTGACGAAATAAGAACCAATCAAACCAAGCCACGTGGCAGAATATGATTGGTCCACGTGGCAACAAAGGCAGCAGCCGGTAGCATCCTATGTGGCAAGCGCCGTTGGGCCTCCAAACGGACCGTTATGACGAAAATAGAGTTCCATCTGTGACCAAAACGGGTCATCACAGGTTACAAACACCGTTAACGACGTCGTGACGGCGCGACGTCGGACGGCGGATTATGACGAAAACCTGGACCCATCCTTGACCAAAACCGATCGTCACAGAAAGGTATCACATCTGTGACCACATCCTTTTCGTCACAAAAAGGAAGCACATCTATGACCAAAATTATCATTTCGTCACAATAGAACAAATGTGACGCGACCTCAATGACGATATGATTTTCATCATAAAATCATCACAGATTAAACTGTGTGACGATTTGTTCATCTACAGTGACGAAAGGAGTACGTCACTGATGATCACATCCCTAGTAGTGTTCTATTGGTTCTTCTACAAAAACCTTGGAAGATGTTTGCCTCTTTTCCCGTGGTACGACTCGTTCTTCTCCTCGAGTTGTCCTTTTGAGGAATGCTTCCAAGGATGTTTCAAAACCAAATTTGAACCATCATTTGCATCATGCTAACCCACATGATAAGTTGAGTGCTCCTTTGAGAGTTGTGACCAAGTCTTGGGTTCCCAGGTATATGCTTGCTAACCCTTCGGGATCCAAGGCTCGGGTTACTTTGTCCTCTTGTGTGTAGGTGTGAGGAAGTGGGGTGGAGAACATGCGCTTGATGGGGCTTGGTCTTTTAGATATGACCAAGATTTGATGGTTCTCTACACCCCGCTTAGAATTGCCTCCAAAGAGGCTTTTGCAGTTTGGTGAGCTTTCTTATACACTCATACCTTGTACATCTATGTGCTATTTCTTGTGGTATGAGATGGACTGTCATGTGCTCACTTGTATAGTTCTTGCATGTACATTTTCTTTTGTATCATGTTTTGTTTAGCCTAGCATGTGCTATCTTCTGTATCATATGTCATGCTAGCTTTGTGTACAGTTTTGGTGGCTTTTCCACTTTTCATGCTAGTTGGTGATCCTCATGAACATTATGCCATGCTTTACCATACTTCTCCATGAGCTTTACTTGTAGAGGTATGATGTTCATTAGGTGTCACTTTTCAGGTGCTAGTTTTGGTTAGCTACATGTACCTTGTTGATATGTTTAGTTCGAGCACTAGCCTTTCCACAATTTTATCTTGTTACATGCTTTTGGATCTATTGCTATCATTATCTTGCATTGTAGCATGTGTTGAGGTTTAGGCTGTGTTTGGGTTGATCATGTCTGTAGGTTGCATTTTGCTATATAGTGCTTTATCCTGTTGCATGGTGGTCTTGACTAGTTTGAGTTCAGATCTCCTCGCGGTATCATTCTTGGGTAGGCCTCTTTTTGTTGAGAGTCCACCTTATGCTTATTATGTGACTAACCATTTTGTGGAGACCTTGAGGTCACATTAGATGAAACAATACCTTGTGTTTCTCCTGTGTTTGAGCTTGCGGGAGAATAGGAGCCTGGAGAGAGCATTTTGGCTCACGGACCTGATCCCACTTCTTCCACGACTTGGGGTTCCGTTCGAGCGATTCTCCAGCGAGCACTAGCTGCACCTGAGGTAGCGACAGCATCTGGCGAGGGAGACGACTTCGGCGAGGCAGGCGCCCCAGAGACTTCAGCTGATTCAGGCGTCCCCTCGGGTATCACACAAGCAGGCGGTCAAGCGCATCATGAGGTACCTCCGACACACTTCTGAGTTCGGATTTTGGTACTCCTCTTCTTTGACCTCTTTCTGCTGTGTGGTCTTTTCGATGTGGATTCTGTTGGCTGTTCGCTTGAGCGTTTCTTGGCTCTTCTCTTGTGAGTTTGGTGTGTGTTTTCCTTTTAGATGAGGAAGCATTTTGCTTGTTGTATCATAGTTTGACTTCTCCGATACCCTTTTTGTTTTGGGTCTTCCTTCTTAGGCTAGTTTTTGCTTTGTCTTGATAGACTAGTTTTTGCATGCATTTCATCATGTTTTTAGTGCATTTTAGAGCTTCATGTATATAGTGATGAGAATGAGATTATGCTCTTTTTGGTATGTCATGTTTATTCATGATGATGCTTGTAGCTTAGGCTTTTTTTGATCACTTGATACATGTTATGAGCTAAGCTATTTTTGCAAATGGTGAACTTGATTAATCAACTATGAAACCTTTAATTTGTTCACCATTGAGATTGGCAACTAGCATGGGTAGGATGTGTTGAGATCACTTGAGCTATCTTTTGTATGCTAGGTTTCTATGTCTCTTGCACTGAGTCATTCACTTGCTTGGATTTTTCATATTTACTATGTGCTTAAAAATTGATCCAAGTCTAAGTGAAATGAAAAGATCGAGATGGGATTGCATGTGTCAGCACCTCACGGTATCTAGACTGTTTCTCATTGCACTTTTGAGTTAAACTTGAGTCATGTAGTGCAAGACCGAAACCGGTGCTTTAAGCTTCTGATTGCTTTTCTTGCATAGGCTTAGCCCCGTTAAAAAGTTAGGCAATGACCATGCTTTCAACCTCTCGCAATCACATGCTTTGATTTTGAACTTGTGTTAATACCGCTGCAAATTCCAATAAAATATGAAAATAACACAAGTCTTTGCTTCATTCTATGGCATGATGATTGAACTTTGTTAGGGGTAGTTCACCTTTTATACTTCAGTTAGCACTTGGTTGATTTCCTGTCTATTCATGCTTAGTGCTATTTTAGTGGTGAACTCCTTTTCAAATGGCTTAAAATTGCTCATATGCTTAATTGTTCATATTTTGTATTCATTTGATCAGTTTAAGCCTTTGCTAGCATTTGTTTTTGTTGCTACACTTTCAGGGCAGCACCCTTTTGAGCATCTTTTCATTCTAATTGCTATACACTTGAAGCTGTTGCATTGTGCATATCATGCATTTTTAGCTTAGTGTACATACCCCTAGCTCCGATACACTTTGTGGTCACTTTCAATGCTTTTCTTTGCCCCCATATGCTTTTGGTTGATGACTTGTCTTATGTTTGTGTCAACTTTGTGAAAAATGTCAAAACCCCTCAGCATGTTCCCTTTTATCAAGGGGGAGAAGCTGTTTGCAAGGGGGAGAAGCTGTTTGCAAGGGGGAGTTTGTGTGTTGGCACAAAGGGGAGAGTCGTGCATTTTGGGGAGAGCTTTGAGCTAGGGAGAGTTTAGCTCTTCTTTTTGTGTTTCAATTGGTATCCTTCATAGTGAGCTTTGTTGCATAGCATTTGTGTATAGGCTTGTTTTCAGGGGGAGTTGTTTTGTTTTGCAACTTCTCTGCGTGCTCCGAATGTTTGTGCTCCATTTGGTTTTGAGCTTCTTTTTGTGTTTTCTCAGTTGGTATCGAGCCTGCTAGTCGTGTTGAGCCATTTTGCCTCTATCTTGAGGGACTTGTAGTTTTTGCTTGGTATTTTCGATTGGTATGGAGCCTTCAGCTAGTTATGTCGAGCCTCTGTGCCTCTGTCTTGAGGAACTAGCTGTTTTCACCAATTTTTGGCTGTTTGTGATTGGTATCAAGTTTTCTGCTAGTTGTGTTGAGCCTCTGTGCCTCTATCCTGAGGGACTAGCAGTTTTGCATTCTAATGCGTTGTTTCAGCCTCAATTGGTATCGAGCCTTGAGCTAGTGGTGTTGAGCCCTTTTCTGCCTTTTCTTAAAGGCTACCTCATTTTGACTTGGTTGCGTTGAGCCATTGCCCATATCTTTGGGGACCAAGTTTTCGATTTTGGTATCTCAAACCATCTCTTTGTGCCTAGTTTTTGTCAATTCAATCATCAAGGGGGAGAAATTTCGAAACCCAAGTGGATAAGAACCTTCCAAGTTGATAAGAACCTTGGTTTCTTTTGTGATGATTGTTTGACAATTTAATTGAGAATGGTTTTTGAGTGCCTTTTGGGATTCATGAAACTCTTGTTTCTCTTGACTCTTCGGTTGTGTGGAGGCTTTGCCCGCTTTTCCCGTTTCTTTCAGGACCGAGAGCTTTTATTTGGAGTTGTCATGATCCTTTCTGTCATCTCAAGTGGCCTTGTGTTTGCTTTTGCTTGGCTTTTGGGCACTTGAATGAGGCTTGCCTTCAAACCCTTCCTTTGTGGTTTTATTGTTAGTCAATGCATTCATCAAGGGGGAGATTGAGAACATATATGATGAATGATTGACAATTATGAGGAAGGTTTGAGGCTTTTCCCGGTTGAGTCATTATCTCGCTATGTGCTTAATGCTTATGACTAACCGGTGGCGTTGAGTTGTGGTGTTCCCGTGTTGGTGTGTGTGTGCAACATGTGTCTCTTGGTTGTGTTGATGTGCAAGTGTGGAGCTCGGATACAGTGGTCGATGGTGAGGTGAAGGTCAAGTAGAAACGTGTCATGCCGATGGACCGGGAGCGGTGAAGGGCAGACGTGAGGCTTGGACCGACGGACCAGAGGACCGAAGGACCAGCTGTGGTAGCTGGCACTTGGCGTCGACAAGCATGAGCACATGGGGATGTGCGATGCATCGGCCGAGTCGGGAGGAAGACGATGGCGTCGTGGCACTTGGTGGGAGGTCGGACTCGGGCTTGCGTGTGGCGCAAGTGCCGTCGGCCGAGTCAAGAAGGAAGGCGAAGGCGTTGTGCCCGACGTGGAGGCTGGACATGCATCGACATCAGTGCCGGTGGTCGGGGTGTGCGAACCACATCCCGTCTACGGTGCGGGTTCGGTAGCTGAGCCTCAAAAGCTACCCTCGACGGTTTCCGAGTTTAGGCCACAAAACTCGGGGTGGCAGGTTTCTGAGTTTGGGCCTCAAAACTCGGCGAGGACGGTTTCCAGGTTTGGGCCTCAAAATCTGGGCTCGCAGTTTCCGAGTTTGGGCCTCAAAATTCGGGGTGGACGGTTTCCAGGTTTGGGCCTCAAAACCTGGGCTGGCGGGTTTACCGGTTTGGGCCTCAAAACCGGGCGGAGGTTCCTATACGGAACGGTCGACACGTGGCGGCACCGAGAGGCTTGCGTTGCGGCGAAGCTATCCATGAGGAAGGCGCAGTGGTCGACGGTGACGGCACGTGGCGGTATCATGGAGCTTGCGTCGAGGCGAAGCGAAGGATGAGAAGGCGCGTGGCCGTCGGATGGAAAATGACCGAGTTCGACGGTTTTACCCTCAAGGGGGTATTTGGGGTCAGTGCTTCATGAGAGGGCGTTTTGGTCTTCGGACGTGCGCCTATATATATGAAGGGGGCTGGTTAGGGCAGCCCATCCTTGGAGGTGCCACTCTCATTTTGTTCATTTCAGAGGATGCTAGGGTTAGAGAGAGGAGTGGCTCTTGTTCTTGAGCTTTTCACCATCCACGCTTTGTTGTTGCGAGGAGTGGCTTGTAACCTGACACAGTGTGCTACACAATTCATCATCCCGTAGCAATCCAAGGATCAATTTCTTACTCCTCTTGTGTTGGCTGAAATTTGGATCGATTCGCGTTTTTGTTCTTCGCGTTTTGGTTTTTCCCCTCCCGGAGATTTGCCTCGTTCTCCCTCTCTGGGCGACAATTTGCGATTCTGTTTGAATCAAATTGTTCTATGTCATGAGCTCCTTCTTTCCACCGAAGGATTTCTTCTCTAACCTCACGAGCACATAGATCGGGTCGAAATCGCGTTCGTTCTTCGTTCTTTCCCCTTTTCTAGTGTTCTTCCGATTTCTCATGGATTAGTTGGTTTGGAGCGATGATATCCTAGGATTAGCTTCCCAACATGTAGAAGAACACTTGAGAGAAGTTTGGTTGCAGACCTGTTCGATTTGGTGAAGATCCAATCGATTTTGGTTTTGTCCCGAGCCGTTTTTGGGCTTTCTCGACAGTGGCGGACTGTCCGGGACTCATCCCTGGACTGTCCGGGGGTCGGGGCTGTTCACGGGCAGCGAGGTCGCTATTTTCATTTTTTGAATGGCGGACTGTCCGGGACTCATTCCCGGACTATCCGGGGTTCAATAGAGGACTGTCCGCAGTTCACTAGCGGACAGTCCGCCACTGCACAGTTTTGCTGATTTCGTCCGTATCTTTTGCGTATGAGCTCCGATTTGTGATCCGTTTGTTGTGTTGGTTTCCTAACTTCTTAAGGATCATTTCAAAGTAATTTTGTCACCATTGGTCAAAGTATTTTTGGTCGGACACTTCCTTTTTCTCCATAGGAGTTAAGTGTTCCGCTTTCAGAGTTTCGTTGGTTCTAGCGTTCGTATCTTTTGCGTTCGAGCTCTGATTTGAGATCCGTCTGTTGCGTTAGTTTCCTAACTTCATAAGGATCTTTCCAAGGTGCTTTTGCCACCAGTTGGCCTAATTAGTTTTGGTCGAACACTTTCCTCTTCTCCATAGGAGTGGGGTGTTCCGTTAGCGGAGGTTCGATTGTTCTTGGAGCTTGCTTGTGCAGTTTTGCCCCATTGCTTTGGCGCTTGGTTTTGGGGATTCTTCGGTAGTTCCACTGTACCTCTAGGACATCTCCTAGGGTATCCACCTATTCGTAGGTCGTGAACTCACCGGTTGTTTGAGTCTTCGCTTTTGGGGTGATTTTCTGGGACAAGGGCCATCATTTCTCGAGAAGAAATTTGAGGCTCCCATTCACCCCCCCCCCCCCTCTAGTCGCCAATTTGGTCCTTCAGACATGTCCGGTATGTGCGTCCGCAGCAGCTCTCCACCTAGGATTTCTCGGTTCATGCCCAATCCAAATCTAATCCATCTGAAACTTAATACATTGCTTCTAGACCATGAATCCAACATCTTGACCGAAGGACTTTGAGAAAGATATTGCCATGAGTAGATCGGACAAGTCCGGGATTTGAAATACCTTAGGATGAGAGGAAACGAGGGAAAACTCCAAATCCAACACTGGGCACTTGCTTTTGATGGAATCCTTCTCCAACTCCTTCTCCCTCTCTCACTTTTCCATGGTGGAAGCACTAGAATGCCATTAGAGGGGAGAAATAGCGCCTTGCTTGGTCGGTTGGGAGAGAATAGAACTGAGGGAGAAAGAGAGAGCTCGAAGGGGTATGCTGACTTATAACCCCCGCCCATACCGGACATGTCCGGTATAGATATCGGACAAGTCCGGTATTGGTGGGTTATGTCCAGCAGCTCCAAAACAGATTTTCTTTCTTCCAATCCCCTTCCTTTCTTTGAAAACATGTTCCATCATATTATTATTCTCTTCATTCCATATAAATCCACAAAGATTACTTGTGTCCAAATTTCAAGATTCCTTTTCTATGATTTAATCCAAGGTTTTCAAGTCACTTAAGATTAGAGAGAGAGAAACTTATGTCCATAATTCGATTTGACAAGAGGATTATCAAGGAATATAATTTACTTTAGAGATATAGGACTTGAGAGAGAGCCATGCCACTTGTAATTAGCCAATCAAACAATCAAGGGGAACAATAATTATAAGTGTCATGGGTAGGTCACAAAGACAAAGAGACAAATATTTTCACAAAACACACTTCCTACTCATGCTAGTAAGGAATTTGGAAATATCTATCCTATCACACACAAGTGCACATACTAGCATATTATGGGGCCTATTATGCACTTTCAATGTACATATTAAAAACGTACCTTTGCCTTGAGCCCACAAATTCCACTAAGCGTAATCATGACATGGTGATGATTTAGTTGACCTTTATTGTCAAATAGTCATGTCCTCACCGAGAAATCAATTTGATCAAGATGAACTACAATATGTGCTCGATAAACCTCATTAGCTCATAAAAGGCAAAAAGTTGAAACTGAACTCCCCCCTCAACTAGTGCTTCAGGTATTTGAATTTCTTTCCAAGCACTTTCATTCCATTAAGAATGTGAGAGTCAAAGTTCAACTTTGTCCAACACAAGGTAATTTTCCATATATGAAAAGAGATTAAATTTTATGCACAAATTACTTGAGACACAACAACATGTGAGATCGAAGTTAAGATAATAAGCATAACACAAGTAGAATTAAGCTCAAATCTCATGTAGGCAAAGATAGGCAGCTCACTGCCATACCGAACATGTCCGGTAGGCATACCGGACAAGTCTGGTATGCTTTGACAGTGCATAGATATTCTTTGTCAGCAGTGCTGGTGCTAGGTCAGAAGTTCCGACAGTCAGGACTTGCTACATGAGTCAGCACTTCCGACAGAGAATGATTCAAAGTTATTTTTCCATTACCAACTTTTCACAAATAAATCAAATTATGAACAAATGAGCATAAGTGGTGAAAAGATGGCTAACCTACCAAGTTTAGGTACTCTAAGTCAAGATGAAGTGATAGATAAGACAGACTTAGATTACCAATGGGTGAACCATATAAGCAAGTATGATGAACATAGGTTGATAGGTTGAGTTTAGAATTTCAAATTGACTTGCTCAACCACCCCGAAAGCACATTCTAGCATTATAAATCCTATATGCACTTACATAGCATGTATGTAAACACATACCTTGGCCTTGAGCTCACACATGTTCCACTAAGAGTAACCATGGCATGATCATCTTCGTGTTGACTTGACTTGTCAAGTGATCATACCTTTGTCAAAGTGACCTCCTTTTCATTCATAGAACTGTCACTTCACTTAGAGGAAATTGTTAGATCACAGTGGTTCAAGGTAGAAACTAAGCTCCCCCTTACTAAGTGCTAAAGTCATTTTGAATTACTTGTGAAAGCACTTTACTTTTCTTTTTAAGAAAATGGGAATGCTTTTCTACCTTGGCCTACACACATAACTTTGCCAAGAATTGAATTAAGTTCAAGCAAAGCTTACAAACACTCAATGTTGATCAAATGTGCAGGTCTTTAGTTAGAGCATAGGACTAGTTCACAAGGATTTAGAAATCCTTCTGAAATAAGGACGCTGTTCTTTCCCTGGCCATAATCTGCATACTTCATACCGGACTAGTTCACAAGTCCGGTATGAAGTGACTTGGTCCAAATCTGCATACTGGGTCACTGGTGTTGATAGAGTGAATTACCCATATCGGACATGTCCGGTACGATACCGGACAAGTCCGGTGTTTGCAAATCAAAACCAGAAAACAACAACTTCTGAGATTTCCTTTTGGCTCTAGTTTATTTCACTTCTGTGCACTTCATCAAAGATAATGCTCTGCTAGAGAGCCATTAAGAGCATCGAATGGCAAATATCATAAGGATAAATTAAATTCATTTAATTACTAAGCTTTAGGCACTTATCATCAATGGTGTATATGAGTAAAAGTGAAATCAACATCACATAAACTTCGAGTCAACCCTATAGGATAATGTTAACAACATAGGTTGATAGTTTGAGTTGAGATGTCATTTTGCTTGCTCAAACACCCCGAAAGTCTTCATCTTAGCATTGGTACCTATAATCACAATCTAAGCCCTCCTAGGTACCCAAGCTCCATTGGGTCCTTTTGAGTTAGTCAACAAGTGCTTAGGTACCCAAATGACTTTTTCACTAGTTTGTGGTGAACACATCACCCTACTAGTGGCAACTCCATTTATGGTACTCCTAAGCATATTATCATTTGCAAATGTGTTCGGCTTAGAATGCATACCATTTGGGCAATCATAGCTTAGATGCCCCTTTCTCCTACAAGCATAGCAAATGCAATGCGCCCATTGTTTGATTTATGCTTGTCTTGTTTGTTAGGACATGCATCAACCATGTGTCCCGGCTCGTTGCATGCATAGCATCTTCTTGTTGCAACTTGAGCCTTCTTTCTTTCCTCCTTGTATGTGGGACAACTCTTAGTGAGATGACCCAACTTTGTTGCATTTGAGGCATGGACTTGGCCCATCATTCTTCAATTGCTTGGCCAATTTGATTGATGCCTTTTGTTCGGCCGCTTCACATTTGTCGGCCCAAGTCTTGTGTGGACACCTAGCCCACTCATGTCCATACAATCCGCGACCATAGCATAATCTCTTCTTTTGTTTCTTGCACTTGGTTGCTTTCTCATGACTTGAGGTGTGACTAGATCGTTGGACTTTGGAGAAAGCAAGGTTTGAACCCTTCTCAAGCTTCTTCACCTTGATATCACGGTTATCTTGAGAAGGTTGTGCTTTCTCATCATCCTTCAATCTAATCACATCCTTCTTTGGATTTCCGCTTCTTCGATGAGCCTAGCATTTTCTTTAAGAGTTTGCTCAATCGAAGATTGGCTTGCTTGAGAGGCACACTCATTAGCGCAAATAACATTTAATTTAGATGGTGCACTAGTGAGTGTAGTAGTGTGAGGTTGAGAAGATTTTACCATAGCAATAACAACCTCATGTGCAATCTCAAGCATGGCATTTGATTCCACTAGCTTCTCATGTGAGCACTTGAGATAAGTGAAGTCCTCTTGTAAGAACTTGTGCTCAAATGAGAGATCACTCATTTTTGCCTTAAGCATGTAATTCTCCTTCCCTAGCCTTTCCACATTAGAGAGAGAGTTAGTAGCTAAGGCATGCTCAATAGACAATTTTTCATACCTTTCTTCTAATGCCTTTAGCTCTTCTAATTTGGAGATAAGGAACTCTTCTTGATTTTGAAGGGATTGCTCTTGTTCCTCCACCTCCTTTTCTAACTCATCATTTCTCTTTAATACATTGGCGAACAAGATCTTGTCTTCATACTTGAGATAATCAAGAGAGTCGTCGTCTTCATCATCTTCATCACTCTCTACTTGATTATTTCTTGATGCCTTCTCCTTGATTCCACAAAGAATCTTTTCTTGATCCTTCTTGGTTGTTTTCTTCTTGTTCTTCTTGGCCATGAGACACAAGTGATGAGTGTCATGAGATACTGAGGTTGATTCATCACTTGGTCGCCACCGAGCTTGAGAGTAGTTGTTGTCTGCTCCTAGCTCCCTGTCTGTTGGGCTGATACCGGACATGTCTAGTACCCATATGGAGAGACAGGGTCCAGAGCAGCAGCAGCCAGCACCTCTCGATCCGGCTCGCCTTCCTTAGGGCTTCTTGAGGCTTCCTCACATGATGATGACTCAATGGACTTCATTTCCATTGAATCACAATGATATGCTTCATCACATTTGGACTTCCCATACAAGTGGGCAAGTCTAGTCCAAATGACATGAGCACTCTCCGGTGGAGATTCTCCGTTGTAAATAGCCTCCTTAAGAACCTCTGTACTCAATGAGTTCAATATGATCAAACACGCATGAGCATTGAGTTGCACACATATCTCTTCCTCTTTTGTCAAGTTCTTATAGTTGCTTCAATCAACTATAGAAAGAGATATGCTCGCATCCACAATATGCTCAATAATGGGGCTAATAGCCCGAAATGCATTGAGTACATAAGATGACCAAGATAGAAAGTTTGAACCATCATTTTGGAGAAGCACCACGTTTGTCTCCATAGGCGAATCCATCGGTTCTCACAAGCGGTGAAGCTCAAATGTGAGTCCAAGCTCCGATACCAATTGAAAGGACCTAAGGTGTTGCCTAGAGGGGGGTGAATAGGCGTTTCTGAAAATTTACAACTTATAATGCGGAAGCAATTAGTATGCGAGTTTCCAATTACTTGGAAACTCTCAATTGGAGTAAAACAACCCCTCAAGAGACAAACACAGAGAATATTACTAGTATTTAAAACACCTAGAAGCTAACACCCTGCACCACAAAGATTAGCTCAAGGAATAAACAAATCGGGCACAGTCAGTGAATACCGGACATGTCCGGTATTAATACCAGATAAGTCCGGTATGTGCGTGTTGTGCTGGACAGCTCCTTTTTCTTCTCCAATTTATCACACAACCTGCAGGCACTGTATATGATATATATATGATGTTGATTCCCTGCAAAGAGACTAGCACAACAGAGAATAACAAATAACCAAATGTAATACTCAAGGAGATGACAAGGTATTTGTTTCACCGAAGTTCGGCACCCCCTCGGGTCCTAGTCTCCGTTGAGCCGGTTGCGAGCTACCACAAAGGTGGGCTCTAGAGGACACCATAGGTCACTCTAGCTGCAGTCTATTTCACCCGCAATGCTCCTTCCACTAGTTGATCTCTTTTGAGGAGAGATCGAACCTTCACAAACTTTCCGAGGCACTCCACAAATCTCTTGGGTGCTCAATGGCGACGCCTAACCGTCTAGGACCATAGAGTCCAAGAGTAACGAATGCGCACAACAAGATCGACGATTTGCACAAGTGCTCAAGAGGTGGCTTGCTCTCTAATTTTGAATCTCTCTTAACCCACAAATGGATTTGGCAATTAGAGGTCAATCACTCACTAAGAGAGGGTTGGAAAGTGTTTTGAAATCTTTAGAATGAGTGTGGGAATCTGTAGAATCAGCAGCCTCCAAAGGAAGAGGCTTGGGGGTATTTATAAGCCCACATTCGAAACTAGCCGTTTTCTAGCCGTTGGCTGTGTCAGCTCATACGACATGCATGTCCGGTATGACTTTACTACGTGAGAAACACACTAAACTAACCAACTTTCAAACTCCCGATACGAGCTCGGTAGTACCGACCTTCAGGTTGGTAGTACCGGTAGTTAAGCGGGAGGGGGGTCGCAACCTCTCTGGATGGGGCCAATTTTGGCCTACCGGTAGTACCGCTATAAATCCGGTAGCACCGGCCGGTAGTACCGACGCAAGGGACGGTAGTACCACCCATACACAGACTTTTAGGCAGAAATCCGCAAATACCGGACATGTCCGGTATGCATACTGGACATGTCCGATATGACTTTACTAAGAGAGAAAACCTTCTTAACCAACCATCTTTCAAACCCCAGATAGGAGCTCGGTAGTACCGACCTTCAGGTCGGTAGTACCGGTAGTTAAAGGGGGATTTCGCACCATCTCTGGATGAGGCCAATTTTGGCCTACCGGTAGTACCGCTATAAAGCCGGTAGTACCGGCCCAAAGGACGGTAGTACCGCCCGTCCAAAGACTGCCAGCCAGATTTCCGCAAATACCGGACATGTGCGGTATGACTCCCTGCGCCAGGGCTACCAGCAAGCCCGTAGGGAAGCTGCACCGTTGTGGACTCATACTGCATACCAGACATGTCCAGTATGGACAGACAGTGCAGCAACATGCTGAAAGTTAGTTCTAGCTCTCTCATGTCTCACTTAGGTTGGTTTGAGCACTTATGAAGAATCATCTACTAGATGTTGCACCCCTCTTAATAGTACGACATTCCTATTTACTCAAGTTTAAATTGAAAGACAAATTTTAAACCTCTTGAGTTGATTTCCATTGAACCGAAGCCGCTTCTCTTTTCCTTCTTTTCTTTGGGGAATGCTTGCCATGATTAATAGTAGATTTCTCTTGAGCATAGCCATCTTGAGCATGTGACTTGACTCCATACATGTGATGAGAAGAAATCCCAAATGTGTCAAGTCACTCCAGTCAAAATTGTTGCTTCTCCACTAGATGCGATCTTCAAGCTTGATTGATCCTTCGACTAAATACAAGTACTTTCTTCTTCACTCTAGCTAGGTTCTTCGGCCGCTAAGCTGCCGCTTGCCCTTCACCTTTGCTTAGTACCTCGAAGACTCTTTCCTTGTTATCTTCACCATCTCAAGCCATTCAACCATACTTCATTTGAAGCCTTCGTTAACACATATATGAACCATGATTATCCCACAATATGATAGCCCTTTTTCATCAATATCATTCTCATTGTTGTCATGTGCTTGTGACGTGATTTTCATACAACAACTCATCATTTTGGGTTTGCATTTCATTTCAAGTACATAGTGAGATAACCCTTTCCCTGTGTCACACTTAGTAAACATATTAGATCTTTAATCAACATTGTTATCAAGTCATCCAAAACATACTTGAGTGCAACATGCACTTTCAAAGATTAAATACAATATAAGGCCCTCCACCTGATTCCTTGAATCACGCAGAGGCTAAGGGCTACGCTCGGTGGTTGATGCATTGTTCGTGCATCCATGACAATTTGAAGACTCATATCTAGCATCGCCACAATAGGCTTTTTGGGCTCTATAGCCTGCTCCAAGCACTACGTTAGCTCAAGAAGGTTGAAAGTTGTGTCCTTCACCATTCTCTACCCGGTGTGCTCCCAATGATCATAAACCTCACAGGAACCTCAGTTGTTCATCCTCTTCATTCTAATGGACAAAAGCGTCAACAAAGCATGCTCTAGATTGACCCCATCCGCAGTGGGTCTATTCTGACTCACAGTTGTTGTGCTACTAGGCAGAGCCATTGTGTGGCAGTGGCAGAGTAGGTTGAGCATGAGTTGGAGAAGCGTGGTGGTAGTAGAGTTGAACAATGGTTGTGCCAACTCGGCTACTTGCTTCCTTATAACTCTATTAGAGGCAAAGTTTATATTTCAAGATTCAACTATCACAACGTTCAATTTTCAACCTTCAACTTCAAATTGAAAGTGAGCATAGCTCAACTGTTTGGGTTTCGTGATTTGACGTGGGTGTTCGTATTTTACTATATTTTGTAGGATTTAACGGTGTGTCGACAATAAGGCATCTTCATAGGAGTACGTTGTGTGTGTGCATGTGTTTATGTCTGTATTGTGATTCATAAAAAAACCGTTCAAACGGTACCTGATGTATCAAAACTACACCACACAAATGACATATGGAATGCAAATCGGGGCAAATTGTTGTGGGGTGTTTTCTTCTTCTTCTTTTGGTTTAGTCGAGCAGTTAGATGTTGTGTAGTGTGTGGTTTTAGTGTTGAAGACAAACTTATGTGATATTTGGATGTTGAAAAATCAGATTTTACCCGTTAGCAATGTGTGGTTTTAGATTATGCTGCATTAAAGAGAAGACTTTTTTTTTGTAGTCAAGAGGTTGCCTTCCAACTGAGGTCATGGTCATGGGAGTATCATCTAGCGAAATGTCCCATCGAACAATATAGTGTCGGCTCTCTCACTTCATTTTCTACAAAATAAAATCATCAGTCTCAAACCCTCTAGATATTTCCAAGCGCACTAGCAATAGTCATCGCCACTACTAGATCAGAAACAACAACCACATTTACACATTTGCAGCTGTATCATGCATCAGCCCATGTGTTCTCACAATCTATTAAAGTTACTCCCTTGCCAGCTCATATAAGTTTTAGCATCTTTAGGAAGGATTTAGTTTGAAAAATTATTGCATTCCAGATGAGGTAGTACATCATAAGTTTATTTTGCAAATTTTATGGAATAAATTTATTTCTTGTATTAGGACTAATCGGAAATAAGATGACGAGTCAGCCCATGTATCCTTACAATCTATTAGAGTTACTTGCCAGATAAGTTTTAGCATCTTTTTGGAAGTGTTTGGCTGCTAAATTATTGCATTCTGGATGAGGTAGATCATTAGGAGTTCATTTGACAGCTATGTGTATCGATTGATACAGAGGCTAAAATATTAATACATATTTCCTTTTCTAAAAAAATCAGAAGTTCATGTACAAGTTTAGTGGAATGACTTTATTTCTTATACTAGGACTAATTATTAATTTGAAGAAATATGATGATGATGGATCGCACAATTTATTCCATCTACAAACAAAACAAAAAAAAATGAAGGACTTTATTCTTTGGATCAAACACTCTGTGAAGTACCTAAGATTGAATCGATCATTGTCTCTAGTAGTACCTAAGATTGAATCGATCACTGTCTCTAGTGTTTGGCACTACTAGATATTTCTCAACTGACAAGGAACGTAATGGAAGATGATGCTTGCCAAGGACCTAGTGCAATTTTAAGCTTGCCCACTAGCAAGGATAGAACCGCTCACCGAAGACGACAAGCAAGACAGTGGAAGTGGAAAAGAGGTGGATATTTCCGGAGGAACGTTGTTAGGCTGGACTTGCCTCTCATGGGACACCACAGCTTTCATGTCGCTCGTCATATGGTTGAAGACTTAAGCCTTCGTCTTCCTTTGTTCCTTTGATTACTTCATTGTGGAAAATGGTACTACAAGTCAGGAAGCGTCAGTAGCAACCTAGCGAAACCGTGTGGAGGACAGATCGATAAGTGCAATGGTTTCAGAACTGGCTGGGAATGGCTAGCTCAACAACTTGTACTCCAGGTAATAATATCATGGAGAGCAAACAGAGTTAAAAAAAAATGACTCGGAGCGCTTGCTAATCCTCTTCCGTTTTATTCTATATAATATGACCTGTTGACGCAGTGAAATTGTAGAGCTTAGCTGATGCTGTGCTGTGTATATAGGATCGTCATTATTTCACGTCAGGCGAAGTTTCAAAAAGAAAGTGAAAAACTGAGCAATCAAAGGTGGAGGTCGCTCGGGGAAAAGCGTGAACGAAAGTAACAGGTAAAACAAAGGCATCCATATATATATATATGAGCAGCGTATACAAAACCTATCGCTGGTCTGATCATGTATAATATGATAAATAATGTAACTAGGAAGAGGATAAGATCGAGTCCGCCACAGTAACAATCTCCATCACCTGTACAGAGAGCTACATCGAGCCTACTAAACATGTACGACGACGGCAGTGACCACAAGACGACTGGGAACAGGGCCGGCCGATGGAGCTCCGGCTCTGCTCCAAAGTCCAATGCGGATGGAGGAGGATCAAGCGTATCCACGCTGGCCCTTCCACCCGCCGGAGTAGGCGTTGTCCCTGCGGTTGTTCCTGAAGGCGCAGCAGCCGACGGAGTAGACGATGATGATGAAGACGAGGAAGACGATGCAGACGACGGCGACGCGCTTCCAGTCCCGCTTGAACGTGGCCACCACGCCGGCCTTGCACGACTGGCAGCCGTAGCAGAGCGACGAGGCGCTGTTGTTCCAGGCCTGGCAGTCCGGGTCCGTCGAGTTGGTGGTGATCCCCGCCGTCGTCCAGTCCGTGCCGCCGACGTAGGTGTAGCCGCAGCTGGTGGGGGGCTTGCAGCAGCCAGACTACATACAGGGACAAGACGAGTACGGGTGAGTCTTTGAAACAGAGCTGTACGTAGTCGTATACTACTCATGCACGTATGTCTCACGAGTATGACTGCAAACTTGCAACATCAATCACATGAATGGATATATCTAAATCTAAATACAATCAAGTTGATTTAATTAGCTGATGATGATTACAAATCCAAATGGTGCAGTGTCGTGAAACGATTGGGTTCTTCAACCTAAAAGTCCGGTGAAAGAGCACCAGAGCGTTGAAATGTAGGCATGTGCTAGGAACGAAAATTCTTGCTCCAATAATGCAAAGGTCAGAGCATTGGGAGCAGGTATTACTAACTAGTACCAGTTGATTTGGACTGAAGAAACCACTAGTATAAAATGCTAGCAGTAACCCTTTGACAAAATCAACGCTAAGTCTGATGATACACTGTTTTCCGATACAGTTCAGACTATGCACGTCTGATGAAGATGCACAACCGTACACGTAACAATCAGCCGGCCCTTACCTAGCTAATTAAGGTTTTGTGTTTCACAAGCTATAGCATTTCGTCTGAGTGTCTCTGGCATTAGCAGATTATTAGCAGCTTCCAATGTCAAATCACATCACATCACAATTCTCAACCACTATAAAAGTAAAAAAACGACGCATGAAAAGGCCATCTTCTTTTAATTTGTCTACAGTATCTAGGAGTACTGTATGTTTTGACGTGAATGAATAATAATATAATAATTGCTGTACCTCGATGGGGGAGAGGTCGGAGCTCATGAACTGCGCGATGGTCTCGTTCTTGTCCTGCAGGCTCTTGCAGACCTTGGAGTCCTGGAGGCAGCTCCTGATCCTGTTCCAGTTCTTGGTGTTCTCGACCCGCTTCTGCAGCCAGTTGGAGTAGTCCCCGAGCCTGTACTCCTTGTACCCTCTTCCGGAGACGGCCTCCCCGGCGCCCTTGTTGGTGACGACGAAGGCGAAGACGGTGAAGCAGAAGAGGACGAGGATGAGGACGAACATGGCGAGGAGGTAGACCCAGAGCAGCCAGGTGACGCGGCAGCACGCGCCGACGAGGCCCGCGAGCGAGACGACGAGGAGGAAGACCCCCAGCGCGATGACCGGCGCCGAGAGGTAGCGCTCGCACTCGGTGCCGTCGGCGCGGTGGCCCAGCCAGATGCCCGCGCCCAGGATCGGGACGGAGAGGAGGAAGGTCACGAAGTTGAGGATCCCGATCAGGTTGTTGCTCAGCCGGAACGCCATGGCTAGATAGCTGCTGCTGCTGGCCTGGCCGCGCGGGCGGGTGCGGTGCGGTGTGGATCGCCGCGGGGGGCGGCGGGGTTTTGTTTGTGTGTCGCGCGGGTCGATCGGGGACTCCGGACTCGGGGTCGGCGGCACGGTTTTGGGGTGCTGGACACCGTGCGGACTGCGGTTTTGATGGTTTTTAGGGGCGTGGTGGGCGGGCGTATTTGTAGGTAGCCTTGGTGCCGCCAGTGGAGCTAGAGGAAGGAACCGTCGAAAGTTCGTGGGCTTTTTTTGTTTTTTGGGTGCGGAGTAGGAACTGTTGGGGTGTTGGGTGGAAAATGGTGGGCCGTGGAGGCAGTTGTTGGGGACAGAGGGGAGGGAAGTGCACGCGCAAGCGTATTGACCGGGGTTTCGTTTCGTTTTCGTTTTCGTTTTTAAAACGTCTTCTTGGATGGATCATGGATATATGAATGGTTCCAATATTTTTTTTTAACGCGTTCGAGCTCTGCTGGGTTGTTCGTCAAATGGACGTTGCCGGTCTTCCTGTTCATAAGTGATAACGACCTGCGGGCTGCGGCTGGCAGATAGTACAGATACACAGACCTACGCACCGCGTGAATGTGTAGGTATCGGCGTCCTTCCGGTTTTCTCCTCTACGCTGCTGCGTCGTGCTCGTCGAGACTCGAGAGAAATAGCACAACCACCCCCTCCCTACTGGAGTGAGAATGAGATCTGGCAAATCACCGTAACCGGCTAACCGCGGCAGGAAATCCTGGTAACGAGGGCAGGCCCCGAGACCGACCGATCGATCGGCTTGTCGCGGTCGCGGAACCTTCCCTCAAAATCAGCATGATTTATTTATTTATTTTTGCGACGTAAATCAGCATGAAGTCGTGACGCTCGCTCGGCGTGCTCCCGTGCTTTGTTTTGCTGCGAACTAGTAGTACTGTACGGGTCTCACTCAGTCTGGCACGTGGCAGCCGGTTTTTGTGTAATCGTTTTCTTCCTTCCCGGGGTTCTGCGTGCAGGTGCAGTAGCCTGCCACGTACGGCGGCGGCGAGTGGCTCACAAGTTTGGCGCGATTTTTCCCATGGCCTGCCGCTTTCGATGATCGTGTCGTGTCAAGGCCAAGCTACGCGCGCGCGATCGTCAACGCCGGTAGTAGGATGAGTGCGGATCGGTCTTACGCGGAGTCTCGTGATCCGGCCGGTACGTGTGGACTGTGGAGGCGCGACACGGGTGCACACGGGGCCCGTACGTGTTAGGCGACATTTCGCGCGTGTTGCCTCGTCCTAGGCCTAATGTGCAGTGTAAACAGAGAGTTATGCTACGTGCATAACGCGGAATCTGTCCTATTCCTGCCGGTTGTGATGTGCAATGGACTCCGTTTCCACTTACTCCTCTATTCTAAAATAGAAGTCATTTTTGTTTGTCAAGAAGTCAAATATTTTTAACTTTGACCAAATATATATACTCTCTCCATATTGGTAAAAGATGTCGTTTCGGACAACGATACAGTCTTTAAAGTATAGTTTTATGAAAATATTTTTCAAGATAAATTTATTTTTATAATTTTTACATCTCTAAACTCAACAATTTAAAAGTTATTTGTGATTTATATTTTCAATGTTTGACTCTTGTCCAAAACGATATCTTTTACCAATACAGAGGAGTATATAAATAATTAATATTTATAGCACATAACTAGTATCATTAGATAGATCATGGAATCTATTTTTATAAATTTATTTAAAGACATAAATGTTACTAATACTTTCTACAAAACTAGTCAAACTTGAGAGTTGATCGGCACAAATCTCATAGCGTCATCTATTTTTAGGACGGAGGGAGTACATTGCTACACATCAACTATCTCATACACCGTCTCATACAGTGTCATGTAGTATTTTTTTCTTATGTCGAAGAAAGAGAGAGATGAAAGAGGACTATGAGATAACTATTCTACCATTATATGAGATGTTGTTACCATGCAACTCATAATTTATTTTTATTCTATCCATAAATTAAGAAAGTATGAGTTGCTACGAAACAATTTAAAAACTAAAATATTGTACATATCATCTATTAAGTCGTCTTAAAATTACATGACACTATATGAGACCATACAGAAGACAAGACCAATGTACTTGCCCTAAAGTTTAACCAATGTACTTGCCCTAAAGTTTAGTCGTTGTAACATCGGATGTTATGATCTTAATTTAGTCTATTAAAAATAGACTAATTATAAAACTAATTTGTCATTTAGAAAATAATTCACAAGACGAATCTATTAAGCCTAATTAGTTCATGATTTGACAATGTGATGTTACAGTAAATATTTATTAATGATGAATTAATTTGACTTAATAGATTCGTCTGGTATTTACCATATGACAATGTAAATAGTTTTATAATTAGTCTATTTTAATAGAAAAAAATTAGGACATGAACTAAACTTTAATCCATAGTCCATAGAACTAAACACCTTTGTTTTCTTTTTCCCGAGGGGACACCTGCTCTTTCATCCGAGCAAGAAACTGCACAGCTGATTCTGATGAACCAGAGACGGTTTTGCGTTTGTGCCTCCCGTGCCCATTTGTCAAGTACGAAACCTGGTCAAAACCTCATCAAGTGAGTACATTTTAATTTAAATAAATATAAATGTTCAAACAATGCAAGAGTATCAGCATCATCGGGGTGGTGCTTTCTCCTTGCACACACGAGCTGTACAGTGCTCTATTTATTGTTATTTTTGTGTTTATTGGGGGATGTGCAGGGCCAATTTGGCTATTGTTGTACAGTAACTGTCTGGGCTGGGCTCCCTTTATTAATATAGCGATCAGCTCTTCTACTAGTTTGTTCGGGAAAAAAAAAATAATACAAGAGTAGTGGTAGGAATGGCCTGGACACAACGAAAACAAAGAAAACTGTAGCGCTCCTCATGTACTCACTCGTCTGGAGCATTTGGAAATAGCGCAATAGAAGAACCTTGCCTTGTTACTTACACCTCAATCCACTTCAACCCACGTGGATTGGAGTGTATTTGTGTACAGCCAAACAAAGCCTAAAGGATCACACGGTTATCACTATAGGTGTTGGGGCTAATCAAAGAAGAAATATGACTCGTGACAAGAGCTACCGGATTTCTGTTCTACCCCAATGCTGATTTTACTTTGTTTTCTGTGTCTCTGTGTTTGTATTCCTCTTATGTAATCTCATTTTTGTGAAACTTTGGAATGCTCTTTTTCTTATATGTCCAGCTGATTTTTTTTTTCAAAAAAAGAGAAACCGCACAGCTTAGCAGCCATATTTTTAGAAGAAAAAGAGAACGTGGAACGAAAATGAAAATAGGGAAATGGAGCTATATTTTTAAATTGTTTTTTACTATAGAAACATATATAGTTTGGAATGTGATTGTTCTCGAAATAGCGTTCTCAATGAGAAACGTGTCCATGTTTCACGTTTTCGGCGCTAACGTATAAAGTATTCTTTGGTAAGTAACAGAGGAATGTGGCAAATTTAGAGGCTGTTTGGTTCATGGCGGTATCCTACCACATTGTATCTATGACAGTCATGATATAGGCCACAACACATTTAATATACACTAGGAGACAAGCGGTAGAAACAAACGACAACTGTGACTGTCTCAACCCATATACGACATCCAAACGGCAGGCAACGAGCTCGCCGTGACGGCTAAAAGCTTGGCGTGGCAAATGATGGCGCTGAAATGATTTGGCCCATGAAATGATTTTCCTATGCCATGGCCCAACTTGACAAGCTCACTAGGAGGGAAAGTTCATTCGACCTTCCAAGTTTAGCTAAAGTCCTCCGCATCTCATTCAATCGAAAAATTGGTGTTTTGTGCATCTCGATCTTTTGAAATTGTTAGATTTTGGTCCTTGGAAGACGGTTTTTAATTTTTGTGCTCCTCCATGGTGCCAAGTTCAATTTCAACCCGTTAGAAAGCGGGACCAAAATCAAATGGATTCAAAAGATGCAAGAACTTAAATTCGTTTTTTTATTGGGAGAGACGAATCAGTGAAAGTTAGGGAAGGCCTAATCAGCTTTTCTTTAATTGGGCCGTCAAAAAATTTGCGTGAGCCACCAAAAATTGCCCGTGGAAGGCCTGCAAGCCAGCAGCCATGTTTGATGCTTTGCCAATTGGGAGAAGGGAGATAGCGTCGAAACTGGGCTTTGGAATCGGTCCAAGAATGCAGTAGTTTCTTACAACATCCCCAGCAGTCCCGGGGTACCAAAAGTCCAAAACAGTTATTGAAGAGATGTACCTTT
Organism: Coix lacryma-jobi var. lacryma-jobi; assembly: GCA_009763385.1. Taxonomy (NCBI): domain Eukaryota; kingdom Viridiplantae; phylum Streptophyta; class Magnoliopsida; order Poales; family Poaceae; genus Coix; species Coix lacryma-jobi. The sequence goes on from CM019825.1 coordinate 45,576,054, forward strand.
TTCTCACTCTATCTAGTAGCATTTCAATAGTCCTCCTTTTTCCAGCGATACAAATATGGCAACACTAAATAGCGAACATTGACCACATTCAAATCTGGCGAACGATCAGACAGCTTCCGCAACTTTCCTTTTTAGCAAAAAAAAAAATCCTCAACTTTCTTTTTTTGGAAAGTTTTTTTATTTTTAGAAAAAACCATTTTTATTGAAAGCTACAAAGTTATACATATAACTTATATGTACAACTTATAACGATAAGTTATATGAAAAATATAAAAACACAAGAGTTATAAAACATAACTTATTTATAAAAAGTTACTAAACACAAAGAAATAAATTAATTTATAACTTGTGTCAAAACTTGCTAACATAAAAGTTATTATACACAAAGAAACAGATTGTTATAACTTATACTAAAACTTAGAAACATAAAAATTATGAAAACATAACCTATGTATAAAAGTTTATCAAAACACTACTTGTGTACATAAATTAGTTCATACAACTTTACATAATTTAATCAATACAACTTGTGTTATCTATACATCTTATAAACTTGCTCAACTAAGTTTTGGTAAAAACTTGTGCTAATAAGTTCACCTCCATAAAACATTATATTAAAAATTGTGCTAGTATAAAAATTTTGTGTAGAACTTAGTAATTTTTTAAAAGAAAAGATAAATATATAATTGGCTTGTATAACTTAGATATATAACTTACAAATGACTTAGATATAAAGTTATACATATAAGTTCTCAAGAATTTAGATGTACAAATTAATATCACAGTATATTAGTAGAAATACAAAAATTATGTATGAAATAATTTATATAAAAACAAAAAGGTAAAATAAAAAAGAAAATAAAAATGAATAGAGAAAAAGATAAGAAGAGATATGTGTATGTGAGTTTTTCTCAGCAATCTTCGCTTTCGTGTATCTAAAAATTCTCGAATCTGGCCTGCAAGTCTGGCCCGATTCTTATCACGGTGTTCCACGAGTCTGGCCCGAAAGAGCGGTTAGTTCCCAAATCTGACTCCTACCGATAGTTTGTTATACCGTTCGCTCGATTCAACCTAGGTGAACGCTCGTCCAAATGCAATTAGGATACAAATATCTTCATCATCATGATAGAAAAAACTTCATCATCTCCTCCTCCAATAAATCTCCCCAAATATCTTCCACATGGTGCCTATGTAACCTTCTCCACAACTCACACCCACACCGACCTTCTCCATAGCATGCCGGCATGCCCACGCTCTCCTCCACGGTGCGCGCTCACTCGTCCACACATGCCCATGCTGGCCTCCACAATGAACGATGTGGCGAAGGGAGGAGGAGAGGGAGGCGCATGCCCGAGTGGTGCCAGTGCAAGCCACCATAGGGGTGCTCCAGGGAAGAAGTAAAGGTGGGAGATAGAGATACCAAGAGAGAAGTTGCCATGAGAAGAAAAATAGGAGATTGAGGGAGGCGAGATATGGGTTTTGCGAGGGAAGAGAAGACATTTGAGCCATCCATTGTGATCCGCCGGTTCAGGACACAACTAGTGTTATTTTAGGCCAGGGAATTGTTTTAGGCTAGTTTGAGCTAAATTCATGGAACATGTCAAATATACTATGACAAAATATGGGGATATAATCATTAGCGTACTGTGGAGCCACTTACAGTTTGGCAGGACTTATATGCCGGAAACGGCTGATTTGTTGTGAGAGAAAAATATTGTTCTACAACTGATTTGTACGGATTAAAGCTGGATTATAACTCAAGCGAACAGAGCCAGCCACAGCCGGCAGCTGCTAGTCCTCTCATAAATTAATATGTACACAGTACAATAAGCAGAACACAACTGAAAATAAAAATAAGGCTCTCCCAGTGCCTGAATATTGGTTGTGCAGATCAAACTTTATTAAAATTAACTAAGTTTGTATAAAATATGAACAACTTTCATCTAAAAAGAGTCTTATTATAATAATATATTCAAAAATCAATCTAATTCTATTTATGAATCAATCTAATTCTATTTATTAAATATTAATATTATCTTATATATTCAGCTAAAGTTATAAATATTTGAATTCTCGAAAAGGGAGAATATCACTCTTTACGGTAGGGAGAGAGTACGAGCCAAGGCAGACGTAGAGCTAGATGCCCCCTTAAACCCAGGATCATTCTTCTCTTATTCTCTTTCTATATAAAAGCAATGTTAGAGCTGAGTAGCTACAATAATATTAAGGGTTTTTGGTAGGTTTTTGCTCTAACCTTACAAAGTTATTCATTAAGAGGGTGTTTAGTTGGAGGATAAAAAGTTTTTAGGTCTCACATTGAATGTTGCGGCACTAATTTAGCCTATTAAAAATGGACTAATAAAAAATAAATTACATATTTTATCTGGAAACCATGAGACGAATTTATTTAGACTAATTAATTCATCATTAACATATGTTTACTGTAGCACAATATTGTCAAATCATGGACTAATTAGACTTAAAAAAATCGTCTCGCAAAGTTATTGCAATCTATGTAATTAGTTATTTTTTAGTCTACATTTAATACTCTATATATGTGTCCAATATTCGATGTGATGGGTGAAAAGTTTTTAGGTGGGGAACTAAACACCCCTAACTTGTTGAGACACGGTTTCTTCCTAGAAGATTTTTTATATTTCGTTCACAGGCACAATATTCTATGTGAAACTTAAAATACTACTTTTCTAACTCTCTCCCTCTGCTATCTTTTTTGAGAAGCTATTTTACCAAACGGTTTTTTCTTCTCTTGTTCTCTCTCTGTATAAAAGCAATGTCAGAGTTGAGTAGCTACAATAATATACTATGAGTCTATTTGGTAGGGATTTTGCAACAACTTTACAAAGTTGTTTATCAACTTCTTGAAACAATTTCTTCCTAGAAGATATTTTTTTTATCTTTGCTCACAAGCGCAGTTTCCCACTCGAGATTTTTGGAGTCAGGTTTGAAACAGGAGAGTGAATGAAATACCTAATAAAAACTTGAAATGGCAAACACAAACAAAATTCATTTATTATACATACATACCACGTAGTATAAAAGACATACATAAAACCAAAGATAATATACATTCCATTATATAGTATAAAATTTAATACACCTATTAGTGCTTGTTACTACTCAACATTAATCTCATGTGCAGGATACAACAAGAAAAGTTTGCGACTTCAAGGGTTTCCCCCGGAGCTAGAACCACGACCATACCCTTGGCCATTCCCTATACTGACAACCCCATTGCCCGACCCACTCCCAGACCCACCGCCTTCGCCATACCCAGACCCTGACCCTTGCCCACCGCCCTGCCCATACCCTTGCCCACCGCCGGAGCCCGCAGAGGAGCCGGCCCCCGACCCCGTCGAGCCCGCGGACGATCCAGCACTCGACCCGGCGGACGAGCTGGCCCCTCCGACGGATATGGACCCAGACCTGGACCCGGACGTGGACCCCACCACGGGCGCCGATGCAGACCCGGAGCCCGACCCAGACACGGACACTCCTCCGGTGCCTGCCCCGACGCCGAGCCCCAGCCCGAGCCCGAGGCCCGCCCCCTGCCCGTCGCCGCCGCCGCCCAGGCCGATGCCGAGGTTCTTCCTCGCCACGCGGCCCCCCTGCGCGGCATGGCCGCAGGACAGCGAGCACACCAGAGCCACCAGCGCTAGAGCGCTTGCGGCAGCCGCAGCGCCCCTGCCGCCGCCTGCCCCTGCCATCCCGCTCGATCCGCCGCGGACGACCACCACACGCACTCGGACACTCCGGCTAGCTCGCCGGCCGATGCAGAAAGCTTCTGGCGTGCTGCTCGCTTTATATAGGATAGGAGCCGGCGCGCATGCGGCGCCAAGAGGATGAGGAACGTGACGCGACGGGGACGACAAAACTTTGGCCGCGAGACCTACCGGCTACCGCAAAGCGCGCGCGATCATGTGGGTGTGGGCGAGCGTGGGTTGGGACGACTGGGAGCAGCGATCATGGAGCGGCGGTGGTGGTGCTGTGCAAAAAAGGCGACGACCTTTGCTGGTTGGGGTTAGTGCGGGGAGTGGTTGTGATGACGACGGTGTGGGCAGAGGCTGCACGCCTGCGGGAAGAGAGAGATCAATATGCACTGGCCGGCCGGCCCGCGGCCGGGGATGGCGCGCGGTCTGATCAACTGTCCCCAGCTCCCCTGTCGCGTCCGTCGTCGGTCCGGTGTCTCGTCACCGACTCATCGTCCGCGGACAGAGGTGAAGGGTCCAGGCCAGAGCTGCCTCATCTGGCCACGTCGTCGACAGTTGGTACATGCCTGGCTGCTTTGTGCATGGTTTCATTTGGCGTTAGGCAAAGTTAGGCGGGTCAATGCAAGTTGTAGTGTACTACTTAGGCCATATTTAGTTCCCAAAATTTTATAAGATTTCTCGTCACATTGGATCTCTAGATATATATATGGAGCATTAAATGTAGGTAAAAAAAACTAATTGTATTTTTTGTCTGTAAATATCGATATAATTTTTTAAAGCCTAGTTAGTTCATATTTAAATAAAGTTTGCCAAATAACAACAAGTTACAGGAACAGTCTAAAAAATTTTAGGAACTGACCACTCTCTTAGTAGACGCATCCGGTATATTAACCGGACGGTGTTGCATGATGTGATGCTGCGGTCCTGATCCTAAATTCCTGATCGAGTTAGGCAAGTTGGTTTCAGTAAGCGGTCACTGGCAATGTCGTCACTAGTCAGGATATACAGGAAAGTGCCATAGACCATAGTGGGCTATCTCGAAGTCGCTGAGCTTGACTTGGATTCAGCGAGCGCGGCAGCCGGACAAAGCTGGAGGCGCATGCAGCTGATTGTCCTCGGCAAAATTTCCTCCCTTGCTCCCGGTTAGTGCACTGCTGTGAATTAGGATGCGGTGCGCCTCTTTTTTTTTTCGGAATTGATACGTACCAAACGTCCGTCCGTCCGGACGACGCTTCTTGATGGGCCACAGGCCCACGTCCCCACGTTCTTTTATCTTAAACTAGGATCGTGTCCGTGCGTTACAACGGAAATAAGACAGTGTCATGATAATTTAAATTTGATTGTGCATTGTACTATTACGAAAAATGATTTTGACCATGACGTTCGCAACAATGTGTTTGAAACTCATAGTCAATTTTGAATAGAGACGTTTATTTAAAAACTCATGTTTCTCCTGCTCACAACAAAACACAAACCGTATTGTATAGTTACTTCCTCAGTTCCAAATTATACAATAGTACAAAAAAAATATTTTCCAATGTATTTGGAATTAGGTCTTGAAGGTGGTTGAGCTGCATGTCTCAGTTAATGCTTTGAAATAACTGAGGTGTTTACAACCAACTGCCTTGCAAAATTGATTTACCCTTAGGTTAAAAAATAATCACCTACTAAAATATGTTAACCGAGACGATTATTATAAGAAGCTCGTCTCTAAAAATACCCCAAGTTTTGGAGGCGAGCTACTCATTACATCCACCTCGGTTAATATTCCCGAGGTACAATAAAAAAGGCCATATCCAATCCATAATACAGGGGATAGGATTTCACATCTCTTACTTTCATTCTCACTCCTTCATGTTGCGCTCTCTCTCTCTCTCAATTCTCCCTCACCAGACAACACACTCCATCTCTCTCACGTCTTCCTCACCAAAAACCGGGGTGCCTGCCCTCGGGGCGGTCGACATCAGTGACACACGGAGTGGCTCGTGGTGGCGGTGCGTGGGCCGCACACTTGGTGGCAGGTTGGGCGCCCTCCACTGGCGAAACGTGGGGCGGCGGTCTTCTCCGGCCCGATCTAGGCCGGTCGTGCTCTTCTCCTATGCTATCGGATCCAAGCGGTGACGAGCATAGGCGACCGAATCTAGGTCTTCTCCATGCGGGGCACGCCTCCTTCCTCCGACACGACAGTGTGTGGCCTCACGGTGCCCGGGTCCATGGCGTGGCGTGGCACGACCTCTCCCTCGCTGGTGCTCAGATCCACGGTAACGACGATGATGGTGGTCAGATCCGGCGAGCGACAACGGCGACGGCACATTAATGGGCTCGATAAGCCCCGTGGATGGGCTCGACGGGCCAATCGACGGTCTTGTGGCTTTTTAATTTATTAATTTATTTATATTTATTAACATAGGCGAGCATTTCAGTTAATCCTGATTTACCGTGATATTTTGGCGGAGGCAGACTGGATGCCCGTCTCAGAATTTTGTTTTGCCCACCTCCAATAAAGTTACTGTATCATGTCTTTTGACTATTTTGGTATATCCATTTTATTATAAATCTAGACACATATTATATCTAGATACATAGCAAAATGAATGTATAAAAATTATTTAAAAAAACTTATAATTTATTTATAATTTTGGTTTTTTTTAGTTTACTGTCCATACTTTGCCTAAATACCGCTACGACAAATCACTCAACCTCTCACAGAAAACTTGAGAGAATTCAAAAGATTAACAGCCTAGACGCCTAGTGAACAACCGACCTGCATTACCAAATTAGTTTGCATTGCCTAAAACAAAAGTTAACAGTAATTGACACAACAACACCAAACAGAAACAAAGAAACCTCCAGCCTCAAATCAAACTGAAATAGTGAAATTACACGATCGCCTAGATCAAACCGACTGAAAAAAATTATTGGTGATGTTTGGTTGGTCGTTTGTATGGCTGATTTCGGTTGTTTCAATGTGTCTGCATGAGATAAAGAAGAGGGAAATATGCACAGAGTGAACAAGCGCACAATGATCAATTTTGAAATTAATGCATTTTGCTCGGGATTTCTAGATAACACACTAACACAACCAAGGTAGCGACCACAGGTTCAAAAAGCACATGGTTAGTTCTCCAATTCAACCTTTTGGTGCCTTCGCTGACTTCGTAGTCGATCAGGACACAGAAAGAGATAAGATCACGGTAATGTCAGTATGTCACTCCCTGGTGCAGTCAGATCCAAGCAAGTAGGACGTTGACAGATCATGAACAGGCGGGAGGAAAAAAACTGGATTGCACGATCTCGGCTTGCGGCGGGGCATAACTGCGTAAGATAGGCGGTGGACGATCCATTGCTGCTGCTTCTCTAGTCTCCACTATCACGATGAGGAGGAAGTAGAGGTGCCTCGATACCGCTTTGATTGATCAGGCACGGCCATGCGGGGGCACGGCGCGCATGCACGACGATCATCTCCTTGCAACGACGAGAATTGCATAGAAGATTGATGGTTGCGTTCATGTGTTGTGTGCGTGAATAAAGAAACAGGGCCGTGAGCCTAGTGCCTTTCCTTGTTGCCTGTGGATTTTCTTCCATAGTTCCATACAACGCATGCATGTATGTAAAACCAGATTTCCCAGTGGATTTCCATGTAGGGTAATGCATGCAAAATTTAAGGGAGGGAGGGTAACAAAAGGAACCAGGATCACGCCGGGGGATCATTTCTCAGGGCATGCAGTAAGCGTGATTGAAGGAGACTTTTTTGTGTGTGTGCGCGCGCGCGTAACTGATGGTGTTTTTATATTTAGGATTTTCTTTTATGCCGGATAGATATGGATCGCATGAAGGTTTTGGTGCTGCCGGGTAGATGTTGACAATCCGTATGTTTTAGTTGTAGAGATACCGTAGACCAGATAGCACTCCGCGGCGCTCGTTGCCTGTTTTCTCCGTCGTGCCTTCTCCTCCCCTCCTGCCTTCCTCTCTCCATCCCTCCACATCTGCATCCTCCATGCGACCCGACTCTCGCTCCCCCACCGGAGATGAGGACGGCGACAACAGCTCCGACGAGGTAGGTCGGTCCATCTCCAGATCTGGGCCCTCCTCCTCCTCCTCCTCTGGATCTAAGGGATACGGACGACGCGGTGGCTAGGGATCGAGCAAGCTATGGGGTTCTGTTTCGTCCTCTCTTCGAGAAGCTCAAAGGTGGGAGCAGCCTGTACCTCAAACGTTTTTATCCCTTGTTGTTTGGATGCCTTTGTTGTTTCCCTGTGTTGCAAATGAGTTTTTGAGATGTTGTAACATATGATTTTCGAATGTTGCAATGAGAAATTTGTGTTGTTGCAATAGATGTTTTCGAATGTTTCGATTTTCTATGTTTCAAGGGGTTTGATTTTTGCGATGTTGCAGTATACTATTTTGAGATGTTGGAGCATATAAATTTGGATGTTGCAGTATATAATTATCGTTGTTGCAGTATATATTTTTCGATGTTGCAGTACATATTTTTCAATGTTGAACTACATGTTTCAACGATGTTGCAATATTTATATTCTGATGTTGCACCACATAGTTTTTCATATACTTGCGATGTTGTACTTAAAGTGTTTCGTGTTCTTTTGGGACAAGAGCGCCGGTGGGGGAACTATGAGAAACGGCGATAGGGGTGAGGGTAGGAATGGCATAGGGGTGTGGGTCTGATCCGATCTAGTGGGAGAGGAGGACGGTTCGGGGAGAGGGGGACGGTTCGGGAAACGAGCGGTGTCCGGACGCTTCGGGAAGAGGGGGACGGTTCAGGATGAGGGCGGTGTCCGGACGCAGTGTTCGCGCCGGACGTCCGGGCGCTAGCCTGTCCTTTTTTTTTACTAGCGGTTTTACCACGCGCCTGTAGAAATGAAACGGTGGGCCTCAAGTCTAGAACCATCTGTAAAAATCCATTTCTACAGACGATTAGTGAAGACAACCGCATGTAGAAGTGTCTTATTTCTATTTCTACAGGCTGTTTGTTAAGACAACCGCTTGTAGAAATACATGTGTTTTTTAAAATTCGATTTTTTTTCAAACGATCGTGGATGAGAAAACAGCCAAAATAAAAGTTGTTCGTCTCGAAAAGTTATGAAATTTTGTAAATTACAACTTTTTAATTTGAAGTCATCTTGTCAATGAAAAATATGTTTGAATGTTCTCAAATTTGAAATTCAAATTTCGTAAACGACCTCGGATGGAGAAATAACCAATACAAAAGTTGTTTATCTCGAAAAGTTATGAAACTTTGTAGTTGACAACTTTTTGATTTGAAACCGTTTAGGACCTCAAACAAACAAATTACACTCGGGTTTGTATAATATGAACACATGTGAGTGTGTGGTGTAGTGGTAGAGGAGGCTCCGTGCGAGGCCAAGGTTGTGAGTTTGAATCCCACCGGTCGCGTTAGCTGCGAAAAATGCCAAGACTTGCGACTTCGACGGAGACGGCCGAACGTTGGGCGGTGCGGTCCTCCCTAAATAAAATATTTTTTTCCTATTTGTTTTCGGTTTTTTTCGGAAATTTTTTCCATAGACGGTTCGCTAGGTCAACTGCCTGTGAAAATAGACATTTTTTGAGGCGGATCGCTAAGTCAACCGCCTGTGTTGTGCTTCTATTTCTACTGGCCCCCAGCACATGCGGTTCAAAAAAACGCCTGTAGAAATAGTTTACCAACCGCATGTGTAATATCGTTATGTACTAGTGTCAAAGCCAGATTTGCACGGTCAGTCATCGTTAACATCGTTGATCTCTACACATTACGCCATTGATGATTGCATTGCATATTTGCTTTTATTCTTGGCTTGTTTTGCCTCTGTTCATCATTTGAACTTATTCATGATTGATTTTGATTGTTTCAGTAGTGTTCCGTAAAAGAGAATAAACCGAAGTACGACTAATAAACCGATTGATAAGTTCAAATGAGCACTGGTAAAGTCTTCTTTCTACATAAGCTAGCGTGTGACTAGCTAGATACGGCAGATGTCAAATGTTGTTTTCTTGTTCACATATAGATCGACACACCAACGCTTTCAAGCACGCAGGTAAACTCTACCTCGGTAAACCATTGCTACACAAAAACACTGTAAGGACAGATCTAGGAGTATTGTAAGGGCGGTTTGTAAAACCACCCTCCGGCCTCATTCTTACAAATTAGGCACTGTAGGGGCGGTTGGGAAAACCGCTCTTACAAATCAACCGCTCTTACCAATACCATTTGTAAGGACAGGTGGATCCCCAACCCCCTTACTTTCCGATGCCCCTGGCTCTTACAAATCATTTATGTAATAGTTAACACTTCTACAAAGTTAAATCAGTAGATTTCAAGATTAACAAAATCATCATATATATATTTCACTGTCGATGAGTATATCATCTACCACAAAAAAATAGCGTCATTAAATCATGTCATAAATCTCTTTCAAAAAAATTATTATTATAAACTTAGAAAAATACAAGCACCCGTAGAAAGTTGAAGTGTTACAACCAGAATTTTGTATTTCTCGTGATGTCTGTTTTAGCATCTAAAATTTAGCATAAACTTTCTCTACCAAATATCTCCTAACGAGGATTCTCATATCCTATGACTAGTGATAGTATTTTATTACTGCTATAGTATTTTATTACTGTTAATTTTACGAGAATTCCACTATTTTGGTAGTGGTTGGACCCCGAGGACAATTTCCAACATACAGTAAGCGTGACTCAATTCAGTTGTGGGTATCCAGAACCACGAGGGTCAAGTCTTAATCCCCTTTAGGATAAAGGGAAAAAATGAAGAGACTCCCGAGAATTGGAAATCTATTGGAAAATTTCTTAGGAAACCCTTCAGACAATGAATTGAGTTTCTAAGTAATTCTTGTGAAATGGCTAGCTTCTTATGATTTTGGAGGAATTTTACTATTAGGAGGTTGAATCTCATCGAAAGTTTCCATTATGTAACTCTTTCTCATCGAATTCCTGTATTTGTTTCTGCAGCCCATCCAAAAAAATTGGTCTATGTTTTTTAACCATGGGAACCAAGATGTTAAGGCATTATATAACTACAATTTTTTTCTCATTCCTATTTTTTCAGGATTCTACATACATTACAAAGAGGCCTTAGACTTGGCCCTAGTGTTCGCTAATTTATAGTAGTACACAAGCATAGTGAGAAAGTATGTACTGAAAGTATGTACTTCCTCTGTCCCCTTTTAATTGTCGTCCGGAAAGCGTGTCTATGAGGGAAACACAGATTTTTAGAGACAGTTATTTAGGGACGGAGGGAGTACTTACGTACTAAGGCTTTTATATATGGGTACCATTACATTTCCCAGAACTTGGACATATACCACGTATTTTGAGATGTACCATTATAATTCCACGTTTCACCAAGAAATATCATTGTCTACGTCTTCTAGCAGGTTGGGCCCATTGTTAGACGTATGCGTACTGTATGCTTTTTCATATGGACATATATATTTGCCTATGTCTCAACTGTGAAAGGAGCCAGCGCCTGTGGCTCCATCTCACGATCCCCTTCCACCTCTCGCTATCTCTGTCTATCTCTTGTTCCCTCCTGTTCTCGCAGCATCGGTGACCCAAACCCTAACCCTAGCAGTCAGCATGTCCTCAAGCCTAACTCCAGCGCTCGTGCCTGACTCCATTGCCGACTGCGTCGGTTCCCGACTCCACTGCATGTGCGCCCAAGCTCTCCTCCCTCGTCTGCACTCCGTGGTTTGAAGGTTGTGTCCGTGGCCCGTTAGGTTGCTGGAAGCTTTAGCACCACGGCCAGCGACAAAATGGAGTGCTGGTTTTGCCATGTTCCATTGGTTCAGATTCAGAGAAAGCAGCTGGCGACTTTGGGCAAGTGCTATCTCGTGTGCCCATACAACATCAAGGTAAGGATTCTTGAAATTTGGCACCTCACTATGTCTTTTGATATTGCTCTGATTGATGCATTTTGAGTGCAGGGTGATCCAACTACATGCAGTTACATTCACCCTGAGGTGCAGCATGTGAAGGTGGAAGCACAAGAACGCCGACTGAAGGCTAAGAAGGAGGCATCATCAGGTGATTGTTGCTCTGAACTAAAAGCAGAATTGCAAGAGTTGAAGCAAACACTTGATAGTGTTGTAGTTGAACTTTGGAGAATGAAGGTGAAGACTTAGAACCGATTCCTGAGTCGAAGCCTGAGCCAAAGCAGATTGTGATCAATTATTCTATTTTTTGTGGCCTTTGTAGGTGTCATGATTGGTGTTGTGGTTGCATGTATGTGGAAGTGAACCACTAATGTTTGTGTTAAGTAGTTGAATGTCTTCACGCATCCTTTTGTCAAAGAACGATACACAAGAGCTCTGGCTAGGGGACCATTTGAATTGATTGGTCAAGCTTTGAATGAGCAACTCAAAAGAGAATAATCCTACATCCACATCCCACTTAATCACACTACTCTTCGTGTAAGCTTTCCTACCATCATTGGCTATAGTACAGAAACCTTCGACTTTAATCTCCAAGGAGAACAACCGAACCCTAGCAGCAAACAAGTCACCAAAAAAACACTAGGGTCAGCGCAATTCCTCTACCTACTTGCATCGATACACAGATTCAAGAGATTGAAGCTTGAAGCATCAAGAGAACCATGCCTCTCCTTGTCGTGCTCCATGTATGCGGGGTCAGCCATGGCGTTCAATGGAACACCATTGTGAGGTCGCTATAGAGGCTCCAATCGTCCGGGATCCAGGAGGAGAGCTTCGGTAGAGCCAGTTGGCTCGATTGTGGTCGCAACCTCCAGGACACAACGACTAGGGTTAGGGTTCTGTCGTTGTCGTCACATTGAGGGGAACAAGAGATGGACAGAGAGAACAAGAGGTGGAAGGAAAGTTAGAGATGAGGCCATGGGTGTTGGCTCCTTTCACAGTTGAGGTAGGGGCAAATACGTCCATATGAAAAAGCATACAGTACACGTACACCTGACAATGGACTCAACATGCTAGAAGACGTAGACAATGACATTTCTCCTTGAAACGTTGAATTATAATGGTACATCTCAGAATACGTGAATTGTAATGGTATACTCCCTATGTCCCTGAATAAATAGATTCCTTGAGTTGTCCTAAGTCAATTTTTTAAAAAACTTTGACCGAATTTCTAGAAAAAACTACCAAGATTGATGGTATCATTAGATATACCAAAGAATATATTTTTATAATGTGTCCATTGTATATCATAGATGTTATTACTCTTTTCTATAAAGTTAATCAAAGTTTAAAAAGTTTGACTGACACAGATTCTAGGAATTGATTCTTTAAGGGACCCGAGAATTGTAATGGTATCAATCCTGTTGACACTCAAAAGTGTCACAGATAAAGATGAATTTAGAGGAGGTATTCGGCCTATAATATTATTAGGGTCGAATTTGTCTTTTAATATTTTATAATTGAAAGATCGGATATTCTAAGTCAAATGAGCCTGATCATTTTGGGTTTCCGATCACTCATGTCATGTCCGACCAGGTGACGCTGGTCGGAGGCCTTATGGTTGTGATGAATGCTGAGTCCAGCGTAAGGACGATTTATTGATCAGTATAGGCTGATAAAGCCCATTAAACCGATTTAGTCAATTCAAGGATCGACGAGATCAGGTTTACCTTGTTTCGTCCAGATTGGATTCTTGGATTCTATATTTTGATAGAGTCCGGGTAGGAAACTTGGAGATCGTATCTGGAGATGTTTCCTATTGGGATAAGACCAGCCCCCTCTATATATATAGAGGATCATGGCCGATTGAGGCATCCAACCCTAATCGATCAAAACCAATCTACTATCCCTTTTACCCTTTCCCTCTCTCTATTTTTTCTGTTCGGCGTGTCTCCCGGCGAGGCTCGACGGCGTTCTAGGCGGCCTTGCTGGTCCTAGAATAACCTCTACGTGCTTCTCCCCGACGGGTCTTCCCGGGAGGAGTTCTAGAGTTACCAACACAGGGATCTAAAACCCTAAATCGGCTTAGACCGATATCTAGATTGGTTTTCGTCGGCTTAGCCAGGGTCCTTGCTGTTTCAGGTTGATCCGCAACCTCTTCGGGCGTTCTAGCCCTGCTGGTGTGTGATTCGGATCACTTCCGACGTCAACACACTTTTTGGCGACTCCGCTGGGGATGATTGAAACTTCATCTACTACCAATATGGGTGGCAAAGACGGTGCTACTGATAAAGATAACATCGTCCGTCCTGCGGGCATTGACGAGCTCCCCGACGAGTTAAAGCAACAAGCGCATGCCAAGCTCGATGCCGTCTTGAAGGCTTTTCTGGAAAGCTGCTCGAAGGATCGGCGTGGCAGGGTTACTCAAGACAAGGAGTCGGACTTCAGCGAGATCGTCCCTACCACGTCAACTACAAGCGCTAAAGACGCTACTAACAAGGTAAACGCTAAGGTACCTGAAGATTCTTACCCTACCCATGCTAATTATTCTGCAATGTTGGTTGATACTTCAAAAACTCTTACCAATACTATTCAGCATTCGTTTAAATTACTTAGTGATCGCATGGATAAATTAGAAGGTAAAACCGTCGAACCCGAACTTTCAATCAGGCAACCACAGTTTGGCATGCCTTTTAATTCTTTTAGAGGACAGACTTCACGTATCAATTTTGGGCAATCAGGGTCTATTGAGACTAGACACGGTGAAGTCGGTACCTCGGTGAATGTCAATAACGCCTATCATAGCTCTGGTCGGACTGCACAGACCGACCAGGGAACAACAACAAACAGAACTTCAGGAGGACAGAGAACAGTGTTGCCCAATCCACCGAAGTCCCCAAGCCATAATCTCATGCATCGTGGCACTCCTAATCTTGCTAACACCGATTTTGGATGAGCCATAATTCGGTTCAAGGAAGAGATAACTAGGTCTCTCGAGACCAGTTTGGGGGTCCAATTTAAGCCTACCAGGATCACTTATTCTAAATCGTACCCGTCGTGTTTTGATTTTATGAAAGCACCTGACGGTTGGAGGGTACCGGATTTTTATAAGTTTAGTGGTGACGGTAGTAAAACAACTATGGAGCATATCAGCATGTTCCTCGCACAAATGGGCAAAGCTAGTACTTTGGATTATATGAATGTATGACATTTTCCTTTATCTCTTACTGGTACGGCTGGTTTACGTCACTACCAGAATGCACCATAGGTTCTTGGGCCGAGTTAGAAGAAAAATTTCATAATCACTTTTATGACGGGGTTCAAGAAACTAGGTCATCACACCTCACGTCGGTTCGACAAGGACATAGCGAGCCTGTGGTTGACTTCTTTAAGCGTTTCAAAGAAATTAAGAACCGATGTTTTCATTTGATGATCTCCGACAGAGATCTAACGGATCTATGTCTCGCTGGTCTGCGTCGGGAGACCAAAGATAAGCTCGAGCATCATGATTTCTTTAATGTAAATCAGCTTTTGCAGAAGGCTGTTTCAATAGAATCGCGCCTTAAAGAACCTTATGATCCGCATAAGACTCATTGGTCGGGCGTACATATTATTGAGATGAATTCTGATAGTTCCGACGATGAGTCTAAAGATTGTTACGCTGCTGAGCTTTTATGGCCAGCATAAAATAAACTAGTCACTTGTCCTTCCCTCAAACCGATTCAAAAGAATCGGGGTGAGAAAGTAAAGTTTACTTTTGATTTTTCCAAATGTGACCAAATATTTGATGAATTGCTTAAATTCGGTTATCTTAAAGTTAATCATACTTTGCCATCACCCGACGAATTAAAAAGAAGGGCTTATTGCAAGTATCATAATTCTTTTTCTCATGCTACTAACGATTGCAATGTTTTTCGTCAACAGGTCCAATCGGCCCTCAATGAAGGACGATTAAGTCTTACTGAGATGCAGATCAGTACCACCCCTTTCCCAGTTCACATGGTGGAAGCAGGGAACCCTGCTGTTCTGATTCGTCCAGAGCAAGCCGATACAACCAGAGGGAAGAATGTTGTCATCGATGAACCACGAGTCGCACCGAATACTGAGAGCGATTCGGGGCGCAAGGTGGTGCTCGAGAAGGGTGATGATGGCAAAAGCAAGCTCACGATTACTGCAGGGTCAGCACGACACTTGCATAAACAAAGATATTTTGAGACTAGGGCGGCACAACAAAGACCGACCAGGTCGGGTTCTCAAGCCGACCAGTCTGGTTCATCTTCGAAGCAACCAGTGCAGTTGGAGCAGAAGGCCGACCAGGTCAAACAGACTTCTCCTAACCCCAATGGAAGCAATAAATCGACTGATACAGTCGGTTTAGCTAGTTCTAAAGACCTTGTCCCTTCCAGAGTACATATCCTACGCATGTTCGTCCCGCAGAAGCCTGAGGTCGGCACTTGGAAGACTAATGTGGATAGGAGTAAGGGGAAAGTTGCTAGGGAGCCATGCACCTTTGACAAGCTCATGGCTAAGTACAAACAGCAAAAGGCCGATTCCCAGAATCGGCCATTAAAAAAGAGAGAGTCTACTCCTCCGAAGCGTGAGGATGAAAAGTCCAAGCAAATGATGGTGTCCCAGGCAGCGTCTCCAGCACCGAAGACCGGCCCTTATTGGCATCAGTTGGCCCCTCCTATTTCGCCACCGCCACAATGGGGTCCTCAAGGAGTATGGGTACCTTATCCTATGCCAGCACATATGTACTACCAACCAGGATGGGGAATGCCCGCCAATCAGCCTACAAGGGTCTTAGTGTTCGATCGTTTAGGTGATCGTCCAAGCCCTAGTAATGCAAATCAGAATCGGCTGATCACGTCAAGGACCTTAAACTCTCAAGAAACAGGGAAGGCGCAAATGCGACAAATCTATGTACCTAAGAAGGTGCAAAGTGTCCCCATTATTTCTCCGACCAGACTCGATCCTATACCCACTATTACGATCGGGTCTATGGAGGTCCCTCTTGCCCATGAACCCGAGCCGATGGCGGTCGAGGAACCAACTGCAGAAAAGGTTCCAGAAGCTCAAAATACTTCAACCGGGGCAGAGGTAGAAAAGCATGTTGAGCGTGATCCCAAGTACATGCAACCCAGGTGGTGCCCTCCTAGTTTAAGTAAAACTCAACGAAGGAAGCTGCAGAGAGCTCGTTGCAACAAACTGAGGCGGGAGCGGCTCGAGAAAATGAGTGAAGATATATTTAACTCGACGCATCATGTTTTCCCTTAGGGCAAGCGAGGGGGTGAAGAGCCGACTTGTAACCAAAAGCCGACCTTAACGATTGTAGAGCTAGATAGGTCAGATCTTGAGCCGACCAGCATGGATACCGAATCTACTGAAGTGGCTTCGGAACCAATCAGGTCAGACCCCAATCCGACCACCTCGAGTCAGGTGCCGACCAATTTAGAGGTCGAGCAGGTTGAATCAGCTACTACTGAATTAGGAATTGAGCCGACTCGACCAGAATCTAAGACCGAATTGGTTCCTGGTATTCCAATGGATTCCGACACGTATCTTAATGACCTTGTTTCCTCCGCTGGTCTTGCCGTGACCAGTGAAGAATTACCTGAAGAACAAGATGAGGAGATGGTGGATTATGAGCCTTCCCCAGAGAGGGCGGAGGTCAATGTGGTTTACTTATCGGTCGACTACTACGTGGTCGAAGATGATTTGACAGCGGCAGAATTCAACTTTGCTACACAGACTGTCGTGTTCCAAAAGCCAGAGGAATCTATCAATCATCTTAAGCCATTGCATATAAAAGGTCACATCAACGGTACACCAGTGCACAAAATGCTGGTCGACAGCGGGGTGATCGTAAATTTGATGCCATACTCGCTTTACCAGAAGCTTGGTGGCACTGATGAAGAGCTGATCAAGACCAATATGACTATCACTGGAGTCGGAGGAGGAGATCCTATTTCGGCCAAAGGAGTTGCGTCCATGGAGCTGACCGTTGGGAGCAAGACTTTGGCCACTGCTTTTTTCGTCGCCGACATACAAGGTAGCTACAACCTTATACTTAGACGTGACTGGATTCATGCTAATCGGTGCATACCTTCTAGCCTACATCAGTTTCTCATTCAATGGGTGGGGGACGATATTGAGGTGGTACACTCAGATTCATCGACCTATGTAGCTACGACCGATGCTCCTTTGCTTGGAGGGCATGATACTATTGCTTGTTTATCTGGTCGGGACCTTTCTGATTTCCAGTTTGTTAGTGTTACTAGGGAAGGTTTTGTACCAGTGTCTTTAAAGCCGATCGACAATCGGTTCAACATTATCATGTAATTTGATGGATGCTAATGTTGATTGGTTAAAACATCGTGTTGAGCAGTATCGGACATATAAGGCCGATACTTGTGAAGCTATTGATGATTTTGATGAGCTCAATAAGTTGGGCCAAGGTTTCACGTCAGCCGACCCTTTAGAACAAGTAGATATTGGGGATGGTTCTATACCTAGGCCGACCTTTGTAAATCAAAATCTTGAAGCCAATTATAAAATAAAATTAATCGCGCTTTTGAAGGAGTATGTTGATTGCTTTGCGTGGAGTTATACGAAGATGCCCGGATTAAGCCGAGAACTTGTTGAGCATCGGCTTCCTATCAAGCCGGGGTTCCGACCATTCAAGCAACATCCTTGCTGTTTTAATTCTACAATATATGACCAGATTAAAGAGGAAATTAATCGGTTATTGCAAGCGGGGTTTATCCAGCCATGCAGATATGCGGAGTGAGTCTCTAATATCGTGCCTATGGAGAAGGACACTGGGAAAATTAGGGTTTGCATTGATTTTAGAGATTTAAATAGAGCCACTCCCAAAGATGAGTATCCTATGCCTATAGCCGATATGTTGATCAATGACGCTTCAGGACATCAGGTTGTCAGTTTCCTTGATGACAACGCTGGTTATAATCAGATATTCATGGCCGAGGAGGATATGTCCAAAATGGTTTTTATTTGTCCTGGGTTTGTTGGTCTTTTTGAGTGGGTTGTGATGACGTTTGGTCTGAAGAATGCAGGTGCTACCTATCAACGCGCTATGAATCTGATCTTTCATGATTTAATTGGAATAATCATAGAAGTGTATATTGATGACATTGTGATCAAATCGGCTGCTCATGTATCTCATTTAGCCGATTTGCGTTTAGCATTTGGGAGAATGCGCCGCTATGGTTTGAAGATGAACCCACTGAAATGTGCTTTTGTTGTGTCGGCTAGGAAGTTCTTAGGATTTATTATTCACGACAAAGGCAAAGAGATTGATCCTAAAAGGATAGAAAAGATCAAGAAAGTTCAAGCGCCTACATGCAAAAAGGACTTGCAGAAGTTTTTGGGAAAAGTGAACTACTTGAGGAGATTTATTGCAAACTTGTCTGGGAAAATTATTCCTTTTACCCCTATATTAAAGCTAAAGGATGAAACTGAGTTCACTTGGGGGGCAGAGCAACAAGAAGCATTTGAAAAGATAAAGGAATATTTGTCATCTCCACCAGTTCTTCGAGCGCCTAAGAGAGGAATCCCTTTCAGATTATATATCGCCGCCGAAGAGAAGGTCATTGGAGCTGTCTTAACACAAGAAGATGGAGGTAAAGAATACGTAATTGCTTATATTGGTCGCCGTCTTCTTGATCCCGAGACAAGGTACGCCCATATTGAAAAATTATGCTTATCCTTGTACTATGCTTGTGCTAAAATGAGACACTATTTGCTATCTAGTACATGTGTTGTTGCGTGTCAGACCGATGTAATTAAGCACATGTTATATCGGCCAATCCTTAGAGGAAGGATTGGTAAATGGGCGTATGCGTTGATTGAGTTTGACTTGACTTATGAACCATTGAAAACGTTAAAGGGTCAAGTTCTTGCTGATTTCATTGTTGAACATGGTATTAGTTTAGTGGATGAAATCGGTTATTTTACTTTTACTCCGTGGAAACTTTATTTTGATGGATCGGCTTGTAAGGAGGGCCAAGGTGTTGGCGTGGTCATCATTTCTCTTAATGGTGCTGAATTGGAAATGCTAAGCCGGTTAGATTACCTTTGCACTAATAATCAAGCCGAATATGAAGCTCTGTTATTCGGTTTAGAAATTTTATGTTTCATGGAGGTTAAACATGTTGAGGCTTATGGCGATTCCTTACTAGTGGTGCAACAGGTTGCCGGTGAATTTCAATGCCTAGAAGGGTCGTTAAATGTTTATCTTGACATGTGCCTTGATATCATTGCTCATTTTACCGAATTTCAGATTCGGCATATACCAAGGCATGAAAATCATAAAGCCAACATGTTAGCTCAACAAGCATCTGGCTATAATATCAGTACGCACAATTTTCACATAAAGCCGGTGCGTCAGGATGCAGATGTATTATTGGCTCGTATGGCCGACCAGACTTTTTCCGAGCCAGTTTGGCCACCTTACCTCGGAGACCAGGTATATATTAAGCATACTTGGGTAGATACTTTGGCCGGCCATGTTGTTCATGAATCAAGTTGGTTAATTCGTCCGATTGACCTGGTCAATCCTGGAACGATTAATTCAGTTGATTTATCTGAAAGAACTCTAAATCGGTCCGAGTCAAGTCCCAATGAGAGTGAAACCGATTTAGAAGATTGGAGGACTCCCTTGCTAAAATATCTCAGTGATCCGAGTTGTCG
Organism: Coix lacryma-jobi var. lacryma-jobi; assembly: GCA_009763385.1. Taxonomy (NCBI): domain Eukaryota; kingdom Viridiplantae; phylum Streptophyta; class Magnoliopsida; order Poales; family Poaceae; genus Coix; species Coix lacryma-jobi. The sequence goes on from CM019825.1 coordinate 45,596,401, forward strand.
GGCCCTCATCCTGAGAGTCCAAACATCCCCATATTTGCGTCAGGATCATGCACAAATATGTACGGGATTAACAGAAATGATATACAGATTTACAGATAAATACCGAACTTTATTAATCTAGCGAATAAAAGGGTTCATACATAAAGGGTTTGGGGTTCACACCTAGGTAGGTGATATATTACAACAGGGTCAAGGCTTTTATTTATATCACTTGACCAAAACACACTACATGGGTGGTTGCGTAACAGGGTGCGGAAGCTACTAAGGCGGTAGTCGATGCGTAGCGGCGTCTATCCTCACAGGCAAGCTAGAGCGTAGGCGTAGACCCTATCCTAACGATTCCTTCATGGTCGCGGTCGCTATCACTGGTCCTCCTGAAAGTCCTCCTCGTTGTAGTCGGGTTCTCCTTCGTCTTCACAATCTGTGAGTCAACAACGGGTGAGTACATAGAGTACTCAACAAGTCCTATAGGAATAGCAAGAATAAAAGAGAGGTTGGGCCCTAGGAGAGTGTCATCCTTCTCGCTAGTTCCCGATTAGTTTAGAAACATTGGCAACATTATCACAAGTTCATAGTTGTGCTAGTGCAAGAATTGTAATTAACCTAACCATAGGTGACCTCATCTCGGCGATTGCCCATAACCAAGGACGTGGCTATTCGAATAGGATTCAGGTAATTCTACTGCAACAGATGTCCAATTTTCCCCACACGATGGAGTGAACTCGACCATGATCAGTGGCCTCGTCTCCTCCAACAAAGCTCATACCCGAGAGGACGCATCCATAGGGTCCATGTAACCCTCACCACGGTTTACACAGGGGCCGGAAAACAGACCACGCTTGGTCTAACTGGCCAAAACATTATCATAAAAGAGGGGGGCTCGCACACGGCCCAACAGGAATTTAACGTGGAGGATCACTTAGCAACCACGCCGACCGGGCCACGAGAGATCACTTAGCAGTCGTGCCTTCTCCTGTCAAACCGTTGTCTCCCGACCTCCAGGTAGGTGTTACACTTATGCCTATCGGGGTGTGAAACTAGGCCTACCCATATAGGCGTGTGGCTGGACACGTTTCTGACAAAGTTTGGTGGCCTATGAAAACTACTCAATATGGTGAACAAGTGCCTCCTAGGTAGAGTCCCTCAACAGGCGAGTCTACCCCAAGATGTTATATCCGCATATAAGCATCCCCCACTTGTTCCCATTAATTCAGGTTTGCCTTTAAGCACATGAACATATCAGAGTTGCCCATTACTCAGTCAAATTTACCATACGATATTCCAATCATATAATCATCAGTGAGTGATTGATTAGAGTAGATGAGAGTGGGATTAGGACTTGCCTTCGTTGTCGCTCACAGTTCCTGATTCCTGGTAATTCGGGTCGTCTTCCTCCTGATAACCGTCTCCTTCTGTCGATCGATCCAACGGAAACGATAAGCACAAACAAAGAAACAAACATCACAAACAAACATATGTTGAGCAAAAGGGTTACTCTCAGGTTGGTCACTTTTAGATTATTTTTATAAAAATTTTCAGAAGTGGTTTCATAATTTTCGGAGTTAAAACATGAAAGATATGATTTTTATAAGTTTAAACATATAGGTTGGAAATTAATAACTATTTTCTATAATCATTTTTGGGAAACTAATTATGGGGTAAAGTTACTGAGTGTATGTAGTATTTTTAGGAATTTTTCTGGAATTTTTCTGTAAAGGGAAATAGGATTTCTAGCCTCCTGTGTACACTAGCCGGGTGCACCTAGCAATTTCCAACGCGACTGTGAGGACGGGTCCGTCGGTTTACGGCGCTGTGTCGTGGACGCGTACCCCACGGTCACGGGTTCACGTGGACCGGGCGCGCGGATGGAGAGGAGAGAGTGAGCGCTGGGCCTGCAGTCGATGACGCATGGGTCCTGCGTGTCGGCCTCGTGTGCTGGCTGACGCGTGGGCCTCCCACGTGCTCCCTGCCGTGACGGTGAGGGGTGACGGTGTGGTGTGAGTCCTGGCCGTCAGTCACTGGGGTCGACGGCATCGGTGGGCATCGCCGTCCGTCTGCCGGAAAACAGGGGAGGTTTCCCCGTCCTCGCCGGAGTGGGCTTCGCCGGCGGTGTGGCTCCTCCTCAGCTCTATTTGGTAGCTGAACGAGGCTCTCCTTGCACCTCCGCGCTCACTCGTCCGTTGGGGAGGGGGAACGGGGTACTGCGTGCGTCTCGGCGGCTTCACCGGAGCTCCCGCGGCGGCGTTGCCCTGCTGTGACTCACGGAGGGGGGGGTCTCTCATCCGTGTTCCGGTGCGTTGAGTGTGCTAGTGTGTCCCAAGCTTCCGGTTGTGCCCGAGTTGGAGCTCACTGCCAGCCATGGCGGCTCGGACAGCGGTGCCCACGGTGGCGCGGTGCTACGGCGTGGTAGAGGTAAGGATAGCTAGGGGAAAGGAAAGGCAAAGGCCTGGCGTGGCATACCTCTGTACTAATCGGACCGTTGTGACCTCCAGTGGCTCCAATTCCGCCCGGACTTCGTCGGCGGCGCGAGCACTCCAATTTTGGGGCAGGAGAAATTTAGGTGGGGAAAGAGATGGTAGGGGCGGGATTGGAGTGGCAGTGCGGTGGAGAAGTTCGCCGTGGAGCTCGTGGTGGCGCCGATTTGGAGTGGGGTGCCTTTTATAGGCCGGTAATGGCGGTGGCGGCCATGGCGGTTCGGAGATATTTTCTCCCCCGCGTCGCCGGCGTGTCCCGAGCGTCTGGAGGGTTCTCCGGTCACCGTACACTACCCTCCGTCGTGTCCGCGTCGAGTTAGGTCGGTTCTTCGTGAGTTCTTGTCACCGCCATTAATGGCGTTCCTGTCGAACCGTGGCGGAGTCCACTGCTCCTCTTCCTCTTTTACTCGTTCACGCGTGGTCATCTTGTGTCACAGGATGGCGGTGCCGGGGAATGGACGCGACGCATCGGTCGAGCTTTCGCGAGGGTCAGCGGCAACAACACTGGACGGGCCATGGTGGTCGGCTTGCTCTGTCTCGTCACTTCGTTCTAGGGAAGACGAAGCTGACGCCGGGGTCCCACCTGGAAGTGAGTGGAGGGAGGGGAAGAGCGGGGTCGGCCAGCCGAGAGCGCTTGCGCTCGTGCAGCGCTGGCCGTGGCCCACGCGGGGGGGGGGAGAGGAGTGGGGTAGTGGGCCGAAGGGAGTTGAGGCCCATTCCGGTTTCTCCTTCTATTTCCTTTTTTCCTTTTTCCTATTTCCTTTCCTTTTTATTTTCTATTTCTATTCCCTTTGATTCAAATTCCTTTTGGGTTTTTGAAATCAAACTAAGTTTTCAAAAGTTTCCAACCAAGTGTTACCATATTGCTCAACACTTATCACACATCAAGCAAGAAAAGATTTTATTGTCCTAAATTATTCTAATTATGTTTCCTAAAAGTTAAACTAGGTCAAGTTTTAATTTGGTTCAAATTTTTAGTGATATTCAAAACTTGGAAAAAATTAGGGGTGTCACACGAGTACTAAGGTTGATCAAAGTGTTTGGCGGAGTGCGTTTAAATATGTACTGCACAATGATGAGCTTTATCGAAAAACTGCCAAAGACTTGTTGCTTAAGTGTTTAGGATCTGATCAAGCAAAGGTGGCTATGGGAGAAGTTCATGAAGGTATTTGTGGTACACATCAATCGACACCAAAGATGAAATGGATATTACGCAAAGCTGGGTTTTATTGGCCCACGAAGGATGTGAAGAATGTCAACGGTTTGGAAATATACAGCTTGCACCTGCTGCTATGCTTAATCCTATTATCAAACCGTGGCCTTTTCATGGTTGGGGGCTAGACTTCATTGGCCAAATTCATCCTCCGTCTTCAAAGAGACATCGTTTTGTTCTGGTCGCTACCGATTACTTCACTAAATAGACTGAAGCGGTGCCCTTGAAGAATATGACACACAAGGAGGTGATTGAGTTTATTACTGAGCATATTATACATAGATTCCGCATACCGCAAATGTTAACTACAGATCAAGGAACATCTTTTATCTCTAAAGAGGTACGGGACTTCGCCGGATTATTCAAGATAAAGATGCTCAATTCGTCTCCATACTATGCTCAAGCTAATGGTCAGGCTGAGTCTAGTAACAAGACTTTGATCAAGCTTATCAAAAAGAAGATTGAGGATAACCCAAGGAGGTGGCATGAGGTTTTGTCTGAGACTCTATGGGCTCATCGAATATCGAGGCAAGGTGCTACGAAAGTTACTCCTTTCGAGCTGGTATATGGTCAAGAAGCGGTGTTACCTGTCGAGGTAAATCTGGATGCATATAGACTGACTAAACAGAATGATTTATCCGCTGTTATGTATCATGATGCCATGATGGACAACATTGATGAAGTGACCGATAAGAGATTAAAGACTCTTAAGGAGATGGAGAAAGACAAAGCCCGAGTTGCCAGAGCTTACGACAAAAAGGTGAGAAGCAAATCATTCCAAGTGGGAGAATTGGTGTGGAAGACTATATTACCGCTTGGATCGAGGAGCAACAAGTTTGGCAAGTGGTCGCCGAGCTGGGAGGGTCCTTATAAAGTGATCAAAGTGATATTCAGGAATGCATATGTGCTAGAGACGTTACAAGGTGAAAGTCTCCCAAGAGCAATAAACGGGAGGTATTTGAAAAAATATTTTTCAAGTGTTTGGCAAGAAGCCTGAGTGCCTTCTAAACAATGGCCGATACATGTATCGCCCTTAGAACAAAAAAAATCAGAATATTTATCCTTAATTATTGAATAACCGATGAGTTGGACATCGTTGTTAGTCGGTTTGTTTTTAGGTTCTACTAAAGATCACCTAAAAACAGGGGGCATATGTTGACACTCAAAAGTGTCACAGATAAAGATGAATTTAGAGGAGGTATTCGGCCTATAATATTAGGGTCGAATTTGTCTTTTAATATTTTATAATTGAAAGATCGGATATTCTAAGTCAAATGAGCCTGATCATTTTGGGTTTCCGACCACTCATGTTATGTTCGACCAGGTGACGTTGGTCGGAGGCCTTATGGTTGTGATGAATGATGAGTCCAGCGTACGATTTGTTGATCAGTATAGGCTGATAAAGCCAATTAAACCGATTTAGTCGATTCAAGGATCGGCGAGATCAGGTTTACCTTGTTTCGTCCAGATTGAATTCTTGGATTCTATATTTTGATAGAGTCCGGGTAGGAAACTTGGAGATCGTATCTGGAGATGTTTCCTATTGGGATAAGACCAGCCCCCTCTATATACATGAGAGGATCATGGCCGATTGAGACATCCAACCCTAATCGATCAAAACCAATCTACTGTCCCTTTTACCCTTTCCCTCTCTCTATTTTTTCTGTTTGGCGTGTCTCCCGGCGAGGCTCGATGGCGTTCTAGGCGACCTTGCTGGTCCTAGAACAACCTCTACGTGCTTCTCCCCGACGGGTCTTCCCGGGATGAGTTCTAGAGTTACCAACACGGGATCTAAAACCCTAAATCGGCTTAGACCGGTCTCTAGATCGGTTTTCGTCGGCTTAGCCAGGATCCTTGCTGTCTCAGGTTGATCCGCAACCTCTTCAGACGTTCTAGCCCTACTTATGTGTGATTCGGATCACTTCCGACGTCAACAAATCTAAATAACCCTTTATATATCTGTTGAGTGCATCTGTCTAATCTCTCAGAAAAAAAAATCAGTCATTATTCAAATGCACACGCTCTCTGAACACTATACTACTTTAAAATAAGTATGGACGGGGAGAATTATGACTCTTGTGAGGCAAATAACTGTAGATTTGACCAACCGCGGTGCTAAGAAAAATTGCAGGCAACGTTGTATCGAGAAAGTCCTACACTCCTGCTCCTACCGTTTATCAACCGGTTAGTTGGGAAATTTTGCAAAAAAAAATTTCTGTAGCACTTTTGTTGTTATTTGATAAACTTTATCCAAATATGGACTACGTAGAATCTAAAGATTCTTCTTGATATGCACATACGAAAAGTACAATTAGTTATTTTTTTACCTACATTTAATGTTCCAAATATTGATGTGATGGTTGATGTGATAGAAAATTTTGCAAAATAAGTGAACTAAACAGGGCACCTGCGTGGGTATCTATCATCTGTTTACGTCGACAGGCACATACGTACATCAGCATCAACTAGTCGTCCTACCTGCACCAGTATCAGTAGTCATCTACTCCCTCCGTCCCTAAACACCTAAACAAGTGTCGTTCTCGCTTTCTAAGAAAAATTGTCGGCAATTATATATTAAAATATATTAATATTTATGCTAAGTAATTAGTATCATCGGAAAGATCTTTATATCTAAATTTTTAATAAAATTATTTAGAGATATAAATATTGCACATATTTTCTACCAATTGAGTCAAACACGTGACACGCACATCAACAACGACACTTATTTAGGCACGGAGGGAGTAGTACTTGCTTGAGGCAGATAAGCCATTGCCATGTGCCCCCATGCCATGGCCATTCTCTCCCACTCACTACTTTATTTCCTCCCCACTAATAACAACTTTACATCCCACAAGGACAGGGGCCGCCGCCAGAAACGTGTCTAACAGCGCGCTACTAGTGAATAGCTCGCCCTCGCCGGCAGCGACAAACCACCAGCCGCCCAGCCACTACACACCATGCATGGCCGTGAGCACGCAACGGCGGCCGCGCCACTGATGTGGTAGCTAAAACTCTCACTTTGCTGGATCAGCAAAGTCAAGGCACAGCTCGCGTGCGGCCACATGTACGACGCACGGAGCGAACACGCGCGCAAGTCAACCACACCACTCCGAAAAGGGACCTTATCACTGACGAACACGCATGGAGATGGGAGTCCCGAGCTCATGATGATAATGATCGAATTATATATATAAATTCCCGTGGGTTTGCAAAAGCTTGCATCGCACATAACATAGCAAATTGTTTGCTACAGGCAATACAGAATCACAGATCAACACAAGACATGAAGGACATTCTTCCATTAGGAATTGTACTTGTGGTCGTTGGCGTCTTGCTTGCGCCTGTTGCAGTGGGGGAGAGCCCGAGCCGTGCTCCTCGGAAGGACCTTGGCATCAATGGTCTTGGGATCGGAGTGGGCATCGGTCTAGGTGCAGGCGTTGGTGCTGGGGGTTCCGGCTCTGGCTCTGGCTCTGGCTCCGGTTCAGCATCAGCGTCTGGCTCTGACTCAGGATCTGGGTCTGGGTCTGGGTCTGGCTCCGGCTCTGGATCAGGATCAGGAGGTCTGGGTCTTGGGCTTGGAGTTGGAGTTGGCATAGGTCTAGGTGGCGGTGGCTCTGGTTCAGGTTCTGGATCAGGCTCATCATCTGCGTCTGGTTCAGGCTCTGGAACTGGTTCTGGATCAGCATCAGCTTCTGGTTCGGGATCAGGCTCAGGAGGGGGGCTTGGGCTTGGAGTCGGTGCTGGAGTAAGTATTGGATTAGGAGGTAGTGTTGGTCCTGGATCAGCGTCAGGGTCCTCTGGAACTGGAAGTAGTTCAAGTGCCGGATCAAGTGCTTCATCATCTGCAGGTTCTATTTCAGGCTCCAGTTCACACGCTGCGTCCAGTGCAGGATCAAGTGCCGGGTCTAGTGCTTAGTGCAAGATCAAGCGTAGGGTCCAGTCGTGGATCTCGAAGTGGGCAAGATCACCATTGATATGCATCTGTGACCTTGAAGACCTGTTTCTCTAATAATCATCTCTGGAATTGCAGTTTGGTTACATGTATTGCACTGATCCGATTTGACATACTCCCTCCATATTGAAAAAGATGTCGTTTTGGACAAGGTTTAAGTCAAACATTGAGAATATAAATCATGAATAACTTTTAAATTATTGAGTTTAGAGATGTAAAAATCATATAAATAAATTTGTCTTGAAAAGTACTTTCATAAACATATACATATACCACTTTCTAATAAATATTTTTAAAGAAACAAGTGGTCAAAGTTATGCTTTGGAGACCGTGTCGCTGTCTGAAACGACATCTTTTACAATATAGAGGGAGTATATTATTTAGAGTTAAATATGCTGGCGGTCCTTAAGCGGTACAATGTCATAAGTTTAAGGACCGCTAGTGTATTTAACTGTTTCCCTAAACAAGTTGTGTTATTAGTATACCATGTTATCAACAACGAAGTTATTGATCGCGCTGATTTCTACAACTTTGGTAAAATTTATCTTCTTCTGTGAATTGAACGCTGGTTGTTCTTATGCTGTAACTAGGGAACGTGCTCATCAACAGCAGCTCAATCAGTCTTTCATTGATTTTTTTTTTATATATATAAGAGAATGGTACAGAGAAAGAGAGGGAAAAAAAAAAATAAAGACCACCTGCCATGTGGACTCCACTCTGCCGCATCAGTAAAACTATATGAGAAGCTGCTTTTAGATAGGTATTTTGCCGGGTTTATGAAGTTGGAGGGTGTTAAGCAAGACAGTTGTCGCATATCTGGCAATGCCTGATATTACGATATTAGTGATTTGTGATTGTTCCATATTTAGTAGTTGATCAATCAATGTTATTCTATGATTGTAATCTTGTGATTCTTTCTGTAATTGTCACCTGATGTAATACAAATACAGGCCAACCCCCATTGGGTTGAGTACGACCAATTACTCATCCTACATGGTACCAAAGCCAAGATCCTCTGTCCACCACTTGCTCCTTTTTTTGTCATTGCCATGTCAATCCCAGCCCTTGGGTCTTCCAGCTCCGGCGCCATTGTGTCCGCCTCTCCCTCCATCTCCCTCCCGTCAATGAGCCACTCCATTACAGTGCGTCTCACAAGGGACAACTTCTTCCTCTGGAAGACTCAGGTTGTCCCGGTGCTCCAAGCCCATCAGTTCTTTGGCTTTGTCACCGGCACCGATGCTGCACCCTCTAAGTTCCTCACTGAGGAGATGGGTGATGCTCAACGTCAGGTTCCCAACCCTGAGCACCTTCAGTGGTTCACTAAGGACCACTTGGTCCTCAGCACCCTCCTGTCCTCGATGTCTGAAGACATCCTCGGACAACTTACCCAGCACACGACATCTCATGCAGTCTGGGATGCCTTGCACACAATGTTCTCTGCCCAGAACCGTGCGCGCACCATGCAGCTACGCTACCAGTTGTCCCACCTCAAGAAGAAGGACATGACGGCTGCTGACTATTTTTAGAAGATGAAGACCCTCGCCGATACCATGGCGTCCATCGGCAACCCCCTCCAGGATGAGGAGGTCCTGGGCTACATGCTTGCTGGTCTCGGCTCTGAGTACGAGGCACTCATCACCACCATCACCACCAGGGATACGCCGGTGAGCCTCACCAACTTCTATGCATATCTCCTCAACGCCGAGCTTCGCATCGAGCGCAACACATCCGTCGGCGAGATCCAGCCATCTGGGCACTCTGCCACTCGTGCTCCTGATGGCCATAGTGGTGGTGGCCGCGGTGGGCAGGGTCGCGGCCGCGGTTACGGTCGCGGTCATGGTCAGGATCGCGGCGGCCATGGAGGCAGCAACAACAAACCTACCTGCCAGGTGTGCAAGAAGTACGAACATGATGCCCTCCGCTGCCGCCATCGCTTCAACCACGCCTACCAGCCTGACGACCACCGTGAACGCACCGGCAACTCTGCTCAGACCAGTTCCTACACCGTCGACACTAACTGGTATGCAGACACTGGTGCCTCAGATCATTTGACCAGTGACCTCGACCGCCTTCATGTGCATGAGCGCTACACCGGAAAGGATCAAGTCCAGGTTGCCAACGGTACAGGTCTTACAATCTCTCATATTGGTCATTCTGAACTTTCTGGCTCAACTAAACCTCTCGTACTCACAAATGTTTTACATGTTCCTCACATCAGCAAGCATCTTATGTCTGTTCATAAGCTCGTTTCTGATAATAATGCTTTTGCTGAGTTTCATCCTGACTTCTTTTGTGTAAAGGACAAGGCCACGAAGAGGGTTCTTCTTCACGGTAGAAGTCAAAATGGTCTGTACCCGGTGTCATGCTCTTCTCCATCATCTGCTCCTTTGCATTGCCAAGGGCTTGCTGCAACCACTACTTCCTTGGAACTATGGCATCGTCGTCTTGGGCATCCATCATCCGCCATAGTTGATTATGTTACTCGCTCCAATAAACTTGCATGTACACCAAGAACAAATAAAAATAATATTTGTGATTCCTGCCAGCAGGCCAAAATTCATCGGTTGCCATTTCGTCTCTCTACACATGTTACATCTTCACCTCTTGAACTTATTCATTCGGATGTTTGGGGTCCAGCAGTAACATCCGTAGGGGGATTCAAATACTATGTTAGCTTCCTTGATGACTATAGCCGTTATACATGGATCTACTTAATTAAACAAAAATCTGACGTTGAAAATGCCTTTTTCCTATTTCAGAAACACGTTGAACGCCTTCTGAATTCCAAAATCTGTGCTTTCAGTCGGATTGGGGAGGCGAGTATCGTCGACTTTCGCAATATTTTGAATGTGAAGGCATTCAACATCGTGTTTCTTGCCCACATACATCCCAGCAAAACGGTATAGCTGAGCGAAAACATCGGCATATCGTGGAGACCGGCATTGCTCTTATTGCTCATTCCGCTCTACCTGTTCGTTTTTGGGATGAAGCATTCCTTACAGCCTGCTACCTCATTAATCGCATGCCCACACATACACTTCAAAATTCCTCACCTCTTCAGCGTCTCCTCAACCAGACTCCTGACTACTCTTTCCTTCGTGCTTTCGGCTGCGCATGTTGGCCCAACCTTCGTCCTTACAATCATCATAAATTATCATTCCGTTCTCGACAGTGTGTGTTTCTTGGATATAGCTCTGCGCACAAAGGTTACAAATGTCTTGACCGCTCGACTGGGCGTATCTACATCTCCCGTGATGTCATCTTTGATGAATCTGTCTTTCCTTTCAGTACTACCTCGCCTATGTCCTCTGTTGTAGACCCTACATCATCTATTTTTCCTGCTACCGAGCCAGTAGTTCATAATGATTATATGCGAGATTATAACCTGCACTTGTTGGCTACTAATCCCTCTGTTCAGTGTAGCTCATCACCTTCTTCCAGGTCATGTGACAGGGATGTGCCTCCAGTTATGGTCATGGCTCCTTCAGCGCCAACATCAGCTTCAAAAAATGGGGTTCAGTCTCCTGTTCCCTGTTCGACAAACACTTCTATGGCTGCACCATCACCAACTCGAGCACCTGCTGCTGCATCAACGGCTCAGCCAGAATCTGAGGTATCTGTTGAGCCCAACTTAACACCAACAACTGCTCCATGTTCAGCAACGCCACTACCTCCATCTCGTTTCAGACTTGATGAGGTTTTAGATACTTCTCTAGTTGCTGCTCCATCCGGTCATCCCATGGTCACCAGATTGCGCAACAATATTGTTAAACCAGCTACACGTACTGATGGCACTGTCCGCTATGACCCCAACCGTAGGGCTTTCTTTGCCACTCCATCCTCATACCGAGTGGCCCTTGCTAATCAACAGTGGCTTGCTGCTATGAAGTTCGAGTTTCAGGCTCTCCAGCTAAACAAAACTTGGTCATTGGTTCCTCGGCCACCCAACCAAAATATTGTTAGTTGCAAGTGGGTGTTCAAAGTCAAGCAAAAGCCTGATGGATCTCTTGACAAGTACAAAGCTCGCCTTGTTGCTCGTGGCTTCACCCAACAATATGGTATTGATTACTCTGAGACCTTCAGTCCAGTTGTTAAGCCAGCAACAGTGCGTCTTGTTCTATCTCTAGCTATTTCAAAAGGGTGGGATCTTCGACAAATTGATATTAGCAATGCTTTTCTTCATGGTGACCTCAGTGAGACGGTATACATGTAGCAACCACCTGGTTTTGAAGATACTTCCTGTCCTGGCTACGTTTGCAAGCTTCAAAAGGCAATTTATGGCCTTAAGCAGTCCCCTCGGGCATGGCATTCTCGTCTCAGTGATCGGCTTCAACAACTTGGTTTCACTCCTTCAATTGATGATGCCTCTTTATTCATTTTTTGTGAAACTGGTCTGACAATCTACGTGCTTGTGTATGTCGACGATATTGTCATTGCCAGCTCTTCCAAGTCTGCAACTCAACGGCTTCTTAAGGATCTGGGTGCTCTCAATTACTTCTTGGGTATTTAGGTAGCTTATTCATTCGGGGACCTTCTGCTCTCCCAGAAAAGTATGCCATGGATGTTCTGCAGCGTACTCACATGGAGAGTAGCAAGCCAATTGAAAGGATCAAGATGCCCAAGAGGGGGGGTGAATTGGGCTTTTCTAAAACTTCTTGCAAGAATAAAACCTATCAAGCCCCAATTAACCCCCTAGTGCCTACAAGTGTGTTTCTCTTTATTCTACCGCACAAAAGATCAAGTCTATGCCACTCCTACTCTAGCAAAGCAATCCAATATAGAATGAACAACAAGTAGTAATGCGGAATTGAATTGCTTGAAAGTAAATGCGTAGGTAAAGGAGTAGAGATGACACGACGATCTTTTTGTCGAGGTATCGAGGTGTCGGCACACCCCCCTAGTCCTTGTTGGAGCACCCGCGCAAGGGTATCGCTCCCCCTTGATCCGCGCAAGAATCAAGTGCTTACTACGAGCTGATTCTTCGCCACTCCGGCCCGGTGAATCGCTCACTACCGGTCACAACTTGACTTGGGTCATCCACAATGCCTCCGGATGATCACCAAGCTCTCCGATCGCCACCAAGCCGTCTAGGTGATGCCGATCACCAAGAGTAACAAGCTAGAACTCTCACTTGACCAACACAAGGCCAAAGAGATGGATGGATGCACACTTGCTACTCAATTCTCACTAGAAGGTGTCTAATTCTCACAATTAGCAAATCACTCAACCTCACTAGGGCTCTTGCACTCACTCACACTCACAATGTGTTTCTTAGCAGATGGAAGGGGAAAGAACACTCAAATGGATGGAGGGAAGAAGTATATATACTCCCCCAACCGGCCATCCAAAAATAGGACAAGACCGGGTTTCTACGGGGGCATCGGATGCTCCGATGCCTAGCATCGGACGCTCCGATGACCTCGACCAACGGTCGACTGTACCCTCTTGTCAGACCTGTTAAAGGGGCATCGGACGCTGGGCAGCGTCCGATGCCACAACATCGGATGCGTCCGATGTGGATTTACCCTCTCTGGAACCTCTCTGCATGCCCATCGGACGCTGGCCCTCAGCGTCCGATGCCTGCGTCCGATGCGGCCTCAAGTTCACGCGCACATGAACAGTGGCACGGGCGCGTCCGATGTGAACACATCGGCGCGTCCGATGCCACGCACCAGACTAAACCCTAGTCGGGGTGAGCATCGGACGCGTTCGATGCCCACCTGGCCAGCGTCCGATGCCCATAACAGGGGCAGACTCAACCCGGATCGCGACGCGGCCAAAACGACTTTTGATCCTCTCGACTTAAGGCATCTCTCTGAGCTACCTAAGGCTATGAAATAACAAGTGTGCACCACACCTACCTCAATAGACTCATCTAGGTCAAGCTACTGATTCACGCTCCCCTATATAGTACGGCCAAAGGAAAAAACAAAGACCTAAGACTACCTAAGTGTCCTCCAACACCATTTGACACTTAGTCTAGTCTACCACCGTCTTCGTCATCCATCCTTTGAAAACCGAAACAATATCCATCGCCAGGGGACATGAACTCCATATGCCCGTATCGTCGCTATTACCGTGACCTAACTCAATCCTGTTTCTGCAAAACACACGTTAGTCACAGTAATCTTGTGTTTCATCCAATCACCGAAACCACTAGGGGCCAAGATGCGTTCAATCTCCCCCTTTTTGGTGATTGATGACAACACGAGATCGAGTATAGAGAGAAGAGGTTTTTAAGTCATGACATGTATGGACTTGCAATGAATAAGAGAATATGATTAGAGGCAAGTTCATACATATCATGCCATCATCCTGTACTCAACAAGTTAGAGTGAATAACAAGTGCAAGGGAAAAAGAGCTCATATACATAACCAAGTGAGAATTAAGCGCAATTAATGAGCGAAACGAAATGACATGACATATCATATATCATAGTGAACACATACATGTCATAAAGGTCCATAGCATAAGTATATACCATAAACATGCACAAAAGATGCGATAAGTAAAGAGCGTATGTGAATGTAACACAACATAAGACAACGAAACCCTCTCACAACGCTCCCCCTATCGCTATACTCATCCACTCTCCCCCTTTGGCATCAAGTGCCAAACTACGTGTCGGAGGGCGGAGGTGGTGCAGACGAGCCAGGAGCAGTCTCTGGAGTGCGCTGAGAGAACTCAAACTGTTGGAGGTACTCCTCTGAGTCAGAAGAAGTGGTGTCGGTAGTCTGCTGACCGTGGGAAGCTGGAAGTGGAGGAGAAGCGGTCCGGGTTGACTCTGACGGCTCTGGCTACTGGGCCTGCTCTGTCTCAGTCTCTGTCGCAGTCTCTGTAGTGGTGTCAAGCTGAGTATCTGGATGCGGAAGCTCAAGAATCGGAGGTAACTCAGCCTGCACGGTCATCGTGGTCTCTGACTGGACAGGCTCTGTCTGCTCTGAGGACGCTACAGAGCTCGGAAGAGTCTCGGTAGTAGAAGTGACTGGAGCTGTAGACGTCCGGATTGGGTCCTGTAGATCTGGCGTGGGGAACCCAGTGAGCTCACTAAAACTAGCTGACAGGTCTCGTGTCACAGAGGTGGTCGTCGCATATAGAGACTCTGTCGGTCTGGGCGTGAAGCCAGTACGCAAGGGACTGAAGACGGGAGCTCCTCCAGGCGGAGTGGTGAAAGTGGTGAACTGGGAGGAGCTCTGCGGAAACTGCGGCTGCCCGAACTGTTGTGGAGGGAGTGGTGGCTGCCACTGAAGCTGCTGCTGAGTAGGGGGCTGCTGCCACTGCCACTGAGGAGGACCGCTGGCAAGTCGCTCCATGAAGCTGAGCGTCTGCTGCTGGAGTGCCAGCATCTGTCGCTGCAGGGCGTCTGAGCGCTCCTGAGCCTGCTGCTGTGCAAGTGCCTGCTGCTGTGCCAGACGCTGCTGCTCCTGGGTGAGCCTCTGAACATCCTGGGTCACTATCCTCTGCTGCTCCTCCATCCGAGCTAAGATCGCAAGAAGTGTGGGGTCGGAGGAAGCAGTACCAGACGTCTCGGCCTGTGAGTCATGGGCTCGAGGCTGGTAATGGGGCGGGAGCTAGTAGTCCTCGTCCGAGCTGTCGGTGGGGTCCTCTGCGACGAACGTGTCACCACGCTTGAGCTCTGCTAGCTCCTGCTCGGCGAGGGCCTGGACGGCCTCGTCCTGCTCCTGAGTGGACTCTGGGACCTCAGGCCTCTGTCGTGAACTAGACGGAGCATCCTGCTGTTGCTGCTGCCTGTGGTCTCGACCGTGTCCCAGAAGCTGACTCATGTTGTAGACGGGGAACACGGTCGCCGAGTGCGTAAGTGACTCAGCTGGACGACCCCCTGTAGTGACAGCTACCTTCCAAAGGATATAGGAGATCCAGTGAGCGTAAGGTAACTGTCTCCGGGCCTTGATGCCCTCGGCCACTGTATCCTCCATCTCACAAAGAATGACGTCCCAGACGTCGAACTCCTGCTGCCTGACCATGTAAGCTAGTAGCCACAGCTGCAGTCTGGAAAGGCCCTCTCGGAAACCAACCCTGGGAAGCAAGGTCCGCCGAAGAACCTCGTTGAGGATCCGAGTCGTAGGGGTGAGATCCCTAGGCGCGTGACTCGAACCCTCACCGAAGGGCTCAGTGAAGCAGGGGCGGACCAGGTCTGTCGACGACTGGGCACCACCGTGAGGGCGGCGGGGTGGCTCCGTCCGGTCATAGCACAAGTCGTGGATCCGGGTCTGTGAGTGTCTCAAGCCAAACCAACCCCGGATCTCTGACGAGAACAGCCTGTAGTGCTCCCCCTCGAACGCGAACTCAATCGTCTCTCTATCCGGGTGCACCCAAAGTGAGACGTAGAACTGGAAGACCCAATCCTCAATGTACGAGCCAGACCGCCCCAGAAGGTCTGCCAGACCGGGTAGATAGGTGAGAATGGGGCGAATCTGCTCTCCTGCTGCTGTAACCACGTCCTCTAGAGAACACACGCGCTGAGAGCAAAGACAAATACCGGCGTTCCGGTAGCCCTGGTAAAAGTCCTCCTGCAGCACGGTGTAGAAGTTTGCACTGGCCTACTGCTACCTCTCCCGTGGAAACCACTGCTCAACTGGCACTAAGCAAAGAGTCTGAATCTGGGAGCAGGTGGCCGCCCGGAGGTCCAGTCGCGGGATCGGCGGGGGCGCACGCCTCGACGGAGCACGTGCTCCCCGCAGAGAGACATCGGGCCGGGGTGGCACCGCTGTCCTGCGACGCGTGGACCGGCGCCGGGGAACCTCCTCGGGGACGTCCTCCTCTGCCTCGGCCTCTGGTGTCGCTGTCTCGGCCTCAGCTACCTCGGCCTCTGCCTGGCCCTGTGCTGAGCTCTCGGGCTCCACTCCCAGAGACGTGAACGTCGTTCGGCGACCGGCAGCCATAAGCGTGCCAGTCGGGGAGTGGTGGAACTGCTCGACCTGCTCTATGGCTCTGCGCTGATCGAGGGACAACTGGTCCTCAATCCTGAGTCCACCCGAACGACCCCCCTGCTCGGCACGCTCTGCGGCGGCCGCAACCTCTCTGGCTTGGTCTGTCTCACGCTGCTCCTTGGTGTGCTTCCGGCGCGTAATCAGCTTCCCCTTCCCGGGCCGCTGACCGGAAGGGGGAGGACGCGGAGGTGAGTCCCCTGGGCCACCACCGACGTTCTTGCAGCACGGCATGGCTAACAAGAACGGAAGGAACTGTACTGAGAGAAGCTCTGGACTGCCGGTGAAAGAACCACTGACACTGAAACAAGCGGACAGTCTAACTGACACTGAAACCCCTGACAAAGAATCTCCCACTGTCACTGTTCCTCTGGTGTTGTCACTCACGAGGCTTGGCCTCGATCCTTACCCGCGGAATTGGCCCCGGGTTAGCTATCACTGCCAACTGTCACCTGATCGCGGCCACTGACTCACTGCAAGATGAGAAGGGATATATAAACATATATAGACTAGAGGCGAGCAAGTCCTATGGAAGCAAAGCATTTGGATAAGAGAGGAAAAAAGGCTTCGCTACCTGAACGAACGACGAACTGAACCCAAGAGGAGGAGAGAATCAATGTTCGGGCACCCACACGGCACACCAAGGGGGACTGCAAGACATTTGGGCGAAAACGGGGTCAAAACATGGTGGAACGTCCGTTGAGACATTTCATCAAACACTTTGGATGCTGTGGGGATTGAAACGGGTGGGGAGGCTCACTGCGAGAGTCACCGCCCGGGGAAGAAGTCGCCGGAGAGCAGTACGTGCTCGAGGACGAGAAGACGTGCGCCGGCGAGCAGGTCTCGGACGCCGGCGAGGAGCTCCGGCGAGACGAGGGAGGGGAAACTCTGTCGAGCGCGCGCGCGGGGTGCTGGTGGGCTTGAGCGACGGCGAGCGCGGCGGAGCAGAGGCCGGCTACGAGGGTCACGGCGGCCGGCGGGGAGGGTGCAGGCGTGGGTGGACGCGGCGGCCGGCGAAAAGTTAGGGTTCGGGCGGTTGCGAGCTCTGGTTTGGGCGAGGGCGCGAGGTGGAAGACGAAGAAGATGAGTGACGTGTGGGTCCCAGATGTCAAAAGAAGAACAGACTGCGCCGCTTTAAGGGGCATCGGATGCGCCGATGGTTTCACATCGGACGCTCTGATGCCTGTCTAGAGAGCTCCAGAAACGCACATTTTGCATCGGACGCGTCCTATGCCTCGGCATCGGACGCTGGGTAGCGTCCGATGGAGCCTCGGACGCTCCGATGATGATACAGCGGACGCAACGCCAACACTGTTCCAGCCGGGGCTGTGTACAGTGGGGGCATCGGACGCTGGAGCCAGCGTCCGATGCTGCATAATGGCTTGTTTTGAAGTTCTCCGTTGCGGCTCCCTCTCCCAACCAAGTTCCAACTCAAATAAGAGGCAAATAAACACTAGTTGGAACCTAGTATGAGTATCCTCGCATAAGCCCACAATTTTATAGATATTTTGCCATAGGCTACATATCATTTTAGAGAAAAATAAGCAATAAATCCCGAGGAGACAACATGTGGCCACCAAAACTAGGGGACTCAACCATTAGGAGCCTCAAATGCTCCCCCTAGTGGTGACGAACACAGCGGTTTCTCAAAACCTAACCGAAAAGAAACGACAAAGCAACAAACATGCATATGCAATGCATTACGGAATTTGAATCTAGGTTGCTTGTCAAGTTTGCTCATGGGTAAGCTTCTTTACACGCTTTTTAGGGCGGTTATCTTAACCACGTCTGACAAGCCTATGTGCATAGCATAATTTAAACATGGCATATGATACAATGCAATGCAAAGACAACCCCCTTTCACCTTTTGACAAAGTTACTTAGATCAAGCACATTAAGCTCACTTCGCAATCTACAAAGAGTGTTTTCATCTAGGGGTTTTGTGAAGATATCCGCCAATTGATCTTCGGTTCTAACTCCCTCTAAGGATATGTCTTTCTTGGAAACATGATCTCTAAGAAAGTGATGGCGAATATCTATGTGCTTTGTGCGAGAGTGTTGAACCGGGTTGTTAGCAAGCTTAACCGCGCTCTCATTGTCACACAACAAAGGTACCCTTTCTAGAACTACACCATAGTCTAAGAGGGTTTGTTTCATGTAAAGGATTTGTGCACAACAAGCACCCGCGGCTATGTATTCCGCCTCGGCGGTAGACAAGGCCACACTATTTTACTTCTTTGAACTCCATAAAACTAGTGATCTCCCAAGCAAATGGCACCCTCCGGATGTGCTTTTTCTATCTACTTTGCAACCCGCGTAATCCGAATCGGAATACCCAACGAGTTGGAAGTTAGCTCCTTTGGGATACCAAAGGCCAATGCTTGGGGTGTGCTTTAGGTACCTAAGGATTCTCTTCACCGCTATGAGATGTGATTCCCTAGGATCGGCTTGAAAGCGAGCACACATGCACACACTAAACATGATGTCGGGCCTAGATGCGGTCAAATATAACAAGCTACCAATCATAGAACAGTAGAGAGTTTGGTCAACCGGGTTACCTCCCACATCTAGGTCGAGATGTCCATTTGTTGGCATTGAAGTCTTGATAGGCTTGCAATCATCCATGTTGAAGCGCTTGAGGAGGTCTTTTGTATACTTTTCTTGAGATATGAAAGTCCCCTCCTTCAATTGCTTGACTTGGAATCCTAGGAAGAATGTGAGCTCTCCAATCATGGAAATTTTGAACTCCTTCAACATCAAGTCACCAAATTCCTTGCAATAGGCTTCATTTGTTGACCCAAAGATGATATCATCAACGTAGACTTGACAAATGAAGATCTCTCCATCAAGCTTCTTGGTGAATAGTGTGGTGTCGACCTTCCCAATGGTGAAGCCCTTCTCAATGAGGAAGTCCCGGAGGTGCTCGTACCATGCTCTTGGGGCTTGCTTGAGCCCATATAGCGCCTTGGACAACCTATAAACATGATTAGGATATCTAGGGTCTTCAAACCCGGGAGGTTGATCAACATAGACTAGTTCATTTATAAAGCCATTTAAAAATGCACTTTTCACATCCATTTGATATAATTTAATGTCATGATGTGATGCATATGCAAGGAGGATACGAATGGCTTCGAGTCTTGCAACCGGTGCAAAGGTCTCTCCAAAATCCAAGCCTTCAACTTGAGAGAACCCCTTTGCAACTAGCCTTGCCTTGTTTCTAACAACCTTGCCTTGATCATCTTGCTTGTTTCTAAACACCCATTTTGTTCCAATGACTCTTGCGTCTTTGAGTCGCTCTTCAAGTGTTCAAACTTGGTTGCGGGTGAAGTTGTTTAATTCTTCATGCATAGCATTCACCCAATCCGAATCACCTAGAGCTTCATCTACAATGGTAGGCTCAACAAGAGACACAAAGGAGTGATGTTCAATGAATAAAGCAAGTTTTTGAGATCGAGTCATTACACCCCTTGTTGGACTCCCTATGATGAGTTATTGAGGATGAGCTTGTAGTAGAGGAGTAGTCCTTTGATCAACCACTTGAGGGGCCACTTGTGGAGCATCAACATCTTGAGCTTGTACCACCATTTGATCATGGGAGACATGAGTATCTTCAAATGGATCCCTCCCATCTTTGTCATCAACATGTGGTACATTGGATGAGGATGGCTTGTCAATGACTTGCACATCATCATCATCATCTTTAGGCTTGATGGCTCCAACCGGCATATTCTTCATTGCTTCCCTCAATGGTTCATCACCTACATCATCAAGATTTTCATGCTCTCCTTGAGAGCCATTAGATTCATCGAATTCCACATCATATGTTTCTTCTACCATCCCGGTGGCATGGTTGAATACTTGATATGCTTTGGACTTCAATGAGTAACCAACAAGAAAACCAATATCGCATCGACGTTGAAACTTCCCTAGGTGTTGGCGCTTCTTGTAGATGTAGCATTTGCACCCAAACACTCTAAAGAATGATATATCCGACTTCTTGTTGTTGAGTAGCTCATAGGGGGTCTTGCCAAGGAGACGATGTGGGAACAACCGGTTTGATGCATAGCAAGCGGTGTTGATTGCTTCCGCCCAAAATCTTTCCGGTGTAGTGTACTCATCTAGCATTGTTCTTGCTAGGGTGATTAGTGTCCGGTTCTTCCTCTCAACTACCCCATTTTGTTGTGGTGTATATGTTGCAGAGACTTCATGCTTGATCCCAACTTCATCACAATACTCTTCAATGTGGGTGTTGTCGAACTCTCTTCCATTGTCACTTCTTATCTTCTTGATTTTCAAGTCAAACTCATTTTGGGCTCTCTTGGCAAACTTCTTGAAAGAAGGGGTTCCTTCGGATTTGTCATGAAGAAAGAATACCCAAGTGTATCTTGAATAGTCATCAACAATCACTAGGCAATAGAGATTTCCACCCAAGCTAGCATATGTTGTTGGCCCAAATAGATCCATGTGAAGTAGCTCTAACTCTCTTGATGTTGATACAAAGGCTTTGGTTGGATGTGTATTTGCAACTTGCTTGTCGGCTTGACATGCACTACACAATTTGTCCTTCTCAAACTTGACATCCTTCAAGCCTCTAACCAAATCCTTCTTCAATAGCTTGTTGAGAGTGTTCATTCCCACATGAGCCAATCTTCTATGCCATAGCCAACCAAGAGATTGCTTAGTGAACAAACATGTCTTCAAGTTGGCATCTTCGGAGGTGAAATCCACTAGATAGAGATTGTTGTATCTAAAGCCCTTGAATATCACTTGTGTATCATCTTTCTTTGTCACAACCACTTCCTTGTCGGTGAACAAACATTGAAAGCCAAGATCACAAAGTTGCCCAACGGATAGCAAGTTGAAGCTCAATGATGCAACTAGAAGTACATTGGAGATGGTATGATCATTTGATATTGCCACTTTGCCCAATCCCTTGACATTGCCCTTTGAATTGTCACCAAATGTTATCTTTTCTTGGTCATCAACATTCTCTTCTAGTGAGGTGAACATCCGGGGATCGCCGGTCATATGTTGAGTGCAACCACTATCAATTACCCAATGAGATCCACCGGTCTTGTAGTTCACCTACACACACAAGAAATCAAGCTTGAGCTTTTGGGACCCAAACTTGTTGTGGTCCCTTAACCTTCTCTACTAGTGACTTTGCAACCCAAATTTGCTTTGGCCTATTCTTGACCTTCTCTACTAGTGACTTTGCAACCCAAATTTGCTTTGGCCTATTCTTGTTAGGAGGCCCCATGAACATGACTTTCATCTTGCCACTAGAGTCTTGTCTAAGCATGTAGTGAGCATTGAAAGCAAAAGGCCTAGCATGCTTGGGCAAGGGTGTAGGTTTAGGCTCTTCGCAATCATGAGCAAAGTGTCCTTCCTTTCCACACTCATAGCATCTTCCAATCTTCTTCTTTGGCTTAGTGATGCTTTTGCGTTGCTTCATCTTCTCTTCAAGGAAGCCAATGCTATTTCTATTAGTCTTCATTACAGTGTTCATGAGAAGCTCACTTTGAAGACATTGCCCCTTGGTGAATTTCTTCAACCCAGTGGTGAGGTGCTCCTTCTCTTTCTTGAGCTTGTCATTCTCTTGTTGGAGCTCTAATTGAGATGGTGTCATCTTGTAGTCCCTCTCCATCTTCAATCTCTTGTTCTCTTCTTTTAGCATGTCTAGCTCAAGTGACATGTTATAGTTATCATCTTGGGTCTCAACAATGACTTGCTTTGTGGTTGCAAGCTTCTCTAGATCAATCTTGAGCTTTGCATTCTCATTCTTGATCTTGACATAATCATCATAATGATCGGCCACAACCACACTCTTGCCCGTGCCACTAGCTCTTTGCTCATCATGCTCACTAACCAAGTCCTCACAAGATGTTGCTATGTCACACTTAACAACAAGGTTAGGAGCATCATGTGTCTCATGTGAAAGCATATCATAAGTAATGGTGAGAGCATCATAGTCAACTTTCACTTGAGTGTATTGTTCTTTGAGCAAAGTATAACTAGTGGTAAAGTCACTATGCATCTTATCAAGTTTTTCATTTTTAGCTTTGAGCTCCTTGTTAGAGGACTTGAGCTCCTTGATGGATGATGCCATAGTAGCAAGATCATCTTTTAACTCATCACTAGCATGAACATCATGATCATATTTCTCAACAAGAGATTTATTTTCATCAACAAGCTTTTCATTTTTAGCTCTAGTCTTTCTTATGATTTTAGAGTAGTCATTTAGCAATTTAACAAGCTCATCATAAGTGGGTGCCTCAAATTCACCATCACTATCACTATCACTAGAGTCATCACCGCTTTGTACCTTTCGATCACCTTTAGCCATGAGGCATAGGTGTGTAGATGATGATGGTGATGGTGGTGGTGGTGGTGTAGAGGAGCCAATGACTAGAGCGGCCACCTTCTCCTTCTCATCATCACTATCTTCACCGGATGAGCCACCGGAGGAGTCAATGTCGGTGAGCCAATCACCAACAATGTATGCTTTACCACCTTTCTTGTGGTATTGCTTCTTCTTGCCATCTTTCTTCTTGTAGGGCTTGTCATTCTTCTTCTCATCTTCACTTGATGAGTCATACTTCTTGCCCTTGTTCTTGTTCTTGTTCTTGTAGTTGTCCTTCTTGGGCTTGGTGCATTGATGAGCAAGATGGCCAAGCTCACCGCAATTGTAGCAATCCATTTCGGAGATTGGCCTCCTCTTGCTACTTGTGAAGAACTTCTTCTTTCTTGAGTCAAAGTTGACTCCATTCTTGTGAAGCTTCTTCAACATCTTGGTGGTCCTTCTCACCATGAGAGCGATGTTGGAATCATCCTCTTCATCACTTGAGCTCTCATGATGCACCTCAATAGCCTTGGACTTGACCTTCTTGTCATGGCTTGCTTTGAAGGCCAAGTCCTTCTTCTTGTCGGTGGAGGATCCACCACTTGGTGTGATGTGCATGTACATCTCATGCGCATTGATCTTTCCCAAGATTTGAGTTGGTGTAGCGGTGGAAAGATCACTTTGATGTAGCACCGTCACAATGTGTCCATACTTCTCAATTGGAAGGACACAAAGAATCTTCCTCACAACATCGGATGGTTGCATTTGTGTGAGACCAAGTCCTTTGAGTTCTTCTACAAGAACATTCAAGCGTGAGTACATTTCATTTGCACTTTCATTAGCATGCATATCAAATGAATGAAGCTTTTGCATAACTAAATGATATCTCTCTTCACGCTCACTCTTGGTCCCCTCATGGAGAGCACAAATGTTATCCCATAGATCATGGGCATTCTTGTGGTTTCAGATACGGTTAAACACATCCTTGCAAATGCCTCTAAAAAGAATGTTTTGGCCTTTGCATTCCACTTCTCATTTTCTTCCTCATGTGGCGTGAGGCTAGTGCCCTCCTTGGGTTTGGGGAACCCAGTTATGGCGGCATCGCGGCATTTCACATCAACCGCTTCTAGGTACGACTCCATACGGATTTTCTAATATGGAAAGTCATCTCCCTCGAACATGGGAGGTGGTCCATCACCTCCGGACATCTTAACTCTAGGCGGTTAAGCCTAAATCGAGAGCACGAGGCTCTAATACCAATTGAAAGGATCAATATGCCCAAGAGGGGGGGGTGAATTGGGTTTTTCTAAAACTTCTTGCAAGAATAAAACCTATCAAGCCCCAATTAACCCCCTAGTGCCTAGAAGTGTGTTTCTCTTTATTCTACCGCACAAAAGATCAAGTCTATGTCACTCCTACTCTGGAAAAGCAATCCAATATAGAATGAACAACAAGTAGTAATGCGAAATTGAATTGCTTGAAAGTAAATGCGTAGGTAAAGGAGTAGAGATGACACGACGATTTTTTTGCCGAGGTATCGAGGTGTCGGCACACCCCCTAGTCCTCGTTGGAGCACCCGCGCAAGGGTATCGCTCCCCCTTGATCCGCGCAAGGATCAAGTGCTCACTACGAGCTGATTCTTCGCCACTCCGGCCCGGTGAATCGCTCGCTACCGGTCACAACTTGACTTGGGTCATCCACAATGCCTCCGGATGATCACCAAGCTCTCCGATCGTCACCAAGTCGTCTAGGTGATGCTGATCACCAAGAGTAACAAGCTAGAACTCTCACTTGACCAACACAAGGCCAAAGAGATGGATGGATGCACACTTGCTACTCAATTCTCACTAGGAGGTGTCTAATTCTCACAATTAGCAAATCACTCAACCTCACTAGGGCTCTTGCACTCACTCACACTCACAATGTGTTTCTCAGCAGATGGAAGTGGAAAGAACACTCAAATGGATGGAGGGAAGAAGTATATATACTCCCCCAACCAGCCATCCAAAAACAGGACAAGACATGGTTTCTGCGGGGGCATCAGACGCTCCGATGCCTAGCATCGGACGCTCCGATGACCTCGACCAACGGTCGACTGTACCCTCTTGTCAGACCTGTTAAAGGGAAGCGTCCGATGCCACAACATCGGACGCGTCCGATGTGGATTTACCCTCGCTGGAACCTCTCTGCATGCCCATCGGACGCTGGCCCTCAGCGTCCGATGCCTGCGTCCGATGCGGCCTCAAGTTCACGCGCACGTGAACAGTGGCATGGGCGCGTTCGATGTGAACACATCGGCGCATCCGATGCCACGCACCAGACTAAACCCTAGTCGGGGTGAGCATCGGACCCTGGCCCTCAGCGTCCGATGCCTGCGTCTGATGTGGCCTCAAGTTCACGCGCACGTGAACAGTGGCATGGGCGCGGTCGATGTGAACACATCGGCGTGTCTGATGCCACGCACCAGACTAAACCCTAGTCGGGGTGAGCATCGGACGCGTCCGATGCCCACCTGGCCAGCGTCCGATGCCCATAACAGGGGCAGACTCAACCCGGATCGCGACGCGGCCAAAACGACTTTTGATCCTCTCGACTTAAGGCATCTCTCTGAGCTACCTAGGGCTATGAAATAACAAGTGTGCACCACACCTACCTCAATAGACTCATCTAGGTCAAGCTACTGATTCACGCTCTCCTTTATAGTACGGCCAAAGGAAAAAACAAAGACCTAAGACTACCTGAGTGTCCTCCAACACCATTTGACACTTAGCCTAGTCTACCACCGTCTTCGTCGTCCATCCTTTGAAAACCGAAACGATATCCATCGCCAGGGGACATGAACTCCATATGCCCGTATCGTCGCTATTACCGTGACCTAACTCAATCATGTTTCTGCAAAACACACGTTAGTCACAGTAATCTTGTGTTTCATCCAATCACCGAAACCACTAGGGGCCAAGATGTGTTCACCAGTCTCTACGCCACTGAATCCACATGACAAGTTGTCTCGTAATTTAGGCACTACTCTCAGTGATACTGATGCCTCCTTGTATCGCAGTGTTGTTGGAGCTCTCCAATATCTAACCTTGACTCGGCCGGACATTTCCTTTGCTGTTAACAAGGTTTGCCGGTTCCTGTCCAGACCCACAGATGTTCATTGGGAGGCTGTCAAACGAATTTTGCGGTATGTCAAAGGAACAGTTGATCACGGCTTGCGACTCCGGCGCTCCAACTCTTCACTTCTGAGTGTCTTCACTGATTCTGATTGGGCGGGATGTGTTGATGATCGCCGTTCAACAGGTGGCTTTGCTGTCTTCTTTGGTCCTATCCTCATTTCCTGGAGTGCCCGTAAGCAACCCACTGTGTCCCGCTCATCCACAGAAGCAGAATATAAGGCTCTCGCAAATGGCACAACTGAAGTTGTTTGGATTCAGTCTCTTCTCAAAGAACTGCACATCTATCAGCCTCGTGCCCCTGTTCTGTGGTGCGACAATCTTGGTGCCACGTATTTGAGCTCAAATCCGGTGTTCCATGCCCGCACCAAACATATTGAAGTGGATTTTCACTTTGTCCGCGAGAAGGTTGCCCTTGGTACTCTTGATGTTCGGATCATTTCTTCTAGTGATCAAATTGCTGACATTTTTACCAAACCTGCCACCAAGCAGATGCTGCAACATTCACGTTCCAATCTCAACCTTGTGGCCACTGGTTGACATTGAGGGGGGCTGTTAAGCAAGGCAGTTGTCGCATATCTGGCAATGCCTGATATTACGATATTAGTGATTTGTGATTGTTCCATATTTAGTAGTTGATCAATCAGTGTAATTCTATGATTGTAATCTTGTGATTCTTTCTGTAATTGTCACCTGATGTAATACAAATACAGGCCAACCCCCATTGGGTTGAGTACGGCCAATTACTCATCCTACAGAGGACTATAATTTCTGGTATTCGAGTTGAGGCCTTGAAGCAGTAAGAAAAAAAAGGGGTTGATAACCCTCTGCGGGTCATGGAAACTGACACCGTTATCGATCGAAGGCGGTTAGCGCTAGAGTATATAGGAAGAAGAACAGGACTAACACTAGTTGATAAGGCTGACAAGCAAGCTTTGCACTAGTATCCATACATATGCATCGAGTAAGTAAGCAGGCTCAAAAGCAAGAGCTTCCAGACCCTTCCAGTGGTGGCATGTTCCATAACAGGATAGAGCTCTCAGAGCCCCATCCGTCCCCAGTGCTCTTTGTCAGGCCCATCTCCTTTTGCACCGTCCTTACTCCACTACTACACGCTCTAACAAGCTACCAAGAGCACCACTCCGAAATTCAGCCGTCCAATGCCCACACCACCACAAGTTCCGTGCCACCGATAAGCCAAGCACTATTTCTATTTCTGAAACCCTGCTTTTGTTTGAGTCCTATAAATGCCACAGCTTGCTGCGTCTCGAGAAGCAGCAAAGTCCAGGAGTACGTTGAAAGGAGGAGCTACATAGCAATATATACTCCTCTCCTCTGAACATACAGCTGAATCCACAGATAAAGGAACACAATATATACAGGTGCGCATTGTAGTTCCGGCTTCTCCTAGAGGAATTCTAGGATGATGTCTCGACACCCGATCATGACCGTTTTCCTTGGCATCACCGTCACCGTGCTTGCTGCCCTTGCTCTCACATCAGAGGGCCGCATCTCTCGAAAGGACCTGGGCATCGACCTCGGCGGCGGCAGCGGCGCAGGCATTGGGATCGGTACTGGGATTAGCATCGGCATAGGTGGTGGTGCCGGTGGCTCTGGCTCTGGCTCAGCGTCCGGGTCAGGGTCGGGCTCTGGCTCGGCCTCAGGTTCCGGGTCCGGTGCCGGTTCATCGGCGGGATCCGGTGCGGGGTCAGGTGCTGGCTCTGGTGCAGGATCGTATGCTGGATCCGGCGCCGGCTCTGGTGCTGGTTCCGGCGCCGGTTCGGGTTCAGGTTCAGGTTATGGTCAAGGGCAAGGTGGTGGTGCAGGTGAAGGCCACGGCCAAGGATCTGGGTATGGCGAAGGGCATGGGTCGGGCCAGGGCCAGGGTTCCGGGTCGGGCTCGGGATACGGTCAGGGAAGTGGCTCCGGTCGAGGATCTGGATATGGCGAAGGTTACGGCTCCGGTCGGGGATCTGGATATGGCGAAGGATCAGGATCCGGCTACGGTGAAGGTTATGGCTCCGGATATGGCTCGGGCTCCGGTCATGGCCAAGGCTCTGGATACGGTGAGGGTTCAGGTTCAGGAAGTGGGTACGGAGAAGGTACAGGCTCAGGCTACGGCGAGGGGCACGGCTCCGGATACGGCTCTGGTTCTGGAAATGGCAAATAATTATAAAGACGGTGAACAACGGCTCGCTCACTGGTGTGTGTTTGCTTCTGCATGGTTCTCTGAACTCTGGTGTCCTCTTTCTTTGTATCCGTTTATACATAAATAAGAACACGCGACAAACTATGGACAAAGAATTGCGTACGCTCTTGTTCACCATACATGTAAAAACTGAGCATTGTCCTCAAAGCATTTCCCATAAATACGTCAATCTCAGTACAGAGTTTTTTTTTTTAAAAGAAAAACTCAATATAGAGTTGCAGATGCCTGATGGTAGACATCTCAGCAGAATGCAAATTATTAATAATGACATTCAACTTTTCCCTTGTGCTGCAGAGCAACCTCTCATCTCCTTCCTTTGGGAACCAAACCAATATATTTGGCAATGTCTAACTTTTCCCAGTCGTAATTCAGAATTTCAGACAGCACCTGTGTCTTGGGAACATTTCTGTAACAGGCAACAGCCTCTGTTGTCTCCTCACGAGCTTTATCGTCTGATGAAGCCATTTTGTCAATGCCAGCAACGTGGGCATCATAAAACTCTTTCATTTGGTGACCCCATGCAGGGCTTTCAAGCTCATGTTTAATATGAATACTGAGCGAGGGAAACATGTCTTTGCTATATACTTTGAACAAAGGTTCTCTAAAACTCATCTTTCCTTTAGCAACTCGCTTTCAAATCTCAAAATAGAGACCATCCAATCAATCGCTTGTGAGAATGACCAGACTCCATGCAGGGGCTACCGATATGTTCCCTGAAACCGTAGCTAACTAGATGGGCCTTTGCGGCAATCTCCAGCGCTTGATGGGCCTGTGCGGCTGTGCCCTCGCACCCTAGGGGCCAAGGCCTAACCAGGCTAAGTGATGGGCCTGGCCTGCCGCTAACCAAACGACCCAGTCCGCTGTGCCACATCTCCTATCCCTAAGTTTCGAAGCCCAGACGGCGTCGCCCCTCGCCCCTCGCCTATGGTGCGGCCCGAGACGCCGGTCGTCTACGTCTTCAACCTCCGGTTCTTCGCTCGTCAACCGTGGGGGAGAGAGAGACGTACGTAGTAAGTGAACTGCGCAGGCAGTTATCACTTTGGGGATTCCACTTCCCTGCCCTATCCCGCCCGCGCACTGCCGCTCGCCATTTGGAAGTTGTCAGTTTGTCACTACTCACTACTCACCATTCACCAACCACCCCGTCCATCGCTTCCCTTCTCGGCTATCCCCGGCAACACGACGAAGGGCTACCGCGCGCCTTCCGCGAGGCCGGGAACCAAACGATCACTGCACGGAGCCATGGCCAACACCGCCGCGGCATCCCGGCGCTCAGCCCTGTCGTCGTCGCCGCCGCCGCTCTCTCTTCTTCTCTGCGTGTCGCTGCTGATGCTCTCCTCCACGCTGCAGCAACCGCCTTCCGCCCACGCGCAGCAGCAAGCAGTGCAAGCCCCCGACCCGGCCTTCATGTTCGGCTGGCTCAACAACAAGTGGGCGTACACGGCCGGCGACACCGCGGCCATCCAGGTCATGTCCCTGGACCCCCGTGCCGCCGCGGCCGTCCGCGCCTTGCTGTCCTTCTCGCTGTCGGTGAACGGCAAGGAGGGCAACAGCAGGTACGTCACGGACGTGGCCGCGAACATCGGCGCCGACGACCCGAACGCCTGGACCGTCTCCTTCGTGCCCCTGCGCGCCGGGAACTTCGCCGCGCTCGTCGGCGAGAAGCGGTTCGTCGCCGCCGAGTGGCCGCTCACGTTCACGGTCGCCGCGGCCGGCGTGCACCCGTCCGCGTCGCGCGCGTCGTGGACGTTCCCCGGCCGCCGCGTCGTCGCCGGGTCCAGGGCGTACCTGTCCATCTCCCCCCGGGACGCCTTCGGCAACGGCATCGCGCGCGGCGCCGACATGCCGGGCTACTTCAGGGTGTCGGGCTCCTACCTCGACGGGTCGGCCGTCAAGTTCTGGGATTTTTACTACAACGGGTGGACGGAGGATGGACGCATCGGCGTCGAGTTCAGGTCAAGTGTTACAGGCGACTTGTTGGTGCATGTTTACGGGGATGATAGGGAGCTGCGTGATTCGCCGCTAATGCTCACAGTGAGTCCAGGTTAGAGAAGAAGTTATTATTCTTGATTGGATACTACAAAAAAAAATTAGGCCTTCTACGACGATTAGAGGGTTTTCTGTTGTCATAGAAGGCCCGACACTAAAGACCTTTTGTGACAATTACAAGCTATTTTTATGACAATTTGTGATCTACGACAATTGTAATTGTCACAAAAACTGTTATAGATAAAAAATTGTCATAAAAATAGTCACAAAAGGTCCTTAGTGATGGGCCTTGTATGACAACAGAAAACCCTCTAATCGTTGTAGAAGGCCTCATTTTTTTTTAGCTCAAAACAACCTGTGAACGGCTTTGTGCATGCGTCCATGTTGAATGCTGATGCAGAGACGGGATAGTTTCATTTAGAATCTTGGTCTTCTTCCAGCAAAGTTCTTCTTCATTTGTTTCATAAGATACTATTTCATTGGTCTAATGCTTCTCCTAATTTTGTGTTAAGTAGCATCAATTTAATGTGCAAGCACATAACCAGTGATATTTTTTATTACAAAAGCATAGGAATATAAATAAAGTCTGTGTTTCATCTTCTAATAATGGATAGATAGATAAATAATATGTTGTAGGAAGATATGCATTTTTGTGAAAATGTCAATAATTCGTCGATATATATATTTTACATATGCCAGGTGTCCTTAACATAGCAGTAAGCACATGCAGCTGGAAGCATGGAGTCAATACTTTGCAGCTGTCTTCCAAGCTGGAGATATTCATATATCAGAGAGACTCCTATGGAAATATGGTTCCGGACATTCATCCATTCGATGCTCAAGTAGTTGATAAAGCCACAAATTTGTCCATCCCAATAGTAGATCTCGCGATGGAAGCAGTAGCTGATGGAGTGCAGCTCCTATCTTTTAATGTTGTAAAGCCTGGACAATTTTCTCTCACAATTTTTGATGCTCAACTGGATGAAAGGGTTTCCAACACTGTGCACATGTTTGATGTTTTTGTAGGTATGCAGATGCAACTGTACTCTAAAGTTTGCTCATCAAGATGCTCGGTTCCTAATTATGCCTGATTTTGCTATGTTGCTGCTTTCAGGATATTGTGATGGATCAAACAGTTTTGCAAATGGGTCTGGTTTGGCAAATTCTACTGCTGGCTCAACGTCATCATTTTCTGTTTTCTTGGAGGATCACTACAAAATCTCTTCTCCAGTTGAAATCGCAAGGTTGCAAGTGAAGATTTTGGGTAAAAATGCCACATCTTACGCAGACCCGATCATAACACCCGCAAGAGAACCAGATGGTAATGTTGTGTGTTCATTTAGCTGTTTAGCCTTCTTTTGATCCTATTTTTTTTTTTAAAAAAATACTCCTCTTTTTTTAATGAATCCTAAAACTCTTTTTGGTTTGAATGTTGAATAAATTCACTGAGACGATATCTAATGAAGGAGAAAGTTCTATCAATTTCAGGACCTGCTGGCCATCAGGAGGCAAGTACTCTGTTCTTCTGCTTAATTTTAGTCGGTACAGATAAGTGGCATGATCCCTGAAATTCTATGTTATCAGATCATTGCTGGGAATTCAAATGTGCAAACCAGTAAATTTAGTGTTTCATATACTCCTCAAATTGCTGGGGAGTATGAAATTTGGGTACTGTGTGGGAACATAGTGCTAAATGGTGGAAATCCATATGCCATGACAGTTTTGCCAGGTCTGTTAGCTTTGTTATGTGCCTTTTTTTATCAAACTTTCACATTCATGTAATGCATGAATTCACTGCCATATAGTAATGCAAATGTAATTCTTGCACTCTCATACATTTGTGCTATTTCACATGTAATGTATGTAGTATGATGATCCAAATGGATTATATTCAAGTGAAATATCAAATCAAACAAACTGAAAGTTGAAATGATTCATAATTTTCATGAATCCCAATGAGAAATTGTTCAGTGATTCGAATAAAGGACAGTCGCCTTAAAACGAACCAACTATTTACGCAGCTCGCATACAACTAACTAATGAGCGGCTTCCATCTAATACAGATTGATCCCTAACTTCCTTCCTGTACCGTAACCTGCCCTTTTTGTAGGTCCGATCAATATGTCTTTATCAAGTGTTATCAAGTTTGATCCTAAAGTAAAATTGTCAGTTGAAAATGAAGTTGTCGTTCGACTTGTTGACTCATTCATGAACCTGGTGGTGTCTCTCAAGTCAAAACTGAAATTTCAGCTAGCATCTGCAAGTATCACAACCCCTGCGAGTACCACGAGTTTTGTGGCAAAAGAATTTGTCGACAACAGAGATGGAACATATACTGCTCATTATGTGGCAGGGGGCCTTGGTTCATATGGCATATGTGTTCTTTATGAGGATAAACAGCTGGCTCCATGTCCATTCGAAGTCACTGTTCTTGCAGGTAATTTTCTGTCAGTCCAGAAAGGTTCAACACGTAAAAGAAAGATTTTTTTGAGAGGAATAAATAAAAAAAAGAAAGAAATTGGTCACATGAGATACATAATTAAGCTCTAGTTGACAGAAGATTAATTGTCTTGTTATATACTGAAATGTTTTGACCATTCCCAATTTCGCTGCTTGTTTGTCGAGTGACTCTGATGAACTGTATCTCTTTGCAGACGAATTCTTTTCAGATGTTAAAAATGATACCATTTCATTGTGGGAGGATGAATCTATTTCCTTTGATGTATTGTCAAATGACCGCATTGCAGGAAGTAAAGCCGAAATAGCTAACTCATCTTCTGTAAGTTAATGACATTAAATATGAGATTCTTAAAAAAATTCCACCTCATAGTGAAGATCCCTTCTCTTTGTTATACTGTTGATTTTGGTAGTATATATCATTATCGAACAGTTTTACTACATGTTGCTTCGAAAACAAAGGAACTTGTGGCAGAAAAACATTATATTGCAACTAATTTCAATTTATTTATAATACTATTCTTGAATACTTTGACCGGAGAAACTTGCGAGTTCTTTTCTTCTAGATAAGCACCCAGCCCGGTATTTATGACAAATACTCAGCTTAATACTGATGTCAGATAGGAAATAGGAAGCTATAACATGAACAAAAATCTCAAGCATAGTTTTTTCGAGAACGTGCATTGCAAGTGTTTGGTAAGAGGAGTTAGAAGGAAATATCAAGCATAATGTACCCTAGTACAAAATTTTCTACGGAGTATCTATTACTTTATTGATTCTCTCATTACTTCACATTCTGACTTAATGGTATCCCTTTTCTCTGAAGCCACTTCATGGGTCAGTCCTGCAATTCGGCAAAACCTACCGTTACACACCATTCGAAGGATTCTTTGGGAATGACTCGTTCTCGTATACAGTATGTGATGAGCATAACAATGTCGTCACTGCAACAGTCTTCATATCTGTTCTCTGCAGACCGCCTCAATTCATATCTTTGCCCGAGAAGTTGCATGTTACTGAAGATACAATCAGCCCACTATTTGGGTAAGCCATAATGTCTTCTACCTATGTATTCATAATTTCATACTTGTACTTATTGTTATTTTTATCAATACTATTTGGGTAAGCCGCTATTTGACCTCTTTTGCTCTCTTTCTAAAGTAATCAAATATGTGTATGTTTTTTTGCAGTAGATTTCCGGGGATGAAAATGGTGTATTCAGACCCAACAGAAAATATATCTGTTACAGTGACAGCACAGTCCGGGAGTGTGTTTTTTGATCCAGTGCGAATTAAACTTCAGCAGCTATCAGATGATGTACTTTCAATCAGCAGCAGAGGTAGAGGTGGCAAAGACCTGATGTTACAAGGAACGATACAAGTGGTAAATGATGCACTACAATTTCTGCTGTACAGTGGGTACTAATCAAGATTCTGACTCTCCCTGGTCTTGTACAAGCCCTACCTTTTACAAAGATCTTGCTAGTCATTTTGCATATGGTAACCATGCATATCAATATGTGCAGAGACCAAGACTTCCACGGAGATGATGTTATATCTCTACATGCCTCGAGCAGAAATGGTGTACGAAGAACTCAGTTCCCAACCTTCGTTGAACCAATCAATGATCCTCCAATAATACTTGCCCCAAGTTCAATTTTCTTAAGTGGGAACGAATCAAAGGAAGGATATAAAATATTTGATAAGCACAGGGATACATTTGAATTTTCCATTGTTGAACCTGATCTCCACAATTTCCCAGGTACTACTACTATATATGAATTATAGACCTTTTATGATATGAATATAGACTGCTCATGGTGTTGTTTATGCACTATCTGAAAGACTGTCACTGATGTAGACTGACAGATTTTATCTTGCAGGGAACAAGTCTTCCTTTTTTCTGGTGCTCTCGCTAGAAGTCTTGGAGGGAACGTTAGCCACCACCTTGCCGTCCAGTGCCATCGCCACTGCATCGATGAAGAGTGAAGGCGTTAACGGTTGGCAGACGCTTCAGGCATATGTGACCATCGCGAATCACTTCGTACTGAAAGCAACTGCCATCAGGTTCCATGGAAGCGTCCAGGACTGCAACAATGCACTGCAGCAGTTGCATTACCAAGTAAATCCCGAATCCTTGTTCATTTTACCACATGGCTTGCATTTTTTACAGCAGATATGGCTTTCTCTTACAGGGTCCAAGGCATGGAACAACGTTGTCCATCACTGTAAACGACCAGGGAAACCATGGATGCTATCCTGACTGTCCAGAGAGAATGACGGTGCCGCTTTCCACTGCCAAGACTATCCGTCTAGTTCCAGTCATCATCAAAACAAAACATGTGAACTCAAGGCGAGCTATCTGTAAGTACAAGAACAGATGGTATTCCTGGGCAGAAAACTGAAATTCCATATAGTTTGGAGCTCATTTTGATTCTGTGCTTGCGGTTATTTTCAGTGTTTCGATGGTTGGCACCAGTCGGGATCGTGATAATGCTATGCTTTGGATGCATTCTGATGTGTTACCTATGCAAATGCATGAGAGCTTTAAAGAGTGAGCGAAGGTACAAAATCTATAGTAAAATTCGCACAACGGAGCAGACCCCATTTCGCCAGCATGTGAGCGTGTTACTCTCTGAAACTTTAATAAAGCAAGCAGGGTGGTCTGAACAGCCATCATTTTGACCTTTTGCCATCCTTGCTTTCTGATAGTTCGTTTTTTTTCTGTGTTTTGTTCTTCTGGAAAAAGATGGGTGCTTCACCGTCACAATGCGAGGACGTTGAATATTGCCCTGCTACTTCAACTGTGCCCCAGCTTGGTGCAAGCAGATCAAGTCTTCGTCAGAGGTAAGCTTTATTCGCTACGAATTCACATGTTTCTGTCGTGAATTTTAGCGTCAACACAACACAGAACTCCAAATGCTGCAATTTGCATTCAGCGTGCATAACCAAAACCAGATAAATTTTAATAACAATTTAAATACAAAACCACCGTCAGCGAAGAATCAAAATATTATATTTTCTGTGGGTAATTGACATTGTTCTCGATATTCCAGGTCTCCACGATCATGCAAGCAAGAATTGGAACTCCAGCCAGTCTCTGGGACCACAAACAACAGAAATGAAGATAGCCTTCCTGTTACAGACAAGGACAAATAGGCATTTTATAATTTACCCATCGTCCGAACCCCAAAATATCTTCTGCTCATCCCAAAAAAAAAATTGTCGGATGCCACTGAACGAGTTTTCAGTTAATATAAGAGTGCAGCAAAGAGTGTAGCAGAATGTGAATAAAATGGGGGAAACGTGTGTAACTGTTTTATTGACAGCCATTACAGATGGTTAGGGTTTCATGGGAACACAAGCATGCGGCTTCTCAATCTCAGATGCTTCCTTTTTCTTTGAAACGGCAGACCTAAGATTCATCATACAGGCAAAAGAGTTGGTCAACTGCTCACGTGACTGACATTTCCGTGGCAAGTCAGCAGAATGACTGCTAACTTGCTGCTTGGTCTGCTGGATTGATGCATCATCTGGTGCTTCAATCATAGAATGCAAGCAAATGCAGCGGCAGTCCACAATCCATTACGTGGTTTGGCACAGGAACCATAATGAGGTACTACGGCTTGGCTCTCCACCAAAATACAGAGAGTAAACTAGGAGGTACTGAACAGGCTTGCTGGGACCTACAACATGGAATGTCCAAATCATTACCCCAAATCAATAATGTAATATATCAGCATTAGTTCACATAATAACTGTTAGAAAAACCACGAAAACTATGACAGTAGTTACGATTATTTGACAAGTCAAACTACCTTAGCATTGTGTGGCATGATCTTTATGTCATGAGGTGGATGAAGCCAAGATTCAGGGGCATATGATAAGAAGTTTTCGAGCTTGCTTGTGTAAATATCGGCGTATTGATGAATGTGATAGGCAAATGCTGATTCCCTTCCGGTGTCTGTAAGAAATGTTGCACCATAAGAGCTATTGAACAAATCTCGCATCCCAGATCGGCATTGTCGTCTTTCTGCATTCAACTCATCGAGCAATGCTCTATAGACTTGGCCTTTCTCGGTGCTAACCACAGTTGCGTGGACTTTCCCGAGTAGATCATGTATTATACTCAATTTTGCCTGCAATGCAAGATTTATCGAGTAAATTGGTCAGCATCCATGTGGATGAAAATTCATGAACTAACTGCATACATGATGAGAGGAACCAATCATATGTATCAAATACAAAAGGTAAATGCCATCAGTGTATCTGTAGATCAATTCATGGGGCAACTGATTGCCCATGTCATGTTAGATTTTGCATACCAGGAGGATAGAGCCTATGATTTACCAACCCAAGTGTCATACAGCACTTCTCAAAAGAAATAACATCAGCAAGAAGTGCCTACTGACTAAGTGAGTCGCCTGAACCAAATCCTGCGAGTAGACGGTGAGCCTTTCAAAGTGTATCAAACCAATAGTAGCATGAGCAGTTTCCTTCTTGCAGTCCCAATCTTAAGAGTAGATATTTGTTACCACCTCAGGATCCAAAATTCTTGTCTTTTTGGACAACATGTCTCCAAAACATTTGAGAGATATTGGTAGTAAAAGTTCTAAAAGCTCGACGAAAACAACAAGAACTAAGGAACTAAGTACCAGCTAAGTGTAAGGGGGACAAAAATAAAGTATTATGATATCAAGCAGATGATATAGTGCACACCTGTTGGAACCGATAGCTGTCACCGTTTTGGATTTCTATTTCATCCTGAAGTGACAAAGCATGGAACATTGTCAAATCGTACAAAACATATTGTATGAAAAAATAGTGTGATAAAGTCAAGAAAAATCCAAAAGAGAAATCTTAAGGACATAAAAACAACAAATACAGTTGTGTTCATGTTCTCTAGTAGCATATCCAACAAATTCAAGATCAACATAACATAAGAGATTACTATTTTGAACATTTCAATACATTTCTCTTTATTTTGATCTATTCTTGACTCAAAATTTCTTTGGTGCCAACACTCCAATAGGATCAAGGTAACCTTAGATTGAGATATTACTAGTCAATAGGTCAAATATGAAAACGTTAAAGCAGTGGTGCTTGAATTTCATACAACAACGCCTCATATGTGTAAAAAATTGTATCTCCAGTAAAAAGAAAAGCATCTACCTCAAGTTCTCGAATTACAGCAGCTGTTCGCCAACCAGCTTTTGAAGGTCCTCTCAAATCACTCAAAAGATGATCACCAAAATATATCACCTAATAAATAGCCCCCAAAAAAACTCAGATGAGAAATTCAAATGAAATTTTCCCGAAATTTAGATTTCGGCAATCCATGTTTGTGTGAGCAAATATCAGCCAAATATATATATTCAGTCATCAGGTTACTCCAATATACTATATCAGAATACAGCAATAAGCAAGAAATATAATCAACATTCAGCAGATGAGCACAAAGGGCATGCAAATTTTTTACTACTAGCTTCCACAATCCAAATGGTATTATCAACTATATTTATTTATATAACTTGAAAAAAATATGTTATTGGATTAAGGGAGAGAGAAAAGAGTGAACTGTATCACTCGGACAGAAGACAATTGAGAACACAGAAATTGATTCTTCTTTAAGATAATTGAGAATACAGAAATTGATTCTTCTTTAAGTTCAAAATAACCAACCTCTGGGCCTCTCCACTTTGTGATCTGCAGAAATGATTTCAAACAGCCATTGTAGTATACTTGATCTGGCAGAAACTTGTCAACTGCAGTAAAAGCTAAGGTGTCCTTTTGAGTGTCATACACCCTACAATACAAGTAACCATAAAAATAGTTAGGAACTCAGGATTGAAGCAGATGTGAATATGTGATAGTGCAGAACTTAAACAATAATAATAATAAAAGGAAAAAAAATACAATAACTGGCGGCAATATAGGTCCAGGTCCTTAAGCGCCTGTACTTATTAACACTACTTTCCATTAATATTCAAAGTTTAGGAACAGACCTACACAGATACATCAGTGCAAAAAAAAAATAACAATAACATCTTAGCAAGAAGGATCCAAAATAATATTTTCTGGTTAGTAACACATAGATGCTCCACAGAACCTGAATGGGTGATCTGAGTTATAGAAAGCTGGTTTATTTGCCTGCGCAATCACAACATCAAACAGTTCCCTCCAGGAATTTCCATCAAAATGTTGGTCCTGCCCAACCAAATTGTGAAATATCATGCAGAGAATATGTAAGTAAGCAAAAATATTTTTCACGATATGTTGACATGATATTCTATTTGGAATAACTCGCCAATAAAATTACAAGAAAGACACAAGATTAATAATCAAAAGTGTCATTTATACTCCATACCAATGTCCCCTGTGTATGTAGTAGTATACAACAAACTCTTAATGAATGCCAGAAAGAAAGGAAGGATGTATGCTAAATGTTCACTTTAAGCATCAAGAATGTGTCAAGGGCTCAAGGCCAGTGCATGGAGTGGCTAGCATGTGTCAAGTGAAAACATGATTTCATATACAAGGTCAAGACAGACCTCAGAAAATAAGAAAAAAGGTTATATCAAAAAATATATATGTTATTCATGAACCAAATAGAAATCTGCTGTGGTTTAAAATCTTGCCTTTGGATGCTAAACAATATGGACAAAATATAGAAGCAGATTTAAATTCAGAAACAAAACCTCTAGCAAATAACGCATCCCTCCATCTACAAAGTAGAAAGGTGAATTAGTAAGAAGAAACAGCTTTTTCCCTTTCTCTTTAAGCATCTTCAAGAAACGGAACACCTGGCTCTGCAGGTCACAGGTAAGGCAACAGTCTTAGAGATAACATTTCAGAAAGAATGTCAGAAACAAGAAGCAGCATAAGGCTAGATCATTGATATTCAAAACTTCAGATCAAACAAATCAATAAAGTGTGCCACCTACTTTTTTTATCAGAAATTTCTGAGGCTCAGAAAGAATTTGCCTGTGAATTAAACCACTTCTGTGAACATGCTGAATCGATTGGTTTACATCCTCATATACGTAAGATGGATCAAACTCCAGTTTTGCATCTATAAAGTGCTGAACAATATCAGCAATCAGACATGCCTGTGAAGAAATGATCATCCCAAAATTAGAGTGTATTATGGCGGGAAATTAAAAAGAAGTAGCACTCGGATCATATTTCCAAAGGAATTGCAAATAGATCCACCTTTCTTTTGCTTCTAGGTCATAGATTGGTTCACTTCCCCTTCTAATTCAATACCTCTTTTCCAAGTTTCTCATATCACTTTTGGTTTCTATTTTTGTTAGGATTACCAGAGATAGGTATGAAATAGGGTGGGATGGTTGAAAAAGAAAGCCAGTTTAGTTGCACGGTATGATCTCAGAGAAATTACTTCAATTAAAAACAGTACATGATACTAAATTCAGTACATAGTAGCTCTAGTTACTAATATGTGATACAGTCATACAGCATTGTCTATAAGTGCAAAACATAGCTCCACATGGCAGGTCAGAACTACATGCATAGCTACATGCCCTTGAAGAATGATCTAACACAATAAAGTTGATATATGAATACAGAACATATAAAATCTAATTAACCTATGAACAAAGCATTAACCATATACTGGGTGATAATATAGTGATCTAGTTGACATTTCTATAAGGCAACTGATAGCTTACTATTCTGTAAGTAAAAGGACACAGAGTAAAAAGAAAAGAATAGAACTAATGCTCAGATGAATCCAAATGTACCTCACTAAAACAGAAGACATCCATCAGCCCAACAAGGTGACGAGCTTGATCTCTGCCAATGTGCCGTGTGCCATAGAGCTCTTTTATCTCACTCAAACTCAGCTGATTAACAAACATTAAGGTAAGAAATTGTATTAATAGGCTGGCAACAGACATATTTTTACATAATGTAATTATTGTTGGAGAAGACAGAAAAAACATAAAAACATCTCATAGAAATTACTTAAACTATCAACATATGTAATCTATGTTCAGATGTATTTAACTAAATACACCAGCCAAAGTTTGAGTTCAACAATTAATAAACAACAGACAGGGTGGTTGCTCATGAGAAGAGAACTTCATATTTACATATTATATTAATATCCCAAATATGTAACTAATGCATAAATCAAATAACAATCAGCATTAACAAACTTCTAAATATAGTATAAAAAAACTCAAGCATGCATGAGTTAGTCTTGCAAGTTGGATGCAACCGTTTGAGAAAATAATGGATAAAACAATGAAGCTTGAGATCAACAGACATCCATTGTAAGGCAAACTATCACATTGTGTGAGCCTAAATGTTTACATATGAATTGACCCAATAATATATGACGTAAACCAGATAACATCAAAAACAAGTCTAACAAACTTCTCAATATATATCTTGTAAAGGAACTAAAGCATGCATAGCTATTTAAATGGAGAGCATATTACCCTCCGCCGGCCAAAGAAGCAACCATCTGGTTCAATAGAGCCGAAGAAATCAAGCTTGAGAAGGCACCCTTTAAGTCTATCATAGTACAGACCCCTGATGGGGAAGGTGCGGTCATACTCGTACTGTAAGCAACTCTCCGGATACTTCAACTGCAGAAAACATCAGGTCCACTCAGAAACCAAAAGCGCAGCATTCTGTCATCCATGCAAATATGCAATGATGCAATGACACCGAAGAAAGAGAGGAACCAAACCTCATTGACCAAGTGCTTTTTTGCAAGATCGTAGATGAGGCACTGCAGGTGCTCGGAGTAGTGCGACAGCGTGTAGTCGTAGTCGAATCCGTAGACCTGGAGGTCGCCCAGCTTGACGTTCTTGTTGACGTAAATGCCTGAAACCCGCGACACCGTCCCAAAGCCAGGCCAGCAATGTTAATAGTCTGAAGAACCGATCTGTGAAGCTGAAGCAAGATGGATAGGAGGATAGGGAAGCGAATGCGCAATCGAAGTTCTTTTTCCCCGACCTTGCGGGTTCATCTTGGGCATGTCCTTGATGGCGGCGGGGATGCTGAGGTAGTTGCGCTTGGCGTCCTCGAACTCGCGGCGGATGCGCTCGATCTCGTCCTCGCCGGCGCCGGACCGCAGCGTGGTGGAGAGCGTGCAGAGCGCGCGCAGGCCTGTACGGATAAGACGACACCCCCAAAGTCAAGAGAGACACAGTCAGCAGTCAACCTCACCCCCGCAGCAGCATTCCGTCGAACGGCTCGAGTGCAACAACCTCGCGAGGACTGCAGCGCCGTCGCAGAGAGCGCCGGCGACAGGAGACCGTAGCGGTCGAGGAGGCGGAGGCGAGCTAACGCCATCCGGGGGGGGGGCGGGGCTGGCTCGGTTTGTCGGTCGGTCGCCGGCGTGAAGAGGAGGGGGGGCGCGGGAGACGGCTGTTTTTCCTAGGCGCCGACGCGAAAAGGTCGCGCTCGCAGTTGCACGGGAGAAGGGCAGAAGGCTGACACGTCGCGGCCAGCTGCTGGACGTGTCACATTGCTGACGCGTGGGGTCACATGTACGTCCCGCCCAGGGGAGCTCGTGGGCCGGTGGGGTCGCCTGGCCTTTTTGCGCGACCCACGAGGCCTGCACGACTGTGACCACGCAAGTGGTGCACGGCGCCCATAGGAAAAGGAAAACCAGCGTGGTCCTCGCGTCGGTTGGGGTAACCTGGCGGCCCAAACCAGGTGATCCCGGCCCGATCCGTGTACCAACAACTCTGGGCTCCCAATTGCCATGGGTGCAGATGACGCAAGTTGCCCCGTCGCTCGGCAAGCCCATTTTGTGTGCGTATTTGACACTGGGCTGTATCATTTGAGAGAGTGCGTCATGGTAAATACGTAGTTTTTCGCATGATCCAAACGGCACGAAATATTTTAAACCATTTTGGCATGGTACAAACGTGAGAGTCGTACGGTGTGTGTAGGATTTTAACACGATCAGTTGCACGACCTGGTCCACAGTTTTTTTTTCTATTCTTAGACCGAAACAGTACGAAACAACACGTAAGGGACGCTACAATATAATTTTCTAGTGTTTATTATACTTTCCTCAGCTCGTGTGATTCTTGGTATACACAAACAAATAAAGAAAACAAGTAAAAGATATTTGAAGGCTCTTGCTTGGGTTGCAATACACGGAGCGCGTGCCATGAACTGTTCTTGAACTGAAATGACACTGGCGGAGCCAAGGGGGTTCCAGCAGGGGCCATGGCCCCCCCTGACAAAGCAAACCTTTTTATAATATATATATATATATAGTTTAATAATCTATAATTGATAAGTAAAATTTTTTTATATACATCTTCTAATGTTTGATATCACTATATCACATGTACAGTAAGATGTTTTGGTTTATCTAAATTTGTTTGTTTATTATATTAGGATATATATTTATTGAAGTGATTTGTTGTTCCAAATCACTCGTGTTTTATTGTACTATATATTTTAAACAACGTATACTTGACTATTACGATGATTGTTTCTTTTACTGTAAGTTGCACTATAGATGTAGACGCTCACATATATACACGTACACTAACTTTAGCAAAT
Source organism: Coix lacryma-jobi var. lacryma-jobi (assembly GCA_009763385.1). Lineage (NCBI taxonomy): Eukaryota > Viridiplantae > Streptophyta > Magnoliopsida > Poales > Poaceae > Coix > Coix lacryma-jobi. The sequence continues at coordinate 45,639,719 of CM019825.1, forward strand.
AAACGCATATCCTACTTCACTATGAACACTTTTGAAATACTAACACACTAGATTTTAAAATTCATGAGTCATCACAAGCAGCGTATTGTCAAAAGAACGTCCACCTACCACGAATATAAGTAACTCCAAAATACTAAGGTGATCGATTTTTAGTATTTATAGATCATTTATGCGCTTCATTGTCGACAAATATGGTCGTCTGCCATGGTAAAAATAGCAAGCATGTTAAATCATCAAATATTAGAATAAATCTAAAAAATACCAAAACAAACAAACTAAATAATTAAGCTACACTCAATTTTTATATGTCGAAACTTTTAACCGGACCCCCTTATGCGGAATTTCTGGCTCCGCCACTAACAAAGACTATCTTGTGTTATGCTGACGTAGCTTAACTTGTCCCACGTGCCTCCTGGAGATCACAATCTGGAATAATGACACGAAGCAAGAGAGGATTGTGCCGTAGTAAGTCCCACCTGTACCAAAGCTACCGTGTCCACGTGACCGAGGGTTTTTCCCCTAACTTAGGGGTTCTCGGTCCTCTAGCGGCGGCGCTAGAGTCATACTCGTCTCACGTCAAAATCGACGTGATCCCATCTGAAGATTGTTTCTCCGGGCAGCCCTCTCCCTTAGCAGGAGTGGCAAGCACATGGGTGGGTTCCAGCATGGCGGGGAAACAGACCATCGAGAAGGGCAAGGAGAAGAAGAAGATAGAGGAGGAAGGGGTGTCGAGACTGGAGATACACTTGGAAGGGATGAAACTTCATGGGGAAGAAGAAGAGGATCTGGACTTCTCTGAAGATTTCGAAGAGCTCGTGAAGGAGGTTCGCTGGCTTGCGTTGTTTAGGGTTCATACGACGAAACCCTTCAGCCATGATGCGTTATTTAGCGCTCTGCGTAATGCATGGGCAGCTGCAAAGGAGGTGACTTTCAAAGCACTCGAACCAAATCTTTTTGTGGTACAGATGCACTGTCTTGGGGATTGGACGAGAGTCATGGAGGGTAGACCATGGTTGTTCAGAGGATCGGCCATAGTCATGGAGGAGTATGACAGCTATTCAAGCGTCAAGGCTTACAAATTGGATAAGATCCCAATTTGGACTCGCATCCAAGGCGTCCCGGAGATGTTGATGAGGAAGAAGGTGCTGGCAGAGAGGGTTGCAAAAAGGTGGGAGCATGGAATTAAATAGCCCGCTATTTGTGCCGCTATAGCCCGAAATAGCTTGAAAAAAATTGTGCCGCTATTTGCGTTCATGCACAATTCTGCCGCTATTTTGCCGCTAAAGTCCGCTAATTACAGTTTATAAAACGCTAAACACTTTTGCTTTAGCTCGCTATTTAAAACCATGGGTGGGAGAGATAATCACGATTTTGATTAACGATGGGAAGATAAACTCGACCCCATATTTGAGGGCGCGGCCGGTATGGATTGACCTGAATAAGACCCTGGTTAGGGTGGTGCCAATTACATTAAAGGATAGAATGATGTGTCTAGTGCAGTATGAGAAAGTGCCCAATTTTTGTTTCTTTTGTGGGTGCCTGGGACATGAGGTTGCTGAATGTGGCGACGGTGTTCACCCGAAAGAAACTTGTGAGTGGGGGACTGGTTGAGAGTTCCCTTCATGGCAGGAGGGCTGACGAGAGAAGACCGTGGGGGTCAGGGAGGAGGAAGAGGGAGAGGGCGTGGAAGAGGATATGGTCGCGGAAGCTGGGGAGATGATGGGCCTTTTGACATGGAGGTATCGGCGGAGACAAACATGGATGCAGAAGAGGAACAGGTGAATGCGAAGGATGGGGGATTGGTTGGTCACACAGGTCGTGTACCGATGTTGGAGGATCAGGTCCAGAACAACAATATTATTAGTCCAATAGCGGAACAGGAAAAGAAGAGGCCCAGGAGGAGTGAAGAGGGGGTGGAAAAGCAAGAACTTACAATTGCAAGATCAGCGCTCTCCTTCGAGGAGAGTGGCCGGGCACAATGAAACTCCTAGCTTGGAACTGCCGGGGGCTTTTGAGCTCTCGTGCAGTTCGCGCGCTTCTGGAGGTCCGGAAGCGAATAAACCCGGATGTGTGTTTCCTGTCTGAGACGCATCTGGATAAAACTAAGGCAGAAAATGTGAGAAGGAAAACTGGCTTTGATCATATGCTGGTGTATGAAAGTGACGGACGAAGTGGAGGGTTGTTGCTGATGTGGAAGGGAGAAGTCAAAATTAGACCGGGAATTATTTCAAAGTACTATATTGATGTTGTGGTAGAGGAGGAAGGAGGGTGGAGATTTACTGGAATTTATGGGGAGTCTGAGTGGAATCAGAAAGCAAGAACCTGGGAAGCGATCGGGTCAATAAAACATGACTTGTCGTCTCCATGGCTCATTATGGGTGATTTCAATGAGATTTTGTATAATTCCGAGAAAGAGGGAGGGCGACCAAGAACGCAAAGGCAGCTTCAGGCCTTTCATGATGTTCTGTTAGAATGCGAGCTAAATGATATGGGTTTCACGGGGGATATTTATACATGGCAAAGAGGTCAGATCAGAGAAAGATTGGATAGGGCAGTGGCCAATTTGCAATGGTCTAGTTTATACCCTCATGCAACACTGATTAATAGTGAGATGATACGTTCTGATCACCGACCCATTGTGATGGACACCAAGTATCTGGCGCCGGTGCATGGTGGAAACATAATGAAACGCTTTGAAGCTCGGTGGCTGCAGGAGGATACAGTAGAGGAAATGATCAAAGCGGCTTGGGCCAGAGCCAAAGCGCATGGTGAAGGCCCGTCGTTCGCGGAAAAGGTCAAGGAGGTGCATGAGGACCTGCATAAGTGGGATAGGGAAGTGTTAAAAAAGCCGGGAAAAAGGATGGTTGAATTGAAGAAAGATCTAGAAAGACTGAGAAGAGGACCAATGACCGAAGCAAATTCGGAAGCCCAAAAAGAGATTATGGTCCGACTCGAGTTGATGCTGGAGCAGGAAGAGATTCATTGGCTTCAGAGAGCTAGGGCGAACTAGTTGAAAAAGGGAGATAGAAATACCAGTTTCTTCCATAATTATGCTTCAAAAAGGAGGAAAAAGAATACCATCAAGGGGCTGGTAGATAATGATGGTGTGGTACAGGAAGATGGGGAGGTGATGTGTAACATCGTGCAAGATTACTTCCAGAATCTTTTCACGTCAGAGGTGCCGGAGGTGGATCAGAATATTTTGTCTGATGTTATGCGCAGTGTTTCTAGAGATATGAACCAAGTGCTAACAGCTCCTTTCTCCAGTGATGAGGTGAGAAAAACATTATTCCAAATTGGGGATCTTAAGGCGCCGGGGCCAGATGGGCTACATGCATTTTTTTATAAGAAGTGTTGGGAGTTGTTGGGAGATGATCTGGTGAAAGAAGTCCTAGAGGCTGTGAATTCAGCTAAGATACCAGGGGGTGGAACGATACTACTGTTGTTCTTATTCCAAAGGTAAATAACCCAACCATGGTATCTCAATTTTGGCCTATCAGTTTATGCAATGTGACGTATAAAGTTATATCCAAAATGCTTGCAAATAGACTCAGATCTATTCTATCAGAGGTTATTAGTGATAATCAGAGTGCCTTCGTGCCTGGGAGACTTATTTCAGACAACATCTTATTGGCTTATGAAAGTATTCATACCATCAAGAAAAAACGAGGAAAAAAGGGTCTATGTGCAGTCAAGCTGGATATGCATAAAGCTTATGATAGAGTGGAATGGTGTTTCTTGGAGCAAATTATGCTGAAAATGGGTTTTGCGAGGAGATGGGTTAACCTGATCATGGCTTGCGTAACTGACAAGAGATTCTAGCCATGAATGTAAAGAGGAACTACAAATCCAATGTAAGTGAGCTATGAATGTAATACAAGTATGTACCCCACTTCCCTAAGTATGATAAACAGCGATTCTAGCCTTACCAAGCCTTGGTTGCTTTCCACGATGTGGATCGAGCCTTCTCAACCTAAAAAAGAGATAGGGAGAGGAAGAACACGAAGAACACAAGTAATATACAAAGTAGAGACAACAACAAGCACACGGGATACATCGATTTATCCCGAGGTTCGGCCAATCCACTAAGGAGTGCCTACGTCCTCGTTGTTGAGGTGACCACAAAGGTCGGAGTCTCTTTCACCTCCTTGCCTCACTCAAGCAACCACAAAGGCTACTAGAGTTTCTCTACTATGAATCACAGGGGAAATACAAACACTTCGGAGAGCCCTCACAAATGAATCAATACGGGCTACCACGAAGAACACCTAGCCGGCTAGAGCTCAAAGAGCTCAAGAGTAAAAGACACAAATCAAGCCGGCTAGATGGAAACCAAGTGCTCAAGTCGTAGATCGAAACTTCCCACTCTCTAATCTCACTTCCCTAGCTCAAATCTTGCAAGTAAGTGAATCTAGGAGCAAAGGGGGAGAGAGAGGGGAGGAGTCAATGCTTGGAGGCTCTTTTGTCTGAAGTTAGGTCGCAATAAGTGAGTGGAATGAGTGGGTAACGGTCAAATGAGAAGAGGAGAGAAATTTATACTCTCCCAGTCCCGAGGCTGGTCGGTAGTACCGACCACCCATGGTCGGTAGTACCGACCGGTCACTAACCGTTGCACAGATCTGGATCTGACCTAAAGTCAACTACCAGCCTCAGGTCGGTACCACCGAGGGTCGGTAGTACCGGCCCTATGGCGGTACTACCACCAGGCCAGATCGGCCGCAAACAGAGAGCTCCGCAGAATGAGACTTGGTCCCTTGGTTACTACCGACTAGGGTCGGTAGTACCGACTCTATGGCGGTACTACCGCCAAGTCAAAATCGAGCCAACACAGAGAGCCCTGCAAAACTGCCTTACTACCGGCTTGGGTCGGTACCACCGAGGGTCGGTAGTACCGACTCTATGGCGGTACTACCGCCAAGCCATTTTGGGCGCGAACAGAGAGGCCTACAAAAACACCTTCCTACCGACCAGGGTCGGTACCACCGAGGGTCGGTACTACCGACCATATGGCGGTACTACCGCCAAGTCATTTTCAAGTCTACACAGAGAGGATGTTAGAACATTGCGTAGAGCATCCATGGTCGGTACTACCGACACCCACCTCTATGTGTTCGTGATCGTGCGGTGTCTCTCAAGCAAACTTTAGTTAGTCGATTTGAGCACTTATCTCCACATCTAGCCAACCTAATTTGTGACCCTCTTGATAGTCCGGCTTATCTATAACTCAAGTTTAAAATCAAACTTTTAAACCACCACTCGAGCTAGGTATCTTTATGTCCAAATGTATCCAACGTGCTTTGTTCATGAGATTACAACAGTTCAAATCTTTCTAAGGACTAACACCTGCATATATGCTTTTATAAATCCGTTAGTCCCTAATTTGATTGTCATTAATTAGCCAAAATCCACAATGGGGGCGAATGCACTTTCAAACTCCCCATTTTTGGTAATTGATGACAACCAACTTAGGCTTACAATAAGGATAGAAAGAATTGAAGCTTTTGAATTCCAAAATTTAGTTTGAGCTCCCCCTTAGTGTATGTTTTGGATATGAATTTCAAACCTTGACTTAAAGCAAGGTTGCATACACAAGAACAAGAGCTACCTAAATTTTGCAATCCGTGGGGTGCCTAAGTGTGTGACAACATCATATATATCAATTTGTGATGCATAAACAAGATGGCATGGTGAATCACATAACAGTGTAATAAGAGAAAAGCGAATGGCTATGGAAGAAAGAAAAAGACTCAAATCACATAGCCATATCGAAACAACAATCACCAACCATGACATGAGCAGAAAAATAGAGGATGAATCATACATGAATTTAACAAAAAGCTCAATTGTTTTACATCCTCATCACATCACAAATAAACAAGTAGCATAACCACACTTAGTTCTCATAGTTTAACTCTCAAAGACTAACTATTACATCATGATAAAAGCCTAACACTCCCCCTTTGACATCAAATGCCAAAAAGGGTAGGCCACGATAAGCAAAGGATCTAATAGTAGCCACCTGACGAACCATCAAAGCCACCAAAGAGAGAGGAGTAAGCACTAGTACCAACATCACCACCTGAGAACGACGACGAAGGAGCGGAAGAAGGATCCGGCGGAGGAGAAGGGGCGTGGAAGCCACCACTCCCAGCTGGATCGGCGTCGGGGGCAGCAAAGCCCATGTAGGAGCCACCGCCACCACCTTGATATAATGTGGATCCGCCAGGAAAGGACGAACCCGCACCATAGTCAGGGTAGTAGGGAGGAGGCTGGTACGAGGGCGGTGGCTGAAGAGGCTGATACATGTCGGAGGAGAAGATCCCGGCCTCATCACCACCATGCTGCTGCGGCTGCTGCTGCTGGCCACCGTTGTCATCGTCATCATCATCGTCGTCGTCGTCGCGCCTGGGCTGAGCATCATACTTGGCGAAGGGGTCTGGGAAGGGACGAAGCGGAGACCGCGGAGGAAGACCAAGGTGCTCACGCACCTCCTGCTGATGCCGCTCGTCGCGCTCGGCCTTATAGCAGAACCACTGGAAGAACTTGCCAAGACCGTAACGAACACCGCCACTCCTATGCCTCTCACGACGCGGAGGAGGAGCGGCAGCAGGAGGCACCTCCTCACGAGCCTACTCCTGGGCATGAGCCTCACCAGGAGCTGCTGCTGCTGCAGGAACATCACCACCTTCATCAGCCTTGTCCTTGCCCGTCGAGGAGAACTGACGGACACTGTACTCCTTCAAGGTCCGGTCATACTCGAAGGTGGCTCCAACAACATGCTCAATGATACGCATTAGATACGGAGCAAAAGGCAGGTCCTTGTGCGGGTCATTATAAACATCCGAGATCTTCTGCCATAAGAAGTGAGAGATGCTGAATCGCCCATCTGGCAGAGCAAACTGGACAAGGACCTTTGGAGCATCATTCCTGAGATTTGTGTTGTCTCCAACCTTGGGGTCCAAGGTAAGGCGCATCAGGTTGTTCAGCACAAAGTAAGCTAGTTTCAGCCCATTGACCAGAAAGTTTGCCACCTTCCCATGCATATAAATCCTAGAACTCTGCAGATGCTCAGGGTACATTCTCCCACCATACATCTCAGACAGCCTACGAGCATTTCGGTCTTCACTGTTGAACCCCAACAACCTGGCAAAAGTGACAAAGTCACACCTGTAGTGGACTCCCTGGGTCATCCAATGCAGCACCTGAGCAGGCTGATCAATGAACAGAGTGGACCAGAACTGACAGATAATCTTCTGATTATAACTGCGCTCACCCGAAATCAGCCCCAGTATCCTCCAGTCCTCAATCCTCTGCACAAGAGCATCAATCTCTTCAACACCCTTGTCTGTCAGAGAGCGGATTGCCAGCCGCTTGTGCTCAAAGAGAGGAGGATGTCCCTTAGCACAGAACCCCTTCCGTTAGACAGACACGTAGTAGTCCGGCTGAAAGCGGGACCAAAAACGTCTGTCCACTGAGTCGTCCCTGATCAAGAGATAAGGGTTCTCCAACCTCTGGGTCCTCAATAGGTTTGCCCGCTTCCTGTTAGAATAGTCCATGACATTACCAAGATAAGCGGGGGTCGACATCAGAGCACCGACCTCACCATGCAAGTGGAACGCCCGGTTGATGAGCAGCAGGCCTGATGTTGGAGGAGACGGAGGACCAACACGAGGATCGATGGAACGACCCTCTCGCTTAGGTCCAACCCCAGAGCCACTCCTCCCACAATGACACTGTGCAGACGCCCGGGAGGACCATTGACAGGAGGCGGTGGAGGTGGAGTAGCATGACCACTGCCACCAGCATGTCCACTGCCACCACCAAGTCCACTGCCACCACCCCTGTCACTGCCGACACTCCGACGGCCCGTGGACGAACGTCCACGAACCTGACGAGTGGGATCTTCACTGCTCCCACCGGGGTGAGCACGACGCCCGGGATTGCGTCGCTGCGGCTCTCCCGGTTGCACATCACCTTGCTCCAAAGCAACATATTCTTCCTCATCCTCATCTCGAGCCTGTCGAGCATCACGAGAGGTTCTCCGACTATGCGACATCTAGAAAGAGATTACATAGACGGATATGAGACATAGGTGATAGCAAGACTGCTTTAAAGGATGTAGCAAAGACGACGATCAAAATCGGGAAAGAAAATTGCTCACTGCGCGCGGTCGGTACTACCGACCGTAGTGGGCGGTACTACTGACTGCACTGCAGCGTGCGGTTCACTTCGATCCAATCAACCAAATCGCCCATAAACTTGCAAACCATACATCCTCGAAGCATCTACACACTAGATAGAACAATCCTACCAAAGGAATCGACCTAGAACAAGGTACATTGAGAGATCAGGCATGAACACCCTAGTACCTTGCTACTCGAGAAGAAGAGGCCGAAATTCGATGGAGGAGGAACTTTCGGGCTTCACGAACACCACCAAGGCGATCTCCTTGCTCCTACGCACCTTCCCACCGGAGGGATTTGGATTTGGGTGGAGGAGAAGGGAGATCGGGGCGAGAAGGCGGCGGCTGCGGCTGAGAGACGCGGGTTGAAGGCAGCGGCGGCGCGGTGAAAACCTGACCGGATACGGTCAAAGAGTTTTTCACCGTGGCCTTTTATACCCGGGTCAAACCCGGTTGGTACTACCGCCCATAGGGGTCGGTACTACTGACATCGGTACTACCGACCCTTATGGCGGTACTACCGACCGTTCACTTCCAGAACGGACAGATAGCTATTCTATGAGAACCTTGTGTGGTATACTACACACACTCCAAACATGTCCAGATTTCATACAAGCAGTTCATAACTATGGACACAAGTGAAGCATGCAAAATAGATTTTGAAATCACACACACAGTTTGACAAAACTTTTGTCTAGAGTCTCTAGGTGAAAACAAATATGTGCAAGACATCAAGTCACGTTACGAGAATCAATGATATTTAGTTCACTCCTCAAAGCACAAAATCTTGACGCATCTAGAGGCTTTGTGAAGATATCGGCTAATTGTTTTTCGGTGCTCACATGGTGTATGGAGATATCTCCTTTGGCTTCGTGGTCTCTCAAGAAATGGTGTCGGATGTCGATGTGTTTTGTGCGAGAATGGTTTATGGGATTGTTTGCTAGCTTGATAGCACTCTCATTGTCACACAAAAGTGGAATCTTGTTTTCCTCACATCCGAAATCTTTTAGTGTTTGCTTCATCCAAAGTAGTTGGGCACAGCAAGCGTCGGCCGCCACATACTCGGCTTCGGCGGTGGATAGGGCAACACTATTTTGTTTCTTGGAACTCCATGACACCAAAGACCTTCCAATAAATTGGCAAGTCTCGGTAGTGCTCTTTCGATCTACTTTGCAACCGGCATAGTCCGAATCGGAATAGCCAAGTAGATCAAAAGTGGAGCCCTTGGTATACCACAAGCCAAGATTAGGAGTGTGCACTAAGTATTGAAAGATTCTCTTAACGGCCATAATATGACATTCTTTCGAATTAGCTTGAAATCTTGCACACATGCACACACTAAGCATTATATCAGGCCTAGATGCACAAAGGTAAAGCAATGAACCGATCATAGAGCGATATACCTTTTGGTCCACTGACTTACCATCCTCATTTAGATCAAGATGTCCATTGGTAGGAATGGGGTCTTGATGGGTTTGGCTTTGTCCATCTCAAACTTCTTTAGCATGTCTCTTGTATACTTGGTTTGACTGATGAACGTGCCATCCTTGAGTTGCTTGATTTGGAATCCAAGGAAATACTTCAACTCACCCATCATGGACATCTCGAACCTTTTGGTCATGATCCTACTAAATTCCTCACAGAAAGTCACATTAGTACTACCAAATATTATGTCATTGACATATATTTGGCACACAAAGATATCATTATCGACTTTGCGAGTAAATAAAGTAGCATCGGCCTTCCCTATCTCAAAACCCTTTTTGAGTAGGAAGTCCTTAAGGCAATAATACCAAGCTCTAGGGGCTTGCTTGAGCCCATAGAGCGCCTTATCGAGCTTGTAGACGTGGTTGGGAAACTTGAGATCTTCAAAACCCGGTGGTTGCTCCACATATACCAATTCGGAGAGGGGGCCATGTGGCGGAACCGTCCTGATTATAAGAGTTCAAGTACTGTCTTAGTCAAATCCGTCTGACTTCAACTCATACTTGATCCCATATAACCCCGGTAGTCTGGAAATCTCGAAGGATTTCTATCACCGTACAACATACATGATCGCATCATTCAAGGATTACATTCGCAAAGATACATCACAGAGAACGAAACCGAATTTAAAGTATCAGAGTGCGAATTTAAAACAGAGTTATTACAATACCGAGTTTAAAAGTGCGGAAACTGAAATAGTTTAAAGCACGACCACCACACATGTGGTCCAGATAAACATTGTTTGATAAAACCAACTCACACAACTCACTCTTCCCTTTTTAGATAATGTGCCACTAGAAGTCTCAGACCAACAAAAGAAAAAGGGAAGCTTCTGAACGACCCTGCCCGGGGCCTACTCCTCATCACCTTCCACTGGGTAGAGGCAGTGCTTACAATAGCCGAAGTAGACCTGGCCATCTGCAACAACGGGATAAACCCTGAGTACGGGAATGTACTCAGCTAGACTTACCCGTCCAACTAAAAATAAAGACACCAAGGGTATGCAAGGCCTTTTTGGGCGGATCTGGGATCTTTAGTTGCGAAAAGCTCAATTTAAGATAAGTGAGGGTTGAATGATATTGCTGAGCTGTCATTTTTAGACCTATTTCTTTACTCTAGGTTTGCACCTGAACTATTGCACACACTTGAGTCCAACAAACAATAATATAACCATATCCAGTTGACTTATCCACATTTTAGTTGAACCTTTAATCATCACATGGAGTTGTATCGTGGTGAAGCTCGCCAAAGTTTCCCACTAACCGGGGGAGACGGCGACTCGAATCGAATTCCAAACCAGCTGGTGAAAGACCTTTAATACCAGCCCACACTTTTCCCGTCGGGTCCATGCATTGGGCAACCGCTCGACGCTTGTTCGTGGTGGTAATCGTCGCGGTTCAAGCACGGACCGCCCAATTGGAACCTGGCGATGGCCTCACGCGGCAGATCGCAATTTCCATACTAGAGGGCGCGACACGGGTCGAAACCGGCCCGAACAGCTTCTAACCGGCTTTGGGGTCGATGATTACGGCACCGACATATCCCTAAGTAAAAGGGCGCGTTCAAAAATGAACGAGGGCCAACATCGATACAAACCTACACGATCCAACAGACGGACTGCCCCAAGTTTCCAAACTTGTGCCTTGCCTTCCAGTTGACCGTATTTCACTACAACTCAAGTTCTTTTCCACGATAGCAAATATAGCCAACCGTGATCCGGTAACTACCCATCAGGGTATTACGGAAACATTCTTAACTACTACTTTTATTAAGCAGGCTAAGCAATTCTACATTGTAAATAAATAGCAGGATAACAAGGTAGATATTAACCAATAACCAAGGAATGGTAATGCAGCAAGTAGGATTCATTCTAACTCCTAAACCTAATGCATCACAATATAAAAGGACTCAAGTAATTTTAATTGCAAAAGATAGGAGGCTTAATATGCTCCGGGGCTTGCCTTGGGAGAAGACTGAGGCCTCGTGGGAGGGGCACTCAGGCAGGTTAGTGTCGCTTGCGGGGTCGGCTTCCTCGGCTTGCGGAAGCTCCGGGATCTCCTGCTCGACGTTTGTCTCCGGCTCCTGGTCTCGTTCCTGAACTGTCGATCCTATTGTATGCGGTAAATTAAATAATTAATGCGGGGTGCAGGATATGGTGGTATGAAAGAATATTTCTTGCAAACCAACTTATTGAACCACCTTTGACATTAAGGCAAATACTTATTTATTTCATAAAACAAAATCCTTTTATTCACCTATTTCTTATTTAATAATTCAAAAGAAATTCGAGTTTGAACTGTAAGTGCACTTTTCTGGATTCAGAAAAATCCACAAAAATTCCAGAAGACAATTAACACTCACTGGACTTCACTGAACAATTTTCAGCCAGAAACAAAATACAGAACTGCAGATACAAAAATAAAAAATAAACTGCTCAAAAGGTGCTTTGAACTAACTTTTTACACAAAATGTGTTCAACAACAGATTTCATATTTTTCCTGGTTTCTTCTACCCCTAAACATTCTACTGTAGAAAACTTGTGGTCAGAGCATAAACATATAAGCCTACACAAAATAAACAAATCTATTCCAAATTAAACAATTTGAACTACAACCCTACTGAAATGGGGTGCTAAACTGCTTTTCATATTTTTCTCAGATTCTACTCCACATTTTATACCCATCAAGAAAATTCCATGAACAGAAACATTATACTATTCCTTATATGAATTTCCAAAGAAAAATACAGAAAAGTACATTTGTAAAGCAACTTCAGATTTTTCCATACAACAGCTCATGCTTATATTTTTTTTAGCTTGAACATCACAAACAGAGACTACACCAATTTTCCCACATTTTATTTCAACATATAAAACACCTTAGCATTTATTCTAAGAAATCAGCCAAAAAGGACTTTTAATCATAACAAAAACTTTTTCTACAAAAACAGTGCATCATATATTTTTCACAGGTGTAAAACAGGATAATAAACTTACACAAAATTTTCCAGGAATTATCTCAACCAGAAAACACCTATTTTCATTTATCTAAACAAAAACTCACAAACTGAATTAAATAAAAACAGTAATAACTTTCATATTTTTCCATGATAGATCTACTCATAAACAAGCTAACAAAACTGAAAGTACTTTATTTAGACTTTTAAAATGAGATACACAAAAATAACAAGTATTTCTGGAAAATAAAACAAAAAGGAAAACATTTGAAATCATCCCGGCTCAAACTTCGTGAACTCGGTCCATGGACCAGTGGGTGACTGACGCGCGGGGTCCGCTGGTCAACGGGACCCACCCGTCAAAGAGGGCGAAGCAGGGAAAGGTGTTGACCGGCGAAAGCTCGTCGACGGTGAGGTCGCCGGCGGTGAGGCTAGGCTCGATAGACTCGGCTCGACGAGGCGCATCCAGCGGTGGGGTCGGCTTGGCCAGAGGGTGACCGAAGCGTGCCGGCGGCGAGCGGTGGCGGACGGCAGCGGCGACACACGGCTACGCTGTTTCCGGCGGTCGCCGGTGAAATTGGGGAAGGCATAGGCTTACTCGAGCCCTAGGGAGGCTATCGGAGGGCTCGGCTTGGCTCGGGAAGCTCCGAGGAAGCTTGGCCACGCGAGCGGCCATGGCGGACGGTGGCGGGGCTCGGCGAGGCCGTGTCCGGCGGTCGCCGGCCAAATTGGCACGTGCGCAGTGCTTTGTGAACCCTAGGGAGCTACGTGAGTGGGTTGGTTTGGCTCGGATGGCTCCAGGGGAGCTTGACCATGTGAGCAGGCCGCGGCGGCGCCCATGGCGCTCGGCCGGGGGTATAGAGAGAGATAGGGAGCGGTAGAGTTAAGGCTAGTTGGTGTTCTCACCTTGCCTTGGCTCGGTGAGGCTCGAGGACGAAGCAGAGGAGGCAGCGGCGCTCAGGTCGGGGAGGAACGGCGTCGCGGGCTCAGCGGTGGCGATGGCATCCGCGACGGCGCTCTCCAGACTTCGGCGTCAGCGAGGCTCGGCCGGTGGCGCTAGCGCGAGCACCGGGCGTGCAACGGCGAGGCGGAGCAGTGTGCGGAAGGAATCGGAGGGAGGTGGACGGTGATGGTTGGAACGGCGATGCGGCTCTCGGCGCCGAACGCGGCGAGTAGTGAGGTGCTCGGCGTGTTTGCGGGAGAGAGAGGGAAGGGAGCGAGGGCAGGAGCGAGTGAGGGGGCTTGTGAGCGCGGGTGAGAGAGAGGGCGAAGGGTGCTCGGGTTTTGGCCGGGGCCTCGGCCGGCCGATGGTGGTGGCGGGGCCCGGCGACGGGACGCGGCGCGAGCGGCGAGGCAAGCGCGGCAGGCGAGGCGAGCGCGGAGAGGGCGAGCGAGATTTTGCGTGATCGGGTGGAGAAGGATCGGAGAGGGAGTGGGCGCGCGAGATTTTTCGCAGGGATCGCCGGCCACGCGGCGCTTGCGGCCGGCGTACGGCGCGGCGTGTCAGCGGCGGCAGCACGCCGTGCGCGGGCGGGCGCGCGCGGGCGAGCGGGTGAGCGCTGGGCCAGCGCAGTGAGCTGGGCCGAAAGGCCGGTTGGGCCAAAAGTGAGGGCGCGGGAAAAATCGTTTTCCTTTTTCTTTTTCCAAAAACTTTTCAAACTTTGACCATTCAAAAACAGTTTTAAAAACTCCAAACCAGGCTTTGACCCAAATATAAAAGTTGCTCGAAATAATTTTCTCTACAACTTTCATATAATATAGTTTTTCTGAAAACCATTTTTACAATCTCTTTATAATTAAAGCCAATTTTGAAACATACACCATTTTGCTTAATTTATTTTTTATTTAACAAACTATTTTGAACTAGGTCAAAATATCAACATGCAAAGCACTCTACCCAATATTCTCTATTTTATAAACTTATTTGCCAAGATAGAAATCCACTTTAATCATCAAGTCAAATAGAAATCCAAAATCCAGATAAATAAACAAAAGGCAAAAAGCACTCATATGCACATGAAATGATGCAATGCATTACTTATGCTCTTTAGTAGCTAATGGGGTTCCTAATGCAGTGCTTGACACTAGGGTGTCACAGGCCATTGAGGAATGCACTTTTCATGTCCATTTGTTATAGCTTGAAATCATGGTGAGTAGCAAAGGCAAGTAATATGTGAATTGACTCAAGCCTAGCTACGGGTGCATAGGTTTCCCCAAAATCCAAACCTTTGATTTGAGTGGAACCTTGAGCCACCAACCGTGCTTTATTCCTTGTTACCACGCCATGCTCGTCTTGTTTGTTGTGGAAGACCCATTTGGTTCCTATCACATTTTGCTTGGGCCTTTCCACCAAGGACCAGACTTCATTCCTGGTGAAGTTGTTCAGCTCTTCTTGCATAGCCATCACCTAGTCCGGATCATCAAGTGCTTCTTCCACCCTAAGAGGTTCCAAAGAGGAGACAAACAAGTAATGTTCACAAAAACTTGCTAAATGAGAACATGTCGTTACCCCACATCGTATGCTCCCCAAGATGTTGTCAACGGGATGGTCCCGTTGAACTGTGTGATGAACTCTTGGATGTGGCACAAGTGATCTCCTTTGGATAGGTCCATCTTCATCATCTTCGTCATATGTGTGGATGTCACCATCATCCCGTCGGTCTTCATGTTGAGCTTGTGTTTGATCATCAACTTGATGTATCACTTGAACATCACTCACACTACCACCATTCGGAGTTGCGGAAGCTTCATCATGCGCATTTGGATGCACATGATGGACATGAGAATCTTGTGGAGTGTGTGATGGATCATCTTCATCATCTTGAATTTCAACGGGCCTCACATCACCGGTTGCAAGCTTCTTGATAGCTTCAGATGGAGGCATGTCATTACCTACAAGCTCATCATTGACTTGCTCCTTTTGGGAGCCGTCGAATTCATCAAAAGTCACGTCTACCGTTAACTCAATAGTGCCGGTGGCATTATTGAATACGCGGTAGCCGTGTTCATTAGTACCATAACCAAGTAGAAAGCCTTCGTGTACCTTAGGTGCAAACTTTGAACTTTTGGCCCTCCTGTTAAGTATGAAACACTTGCAGCCAAAAACTCGAAAGTAATGCACCTTTGGTTTGTTACCGGTTAGAAGCTCATATGGCGTCTTGTCCCTTAGCTTGTGGAGGTAGAGGCGGTTGATAGCATGACACGCGGTGTTCATCGCCTCTGCCCAAAAGCCATGGGATGTCTTGTATTCATCCAACATAGATCTTGTGGCTTCAACAAGAGTTCTATTCTTCCTTTCCATAACTCCATTTTGTTGTGGGGTATATGGAACAGAGAACTCATGTTTGATTCCATCATCATCAAGATATTCTTCTATGTTGGTGTTCCTAAACTCGGTCCCATTGTCGCTTGTAACACCCCGGGTGTTAAATTAAATAAAATAAATTAGAATTTAATTAGAAAATGGCCAAAACCCTAGATGGAGGAAAATTCTAGCCAGATGTTTGTTGCATTCATGCCGTTGCATAATTTTATTTGAGTGAAAAAGAATTTTTGTTAAACCCGAATAGTGCGAATCGTTTTTATTCTATTTAGAGAAGAAATAAAAGGGTTTATGAAAAATTTTACCAAATCAAACTCAAGACTTTATATTCAAAACCTAGGGAAAATGTTTTCAAAACTCTTCAAATTTATTTGATTTCAAACTGTTTTGAAATTGGATTTAAAATGGTTTTGCAAAGTTTGGAAAATCAAAAGAAAAGGAAAAGGAATTGGCAAGGACCTCACTCCCCTCCTCTCATTTCAGCCCAACTCCTCTCCCCTCCTACTCTCCCGAGGCCCGACCCCTCCCCTCTTCCCGCCTGGGCCAAGCCCGTTAACCGGCCCTCCTCTCGGCCAAGCCCCTTCCCGCCCCGCATTCCACCTCCAGCTGGCCCAGCACCAAGCCGCAGCGCCGCCTTTCCTTCCGCTGTCTCTGCCGTGCGGGTCCCATTTGCCAGGCCGCCGTGTCCCACTGCACCACGGGCCTCGCCTGTCAGGTGTTTCCCCCACCTCCCGCAATCGATCCCCCTCGCTCTGATCCGCCAGCGCAGGCGCCCGCGACCAGGATGCCACACCACCGAACCCCCACGCCGATTTTTCCGTGGATTTTTACCCAGGAATCGCTCTCCTTTCCGGCATATTCGCTACGCGTCCGAGCCAAGCCGCGACGGCGCACCAGTCCTCCTCGATCCCATCCGTTCGGACGGATCGCGGCCGCCGTTGGCGCTACGCCCAGCTGCTCCCTCTCCCTCCCCATCTCTGCTCTATTTAAGTGGAGACTCGGCACCGCATCTTCCCCTTTTGCTTTTTTTGCATCTTCCCGAGCACCCTCCATCTCCCCTGCACAGCGCCGCCACCACCATTGATAAGCCAAGCTCGAGCACTGGACTCCACTCCCTATCTCTGGGAACGCTCTGCCCATCTCATGTCCTCTGTTGGCATCACCAAGACAAGCCGCAATTGCATCCCCGAACGACGACTGGAGTCCGTGACCGCAGGCGCCTGTTCGACCCTCGCCGTGGGCTCGAGTCCGCTTCTCCACGCCGCCCTTCTCCTCTAGACCATCTCCGGCGCCGTGAGACTCTCCAACGTGCTTATGGTGAGCTCCTCTCTCCTCTGAACCTTTTCCCAACCTCTCTACCGCACTCTAGGCTCCTCCCGAGCCTTCGCCAGAGAGCGTCCATGGCGCCACCGCGGGGGTCATGGCGCCGCCGTGAGCGGTTTCGCCGGCGACCGCCTCCCCTTTTTCCCCTCACCTCTTGGTCGTCCGATCTGGGTTGGGTGGCCAAGATTAGACCGATTTTAGAAACGGTATGAGCCGCGTCCATGAAGCCGTGGACTCGGTCCATCGTCGCCACGTCAGCCGGACCACGCGACGCGTGGTGCACCCGACGAATCACGCCCCACCACCTGGCGCTGCGTGGCCTCCACGCAAGCAGCCGGCGCGTCTTCTTGGCACTTTTTCAAATGAGCCCTTATTGATTCTCAGATTCAACCCGCACTCCAATTTCCCTATTCACTGAGTCACGGAAACCTTGCATCCTAGCCCCTGTACTTCACGGTAAATGACGCCCAGTCCAACCGCCATTTTCTTTTCTGTTTTATTTATTTAAAATCCGAAAATGAGTTAAAACTATTTACAGTTTTGCCATCCAACTTCAAAAGCCCATAACTTGCTCATTTTAACTCCGTTTCGACCCATTCAACTTGCGTTAGATTCATAATTTCGTTCTCTACGCAGTAGATCTATTAGTTTACTGTTTTATTACTGTTTGTTGTACTGTTATTTATTTTTTTCTTTGTATGTGCCATGTATGTTGCTTGGGCCAGAGAGTGCGGAGTACGAGGACGCTCCAGACCATCCTTGCGACCCAGTTGATTCGACCCAGTCCGAAGGCAAGTGTCCTTGAACATCTTGCACCTACTTCATTTTACTTTTGGTACTAGAGTAGTTAGATCTTGTAGATGCATGCTTGTCATTAACTTGAATCCCATGATATGGTTTACTAGTTATTGTTATATTATCCTTGTCGCCTGTTTTGGGTTGTTGGGTAGAAGTCTTGCTTAGCCCTGCAGTCATGTTGGGATGGGATGATGGTCAAATATAATTAATCCTGATTAATGATCTATGAAACGATGTGGGCATGGTAACTTTTGTAGAAACATGGTTTAGGTAAATCCGGCAGGATGGAACCGTATTGGTGGTTTTGTGCCGTGGGACTCGGCAGCTGCTTTTGGTTTTTGGTTCGGGGCTCGTGCTAGACATATCCTGCCTGGATCCCTAGGACCCGGTTCTCAGAGCATGTAACCCGGCTTGACAGCGCAACCATGAGATCTGGATGGGCTGGACCTGGCTAATTAATTAGTATCCTCTAAGTTATGCTACACGGGGTTTGTTTAGTGGCTCAAGAGGGGTCCCTTGGGGTCGTTGACTTATGGACAGGGGAGAAACCTTAGAGTACGTGTAACACAGGCTTGGAGGGACTTTGTAAAGGCCTTGCAGTGCAACCTGCTATGCACCTTGGTAGTGTTTAGCGTGACGGGACCTGCACGACTCATGGGTAACGATGTGCAACCTCTGCAGAGTGTAAAACTGATATATCAGCCGTGCTCACGGTCACGAGCGGCTTGGACTTCTTTGAGATTAGTTGGTTACTGGTTACTGTTTCGGG
Organism: Coix lacryma-jobi var. lacryma-jobi; assembly: GCA_009763385.1. Classification (NCBI taxonomy): domain Eukaryota; kingdom Viridiplantae; phylum Streptophyta; class Magnoliopsida; order Poales; family Poaceae; genus Coix; species Coix lacryma-jobi. Next base: position 45,658,553 of record CM019825.1, read on the forward strand.
TCATCTGATGGACTTCAGGTGCGGTTGCCTGATGGACTTCAGGTGTGGGTACTTGGTGCGACTCCAAGTGCGGTTGCTTGGTGTGACTCCAAGTGTTGGTTACTCGGTGTGACTCCGAGTGTGGTCTTGCTCGGTGCGACTCCGAGTGTTGTTACTTTACTACAGAGTCTGTCTATAACCTAGTAAATAGGTGCATAGGATTAATAGGATTAATAGGATGTGTCGCTTTAGGCGCTTGAGTCAAACAGAGTCAGCCTACCTTTGTTAATAGCCTCATAAGCATATATTTCCTACACTTGCGGAGTACATTTCGATGTACTCACCCTTCCTCTTTGTTCCCCCTGCTACCCCACCCAGACGCTGGCGATTACGGAGACACTGGTGGCTACGTTCACGAGGAGCCGGAGTATCCAGAGGACGGTGGCTTCGACCCTGACGACCTGTACTAGGATGGCGCAGCCCCCGGTCGACCTTCCTGTGGAGATGGAGTCCAGACTTCCGCGACTACCTCAGAGTCTTCATTAGAGTCCGTTATCATGAGAGTCTGTACCTTTTTATTTCAGACCCGAGGGTCATTTATGTAATAAAGTTCGTTATTATTAATAAAGCATTGTTTTGATATTTACTATGATGTGGATATATGTATGAAAATTGATCCTGGCATACATATATTGTGCTCCAATTTTGTTCTTAAAATTGGGGTGTCACATCGCTTCTCACTTTCTTGATCTTGAGCTCAAACTCATTTTGAGCCCTTCTAGCAAACTTCTTGAAGATGCTTTGGGTCTCACTTTTATCTGCTAAAAAGAACACCCAAGTGAAACGAGAAAAGTCATCAACAATAACGAAGCCATATTTGTTACCGCCGATGCTTTGGTAAGCAACGGGTCCGATGAGGTCCATATGTAGTAGCTCCAATGGCCTTGTTGTTGACACGACGTTCTTCATTGGATGCTTTGCTCCAACTTGCTTTCCGGCTTGGCATGCGCTGCAAATCCTATCTTTCTCAAATGAGACATTGGTTAGTCCAAGGATGTGCCCTTCCCTTTGAAGTTGTGCCAAGTTCCTCATCCCAACATGAGCTAGTCGACGATGCCAAAGCCAACCCATGCTAGATTTTGCCATTAGACATGTTGTAGGTTCTACCTTACTAGTTGAGAAGTCAACTAGGTAAAGTTTTCCCTTCAACACGCCTTTAAATGCAATAGAGGAATCCCTTCTGCTAGAGACGGTCACACCCTTATCCGTAAAGAGACAATCGTAACCCATTTCACAAAGTTGAGAAACGGACAACAAATTGTAACTCAACGAATGCACAAGTAATACATTAGATATGGAATTTTCAGTTGAGATAGCAATTTTACCCAAACCAAGCATTTATCTTTTTCCATTGTCACCAAACACAATGTTGTTGCATGAGTCGTTGCTTGGTTGGAAGGAGGTGAACATTTCTTTTGCCCTGGTCATATGATTGGTGCATCCACTATCCAACACCCAACTTGATCCACCGGAGGCATATTCCTACAAAACAAGATTATGTTCTTGATTTAGGTACCCAAGTGAGATTGGGTCCTAGGGGGTTAGTCACATAAACTTTGGGCACCCAAACATTTCTCATAATCTCCCTCTTCTTGAGGGCACCAACATACTTGACGACAATCTTGTCGTTCTCTCCCCAACAACACAAGTAATCACATGTATAGCTTCTTGATGTAGGCTTTTGTTGCTTGGGGACATCCACTTGCTTTTCCTTGTTGATCTTACCATTTGCAAGTGGAGCTTTTGGATTGGCAATCTTGTTGGCCTTGTTCATGAGGTCAAAGAGAGGAACTCCTTTGTTAAAGTTAACAAAAGGTACCCCGTTGACCATCTTTCTTCCATTGGCCTTGCCACCATACCTATTGTACCCAATTCCATCCTTGATGGATGGGTGTCTTGTGGTCTTGAGGATGTCCTTTGGTTGTTCCATCTTACACTTGCAACCATTCCTCAAAATCATGTTCAACCGTTGGATCTCTTTGCTCTTCTTCTCTAACTCAACAATGTTAGTTGCACAAGCATTTATATCAACTTTATAACATCTATTGCAACCATTACTTGTTGAAGCATTAGATTTGTCGGAATCCTTAGGAGTAGTTGAAGAAGTACTACTCCAAAGAGTGTTGTAGTTTAGTTCAAGAGTTTTATATTTATCTTGAAAGCTTGTGAGGCTTTCTTGAACCAAGCTAACCTTACTCTTTAGATTAGCAATTGAGTCATTGCTCGTGGAACACTCCTTAGCCAACTTCTTGTTAGAGTCATTAGCTAAAGATAGTTCCACGGTCAATTTCTCAACCTTCAACTTCTCCTCGGCAAGAGAGGTTTCCAATGCAAGGTTCTTTTCTCTCTCTTGAGAGATCAAGTCCCCTTGCAAAACAAGACTCTCATTCCGACTTTCCAATTTACTAAGCAATTTTAATATTTTTGGTCCACCTTTCTTACCAAACTTTCTTATAATGCTTAGTTCAAATTCATCCATATCATCATCACTAGAACAAGTAGGAGAGTGAGGTAATACCTTCTCATTCTTAGCCATGAAGCAAGAATGAGTGACGTCATCCTCATCGTCGGTGAGGCCCTCGAACAAGCGTGATGAAGTGGTCGAGGTAGTCATGTTGGAGAGGGGGCTTGGAGAAGAAGTCTTGTGTATGGCGATGTTGGCCGCTCCCTTCTCTTTCTCCTTGCCCTTGCTCTTCTCTTCATCACTAGAGTCATCTTCGGAGAACCATTCTTCACCAAGATGAGCTTCTCCACCTCTTCTTCTTCTTCTTTGGTTCTTTTCATCACTCTTGCTAAACTTGCTCTTGTTCTTCTTTTGTGGACAATCAGCGATGAAATGATCGTCCGCACCACGCTCATAACAATTTCTCTTCTTTGACTTCTTGAAGTATCCACCTTTGCCCTTCTTGTACATTTTCTTCTTCATGAATCTTTGGAAGTTCTTCACAAGGAGAGCAATCTCATCATCAGAATCATCGCTTCCATCACTTGATGAGTCATTTTGGGCCTTGCTTCCTTCTTCTTGGTTTGCCTTGAGAGCTACCACCTTCTTGTTGCTTGCTTCTTGATCTTCTATGGCTTCATCATCCAAGACTTCATGATGCTTTATTTTGGCAAGCATCTCATGAGGTCCCATGGTCTCATAGTTGGGTCTTTCCATGAAGATTGATGCAAGTGTCTTGTTCTTCTTTCTATATGCTTTCAATAGCTTTCTTGCAGCTGAGTTGTCATCCCACTTTTTGTCTCCGAGAGCTCTAATCTTGTTGATCAATGTCATGAATCTATCAAACATTTGTTGAGTGGTCTCACCACTCTTGATAGTGAAGTTCTCAATCTTTCCTTGAAGAAGCTCTATGTTGCACTTCCTCACACTTGCATCACCCTCATATGATATCCTGAGAGTGTCCCAAATCTTCTTGGCATTCTCCATTCCATGTACCTTGTTGCTTTCTTCGGGCTTAAGGCATGATAGTATCAATGATGCGGCTTGAACATTCTGTTAAAACTCAATCACGTCATTGTCGGTGAACTCTTCGCCTTCAACATGACTTGGTTCATTCTCAACAATCTCCCAAGCTCTTGCGGCAAGAAGATGTAGCTTCATCTTGTGTGCCCAATCATTGTAGTTGATTCCATCGAAGGAGGGTGGTTTACCTAGATTGACGCTAGGCAATTGAAGGACTTTGCCCATTTGGCTATAGTCATAATGTATGTTAGAGAACTCCTTCTCTCTCTTGCCTTTCTCTTCATCTTCCTTCTTCTTATCTTCTTTGGGCTGTGGTGGATTTTCTCCACTTTCGGATGACTCGGCTTTGTTGCCCATAGCTTGCCTCAAGGTCTCAATCTCATCTTTCATCTTTTTCATTTGATCTTCAAATTTCTTTGCTTGATCTTCTAGCAGCTGAGTAGAAACCCTCTTGACAATGTCATCAACTTGTTCTTGGCTTAGGGTAGACATGATTATCCCTTACGCGGTGAAGCGCTAACACAAGGGTTAGGCTCCGATACCAATTGAAAGGATCTAATCAGCCTAGAGGGGGGTGAATAGTTGATTTTTGACAATCTGAAACTTCACAAACTAGAAATTGTAGTTAGACAACAACCGGTGTTGCCGGTTTGTTTGGGTACGTACTACCGGGTGTGATGCACTGGTACTACCGACACAAACAAACGACACTACCGGGATCCTAAAGAGGAACTGCAAATCCAATGTAAGTGAGCTATGAATGTAATACAAGTATGTACCCCACTTCCCTAAGTATGATAAATAGCAATTCTAGCCTTACCAAGCCTTGGTTGCTTTCCACGATGTGGATCGAGCCTTCTCAACCTAAGAAAGAGATAGGGAGAGGAAGAACACGAAGAACACAAGTAATATACAAAGTAGAGACAACAATAAGTACACGGGACACAACGATTTATCCCGAGGTTTGGCCAATCCACTAAGGAGTGCCTACGTCCTCGTTGTTGAGGTGACCACAAAGGTCAGAGTCTCTTTCACCTCCTTGCCTCACTCAAGCAACCACAAAGGCTACTAGAGTTTCTCTACTACGAATCACAGGGGAAATACAAACACTTCGGGGAGCCCTCACAAATGAATCAATACGGGCTACCACGAAGAACACCTAACCAGCTAGAGCTCAAAGAGCTCAAGAGTAAAAGACACAAATCAAGCCGGCTAGATGGAAACCAAGTGCTCAAGTCGTAGATCGAAGTTTCCCACTCTCTAATCTCACTTCCCTAGCTCAAATCTTTCAAGTAAGTGAATCTAGGAGCAAAGGGGGAGAGAGAGGGGAGGAGTCAATGCTTGGAGGCTCTTTTGTCTGAAGTTAGGTCGCAATAAGTGAGTGGAATGAGTGGGTAACGGTCAAATGAGAAGAGGAGAGCAATTTATACTCTCCAAGTCCCGAGGCTGGTCGGTAGTACCGACCACCCATGGTCGGTAGTACCAACCGGTCACTAACCGTTGCACAGATCTGGATCTAACCTAAAGTCAACTACCGGCCTCGGGTCGGTACCACCGAGGGTCGGTAGTACCGGCCCTATGGCGGTACTACCGCCAGGCCAAATTAGCCGCAAACAGAGAGCTCCGCAGAATGAGACTTGGTCCTGTTGGAAATATGCCCTAGAGGTAATCATAGAGATGATGATATTTCTATTGTATCCATGATTTATTATATGTTCATTGAATATCCATTAAAGGCAACTTGTATTGATTGACAATTATGTGAATTGTCTGTGAGACTCTTTTACTTGTATGGTTATTCGATAGTTGTCCCTGATCGGAGTTCATGTGAGGACACACATGAATATTAGATCAGCACATGTATTAGTTGATGACTATGTTTCACAAGTCATAGACATGGAGATGTCAAACTAATAATGTGGGCACATGTATGACATGGGGCTGGACTAACCCAACGTGAGATGTTCTTATTATCTCTTTACACATCATGTGCGTTATGTCCTTAGACCTGAGATTGTGGTATGTACTCAAGATATGAATCAGCTTACTTAGGGACTATCAAACGCTACTTCGTAACAGGGTAGTTATAAAGATAGTCTTCGGGTTTGTCAGGAAGTATGCTGTGAGACATAGACGATCAAGATGGGATTTGCCCCTCTCCATGCGAGAGAGATATCACTGGACCACTCAAATGATTGGATCATAAAATGCATGGCCATGCTTAGGTTAAGTGTTAACCTATGAGTTGGACCAAATATTGTGTGGCAAGGGAATTACGTATATGTGATCGTGGTGGTTCGTCAGATATGATCTTTGCGTATGCATAGGAGTTGACACGTCTTGCTAGAGGCCGCTGTCAACTATCGGGCGAGTAGGAGTACTCGGGCCGTGTCTATGTGTGCGTGAACCCATAGGGTCGCACGCTTAAGGGGCTGGAAGCCTGATTCGAGTTGGACTCGAGTCAGACCGGGATTAGGGTTTGCTAATGGGCCTCCAGGTCGGTGGGCTCATTAGGGACGCCTATATAAAGAGGGGTGGGGCGACCAGGGTTTGTGGATGTCATTAGACAGCCGTCGCCCACCCACGCCCGCGCCTAATTACTCCTCGCATACCTAGCAGTCTGGAGGCGTGACGCTTCATCCCTGTACGTGTGGGATACCTCGGAGGTGCTGCATCTGGAGCACAAGGACGAACCGCACGTGGAGACGTGAAGGTCGAACGTGAACATCTACACGACATTGCTGCGACGCGCACGTCTACACCGAGATGTCTTCCGCTGCATCTGTGCGTCTAGTGGTAATCCCGTGATCTATAACTAGCAGTAGTTCCTGGTTTATGGGGTTGAAAAATTTTGTTTTTCGGCTAGCGTAGCTTCCTCGTAACCCTACAGTGGTATCGGAGCAGTTACTGCCTCGTTATAGATTCGGTTGTGTGCATATAGAGATATGCACGGTTGTAGATCAGTTTCTGATCTTGATTCGTGATCTTGCCGTGTTTGGTCATCTAACGTTCTACTCCTACCGGTCAGAATTCCGCCATCGGAGTTAAGTGATACGTGTAAATCCAATCATGGAAGTATGGAGATCAATCAGATTGATCGAATCGAATCTAGGTCAAGAGCCGAGTGCATGAGATGTACCGCGGCATCTGCAAAAGAGCGCTGTTTGGTAAAACGGCTGTAACTTTTGCATACGACCTCGGATTGAGATGATCTTTAAACAAAAATCGATCTACGGAAAATTATGTTTTCTGCGATTCAAGATTAGACGTCGGAAACGTTTAACTTTGTTTTGCAGGGATTGATGACTGGTATAGCCCTTATATGTATGAGATGAGATGCATGTATGTAATTTTTCATGACTTGCATGTCATGATTATGACAATATGACTGGAGCCACATATATATTGTCCAATTGATGTAATGGCCTGCGTGCCAAAATTATGATGATCCTACACGCGACTATGTAATTACTTTATTAATTATGCTAGTTGTAGCTAGTCTCGGTGGAGTCATCGTTGGAGGATGGCGTGCATGTACCATGTAGATGGAGATCATCATGGTGTACAGATTGGCGGAGATGCAGATCTCCAAAGGATCACTGGGCTATACCATGTCATATCTGTGTTGATGCTATTCTCTTATTATGTTCTACTTTCACATGCAATTCATGTTTATTGTCTACATGCGGTAGTGAAAGTGTAGAACAATCCCTCAGTAATGTTCAAGTCATATGCTTCCCCAAACCTTGCACTGTCATATGTCTTGTACAATCGGTGGTGCACCTATGAAATTAGGGTATCACTGATTTTCCTTGACTAGGCAGGTTCGTATCGGATACTTACTGCAGAAGGGTTGGTTGCTTGAACAAGGTCATCCTAACGGTTAGGGACCTTGAAGTATAAGGAGTTGAGCACACATAGAGATGTTGGCCTACAACAAGAGTCATATGTGATATGATTAGCAAAGAGTTGCTTACCGATCTACCATGTCCACTAGCAGTGATGCTAAATCTCACTAGTAGACTTGTTAGTTTGGGTCTTGAATCATTGAGATTCAATAGAGGGATATTGATCTCAGTGGGAGTAGATTTTATTAATGATTTAATATCATTTACTCTGTCTTGGATACATTGTCTTAGTATTTTGCATTTACTTTTGTTGTAGATCAATGGCACCTAGCAATCCACCATTTACTTTACATTCAATCCTTGAGAAAGATAAATTGAATAGAACAAACTATGCGGATTAGATCCGCAACCTGAGAATTGTTCTCAGGGCTGAGAAAAAGGAAGATATTCTAGACACCCCACTACCAGAGGAACCTACTGATAATGCACCTGCTACTGAGAAAACCGCTTACAAGAAAGTATGTGATGCTGATCTTGAAGTGGGATGCCTGATGCTTGCTAGCATGGAACCAGATCTGCAGATGCAGTTTGATAATAACCATACAACCTACGATATGATCGTGGCGCTAGATGAGATGTTCCAGACTCAGGCTAGAACTGAAAGGTTCAATGTTTCTAAGTCTCTTGCTGAGACTAAGTTAGTAGAGGGTGCAGCAGTTGGACCACATGTGATCAAGATGGTTGGTTACACTCAAAGGTTGGAGAAGCTAGGCTTCCCAATTGGTCCAGAACTGGCTACTGACTTCATTCTCTCTTCTCTCCCACCTAGCTATGGGAACTTCATCTCGAACTACCATATGCATGGTGCAGAGAGGGGCTTGAATGAGCTATGTGGCATGCTTAAGACAGCAGAGGCAGACATCAAGAAAGGTGCTGGCAGCAGCCATGTGATGGCGATCCAAAACAAGCCTAACTTTAAAAGGAAGGGCAACTTTTGGAAGAATAGGAAGGGCAAGGGCAAGGCCAAAGATGTGATCTCTAAGCCAAACCCTCCTGCACCTGATGCTGCTGGACCAACTGCTGATTCTGAGTGCTTCCACTGTAAGGGGAAAGGTCACTGGAAAAGAAACTGCAAGGTGTACTTAGCATCCTTGGTGAAGGATGGCAGTGGTAAAGGTACTCCCGCTGCTCATACACTTGCTGTTTATATTACAGATATTTTCCTAGCTAACTCTTATATTAATTCTTGGGTATTTGATACTGGCTCAGTTGCTCATATTTGCAATACGATGCAGGGAATGATACGAGGTAGAAGCATTGGAAAACGGGAGGTTGATTTCCGCGTGGGCAATAATGCAAGAGTTGCTGCATTGAACGTCGGGACGATGCAACTCCACCTCCCATCAGGATTTATTTTGGAGTTGAATAATTGTTATTTTGTTCCAAGTTTAAGTCGAAACATTGTGTCACCTTCATGTTTGATGAAGGATGGCTATTCATTTGCAAGTAAAGACAATGGTTGTGTAATCTCGAAAAATGATATGTTTGTGGCTTATGCATCCATTGTGAATGGGTTGTTTATTTTAAATCTTGATGATGCACCTATGTCTATCTGTAATATAAATGCTAAAATGCCTCGGCTTAATGAGTTAAGTCCTACCTATATGTGGCATTGTCGTTTGGGTCATATAAGTGAGAATCGCATGAAGAGGCTCCATGCAGATGGGTTTCTAACTTTGTTTGATTTTGAATCATACGAGACATGTGAGGCTTGTTTGCTGGGCAAAATGACCAAGTCGCCTTTCACAGGTTTTCCTGAGAGGGCGACTGACTTATTGGAACTTGTACATACTGATGTATGTGGACCAATGAGTATGATAGCTAGAGGCGGATTTCAATACTTCATAACCTTCACTAATGATTTTAGCAGATATGGCTATGTCTATCTAATGAAGCATAAATCTGAAACATTTGAAAAGTTCAAAGAATTTCAGAATGAGGTAGAGAATCAACGTGGCAAGAAAATTAAGGCCTTATGATCTGATCGTGGAGGTGAATATTTGAGCCACGAGTTTAGCAATCATCTTAAGAGTTGTGGAATTATTCCACAGCTTACGCCACCTGGAACGCCTCAGCGAAACGGCGTGTCCGTGCGACGTAATCAGACTTTGTTAGACATGGTTCGGTCTATGATGAGCCAGTCGGACCTTCCTTTATCATTTTGGGGATACGCTCTAGAAACAGCCGCTTTCACATTAAATAGGGTACCGTCTAAGTCCGTGGTTAAGACACCATATGAGATGTGGACTGGTAAGAGTCCTAGTTTGTCTTTTCTAAAGATTTGGGGTTGTGAAGTTTATGTCAAACGACTTATATCAGATAAACTGACACCCAAGTCGGACAAGTGCTTTTTCGTGGGATACCCAAAGGAAACTTTAGGGTATTACTTCTACAACCGCTCAGAGGGCAAAGTGTTCTCGAAATAGTGTTTTCTTAGAGAAAGAGTTTCTCAAAAGAGACAAGAGAGGACAGAAGGTGTATCTTGAAGAAGTTCAGGATGAGCCAACAGGGATTGACTCCACGAGTGATGCTAATGTAGCAGAACAAGTTGAGCTACCTGTGGCAACAGACACCCCGCCCCAACCACGAAGGTCGGCAAGAATCCATGAGTTGCGTGGGGATGTGTTATTGTTAGACGATGACGAACCTGCAACTTATGCCGAGGCAATGATGGACCCTGATTCCGAGAAATGGCATAGTGCCATGAGATCCGAGATAGATTCCATGGGAGCCAATCAAGTTTGGAACTTGGTTGACCCGCCTGATGGGGTAAGACCCATAGAGTGCAAATGGATCTATAAAAAGAAAAAAGATATGGATAGAAACGTCCAAGTTTATAAAGCTCGACTTGCGCAAAAGGTTTTCAGCAAGTTCAAGGAGTTGACTACGACGAGACTTTCTCGCCGATAGCGATGCTTAAATCTATCCGGATCATTCTAGCAATTGCTGCCTATTATGACTATGAGATATGGCAGATGAATGTTAAAACAGCCTTTCTAAATGGAAATTTGGAAGAGGACGTGTATATGATACAACCCGAAGGTTTTGTTGATCCTAGCAATGCTGGAAAAATATGCAAGCTTAAGAAATCTATTTATGGATTAAAGCAAGCATCTCGGAGTTGGAATATTCGTTTTGATGAGGTGGTCAAAGGGTTTGGCTTCCGTCAAAGTGAAGAAGAACCTTGTGTTTACAAGAAGGAAAGTGGGAGTGTTGTTGTGTTTCTAATCTTGTATGTAGATGACATACTATTGATTGGGAATGACATTTCGATGTTGCAAACCGTGAAGACTTCACTGAATAATAGTTTTTCTATGAAAGATTTAGGAGAAGCAACATATATTCTGGGCATTAAGATCTATAGAGATAGGTCAAAGAGGCTAATAGGATTAAGCCAAGAAACGTACATTGACAAGGTGTTGAAGCGGTTCAACATGGAACAGACCAAGAAAGGGTTCTTGCATATGTCACATGGCATGCGCTTTAGCGAGAAACAGTGTCCTTCGACATCTGATGAGCGAGAGCTCATGAGTAAGGTTCCATATGCTTCGGCTATTGCTTCCATCATGTATGCCATGATATGTACATGCCCGGATGTCTCATATGCTCTAAGTGTTGTGAGCAGATATCAAGCTAATCCAGGTGAGAGTCACTGGACACTTGTTAAAAACATCCTTAAGTACTTGAGAAGGACTAAAGATGTGTTCCTAATCTATGGAGGTGAGGAGGAGCTCGTTGTAAATGGTTACACCGATGCTAGCTTCCAAACTGACACAGATGATTCACAATCTCAATCATGTTTTGTGTTCACAATAAATGGTGGTGCAGTCAGTTGGAAAAGTTCCAAGCAGGAGACCGTGTCTGATTCTACAGCAGAAGCCCAGTACATTGCAACTAGTGGAGCTGCAAAGGAAGGTGTTTGGATGAGGAGGTTCCTCATTGATCTTGGTGTGTTTCCAAATGCGCCCGGCCCATTGTATTTACATTGTGATAGCAATGGGGCGATCGCGCAGGCTAAGGAGCCAAGGAATCACCAGAAGAACAAACATGTACTGCGGAAATTTTACCTCATTCGAGAGTTCATTGGAAGAGATGAGATTAAGATGTGCAAAATACATACGGATTTGAATATAGCAGATCCTTTGACAAAGGCTCTTCCACAGCCTAAGCATGAGGCGCACGTGAGGTCTATGGGTATTAGATATCTAAAAGATTAACTCTAGTGCAAGTGGGAGACTGTTGGAAATATGCCCTAGAGGTAATCATAGAGATGATGATATTTCTATTGTATCCATGATTTATTATATGTTCATTGAATATCCATTAAAGACAACTTGTATTGATTGACAATTATGTGAATTGTCTGTGAGACTCTTTTACTTGTATGGTTATTCGATAGTTGTCCCTGATAGGAGTTCATGTGAGGACACACTTGAATATTAGATCAGCACATGTATTAGTTGATGACTATGTTTCACAAGTCATAGACATGGAGATGTCAAACTAATAATGTGGGCACATGTATGACATGGGGCTGGACTGACCCAACATGAGATGTTCTTATTATCTCTTTACACATCATGTACATTACGTCCTTAGACCTGAGATTGTGGTATGTACTCAAGATATGAATCGGCTTACTTAGGGACTATCAAACGCTACTTCATAACAGGGTAGTTATAAAGATAGTCTTCGGGTTTGTCAGGAAGTATGCTGTGAGACATAGACGATCAAGATGGAATTTGCCCCTCTCCATGCGAGAGAGATATCACTGTGAAAGGACCGTGACGCCTAAGAGGGGGGGTGAATTAGGCAACTAAAAACTTTTACTCTAACTAAGGCCTCTAATTTCCACCTAGTCAAAACCTATGCAAGAAAGTAAACTATCTATAGTGCAACTAAGGTTTTGCTACGTGTGTTTGCTATCTCTACCGCAAAAAGGAATTATGCAACCTAGTTCCCAAACCTATCAACTAGCATATTAAACTAGCAAAGGTAAAGCACATGAACTAGATAACAATGTGAATGCGGAAGCTAAAGAGTGTGATAGAGATTCAAACTCCCGTCGACGACTCCAGTATTTTTACCGAGGTATCGAGAAGCGCGCAAGCTTCCCCCTAGTCCTCGTTGGAGCCCCTCGCAAGGAATCCCTCGCAAGGGCCAAGCTCCCGGTCGGGTGACTCCGTGGATAGCTCCGGGCCTTCCCCAGTGGGTCTCCGGTTAAGCCACTCGTGGCAAAGCCTCTCCCGGATGCTCCCCGCCGTCTTCACTATCAAGTTTCCGGCCGAAGCGCCGCGGGCCTTGTTCCCTTCGGTACACGGAGGCGGCCACACTACAAACTCGGTTGGTGTGATCTCGCAAGACTACAAGCCCCGCCGATGTACAACCACGCTGCGCGCAAGCACCGGTAGATAAGAGGTTTTAACCTCACTAAACACTAGGCCTAACACCTAGAGCAAGCGCAAAGCAGTGGTCTAACTAGCTTAAGCACTTTGCAAAGCACCTCTACTAATCACCTAGTATATCACTTAAGCACTTTGGTGGCTAGAGCAACTAAATATGTGTCTATACACTTGGTACACTTCCTTGAGCTCCAATACCTATGTTTTGGCCGGCCATGGGGGTATATATAGAGCCCCAAGCAAATAGTGTCGTTTGGACAAAGTCATGGGCTTCACAGTGGACCATCGGACGCTGGAGCCATGACCATCGGACGCGTCCGATGCTCCTTTAACGGTTAGATGCCAGCCTGGCACTGTGTCGCAACAGCTAGTTAGCGTCCGATGCCATACCATCGGACGCGTCCGATGCTGCCAGAGCCTCTCTGGAACCTCTCTGCATAGCCATCGGACGCAGGGTCCTGTAGCGTCCGATGATTGCACCGGAGCGTCTGATGTTCACTGTCCAGGTTTGCACAGTGTCACAGTCGCGTCCGATGACTCGGTCTTCAGCGTCCGATGCTTTTGCTGGCGCTGACACGAGCTAGGGTTTACCATCGGAGCGTCCGACGCTTTTGTGCCAGCGTCCGATGCAGCGTCTGATGCACCTCTTTGCTTTGATTCTTCGCGATTTCTTGCGCCGTCTTGGTTCCATTCTTGTGTCTTGGACTTTGCTTGATCTTTGAGAGTTCTTCTATGAGCTTCAAATGTCTTGCTTGAGGTGTTGATCATCGGATCACCACATTGCCTTTGTCCAAGTCACATTTACACCCTATTGGACTACAAAACAAACACTTGCAAACGCATTAGTCCTGCAGATACATGGGTGTATGCCGGGTCTCTAAGTGATGAGTGATTGTCAATGGGTTTGATCGCAGGTTCTTTGGCTTGTGTTGTGTAGGTGTCGAGCACAGAGACAATGATCGAGGGCAAGGTGAAGGTCAAGTAGAGACATGCCGTGCCGACGGACCGGGAGCGGTGAAGGGCGGACGTGAGGCTTGGACTGAGGGACCGGTGGCCTGAGGATCAGCTATGGTGACTGGCAGCCTGGGACAACGACGAGCGAAGACTTGTGGGACATGGTGTTGCTCGGGTCGAGGATCTGGGGGCACGTGTCGGTGGACGGGGTGCACGGGCGGTGCATCCCCTCTACAGCTTCGGTTTGGTGGTAGAGCCAGAGAAAAACCATCGGGTGGACGGTTTCCAGGTTTGGGCCTCAAAACCTGGGCGCGGATGGTTTCCGAGTTTGGCCACAAAACTCGGGCTGAGGACGGTTTCCAGGTTTGGGCCTCAAAACCTGGGTGTTGCGGGTTTGCTGAGTTTGGGCCACAAAACTCAGGCTACGGAAGGCTGGTTTCCCGGTTTGGGCCTCAAAACCGGGGGTTGGCTGTGAAGGCTGGTTTCCCGGTTTGAGCCACAAAACTGGGGGCGGAGTCCGTGAAGAGGACGCAGAGCGGTGGCGGCACGTGGCGGCAATCGGGAGGTTGCGTCGAGGCAACGCTACGAGTTGTGCGGGCGTGGCCGTCGGATCCACCTACCATCGAGTTGGTCCAGAATAACCTTAGGGTTTAGCTGGTTCGCTCTGTAAGTAGTTAGGGGTAGAGTGGGAATTAGGAATAGTTAGAATTAGGATAAGTAGGGAGAGACACCCACCTCCCCATTGATCTCAGCCATTTGCTATTTTGCCTTCTAGGTTTTCCTGCTCTCCCTCTCCCCTGCTGTAGCGAACTGAGATCCACAGAGAAGAGAACAATACCTCAGTGCCCGTGAGATTTTGAGGAAGTGAGACCGTAATCTCACTGTTGTAGCGTGTGGTAGCCACACGGTTGCAAATTTGTGGTTGTGATTCGCGTTTTGTTCTTGTTCTTCACGGGTTGCTTTTCTCCACGTTTTTCCCGTCGATCGAGCTCTTAGCTTGGTGTGTTGTTTGCAAATCCGTTTGAACCAAGTTGTTCTAGATCGTGAGGCACTTCTTTCCACTGAAGGAATTCACCTCTAACCTCACGAGCTAGTAGATCGGTTGATTTTCATTTCAGGTCAAGTTTTTCACCCCTCCCTCGAGTCTCTTCGATTCATCGATTTGGAGATAGGTTCGAGCCATGATCTCTTAGAGATAGCTCACTGTCCTCCTTGTGACTCCTCTCACCAAGTTTGATCCCGAGAGGATTCGTTTTAGGTGAGTTTGAGTCGAATCGGTGGACGAACAGTGCTGCTGCGGGGTGACCGGACGCTGACTCGGGACGACCGGACGCTAGGGCAGTGAGTCCGGTCGTTGAATGTTTGCATTGTGTCTTTCTGGATCTTGATCGGACGCTTGGACACATTCTGACCGGACTCTACCCTGTTCCTGTTCACGGTGTTTGTTGTTTGTTGATCGGACGCTGAACGACTGACCGGACGCATCCACACAGAGAGTCCGGTCATACACAGTAAGCTCCCAAACTCATTTTCGTCTGACCGGACGTGTCCGGTGGTGTCTGACCGGACGCAGACAGAGTCCGGTCGTCTCTGTTTTGCGCGTTTTCATCCGCAGTTTGTTCGTTCGACTTTCGATTTGAGATCCGCTTGTTGCGTTAGATTCCTGACATCGTGCTCTACAGAAATCGGGTTGAGGTTACCCAAAGTTCATCCTGTCACTAGTTGACCTGCGTGAACTTGGGCGAGGGATCTTTTGTGGTGTCCCGCTGTGTTCCTAGGGAACATCCACCCATTCTCTTGGGTCGTGGACATCACGTGCATCGGTTTGTTCTTGGGGGTTGATTTTCAGGGACAGTGGCGATAAGTTTCCGAAAGGAAAATTTGAAGCTTCCATTCACCCCCCCTCTGGTCGCTTTCTGGTAGCACTCTCGGTCCTTCAAGTCCAATTTGGTTATGTTGTTCATCAAACACCAAGATCCGAAGTTAAATGGTCCGAGGTCCATTTTCCTTACAATCTCCCCCTTTTTGGTGATTGATGACAACACAACCAAAACAAGCAAATAATAGATACATAGTTTAAAATGCAATTTACTGGCTAGGATGCAATGCAAAGGCAAGATCATATGATGTGTAAAAGATACCAAATTTTGAAACATACTTAATCTAACATATCTTGCCCTTGCCATAGAGTCTCTCTTTGTGACTTTATGGATTAAGACTCCCCCTAACTCCATAAATTACTTCCTCCCTTTTTGAACCATTCCCATAGAAATAACCATAGAATTTTTTGAAAATTTGATTTTGGTCCCTACACATTCTCCCCCTTTGGAATCAAACACCGAAAAGGAAGACATTAAAGCTCAAGAGAGGAAACATTATATAAGCTAAAACTCCCCTAAGTATATGCATACATATGAATGTAAGGCAAAAGCATATGCATAACTGACAAATTAAAGCACAAAGGAGTTTAATCTATATAATGTATGGAGAAAGCATATAAGAATAACAAATTGAGATCAACATAATGATGTCGGTTAGGAATACCACATGTAGATGCCAATTGGATTATCACCACACATGATGCTTGTCTCCGAGAACTCCATTTTCCTTGCAATGAGACTACTACACACATGATAATCTTGAAAGTAGTGTTAGTCTCAAAGCTTCCAAATTGTAGACTAGACTCCCCCTAAAAGTGTGCATACAAGTTTGAAATACTTGTAGGAGACATGCACATTGACTTGTAAGGTCAAACTACCATTTTCCATATTGATATTACAAGAAATGTGACATCAATTGAAAATGGTAATTGGGGTAGTTTATCTAAAATTCGGACTTTGGCACATATAAGATAAATATAAATTAAAAGAAGCTATGTGCTGTGCTTCTAGCCAATGAAGACCATGTAGAATTGCTCTAAGAATGTGAGTGATACCGAGCAAAACTACCATATGATAAAGCCTAATTTGCATGACAAAAGATATGAATATACTAATGCAAACATAGGCAATGAAGGAACTAGATGTTAAAGTAATTGCAAGAATTTAAATCTAGTTACCTAACATGGGAGGGGGAACTTGGGTCCATAGTACCCACTAACATACTTGGCAATGACATGATCCAATGTGATGCACCCCATGATATGCACCCAAAGCTTTGCCAAGTCTCCAAATTCCCCGTGCCAGTTTGGCTACTCACTTCCCTTTCGGGACCCAAACCTTTTTGGTGCTCTTCATGGTTGAGATGATGTCCTTAGGCACCCAAATGCGTTTGGCCCCATTGTTGGCTTGCTTGTTCACCTTGATGGCCACCACCTTGTTATTCTTCTTCTTCTTCTTCAAAAGATAAGGTGTGGTGGCCATCTTGTTCACCTTGTTGGTGTAGGTGTTGGAGAGTTTGCTTGTTTGCTTTTTGTTTTTCTCTTTATTCTTTTCTCCCCCATGCTTCACCTTGCACTCATAGGACTTGTGGCCTTCCTTGTGGCAAAGGTAACACACCACGGTTTGCTCCTCATCAAGCTTGTTCACTCCCTTGTTGGTGTTATCTTGATGAGTTCGGGTTTGCTTCCCTTTGCCTTTTGCTTGGGTCAAGTCCTTGGTGAGGCGAGCCACTTCTTGCTTTAGTAGCTCATTTTCCATTGCAACTTCTTGTGTACATGTTTCTACAATGACATTCTCAACACAAGCTTGTTTGCATATGGGTGAGTCTAAATCAATGCAAGAAGTAGAGGCATCCTTTTTAGGCATATTAAAGATTGATTTTTCAATTTTAGGTGCCTCGGTGGGGTTTGCTTCGATGGTTTCAAGATTAGCAACTTTATTAGTTAGCTCATCATAATGTTTGCACATAATTTCCATTTTGGCAAGCAAACTTTTGTAAGCATCTTGTGTGCTAGCTAACTTTGCTTTTAGTTTTTCATTTTTCTTAGCAAGTTTCTCATCATTACTTGTGCTATCATATGTGCTTATACTAGCCTCAAGTTTCTCAATTTTATTAGATAGCTCAACATTTAAGTTTGAAAAGGTTTCATATTGATCTAGCATAGCATTGTAGGCTTGTTGAGAACTATCTAATTTTTCTTTTAAGATATTAATCTTCTTTTGTTGGCTAGTACAAGCTTTAGCATATTTAAGATTATCTTGCACAAGTTGATTGTAAGAAGGTAGCTCATCATCACTATCACTATCACTATCTCTATCACCATCACTAGAGATAGGGCTTGTGTTACCTCGTGCCATAAGGCACATACGTGAGGAGCTTGATGATGAGTGCTTGCGGCCATGCCTCTTGTGACGGGCTTCATCATCACTTGATGAATCATCCCATGTTTTGATGGTGGTGAGAGCTTTGGCCTTGCATCCCTTCTTTTTCTTGTCATTGGGTGTGGGCTTTTGTTTTGGACAATCTTCCACAAAGTGCCCTTTCTTGCCACATCTATAGCAACCCCTTTTTCTTTGCTCTCTTCTATGATTGGTGAAGAGGCAATCTTCTATGGTGATGGGCACACCCTTGACATTGATCTTGCGGATCATCCTCTTCACTCCTTTCATGAGCTTGATTGTTTCTTCTTCATCTAAGGAGGAGTCGGGTGAGGTGGAGGCTTGATCATCATCACTTGATTCTTCATCTTCATCATCCTCTTCTTCACTTGAGGAGCTTGAGCTTGTCTCAACTTGCTTTTTTCCCTTCATCTTTTTGTGTTCACATGGGAGAGCAATATCTTTGCTTGATGAAGTGGCTTCTTCTTGACCCATCTTGCGTGACATCTCAAATGCCACCAATTTGCCAATGACAATGGCCGGGGTCATGGTGCTCAAGTCCTCCATGTTGTGGAGGATGGTGATGATGGTTGCATATTTGTTCTTTGGAAGAACGGAGATGATCTTTCTCACAATATCTGCATCACCTAGCTTTGTAATTCCGATAGAATGGAGCTCATTGATAATTAGATTCAAACGAGAATACATATCACGAACATGCTCATTATCATTCATTTTAAAGGAATCATAACTTGTTTTTGTTAGGTGATGTTTTTGCTCACGTACATTATTTGTACCATCATGGAGCTCATGTAGCTTTAACCAAATTTCATGAGATGTTTGCAAAGTAAAAACTTGGTTAAAGACATCCATGCTAATAGATTCAAACAAGCAATTCTTAGCTCTAGCATTAAGATGAATTTCTTTTTCATCACCCGCGGTAGGCTTCTCGGGATTCTTAATGGGTTTCATCCCGTCGCGGGTGACTCTCCAAACACCAAGATCAACGGCTTCTAAAAAGCAAGCCATCCTAGCACTATAGTAAGGGAAGTTAGTGCCGTCAAAGTGTGGAGGCCTAGAGGTAGCCATCCCAACCTCTCTTAGGGGCGTCGGCTCGAAGGCGATTAAGCCAAGAGTCCACAAGAGAGCCAACCTTGCTTTGATACCAATTGAAAGGACTGTGACACCTAAGAGGGGGGGTGAATTAGGCAACTAAAAACTTTTACTCTAACTAAGGCCTCTAATTTCCACCTAGTCAAAACCTATGCAAGAAAGTAAACTATCTATAGTGCAACTAAGGTTTTGCTACGTGTGTTTGCTATCTCTACCGCAAAAAGGAATTATGCAACCTAGTTCCCAAACCTATCAACTAGCATATCAAACTAGGAAAGGTAAAGCACATGAACTAGATAACAATGTAAATGCGGAAGCTAAAGAGTGTGATAGAGATGCAAACTCCCGTCGATGACTCCAGTATTTTTACCGAGGTATCGAGAAGCGCGCAAGCTTCCCCCTAGTCCTCGTTGGAGCCCCTCGCAAGCAATCCCTCGCAAGGGCCAAGCTCTTAGTCGGGTGACTCCGTGGATAGCTCCGGGCCTTCCCCACACGCAAGTGGGTCTCCGGTTAAGCCACTCATGGCAAAGCCTCTCCCGGATGCTCCCCGCCATCTTCACTATCAAGTTTCCGGCCGAACGCCGCGGGCCTTGTTCCCTTCGGTACACGGAGGCGGCCACACCACAAACTCGGTTGGTGTGATCTCGCAAGACTACAAGCCCCGCCGATGTACAACCACGCTGCGCGCAAGCACCGGCAGATAAGAGGTTTTCAACCTCACTAAACACTAGGCCTAACACCTAGAGCAAGCGCAAAGCGGTGATCTAACTAGCTTAAGCACTTCGCAAAGCACCTCTACTAATCACCTAGTATATCACTTAAGCACTTTGGTGGCTAGAGCAACTAAATATGTGTCTATACACTTGGTACACTTCCTTGAGCTCCAACACCTATGTTTTGGCCAGCCATGGGGGTATATATAGAGCCCCAAGCAAATAGTGTCGTTTGGAGAAAGTCATGGGCTTCACAGCGGACCATCGGACGCTGGAGTCGTGACCATCGGACGCGTCCGATGCTCCTTTAACGGCTAGATGCCAGCCTGGCACTGTGTCGCAACGGCTAGTTAGCGTCCGATGCCATACCATCGGACGCGTTTGATGCTGCCAGAGCCTCTCTGGAACCTCTCTGCATAGCCATCGGACACAGGGTCCTGTAGCGTCCGATGATTGCACCGGAGCGTCCGATGTTCACTGTCCAGGTTTGCACAGTGTCACAGTCGCGTCCGATGACTCGGTCTTTAGCATCCGATGCTTCTGCTAGCGCTGACACGAGCTAGGGTTTACCATCGGAGCGTCCGACGCTTTTGTGCCAGCGTCCGATGCAGCGTCCGATGCACCTCTTTGCTTCGATTCTTCATGATTTCTTGCGTCGTCTTGGTTCCATTCTTGTGTCTTGGACTTTGCTTGATCTTTGAGAGTTCTTCTATGAGCTTCAAATGTCTTTCTTGAGGTGTTGATCATCGGATCACCACGTTGCCTTTGTCCAAGTCACATTTACACCCTATTGGACTACAAAACAAACACTTGCAAACGCATTAGTCCAATTTGGTTATGTTGTTCATCAAACACCAAGATCCGAAGTTAAATGGTCCGAGGTCCATTTTCCTTACACACTGGACCACTCAAATGATTGGATCATAAAATGCATGGCCATGCTTAGGTTAAGTGTTAACCTATGAGTTGGACCAAATATTGTGTGGCAAGGGAATTACGTATATGTGATCGTGGTGGTTCGTCAGATATGATCTTTGCGTATGCATAGGAGTTGACACGTCTTGCTAGAGGCCGTTGTCAACTATCGGGCGAGTAGGAGTACTCGGGCCGCGTCTATGTGTGCGTGAACCCATAGGGTCGCACGCTTAAGGGGCTAGAAGCCTGATTCGAGTTGGACTCGAGTCAGACCGGGATTAGGGTTTGCTAATGGGCCTCCAGGTCGGTGGGCTCATTAGGGATGCATATATAAAGAGGGGTGGGGCGACCAGGGTTTGTGGACGTCATTAGACAGTCGTCGCCCACCCACGCCCGCGCCTAATTGCTCCTCGCAGACCTAGCAGTCTGGAGGCGTGACGCTTCATCCCTGTACGTGTGGGATACCTCGGAGGTGCTGCATCTGGAGCACAAGGACGAACCACACGTGGAGACGTGAAGGTCGGACGTGAACATCTACACGGCATTGCTGCGACGCGCACGTCTACACCGAGACATCTTCCGCTGCATCTGCGCGTCTAGTGGTAATCCCGTGATCTATAACTAGTAGTAGTTCCTGGTTTATGGGGTTGAAAAATTTTGTTTTTCGGATAGCGTAGCTTCCTCGTAACCCTATAGGTCCCTTGGTTACTACCGACCAGGGTCGGTACCACCGAGGGTCGATAGTACCGACTCTATGGCGGTACTACCGCTAAGTCAAAATCGAGCCAACACAGAGAGCCCTGCAAAACTGCCTTACTACCGGCTTGGGTCGGTACCAACGAGGGTCGATAGTACCGACTCTATGGCGGTACTACCGCCAAGCCATTTTGGGCGCGAACAGCTATGGCGGTACTACCGCCAAGCCATTTTGGGCGCGAGCAGAGAGGTCTACAAAAACACCTTCCTACCGACCAGGGTCGGTAGTACCGACCATATGGCGGTACTACCGCCAAGTCATTTTCGAGTCTACACAGAGAGGATGTTAGAACATCGTGTAGAGCAGCCATGGTCGGTACTACCGACCACCCATGGTCGGTACTACCGACCACACAGATTTACCTCTATGTGTTCGTGATCGTGCGGTGTCTCTCAAGCAAACTTTAGTTAGTCGATTTGAGCACTTTTCTCCACATCTAGCCAACCTAATTTGTGACCCTCTTGATAGTCCGGCTTACCTATAACTCAAGTTTAAAATCAAACTTTTAAACCACCACTCGAGCTAGGTATCTTTATGTCCAAATGTATCCAACGTGCTTTGTTCATGAGATTACAATAGTTCAAATCTTTCTAAGGACTAACACCTGCATATATGCTTTTATAAATCTGTTAGTTCCTAATTTGATTGTCATTAATTAGCCAAAACCCACAATGGGGGCGAATGCACTTTCAGTAACATCGGTTAAATATAAGGTCAGGTTTAACTCAATGGAGACTAAAATTTCCAGTCCGGCCAGGGGGCTGAGGCAGGGAGATCCTCTATCTCCTTATTTGTTTCTGTTGGTTGTAGAAGGGTTATCAAGTTTACTAAGAGGTGCTGAGGCTAGAGGGGAAATTCAGGGGGTGAAGGTTTGTAGGGATGCACCAGTGGTATCCTACTTATTATTTGCAGATGATTCCTTGATTTTGATGGAGGCTAACAAGGAGCAGGTTGTGCATCTAAAAGGCTTGTTGGACCGATATTGTGCAAACTCGAGACAGAAGGTGAGCGAGGCGAAGTCTAGCATTTTCTTCAGTGCAAATACTGATGTGGTAACCCGAGAGGAGGTTTGTGCTACTCTGAACATTGTAACAGAATCTCTGAATGATAAGTACCTAGGATTACCGACATTAGTGGGACTGGATCGCAGTGATTGTTTTAAACATCTCATTGACAGAGTCCGGTCGAAAACAAAAGGGTGGAAGGAAAAGCTTCTAAGCATGGGTGGTAAAGAAATTCTTATTAAATCAATCGCCCAAGCCGTGCTAGTTTTTGCGATGATGGTTTTTAAAATCCCAAAAAACATTTGCAAAGGGATGTCAGATGCCATATCTCAATTCTGGTGGCGCGACAACGATGATCATAGGAGAATACATTGAAAAGCTTGGTGGAAGCTTTGTATACCAAAGACAAAGGGAGGTATGGGTTTCAGAGACTTGGATTCTTTCAACCGAGCTCTGCTAGCAAAACAAGTATGGAGATTATTATTGGAACCAAACTCTTTGTGTGCAAGACTGTTGAGGGCAAGATATTATCCGGATGGTAAATTATTGAAAGCAAAGCAGAAGAGCGGGAGTTCATATACTTGGCAAAGCATTCTTGCTGGACTGGAGTGTTTCAAGAAAGGATATATATGGCGAGTTGGAGATGGATCACAAATTAACATCTGGGAGGATAGTTGGATTCCAGCTAGTCACAATCTGAAAGTTCTAACTCCAAGGGGTCAGAATTTGCCGACAACAGTGGATGAGTTGATTGACCCAGGAATGGGTAAGTGGGATGAAGATCTGATAAAAAGCATGTTTTGGCCGGTGGATGCAAACCGAATTTTGCAAATCCCTCTAGTCCACGGAAGGGAAGACATGGTAGCTTGGCATTTCAATCGAAACGGGTATTTCTCTGTTGGTTCTGCATATCATACCCAATGGCTTCACAAGTTTGGCGAAATCAATTTGGTTCAGCAAGCTAGAGGCTCGGGGGTGAAAGAGTTTTGAAAAACTTGTGGAAGTTGAATGTCCCAGCGAAAATCAAAATTTTTGGATGGAGAATCCTGCATGGTTTCTTGTCGTGTCGTGGAATTTTAGCAAATAAACACATTGGTGATGACAGTAGCTGCCCGGTATGTCGACAAGGGTGTGAGGACATAAAACATGTGCT
The DNA here is from genome assembly GCA_009763385.1 of Coix lacryma-jobi var. lacryma-jobi. Lineage (NCBI taxonomy): Eukaryota > Viridiplantae > Streptophyta > Magnoliopsida > Poales > Poaceae > Coix > Coix lacryma-jobi. Next base: position 45,682,236 of record CM019825.1, read on the forward strand.
ATTTGCGTGTGATAAAGCAAAGGAACTATGGCGCCTGCTTGGAATTTCGGAGGAGATAAATGAGTTTATTAATTCAGATCGTTCAGGTTCAGTTCTGATGGCTGATATAATTAGATTGTCGAAGTAGATCAAACACTTAAATTTGGTGGGATTGGCTGAACTAACGCTGACAGGAGGGTGGCTTCTATGGTGGGAGCGTAGAAAGCTAGTACATGGTGAATATAATCTGTTCAGAATCAGACAAAGCTGGCTATGTCTATTGCGACAGTAACCTTGAATTTTCAGAAGGCAGAAAGCAAAAAGGTGAAGGTGAGAATAGGGTGGAAGAAGCCACCTGAAGACTTTCTCTGTTTGAACGTGGATGCGAGCTATAAAATGGAATGCAGTACAGGTAGTTCAGGGGCAGTGATTAGAGATGCAAGAGGTTTGTTCGTTGCTGCGGCAACCAAATACCTTGATCATGTCCTTGATGCGCATATGGCTGAAGTTTTGGCACTCAGGGAAGGCATGGCTCTGGCAGTGCAGTTGGGATGCCGCTGCTTGGTGATTCAATCCGATTGTGCAGAAGTGGTGGAGACGGTAATTCAGGGGGGTTTGTCCGCAACAGCGAGTGCACCGATCTATGATGAATGCGCCCAACTCTGGAAAGACTTTAATTTTGTTTCTATAGAGCATTGTAATAGGGATTCTAATATGGTAGCGGATGAATTAGCTAGAATGGCTATGGAGTTGAAACTCTCTTGTTATTGGGTCGATGAACCCCCTAGGAATATAGTAGGAGCTTTGGTGAACGATGTAACCATGTTTGAAGATCAATAAAGTGCGCCAAATGACTTCCCTCAAAAAAAAGTCCCACCTGTACCAACATGTATGGAATGGACCGATTGATCCATTGGATAGTTGTCTCGGTCTACAAAAGAAAGGTCAATGAATCACAAGATTAGCCTTACATCTAAACTGGGCCAATGATCATAACCTATGAATGATTAACAGCTTGTTCGCACGACCTTATTATTCAGAATCAGCTCTACTTTTTAATTAGTTGTGGAATAGTGTTTTTCTTTTCTCTCATACAAATCAATTGTAAACAGTATTTTTCAACCGCCAAAACCACCAGTCAAATAGACCCTGGGTAACGATCTTTTCTTCTTTAATTTACTGGTCTTTTTTTTCAAATAATCATCGTTAGATCTGCGGATACATGGGTGTATGCCGGGTCTCTGAGTGATGAGTGATTGTCAACTGGGATGATGTGCATGTTCTTTGGCTTGTGTTGTGCAGGTGTCGAGCACAGATACAGTGATCAAAGGCGAGGTGAAGGTCAAGTAGAGACGTGTCGTGCCGATGGACCGAGAGTGGCGAAGGGCGGACGTGAGGCTTGGACTGAGGGACCAGAGGCCCGAGGATCAGCTGTGGTGGCTGGCAGCCTGGGACAGCGACGAGCGAAGACTTGCGGTCATGTGTTGCCTGAGTCGTGGACTTGGGGACACATGTCGGTGGATGGGGTGCACGGGAGGTGCATCCCCTCTACGACGTCGGTTTGGTGGTTGAGCCAGAGAAAAACCATCGGGTGGACGGTTTCGAGGTTTGGGCCTCAAAACCTGGGCGTGGATGGTTTCCAAGTTTGGCCACAAAACTCGGGCTGAGGGTTTCTGAGTTTGGCCTCAAAACTCGGGCTGAGGACGGTTTCCAGGTTTGGGCCTCAAAACCTGGGCGCTGAGGGTTTGCTGAGTTTGGCCTCAAAACTCAGAAGCTGGTGGGCTGGTTTCCCGGTTTGGGCCTCAAAACCGGGGGTTGGCTGGAAAAGGCTGGTTTCCCGATTTGGGCCACAAAACCGGGGGTGCAGAGCGAGGCACGTGGCGGCAATCGGGAGGTTGCGTCGAGGCAACGCTACGAGTTGTGCGGGCGTGGCTGTCGGATACACCTACCACCGAGTTGGTCCAGAATAACCCTAGGGTTTAGCTGGTTCGCTCTGTAAGTAGTGAGGGGTAGAATAGGAATAGAGTAGGAAATAGGAATAGGTTAAGTAGGGGGAGACACCCTCCTCCCCATTGATCTCAGTTATTTGCTCTTTGCTTCTAGGGTTTCCTGCTTTCCCAATCCCCTGCTGTAGCTAGCTGAGATCCGCAGAGAACCATACCTCTGTATACTGGAGATTTTGAGGAAGTGAGGCCGTAACCTCACTGTTGTAGCGTGTGGTAGCCACACGGTTGCAAATCGATGTGTTGATTCGCGTTTTGATCCGTGTTCTTCGTGTTCTTAGTTTCTCCGCGATTTTTCCGTCACTCGATCTCTCTCCCGTGCGTCTTTGCGAAATCCGTTTGAATCAACTTGTTCGTATTTGAGAGGAGATCATTTCCACCGAAGAAATTCATCTATCTCCCTACGAGCAAGTAGATCGGGTTGATTTCGTTTTTGTGGCGCTTTTCGGTTCATCCTCCTCCCCTTTTGATTTCCCGGTGATTGACTCGATTTGAGTGGATGATTTCTTGGGGATAGTCTCCTAACTACTCCGTGATCATCCTCTCCAAGTTTGGGAACGTGGGATTTTGATTTGAATCGATTTGGGGAAGATTTGGGTGAAGGGCGATCAAAGTCGCCCTCCCTGAGTAACCGCGGACAATCCGCCACTCAGGGCGCGGACAATCCGCGCGTCGGGGCTGGTTCTGTCCAGCCGCGGCCAGTCCCTGTTGGTTTTGGCTCGGGTCACCGGCGGACAGTCCGCCGTGCTAAAGCGCGTACAGTCTGGGACCGAGCAGGGGGACTTCAGCAGCAGTGTGTTTTTGCTGACTTGACCGGCGGACAATCCACCACCAGAGCGCGGACAGTCCGCAGTAGGGGCGGACAGTCCGGGACCCCAGGTCCGGACAGTCCGGGAATCGTCTGAAGCTTCCGGCTTAGTGCGTTTGCTCTCCCGACTTGTTCGCTTGGTTTCCGGACTTCTCGTTTGGCCTCGTAGTTGACCAAGGAACCTCTCTAGGTATCTTTGCTACTCGTTAGCATAGGTATTTAGGTGTTTCTCAACGTAGCTGACAATCTACGTTCGGGACTTGGTTTTTGGGGCGGTGTTCGAGCCGGAGCTTTTGGTGTTTGGTTTGCTATCTTCTTGTGGTGCCTCGCTGTGATCCTAGGGATCATCCACCCTCTTCCAAGGGTCGTGGGCATCACGGTTTCGATCGCAGTTTCTCGGGGTTGATTTTGGGACATTTGGCCAAAGTTTCGAGAGAAATTTTTGAGCTCCCATTCACCCCCCCCCCCTCTGGTCGCGTTGCTAGTGCTTTCTCGGTCCTTCGAGATCATAGCTTATAAGCATGTCTCTACATACTTGATCGAAAGTTTATGGGGAATTATCGTATTTTAAAGTGAAAATAGATAGGATTAAAAAGGATGGTTCATCTGCAAACTTATTTAGTTTAATATACATTGCTAACCTTCTAATGTGTTATCACGATAGTTTTCTTTCTTTTATTTTATCTTGAGCTGTTGATAATATTCATATGGTCCATGGTAAAAAAAAAGAAATATTTGGATCAATCTATGGATATCCATTGTGCCTATAAATTCATATAGCCTGTAAAAGTAAGAAGGTTGAGGCCACGGAGGATGCGTTCAAGACTAGGGATGCAAGTTCAAAATATTTTGGGTCATTGGGTCGACCCAAAACATTGATGAAATGAACTAGAATGGTATTTTTGTAGTTTGAAGAAGATGAAAAAATGAACTAGAATGACATTGGATCGTAATTAGTTGGCTGACCCACAAAACACCATTGGGTACCCACTTGCATCCATGCTAGATACGAGAGCCGGATGCCATTCCCCTCCCTCACCGATCCGATCAGTCCAACTTAGAGGCTCTGATGAACGAATGAATGCGAATTTCCTCTCGAGCAAGCGTCACCCTCACCGAGCCCCAGGCCACACGATGAACGTAAATCCAATCCTGCAATCAAACGCGCGCGACGGAAACCGTACCCGCAGCAGTAAGCAGCCAAGGTTGGAGTCATCGCTACGGAGTAGGTGGATGGATGCTCCGGCCCTTCAGATTGACTTGAAAGTCATGGCGCATCGCATCTGATCGGGCAGACTGAAGAGAGGGTAGGTAGGTACGTGTGCGGGTGCGGCCGCATGCAGCTGCACTGCTGACTGCTGCGTCGTTTTTGAGAGCAGCACGGTGCGAACACGGTGGTGCCTGCTGCCGCAAGGCCGGACAAGAATTTGACGCCCAACAATGCAATGCGATGAGCGCGCGTGGAGGACATGCATGGCCCCGGTGTCTCGCTGTGTGCGGCGCTGGACTAGCTAGCTACGGTGGCGATGCCGCACGGCAACGTTTGCTTCATCTCCTCAGACCGAAGAGAAAAGCGCTTTCAACTGGAGAGAGCACACTACGGCGGCTATTGCCTACGTAGCTCTCTTTGATGATCCTGCAGATCCGTACGCACAGGCCGGCTTATTAAGGACTTGATCGGTAGGTTTCCTGTTCCACGTACACGTGTATTAAGTCTAAAATTGTTTGACATATTAGGATTATTGTATCGCAGTAGAGCATGCTTTTAACTTGCATTGGACAAGGAAAAGACAATCCAGTTTTACGTCGGTTGGTTTGCGTGAATACAAAACTGAACACTGTTATGCGTGTGGTTAGTTTCGTGTATAAGTCTATAAGAACATGTTTGGTTGTCACTATTTAAACTCGTCTCTGATGTAACTTTTCACCATTTTGGTTGCCTCCTCAGAAAGGAAAACTGGTTCGGTTTCTAGCGAGCCTGGCCGACCAGGTGAAGCTTGGATGAAGGTGTTATTTCTGTATGTCTGTGTGCCGAAAAAAGTTCAAACAATCAATCATATGATCAATACAACTTAGCGATGCAGAAACAAACAACTAAACACACACAACTAGATACTCTGAGCCTAGCGTTGGATAACTTGGGCGGTCATATATGAGCTAGGCCGAGCTCTTCTCTCAACCAACCAGGCCCTTAGGGTGTGATTGGTTGCCCTTGGGTGGGTGAGCCGGGATGGAGCATCTGTACAGGCTGTATCTAGCCTAGATCAGATGATGCTAGTTCTTGTGTTTGGTTCCATTTGTAGGGGGCATACAGGCTCACAGTGTCCATGTTTGGTTGGTTGTGTGGATGATTTCTTTGAATGTATTGATACAGTGTCTCTTGTTTGGTTGCTCGCGTTTGAAAAGGTGGCAGCACCGAGTGTTCATTTTGGTGAGGCTACCACCATTGGCAAGCAAGCAAAGAAGAGCATGAACAAAAAATATATTTGCCTCAGTTCCACAAATTTTGCGTGAACAATAGGTCATTTTCTACACATGGGACATATCACAGGCTTTACTTGAAACCGAAAATGATATAGAACAGCATCATCACCACTAGCAAAGACAGAACTATACAGCCAACAAGTAACCAAGGTGGCTTGTTTACAACCGATGCAGGAGCACTTGCCAAAAGCGGCACCTCTTCAGATTCAATGAACTCCAAGTAAGATGATTGTGCCTCCTGTTGAGTTGCAAAACTCTTGTGAGAGTTATTTGCATAACCACTCACCTGAGCATTGCAAAGTGCTCAAGATCGATACACCCCAGGCACCCTACCGTGGTACACAACATACCAAGCCATGCCCACCTTTGAAAAACACAATAGAAGCAAGCATCAGATTTATACATAACAGGGAATGCAGATGAAAAGAATTGCCTCAGATCAAATTATCATTTCATTTGTCCTTTGGACTTGGAGCTTAAGGAAACAAAAACTGACAGTACGTAGATAACAGAGAAGAAGGCCATGAAAAATATAGAGGCAGACTGTTTCCAGTACCTCACAAGTCCAAGAACATCACCTTTACCACAACTGACACTATTATCATCATAGGCAGGCAGAGAGAACGCAGTTTGAAATATCAAGTTGGCCTCAGACATTCATTTAGGTGGTTTGATTCATATACAAATTTCATTGGTGGCTACTATCCTAATGAAAGAACAAATAGCAGATGCAAACACATGTCATCCATGGAATGTCCAGAAGCATCCACTGTTTGCCATCAAATTGGAACCTAGATTAGGACCCAAATGTTGCAAAACAGTGGATGATGCTAGAACATTTGATGAATGTCATGGAAAGACAAAAGTTGATGCAAAAAAGGTAGCCACCTCATTGTTCTATTTGTCATTATTGGCCACAGCAGGATCAGTCATATGAAATGTCAAAAACCAACAAACAGACCTGGTGAGACAAGTATGAAAAACAAATAACTTTAGAGCATTGTCAAATCTTAAATTGTGCACAATACAGAATCTTGGCACATCCCAGGTGGTACTGTCTTAGGTGGTCAGTTCAACTCCACCTAGCAGGTGGTACTGTCCACACCACATAAGCCTCACATCCATCACCATATGCCCTAAGCTATACAAAAATACAAGCAGGCGCCATTAGGCTACTTAGAGTTTGTGCCTACAACCCCGAATCCTGCCCAGCACTATCATAGGTTAGTGCTAATTACCAAAATAAAGTGTCACAACATAGGTTAGCATGGCTATATGCAAAAGTAGAGAGGCCGCAATCTAGGGACTCCTAGTTAAAGTAGGAAGTGGATAGGTAGGTCCTAAGCCACAGAATCCTGTGTGCCTCACTCATCTGAACAAAGCATAGGCCCTCTGCCTTGTTCTTCAAGAGATAAACAAGAGCAAACATGAGTGCCTCTTGGGAGTACCCAGGGCACCCCATCACACAGCCATAATGGTCTGCATGGACCTCATTGTGTTGTGGAGCTTTGAGAGCTTCACCAACAGCCTCCACAGCTTTGACCATGCCACTCATGAGGTCCAGCTCTTCCTGCGCTAGCTTCCTTCTTTTCCCACCCCTTTCCTTGTCATCACTTCCCTTAGAGGTATCAAAAGGACCATCAGCTGGCTTGGCAGACTATGCCTTAGTTTTCACATCATCAGTGAGGTCAACATCAATCTGGCCTAGATCAGTAGCTGCCCCCAAAGGTTCATTTGAACCCATAGCATATCTACCAGTGGCCTGGGTGCCACCAAAGATAGATTCCATCTGAACATAGTTCTCAATAGGTGTGTTTAGGTACTTAGCATCATTTGGGTGATCCTAGGTAGGGAATACAACAAGGTGATTAGATAAGAGTAGGAAAATGTCATAACTACTTGTGTTAATCATTGCATCCTAACCTTGGTGTGTCCCAGGAGATGCTCATCATCAAGCACAATCATATGATGCTCATTGTCCCATAGAGCACCACTCAGGTCCTTGAGCCTAACAATTTTCACCCACCTCTGCCTCCATTTGCGCAGGTGATTGTAGATTTGCTGAGTGGACACAGCCACCCCAGCAAACTCAGATAGCATAGTAGCAACCCGCCTAACATGGACTTCTTTGAACCCTTTGTCAGTTTTCACTCCCTGACCTACTAGGTCATGGAACCTCCTAAGCATGAAACCAGATTGAACTGGAGTCGAGTGCATAGGCCCATTGGGAAGAGGAGGTGCAGGCAAGTCATCATCTGGCAGTACCACAGGCTCATTGCCACCAGCAATAAGGTTAGCCTCATCAATGTTGTTAATCTGATCACCCATCCCTGCCATTCCTATTCATACAACCACCAACTGGAGCATGAACAAATAGTATATGCATGACAAGGCAACAATAATAGATGAAAAGCACAAACTGAACAGGAGTCTCAATATTACAAGTCCCAAATTGTTTTAACATCATTGCACAGTGCTAAAGGTCTCATAATTAAATAAAGTTGACATCACAGGTACTAAATAACACACAACATATCAGTGGTTCACCAGAAGTAAGTCTACACTCTAGAGGAGCCCTTGTTTGCCCACATAGAAGCAACCCATGCATCCCTCTTTTGTGCCCAGGCCACATTATCAGGCACATGTTCATCATCAGGCTGGGAATCAGTGTGGCTGTTATTTGGAGTCCATGTATCCTCATCAGGCACATGTTCATCATCACCATACCCCAGGATCCAATTGTGAAGGATACAACATGCCAGAACAAGTTTGACCTGAGTTTTGTAAGTGTGAAATCGTTTGTTGTCCAGGATTCTAAATCTATTCTTCAAAGCAGCAAAGGCTCTTTCAACTGTGACTCTTAGGGAGGAGTGCCTAAGATTAAATAGTTCCCTTGGGTTTTGGGGTCTATTGGATCCATATTTCCTCAAATGGTACCTTGTACCACGAAATGGTGGCAAAAAACCAGGTCTGACTGCATAACCAGCATCCACAAGCAACAATTTTTCTATAAAATGTACCACATTGTCATAGATCAGTTGCTACACGAAAGAAATAGGCTACTAATGAATACTAGTGGGTTCAACTATACCTGGAGGCACCCTAAGGCCATCTTGTCTTTCTAGGGCATCAACAAGTATGAGGGCATCATGTGCAGACCCTTCCCAGCCAGCAAGGACATATGTGAACTTCAAATCGAAGCTCACAGCTGCCAGGACATTTTGTGTAATGCCCTTACGGCCTCTGAAGGCAGGCTGCATCCTTTTAGGCACCCTAGCTAGGATATGAGTTCCATCCAGTGCTCCTATGCACTCCTATATAAACATATAAGAAAGTAGCTTGTGAAATAGGTGAGGGAGAGGTCAGTGGTTTAGTGATGATCAAGATTGGATTAAATGGAACACCAACCTTGAAATAAGGGTACCACCTTCTGCTTCCTAGGATCTTAGGATGAACATTGGTGGAAGGAGGGAGAATCATTTCATTTCTCAACTCCCCTACTGCATACAACACCCTCTGAAAGAACCTACTGATGGTCTCACATGACCTCCTGAATGTGAGGTCTACAACTCTGAATCTCTGATTGTGGCCAACAACATGCAAGAACATTGCTACCTGCTCTTCCACACTAGCATGGATGCTATTAGTGAGCAGCCCTCTATCGCGAAAAAGATCATAGAGATGGAAGAAAGGTGCCTTCCTCATCCTAAGCAAGTTTACACAGTGGACATCATCTGAGTTGTAGATGTAATTTAAGTTATTAATCCTTTGTTGGTCCCTCTCTGCCATGGGTCCATAGGTTATGGACCGAGCATACTGAGCTCTTCTCCTAAACCACATGAAAAACCAAGATGCCACAGATACTAACATAGCAGCGGTCGCTCGGCGCCTAGCTTCAAAATCCATTTCTAAAAATAGAGTGTACATGGAAAAATTAGAACCGTGATGAACTACTAATGATGTGTACTACCAGGTACTAGCAACAAATCAGCCATTTGACTAACGTAGACGCGGTTGCCACTCTAGTTGGAGCTCCTGTCGACGAAATATGGTCGATAGTCTACCGAGGGGTATGCCCAAGGTAGTAGATTGAGCGGCAGAGGCGTGCGAGACGTCTGCAAAGCGTAAACACAGGGACGAGAGATGACGATTTAGACAGGTTTGGGCCGACAAGTCGCCGTAATACCCTATGTCCTGTGTTCTGGTGGCTGGTTTGTATTATGAGATCGGGTGATCAGATGTGTTTTGAGGGGGTCCCTGCTCGCCTTATATAGCCAGGGAGCAGGGTTACAACTTGCTGAATCCTAACAGATTACAATCGGTTCCTTTTGGCAAGGAATCCTGGTCTATCTATTCGGATCTTCCTTGTCGAGCAAGTTATTAGGAGAGTCCTTGGCGGCTACGACGGCCTGGTCGCGGGCCGCAAGGTCTTCTGGTTGGGCTGTGTCTGTAGGAGAGCCCAAATCGTGTCATGGGGGTATACGGGTGTAATATCCCCACAGCTAGTCCCCGAGCACTTTGCATCCATTGTGCTGGGCATCGTGAAGTCTTTCGAGTAGGTCGAGTCTGGTCGTACGTTGACGGAGGCGTCCTCCGACCAGGTCGCCTGGTCGCGGTTGCACTTGTAGTAGGCTTTCGACCAGGTTAAGCTGGTCGCGAACGTAGCAGCCTGAGCTGTAGCTGAAGTGCAGCCGGGTGGAGCATTCTGCGTCGTCCTGCAAAAAAGGATGCAAGGTGCTGCAAGAAAAATTTTGAAGATCTTTCATCCGGTGAAGTGTATCCACTTTGGACGCAGCTAGACACCAGCAGCCGATGGCGTTCCGGTTGAAGTCCAAGCTAGTCCATATCAAGCTGTAGAAGAAAAAAGATAAACAATACATTCACCACTAGGTGAAGTGTATCCACTTAGTCCCCGAGCTTGGGAGTAGGTGTTGTAGGCATGTGGTGCCAAGCTTGTAACTGTTCTGCATGAAACAGAGTCATTTTTACGAAAGAAAAAATGACGTGTGTACATGTAGTCCCCGGGCCTGCTGTAAGAAGCAGCATGGTTCTTGTAGCAGGGTCAAAGAAAATGCATTAGTATAAATATGAGGGGAGAGTCCCCGAGGATGAAGTTGGGGATCTACAGTCCCTGGGAGTTACTGTAGCGCCAACCAGAAATTGTAGAGCTTACTGTTCGCCTGAAATGAACATTAGAACTAGCAGGGGTAGTCAGTCCCTGTGCATTAGTATCGCGTTAATTGACGCAAAATGAGTGAAATTGAAGAAATAAAAGACGACGATCGGATAGGCCGTTTTGTCAAACCAATGGTCCAGCGGCCCATTAAGGCGGATGCGACGTCAAGTGCGCGCGTGCGGTTGCCGCAAGCGACGTGGCGGTCGTTGGAATGGTGGGCACTTGCTCCTAGGAACCCTGGAGGCAAAGGGTCGGGCCGCACCGTATAAGAGGGGAAACGAGCGGCGGAGGTTCCTCACTTGCCTCTTGAGCTCCCGCCTCGTAGCCCTTGCCTCCTCTGCTTCCTTTGAGCGCGCGAGCAATTCCGAGCACCAAAACACTGTAGCCCTAGATCTAGATCCGAATCCACCCCTCGTTGTCGTCAATGGCGGGTGGAAAGCGGACTCGCGGCGGCGCGGCGAAAGCGAAGAAGGTGGCGAAGGAGGGATCTGACGACCGCGTCGAAGTGCCGAGCTGGGCACGCGGGTGGACGCAGAATGTTCTCCGCCGGGAGAATCTGGAGGAGCTCGTCTTCGCCGGCCTGCTGCTCGATAGCGTCACCGGCGGCTGGAGGGAGGCGTACCTGGAGGATTGGCTAACACCAAACACTTCAGAGCTCGTCGTCTTCGAGGCGTTTTTCAGGTGCGGGTTCGGGATCCCGGTCCACCCCTTCCTCCATGGCCTGCTGGAGTACTATCAGGTTGCACTGTGCAACCTGATGCCGAACACCATGTTGCACATCTCGGTCTTCATCCACTACTGCGAGGCGCATCTGGGCATCGAGCCCCATTTCGACCTCTTCCGCCACTTCTTCCGCTTGAAGATCAATGGCACTGGAGCATCAAACATCGTTGGGTCGGTGTATCTCCAGCTGCGGGACGGAATGGCGGAGAAGTAAATTGCTATGCCACTGCATTCGAAGGCGATGGAGTACAAGCCCAAGTGGTTCTACATCCATCAGGAGGCGCCGAGGCAGCCGTGCGACCCAGCCTTCGAGCCGAAGGTGTTGCCGTCGTGGTCGGAGCGTCCTAGCGTCGCGGCGATGGAGCAGGTGGAGGAGCTCCTGAAGCTGGTCGACAAGCAGTGCGTTGACGGGGTGGCAGTGGCGTCGAACTTCATCAAGAGACACTGCCCGCCCTGCAAGGAAAGGGCGCACCCGGCGTATGAGTATGCCGGGGATGCGGAGGACCAGACGCGGGAGGCACCGGAGGCCCTGTCGTCGAAGGAGGTGTTCCTGCGGGTCATTGCACTGTTCGACCTGCAGAAGAGGAAGAAACTGGAGTACTTACGGAAGTCGTACTCCCTAGAGTACCCTCCGCCGGAGGTCAGTATATTTGTCCTGTGTGTGTTCATTAAAATGCATAAGTAGATACTCAGTGTTGAAAAGTGTAACGCAGGGTCGGGCGACGTTCGTGTCGCAGGCGCCATCAAAGGCGTGGACGAAGGGTGTTGACCCGCCGTGGGACGGTGTCGACGACGATGGTCGTGGCGCGGCAGAGGTCGACGCAGAGGAGATCGAAGACAGCGGGGATGAGGGGAGCCGAGTCCCTGAGCCCCGGTCTGGTGGGCGGCGGGCCCGCGCTGACCCGAAGGGAAAGCGCCAGGCCGCCCCTGCAAAAAAGAAAAAGAAGGTGTCGCTGGAGACCGGTGGCGCCTTCGCCATTGATGAGGAGACGGCGAAGCGTCGCCGCGTGGTTGTCGACTGGTCGGACGATGCGTCTGACAGTGATGATGAGGTCCCACTGAGTGCCCGCTTCGGGCAGGGATCCTCGGCGAGTCGCAGAGCGGCAAAGGCAAAGCCAAAGCCGAAGGAGGCGCCGCAGCAGGCGTCAGAGACCCGGGGGTCGTTTGGCGGGACGGCTGGTGTGCCCAAGCCGCAGGAGGAGTCCGCAGGCAGTGGCGCACGTCCGTGCTCTCGTCGCTTCTCTTGAGAGAAGAAAGTGTCGGGCCTGTAAGTAGCCCCTACTCATCTTATGGTTCTTACCCTGGTCGGATCTGAGTGTTGATGACGTGTCCAATGCCCTTTGTAGGTCGGCGGACGCTGCAAAGGTGCCGGACACCGAGGGCGGTGGTCGGAGGGAGACAAGCCCTCCGGTGGAGGCGAACAATGGCAGGTCAGCGAAGTCGGCAACGCCGAAGGAGGCGTCAGAGGCGGCGGTGGACGTAGAGGCGTCTGCAGTCCCCGAGCCTCGGGGGGCGGAGGAGCCGGAGGCGTTTGGAGTCCCTGAGCCTCAGGAGGCGGAGCAGCGAGCGTCCCCAATGCCTGGGGGAAGTTCTGGAGGAGGCGTCATGGCGGGAAGTGCTGCAACTCCGGCGGCCGGGTCCCTGGGTTGTCACGCTCGGGGATGAAGAAGAAGGTAGCGCTGCCTGCCTCACCGGAGATCGAGCGTCCGAAGGAGGACCCGCATCGGCGTCCTGTCCGCCGTTTCCGCTTTGATGGCGACGAGGTCGTCGAAGTTGATGACGAGGCGGCGAGCGCGACGACGGACGCCGTGATTGGAGATGCATCGAAGCTGCTGGAGAAGATCCAGGTGAGTACGTTCACCTCTTCATGTTGTCTCCCCGGATGGCCTTTGTTCATGCTAGTTGTCGTTGCCCTGCAGTACCTGTTGAAGGTCGGGGAGGAGCGTAAGCTCGCCCTTGACTGGATGGCGCCGATGGCCGAGGAGAACGAGCGGCTCTGGGCGGATGTAAAGCGCGTCGAGGGTCAATTCGCTGGCTTGGAAGCGCATCTGGAGGATGCCCACGCACGTTCTCGGGAGCTTGAGGAGATCATCCAGCAGCAGGGGCAGGAGAACTTCCAACTTCAGCTACGGGCCAATAAGGCCGATGAGTTGGCCGCACGTAAGTCGACGATGCTATACTCCCTTTTGCTTAGTACGCCATCTGGTCGGAGTCCTGAATCTTGGTGTTGTCTTCGCAGAGGCGATGCAGGCGGGCGAGGAGAAGCGTCTCCTGGCCGAGGAGAAGGCGAAGTCCGATGAGGAGGTGCGGAAGTGGCAGGCCATGCACGCCGGCAAGTCTCCGTGGTGAAGCGTGGTCGGAGGTGGTCGTCGTCTTACCCTTTGTTTTGGCGTTTGCAGTTTACCGGGAAAACGTGAAAATGCAATTTGCAAGTCTGCAGCGACGTATTGACGATAACCATGAGCGCTTCTGGTCATTGGCGGAGGAGGTGGCCCCGTTGGTGTAGTGCATTGATGAGGAGCCTTTCTTCCCGGCGGAGAAGGAGCGGCGAATCGGCGACCATGTCGTCCAAAAGGCGCGTGGCCTGTGGGGGCGCTTCCAGGCGTACACCAAGGCAGCGGCACAGAGTGTGGCGGCTAATGGCCTCACCATTCTTCATTCGCATTATCCGCGGATGGAGATGTCAAGGCTGGGCGCTGGCTTTGCGGCGAACACGTCGGAGGCCGAGATGGAGCGTCTGGAGGAGGAAGCCGAGCCTGCCGCCGAAGCCCTTGTCGGAGGTGCAGACTTGTTCAGTGCTGGGCACCAGTAGTATGTATATCAGGAGATAGTCTATAAATAGACTCTTGGGCGAACCGAATCAAAGCTTCAAGCAGGTCGGCGTGTTTTGTTCGTTCCCCGAATTCCGCAGACCCAATAGTCGTGAGCCGTAGCGATGAACAATTCGACCTTGGGTTATTCTAAGATCCGTAGCGTAGAGCGCGGAGCTCGTTTGCGCGTAGGAGTCGAGGGCATCGCCCAAGGAACCGCTGCTGGCATCCCATAGCGCAGAGGGCGGGCGCTCGTGCACACGTAGGGAGGTACCACGGCCAGGGTCTTTTCCGAGAGGTTCGATCATGGCGTGACATGGGCGAATGGAGACCGTTGTCGAGCGCGTGGGTGGCGCGAACGCGAGGCACTGAGCTTATAACCTCAGAATTCTCAGCCCAAGTTAGCCTTTCCTTCATAGCGTAGTGGGCGGGCGCTCATGCACGCGTAGAGAGGTCGGGACGTCCCCTGGGAGAACTGTTGGCCACCGTAGCGCAAAGGGCGGGCGCTCATGCACGCGTCCGATGGTGACAACAGCCCCAGCTCTGAGTTTTCGTCGGTGTAAGTCAGGCTGCTTGAAGACCGAATGGAGACCGTGCGCATAACCGGTGCATACAAGCATTGGGCGTATAGCCTCCGGAGGTTTCAGCCCAAGTTTAGCCTTCCCTTCGTAGCGCAGAGGGCGGGCGCTCATGCACGCGTAGAGAGGTCGGGACATCGCTTGGGAGTACTACTGGCCACCATAGCGCCGAGGGCGGGCGCTCATGCACGCGTCTGGTGGTTGCGGTAGCCCCTGCTCTGAGTCTCCTTTGGCATCAGCCAAGCTGTTTGGAGAGAATGGCGAGTCATCCGAAGATGATTTGGAGAGGTCGGCGAGCCGTCCAGAGACGGGTGGAGAGGTCGGCGAGCCATCCAGAGACGGGTGGAGGAGTCGGCGAGCCATCCGGAGACGTATTGGAGAGGTCGATGAGCCGTCCGGAGACAGGTGGAGAGGTCGGCGTGCCGTCCAGAGACGGGTGGAGAGGTCGGCGAGCCGTCCGGAGGCGTATTGGAGAGGTCGGTGAGCCGTCCGGAGACGTATTGGAGAGGTCGGTGAGCCGTCCGGAGATGGGTGGAGAGGTCGGCGTGCCGTCCAGAGATGGGTGGAGAAGTCGGCGAGGCGTCCGGAGACGGGTGGAGAAGTCGGCGAGCCGTCCGGAGACGGGTGGAGAAGTCGGCGAGCCGTCGCTTAAGCGTAGAATTTTCTAAGGTGCTCGATACTCCAGGAGTGGGGCACGTCGGTGCCTTCGAGGTTAGCGAGACGGTAGGCGCCTAGTCGAGTGACTTCCTTCACCGTGTAAGGGCCATCCCAATGCGAAGATAGTTTGTGCAGACCGTCGGTTTTGAGTTTCCGCTTGAGGACGAGGTCGCCGACGACGAAGGATTGGTCTTTCACGTTGCAGTTGTAGTAGCGGTGAACTCCTTCGAGGTACTTGGCTGTGCGGAGGCAAGATGCCAGGCGTTCTTCTTCTAGGCGGTCGAGGTCGTCGCAGTGAGTCTGGTTGGAGGCTTCCTCATCGTAGTTCTGGACGCGTGGAGAGCGGAAGACGACATCGGCGGGGATGACGGCTTCAGAGCCGAAGACCATGAAATACGGCGAAACGTTGGTGTTACGGTTGGGTTGAGTCCGGAGACCCCAGAGTACGGAGGGGAGCTCACGCATTCAGTGACCAGGGTGCTTCTCGTCTTTCTGGTAGAGGCGTTTCTTCAGGGCGTCGAGGATCATGCCGTTGGCACGTTCGACCTGGCCGTTGGATCGAGGATGGGCGACGGAGACATACTTGACGAGGATGTCGTGGCTTTCGCAGAAATCCCAGAAGACGTTGCCGGTGAAGTTGGAGCCGAGGTCGGTGATGATGGAGTTCGGGAGTCCGAAGCGATGGATTATTTCGTCGATGAAGGAGACAGCATTTTCGGCGGTCGCCTTGGTGATTGGCTTTGCTTCGATCCATTTGGAGAATTTGTCGATGGCGACGTATATCCACTTGAAGCTTCCCGGAGCTGGTCGGAAAGGGCCGATCATGTCGAGTCCCCAGCAGGCGAAAGGCCACGAGGTCGGTATTGCTTGAAGCGAATGCGCAGGAACGTGGGTTTGTTTGGCGAAGAATTGGCACCCCTCGCAGGTGCGGACGAGCTGCCCGGCGTCGGCGACCGCTGACGGCCAGTAGAATCCTGCACGGAAAGCCTTACGTACCAACGTCTTTGCAGCCGCGTGGTTCCCACATTCGCCGGCGTGGATGTCGAAGAGCATTTCGAGGCCATCCTCCCTCGAGACGCATTTTTGGAGTACCTCGTTTCTGGAGTTTTTGTGCATGAGCGTACCGTCGACCATGATGTAATTGTTGACGCGGCGAACGAGGCGCTCAGCTTCGGTCTTGTCGGTGGGGACAAGGTTCTCGGAGAGATATTTGATGAAGTCATCGCGCCGGTCGGATGGCGTTCAGGGAACCGCGGCGACCAGCGGCTCTGTCGGCGGAAGTGGAGTCGTGGCGTTCGTGGGTGAGCTGAAGCCTGAGTGGTCGGCGATGAAGGGCTCGAGCAAATCGTGGATGAATACGCCGGCGGGGGCCAGAGATCTTGACGACGCCAACTTGGAGAGCTCGTCGGTCGCCTGGTTCCGATCACGCGGTAGATGATGGTATTCGATACCGAAGAATTTACCTTCAATTTTCCGGATGGCGGTGCAGTAGGCGTTCATCTTGTCGTTGGAGCAATTCCAGTCCTTGTTGAGCTGGTTGATGACGAGGGCAGAGTCACCGTAGACAATGAGGCGCTTGACGCCTAGCTCGCTGGCGATGCGTAAACCGTGGAGGGCGGCTTCGTACTCGGCGGCGTTGTTGGAGGCTGGAAAGAGTAGTCGTAAAGCGTAGTGGAGCTTTTCACCGGAGGGAGATGTGAAGAGGAGACCGGCACCTGTGCCACGCTAGGTGAGGGAGCCGTCGAAGAAGAGGGTCCAATGTTCTGGCGCTTCCGGCGGTACTGGAGTTTGGAGATCCGTCCATTCGGCGAGGAAAAGGCGAGTGCTTGTGACTTAATTGTTTGGTGACCTTGAAAGGCGATGTCGTAGGAGCCAAGCTCGATGGCCCACTTGATGATGCGTCCCGTAGCGTCCTTGTTGCGGAGAATGTCCCCGAGAGGGAATTCCGTGACGACAGTGACCCGCTCGGAGCTTTGGAAATAGTGGCGTAGCTTGCGTGCAGTAATAAGGACCGCATAGAGGAGTTTTTGTACCTGATGGTATCGAGTTTTGGAGTCGTTCAATACCTCACTGACGAAGTAGCAGGGTCGCTGGACGGTGTAGGAGTGGCTAGCTTCCTCGCGTTCGACGACAATGACGGAGCTGACGACCCGGTTTGTGGCGGCGATGTAGAGCAGCAGGGGCTCCTTCTCCTTAGGTGCGGCAAGCACAGGAGGCTGGGTGAGGTACTTCTTCAGATCGGAGAAAGCGCAATCGGCTTCGGCATCCCATATGAACTTTTCGCCAGCCTTGAGGAGCTTGAAGAAGGGTAACCCTTTTTCGCCGAGCCTAGAGATGAAGCTGCTGAGAGACGCCATGCACCCGGTGAGCTTCTGGATGTCCTTCACGTTGGAGGGAGCTCGCATGCGGAGAACGACCGAAGTCTTGTCGGGGTTTGGGTGAATGCCGTCGCGGCTAACGATGTTACCGAGCAGGTTTCTAGATGATACGCCGAAGATGCACTTATTGGGATTGAGCTTCCACTTGAACCTGTTGAGGGCCTTAAAGGTTGCTTCGAGGTCGGAGATGAGCGTGTCGGTGGTGCGAGTTTTGACGACGATGTCATCCATGTAAGCTTCGACTTTCTCCGGGATGAGGTCCTTCAGGCAATCCTAGATCGCACGTTGGTACGTGGCGCCGGCGTTCTTCAGCCCGAACTACATGGTCGTGTAGCAGAAGGCGCCAAAAGGCGTGATAAACGCCGTTTTGATCTGGTCTTCTACCTTCAAAGCAATTTGATGGTAACCGGAATAGCAATCGAGAAAGGAGAGAAGTTCGCACCCGACGGTAGAGTCGACGACCTCGTCAATGCGAGGGAGGAGGAAGGGGTCCTTAGGGCAGTGCTTATTGAGATCGGTGTAGTCAACGCACATACGCCATTCTTTATTCTTTTTTAGTACAAGAACCGGGTTAGCAAGCCAATCTGGGTGATACACCTCTTTTATAAAACTGGCAGCTAGGAGCCGGGTGAGCTCTACCCTAATTGCCTCCTTCCTATCTGGCACGAAGCGACGAAGCTTTTGGCGAACCGGCCTGGCGGTTGAGGAGACGTTCAGGGAGTGCTCGACGAACTTCCGCGGAACTCCAGGCATATCCGCTGGTTTCCAGGCGAACACGTCAATGTTGCTCCGTAGGAAGCTGACAAGCGCGTCTTCCTATTTGGGGTCGAGGTTGGTGCCGATGATGGCAGTCTTCTCCGGAGCGCCACCCACCAGGGGCACCTGCTTCGTGTCCTTCGACTTCTTGCGGGAGCGCTGGTCGGAGGTCTCCGGGATCTCGAGATCATCGGGGCGGAGCTTAGCGGCGTCGGCGATGCAGTCTTGGGCACCCTGGAGCTGTTGGCGTGTCTCAGCAGAGTTGATTGTTTCCTGCTCGCACTCGTACGCCACTTGGAGATTTGCCCGAACGCTAAGGACGCCTTTCTTCGTTGGCATCTTGAGCACGAGGTAGGCGTAGTGTGGAACAGCCATGAGCTTGGAGAGCGTCGGGCGACCGAGGATGGCGTGGTAGGCGGTGTCAAAGTCAGCGACGATGAAGGTGATGTACTCTTCGCGGAAGTGGTCGGAGGTGCCGAACTGCACTGGGAGGGTTATCTGTCCAACGGGCATGGATGGTTTACCTGGTACGATGCCCCAGAAGGGGAAATTCGCCGGGAACAAATCCCGCTTGGAGTAGTCGAGTTTGCGGAAAGCTGATGAGAAGGTGATGTTGAGGGCGCTTCCGTCGTCGACGAGGTCTTTGCGGTAGCGGCAGTTGGAGATCAACAGGTCGATGACGAGAGGAAAATGCCCTGGATACTTGTCGTTCGACCATTGATCCTCCCTGGAGAAGGTGATGGGGCGCTCCGACCAGTCGAGGTAGCGAACGTTGGCGGGGTCGTCGGTGATGGCCGCGACGGAGGCGATGTCGCGTCGTACTTGGCGCCGCTTCTGCTCAGTCTCGATGACGACGTTGCCGCCGAAGATGGTGAGGGTCCTCGCTGGTGCACGGAAAGCGAGCTTGTTGTTGTCGACGTCCTTGTCCTTGTCATTGTCGATTCGCGGTCGCTTGTCGTCGCTCCTGCGGGCGATGGTGTCACACTCGCGCATGGAGTGTCTGGCGCCTTTGTGGAGAGGACACAGGCCATTGAGGAGCTTCTCATAGTCGTTGTCGTAGGTGCGCCTTGGCCGAGTATTGGTGTTGGCGATGTAGCGGCGGTCGTGCCGATGGTGGTCTATTCTCGGACGGGAAGACTCTGGCCGATCGTGTCGGCGATCTCGGTAGTCGCGGTGGTCGCGCTGGTTCGAGCGGTGGTTGCGTCCTTCATTGCGTTGTTCATTGCGATGATCGTCCTCACGGCGACGCACCTGGGACCTTGATCGGCGACGCGGGCGTTCATGGTGACGATGGGCGTCGTCGGCGTCGGCGTAGGAGTTGGCGATCGTCATTAGTTCAGTGACCATGGTTACCTTTTTCCGGATGATCTTGTCGCGGAGCTCCTTATGGCGTAGACCGTTGGAGAACGTAGAGATGGCTTCAGCATCGGCGATCTCCGAAATCGTGAGCCGCATGGTGGAGAATCGTCGGATGTAGCTTCGGAGGCCTTCGTTATGCTCCTGGTGGACGTTCTGGAGATCATAGCGCGTTCCTGGCTGAACGCAGGTGGCGCTGTAAGTCTTGATGAAGACTTCCATCAGTTGCTCCCAGGTGTCGATGGAGTTCTCGGCGAGCTTGTGGAGCCAGCTGTTGGCCGAAGACGACAACATTACGGGGAGGTACTTGGCCATCACGTTGGATCCTCCGTCGGCTGCCTGAATGGCGATTTCGTACGTGGTAAGCCACTGCTCTGGGTTAGCCTTTCCATCGTACTTGTCCACCGTGGTGACTTTGAAGCCCTGAGACAATTGGATGGCACGGAGCCAGGAGGTGAAAGGGCGTGGCCCTGTCGAGGCGTCAAGAGCCGGAGCTTGATCGCGAGCGCGATTGCCTTGGGAGACTTCCTGGTCACGACGTGGCGGCGATCTCCGTCGGCGTGAGGGATGCGGGCTTGGAGGCGTTCCGCTGTACGACGATCCGGAGGGTGAGGCGTAGCAGCCTCTCTCGTTGCACTGTACGGTGGCAACTTTGACATGGGCGACAACCTTCTGTAGCTCCGGGGTCAGCGGAAGCTCGGAGAGTTCGTTGTAGACGATGACGAGGTTGGCGCTTGGGGTCGGGTAGACGGGTTGATCATCGACCCTATCGAACTCGTAGATGAGGTCACGACCTCTAGCTTGGTCGCGCTCCCGACGTCGCTCGTTGTTGCAATGCTCCAGGTCGCGGCGCTCCTGGTCGCGTCGTTCATCGTCCCACCGGCGTTCTCGGTCGATGTTGCGTTGCTCCCGATTGGCGCGTTCGCCTTCCGCTTCATTCGGCGGTGGGGGGCTATCGGCGGAGACATTGAAGATGAAGCCGCCGCGATACGGCGAGAAGTCGGCCCCAGAGTTGGTGGAGATGACGGTCGTAGCGTGGAGGTGGAGCCGTTTGTCATGGTAGATCGGGACACCGAACTTTCCGGCACAGTGTCACCGGAGATCTCTTGTAGAGTCACCATGCCGACGAATGGAGACAGGGTCGTTCGATCGCGCTTGCTGGTCGGAGCCATCTGGTCGGAGCCGAGAGATTAGAGCTGGTTGGAGAGCCGTCGCAGCGCCTGGTGCTGATATGTAGGAGCCACACCACGTAGCCCGAAGGGCATGGACGTTGGAGACGAGGCGCGACGGTGAGTCGGATGCCGATCCGATCTGGGGCGGCGGGTGGGTCGCACGCTTGAAACTCCCAATGGTGTACCTGAAAATTGCTCAAGGCAAGATTGGTCGGAAAGTTGTATGCGAGCTACCTCGATGGCGTCGATGCATTCTGCAAGTCCTTGGTTGGCTCGGTCGATGGCTTCGATCAGGTCATCGCAAGGGATGATTCTTGGCGGACGGCGTGTCGGCTTGATGACGTTGCGGATGGGCGGCAGAGCGTGTGGCGTAGGGAGCTGCGCAAATTCCATGATTTCCATAGCGGGAGCGTGGTCACCCACGGTCCAGATCATAGATCCGATCTGAAAAGTGGTGCCCGACTTCGGAAGAACCATGGAGCGAGGGAAAGTAACCGCTTGGCAGATCATGATGTCGTAGCACACACCCCCTACCTGGCGCGCCAACTGTTGGCGAAATATGGTCGATAGTCTACCAAGGGGTATGCCCAAGGTAGTAGATTGAGCGGCGGAGGCGTGCGAGACGTCTGCAAAGCGTAAACACAGGGACGAGAGACGGCGATTTAGACAGGTTCGGGCCGACAAGTCGCCGTAGTACCCTACGTCCTGTGTTCTGGTGGCTGGTTTGTATTATGAGATCAGGTGATCAGATGTGTTTTGAGGGGGTCCCTGCTCGCCTTATATAGCTGGGGAGCAGGGTTACAACTTGCCGAATCCTAACAGATTACAATCGGTTCCTTTTGGCAAGGAATCCTGGTCTATCTATTCGGATCTTCCTTGTCGAGCACGTTATTAGGAGAGTCCTTGGCGGCTGCGACGACCTGGTCGTGGGCCGCAAGGTCTTCTGGTTGGGCCGTGTCTGTAGGAGAGCCCAAATCGTGCCATGGGGGTATATGGGTGTCATATCCCCACAGCTCCTCCTGCGCCAACTCAATCTAACAGTTTAATCATCGACCTTAAACACTGTGCTCAGTTTTTAGATCAAAAAGGAAAGCATCACCAGCAAAAAATGCTTCAGCAACACAAAGTACCAAACTAGACCCTCCTTTAAGCACAAAAATGGCAGATCTGCCTCAAGAACAAGTAGATCTAAATCGAAATCACACGGATCTAGCTCGGTACAAGAATTAACCCTAATCCAGGTGCAATGCACAAATAAAATCAGCATGGTAATTAGAACATGAGATGGGGGCGAGATATACCGACACAGACACCAGGGGAGCATCAGGCTCCGGCGATGGAGGTCGCCGGAAGGGTGAATCCAACGGCGAGAGAAGAGGAGACAGGAGTACACACCAGTCAAGATGGAGGCAGGAGAGGCGAGAAAGTGAGGGGGTAACCCTAAGCCCCACTAGTGCGTGCGCTTTTTATCCCAGGGGATGGCGCCAACTCCCGCCAACCTCGCCTAGGGTTCCCGCCAAGAACCAGCATGTCCCGGCTGGAGTGCGAAGCTCGGATCGAGGAGCTGGAGGCGTCCGGGATGGAAGGGCCGAGGGGAATGGAGTGACACAGCAAAACGATGCGGGGAAGGAAACCAAACACGGGCCGAGTGCACCGAGTTGTGCTGGATGGGCCTTTGAACGGCCCCGTGAGGGCTACCAATCATGCCCTTAGAAACCCGAGCACCACGAAGCCTCACTAAAGAAACCATTCTTTTATGACATATATACTCAATGTCCTGTATCGAGGGAGGAATGTTTACTTACTCCCTCCATTTTGTAATAGATGTATTATAAAAAAAATTTAAAATAACTTAAGTAAATAATCAAATAACACATATACCTATGAATTGAATCCAATTAAGAAGTATTTTCTTAAATCATGTTTTCCTTTTCTTTTTACAATTTTAGCCAAAACTGAACATAGACACTACATATAATCTTTTGTTAGTGTCAAAGTTATAGTGTATTGTCTTAGGCCCTGTTTGGCAGAGCTCCCAGAGCTGATTCTCTCCTGAATCCAGCAGGAGCTCTGTCAAACATTTTTCCAGAGAGAAGTGATTATCTGCTGATTCCGTGAAATGATTCTCTGAAATGAACTAAGAGACGGGTGTTGGAAATGATCTCCCAGCCGTTAGGCCCAACGGCCTAACGGGCCTTTGATCTATGCCCTGATCGGGGGCACCCAACCTTGTGGTTGGTGGGCCCCCGTCGCACAACGCTATAAAGGAAGGTGGGGGCTGGGGCTCGCAGTACGAGGTTCACCGCCGCCAGTTCCCCACCGACATCCTAACCCTAGACCGATCGAAAGGGAGTGCTGCCAGCGACGGGAAGACCTCACCAACGTCGTCACCGCCACTGCAACGACCAACTTCATCGTCACCGGCGCCCAGGGGACTTCGGTGAGCTCCATGGCGAACTTCAGCATCCCCGCGACTTCGATAGAGTCTCTCGGTCTGCGACCTCACTCTTCTCTCTCCATTCTAGTAGATCATATTAGGATCTATGTAATATACTCTCGATGTACTCCTTGTTCCCCTCCGGATCTACTGCTAGAGATCTGAATGTACTATCATTGGTATCAGATCCAGTCTAGATCAGTGGATCTAGACGGGGAAATGAAATGAACGAAGAATCCACCGATTTTCAGATCGGGATTGAATCTAAGAACGAATCATGAAAGACCGATTTGAATCGGGAAGATCAAGAACGAACCGAATCGAAAGAAACTGACGATCCAATCCGGATCGGGATGAACTCCAACGTCGAAACCCTAACCCTAAGAACGAAAAGCCGGTTGGAGTTGAGGGGTTCCTACCTGGACCCTTCTCGCCATCGGGGGGGGAGCCTTGCTGCGCTGCAGGTTTAACCCACCGCCGGAGCACCGAGCTCGTCGGCGAATAGACCCTTGTACCGGGCACCGAACCGAGGCGCGCTCATCACAAAGCGAACACGCGCACCAACGAGAGGCTCGGCACTGGTGCCACCGCCCTTTGTCATCGTTCATCGTTCGTCGTTCGTGGCCGGTCGTCGTGCTGCTCTCGGCTGCGTGATAGAGAGGGAGGCAGAGGAAGAGAAGAACGGCCGGCAGGGGAAGAATGAAATGAAGTTCGGGTTTTGGGGTTGCAGCCGTCGGTGAAAGCCCTAGTTTGGTTTTGGTTAATTGATGAAACCTATTTGGTCTAATCCTATTGCTAAGCATGTGTGTAGCTTATAAGAGAGGATTGTGACCAAGCCAAGTGGTGGAGCTAGCAAGGTGGCAACCATGGAGGATGGTGATGGCCACACGCACTCAAGAAATCAAGTGCTCTACCATTGGTGAAACTTGAGAAGAAAAGAAGAGGTGTAGCAAAGAGGCCCGAAGACAAAGGTATAACCTATAGGGCTCTTTGTTTTAGTGATCAAGACACTTAGCGAGTGTGATCACATTTAGGATACATAGCCGTACTATTAAGAGGAGATTATTCACGGCTTATGCGGTGTTCAAGTGCCACTAGGTGTTCTCTAACATATCGATTCTATAGACCTAGTGAGTGACTAACTAAACCCTTGATAAATGCTTTGAAAAATGCTAACACACGTGCACAAGTGGTGAAACACTTTGGTGTTGGCACATGGGAGCAAGGGTAGAAGTTAGAGATGAAAAGATGTCAAGTTAGGGGCATCGGACGCTGGCGTCGGCAGCATCGGACGCTGGCCGAGCGTCCGATGGCAAACCCTAATTGCTGTCAGAAGTCGAGGTAGCATCGGACGCTGGCAACGGACGCAGGCGAAACACTGTTGCAGAGTCCGATGGTCATGACGTGGCGCGAGCTAGTTTTCCAAGGAGCATCGGACGCTGGCTATGCGTCCGATGCAGGACCATCGGACGCGTCCGATGCGTTTTGGCCCTCTCTGGAACCTCTCTGCATGGTCATCGGACGCTGGGGTTGAGCGTCCGATGTAAAGGTTCCGGCGCGTCCGATGTGGCGCCAAATTGAGCTGAAAAGAGTGAGAAGCATCGGAGCGTCCGATGCTAGGCATCAGTGCGTCCGATGCCACATTAACCAGCACGGAAAAGAATATGAGCGTTGGGATCTAACGGGCTGAATTCATAGCAGGGGGACACGTGGTGCTCATCGGAGCATCGGACGCTGGGGCAGCGTCCGATGGCCCCGACACCGGCGCGTCCGATGCGTCTGTTTCGGGCCCAACGGCTAGGCCGTCTTGTGTGGCCTATTTAAGGGGCTTGGCCGGCTTGCTAGGTCACTCTCTTGCACATTTTGATTCCTAAGCATTCTAGTGAGCCTTGGCAAGCCTCCCAACTCATCTCCCAAGTTGATTTGATCAAACCAAGTGAGATTGAGTGATCTAGTGCGTGATTTGAAAGAGTTCAATCTAGTGGCACTAGTTCTTCGCATCGGCATTGAGTTTTCTTGTTACTCTTGGCATTTGCCGGTGCCTAGATGGCTTGGAGGTGTTTGAGGTGGTTTTGGCAAGAGAAGGAGATTGTTCTTGGCCACCACCGATCGAGATTGTGAGAGGTTTTGGAGCCTCACCTCGCCGGAGCGGCAAGAGGCATCCTTAGTGGATTGCTCGTGTCATTGAGCTACCTCACTAGTGGTAGATTCTTGTGGCGCTCTTTGTGAGCTTGGCTTTGCGCTGATTAGCCACCGGGTCACCTAGTGTTGGTCGACACAACGGGGAGTAGCGTGCCGGCAAGCACGTGAACCTTGGGATAAATCTTTGTCTCCCGAGTGCTTATTGTGATTGTGTCCCCATCTTGGTGATTGGTCTCCATCTACACATTCTTGGTGATTGGCTTCACAAGTGGATTTCACCGATGATTGGCTCTCTACGTGGCGATCCCGAAGGCTCGGTGAAATTCCCTCTATCTAGCTTATTTACTTTGTGTATTTACATTGAGCTACTTCATTTGTGTAGATATCTTTTCTTGTTGTATATCTTTTGTCATATACCTTGTGTAGCTAGTTGTGAGTAGCTTGCTTAGTTTGTCTATTGCACACACTTGTCTCATATACCTTTTTGTATATCATACTCGTGCTAGAGCTATATTGTTTTATTCCGCATTTGTTATTAGCTCTAGTTGATTGTGTGACATAGAAATATTAGGTAGAATTGGTGGATAGGTGGCTTGCAACACACTATTAGGCTAGCGCAAAAAGCTTCGCTATTTGTTATACTAATAGTGTTTGCCTAAGTAATTTTTGTAGATTTTAATTAGGCTATCCACCCCCCCCCCCCCCCCGCTCTAGCCAATTTGGACATTTCAAGTGGTATCGGAGCCGTGGTCACCGTTTGTTTGAGGCTTAACATCCTCCGGTGTTAAAATGGCTCAAATCAACTATATGGGGAAGCCACCACATTTTGACGGCACCAACTTTGATTGTTGGAAGAGGAAGATGTGTGCATTCACAAGAGGAATGAATAGGAAGATTTGGGAGGATTGAGCATGACTTTGCGATAATTGATCCCACAAGTCTCACTCCTAGAGAAGAAGAGAAGCTTCAATGGAATGATGTAGCAATCAACTTGTTCTATGAAGCTTTTGACACAAAGGTGTTTGAGCAAATCAAGGACCTTGAGAGAGCAAGTGAGATATGGGAGAGATTGGAGGAAACATATGAAGGCATCAAGGCGGTCAAGGGAGCAAGCTATATATTCTCAAGGACAAGCTCGCCATGTTCAAGATGCAAGATGATGAAAGCATACCGGAGATGTTTCACCGGTTTCAAGTTATTATCAATGACTTGAAGGCTTTGGGAGAGAAGGTGGAGGACAAGGACTTTTCTCACAAGTTCTTGAGATGCTTACCACCAAGGTTTGATACGTTGGTGACTATCCTAGTAAGGGAAGGATTGGATACGGTAACCCCAAACCAAGTACTAGGTGATGTGGTCACACAAGACACATACCGTGTGGAAAGGGATGGGGGAGCCCAAGAGGAAGAGAAAAAGAAGAAGATCGTGGCATTCAAGGCTTCATCCTCCAAGAGCAAGAGCAAGGGCAAAGCTAAGAAGGAAGAAAGTGATGATGAAGCAAACACAAGCTTGAGTGAAATGAATGATGAGGAGATGGCTCTATTTGTGAAGAGATTTGGCAAGTTCATGAAGAAGAAGGGCTATGGAGCTAGAAAGAGAAGAGATGCAAACAAGAGCACAACCAAAAGGTGCTATAGATGCAAGAGCAAAGATCACTTCATTGCGGATTGTCCATACTCTAGTGATGAAGATGATGATGACTGCAAGAAGAGCAAGAAGAAGGACAAGAAGGAAAAGAAAGAAAAGAAGGAGAAGAAGAAGGAGAAGAAGAAGGGTGGTTCCTATGTTGTGACATGGGATAGTGATGCTTCCTCAAGCAATGATGATGATTCTAGTGATGATGAGAGGAAGACCACCAAGAAGAAGGCTATGGCTAGTCTTGCTATATCAAGCAAGACTTCTATCTTCAACACTCCATCGACATGCTTCATGGCTAAGGCCACTAAGGTATCATCCGATGAGAGTGATAGTGAGAGTGAGAGTGATGATGATGAGGAGTACTCCAAGGAGGACCTCATGAGCATGCTACAAGATGCTCACTCTTACATTGAGACTAAGAGGAAGGAGTGCAAAGAATTGCGCAAGGCCAACAAGGCTCTTGAGCAATCCTTTGATGAGCTCAAGTCTACTCATGAGAGGCTAGAGGAAGCCCATGAGAAGCTTGATCAAGCTCACACTAGGCTTAAGGAAGCCCACTCCTCCCTCCTTGATCAAAGTAAGATTGAGGATGTTGTGGAGACATGCGATGTAGGAGTAACTTGTGATATACTTGATGAATCATTTTATGCTCCTATTATTGTTGCTCCCACCAATGCATCATCATCTAGCTCAACTAAAATGCCTACTTCTACTACTTGTGATTCATCATTAGTTGTAGAAAATGAGAACCTTAAAAACAAGGTTATTGAGCTCACTCATGCCTTAGGCAATGCCTATGGTGGAGATGCCCGCTTGCTTAAGTGCTTGGGTAGTCAAAGGTGTCCACTCAATAAGGAGGGACTTGGCTATACCCCCAAGAAGGGCAAAGCCGCTTTTGCTCCTCACAAGACTAGTTTTGTGAAGAGCAATGGTCGGTATTGCTACAATTGCAAGCAATCCGGGCATATGGAGCAAAATTGCTTTAACAAGAACAAGAATAAGAACAATGCTCATGTTTCATCCATTAGACTTGATTCTTGTTATATGCTTACAAAGGGCACTAATGGTGTGAAGGCTAAGTACATTGGTGCACCCACGGTTGGCCCAAAGAAGAAGGCAATTTGGGTGCCCAAGAGTTTGGTGACTAATCTTGGAGGACCCAAAAAGGTTTGGGTACCTAAAAAGAATTGATCTCTTTTGTAGGTAAACTATAAAGCGGGAGGAAGGCATTGGGTGCTTGATAGTGGGTGCACTCAACACATGACCGGAGATGGTAGAATGTTCAAATCAATCAACACTAGTGGCAATGATCATGCGGATGCTATCACATTTGGTGACAACAAGAAAGGCAAGGTCAAAGGTTTGGGCAAGATTGCAATATCCAATGACTTGAGCATCTCCAATGTGCTATTAGTGGAATCTCTCAACTTCAATCTTTTGTCCGTAGCACAATTGTGTGACTTGGGTTTCAAATGCATATTTGGGGTTGATGATGTGGAGATAGTGAGTGTTGATGGAAGTGATTTGGTGTTTAAAGGATTTAGATATGAGAATCTTTATTTGGTGGACTTTGATGCAAGTGAAGCTCAATTGACAACATGTTTGTTCACCAAATCAAGTATGGGTTGGCTACGGCATAGGCGCTTGGGACATGTTGGAATGAAGCAACTAAAGAGGCTAGTGAAGCATGACATGGTTAGAGGACTAAAAGATGTTCATTTTGAGAAGGACAAACTTTGTAGTGCATGTCAAATGGGAAAAAAAGTTGGAAACACTCATCCCAACAAAGGAATGATGAGCACTACACATGCACTTGAGTTGTTGCACATGGACTTGTTTGGACCAACTACATATGCAAGTATTGGGGGAAACAAGTATGGCTTTGTGATAGTGGATGACTATACAAGATACACATGGGTCTTCTTTCTCGTTGACAAAAGTGAAGTGTTTGGCATATTCAAAACCTTTGTCAAGAGAAGCCAAAATGAGTTTGATAGAAGAATCAAGAAAGTAAGAAGTGACAATGGAAGTGAATTTAGAAACACAAGAGTTGATGAGCTATGTGATGATTTTGGAATCAAACATCAATTCTCGGCCAAGTATACTCCTCAATCCAATGGGATAGTTGAAAGGAAGAATAGGACACTCATTGATATGTCAAGATCCATGCTTAGTGAATACAATGTTAGTGATTCTTTTTGGGCCGAAGCAATCAACACGGCATGCTATTATAGCAACCGGCTCTATTGTCACCCTCTATTGAAGAAGACACCATATGAGCTCCTCAATGATAGAAAGCCCAACATTGCATATTTCCGGGTTTTTGGGTGCAAATGCTACATATTGAAGAAAGGCACAAGACTTGGCAAATTTGAGAAGAAGTGTGATGAAGGGTTCCTACTTGGTTACTCCACTACAAGCAAAGCATATAGAGTGTGGAATGACACAACAAGAATAGTTGAAGAAGTCCATGATGTTGAGTTTGATGAAACCAATGGCTCTCATGAAGAACAAGATAATCTAGATGATGTGAGAGGAACACAATTGGTGGAAGCAATGAAGAACATGGACATTGGTGATATAAGGCCAAAGCAAGTGATTGACATAGAAGATGACAAAGATCAAGTGCTCTCCCCTCCAACCATGCATGACAATGATGTTGCAAGCTCTAGTGGTTCTCAAGATCAACAAGATACTAGTGCAAGTGTTCAACCGCAACAAGTGCTCCAACCAACACATATTGCAAGAGATCATCCTTTGGATCAAATTGTTGGTGACCTAAGAAGAGGTGTGCAAACAAGATCAAGATTGGCATCATTTTGTGAACACTACTCATTTGTATCATCTATTGAGCCAACCAAGATTGATGAAGCTTTGATGGATGTTGATTGGGTGAATGCAATGCATGAAGAATTGAACAATTTCACCCGCAATGATGTTTGGGAGTTAGTGGAAAGACCAAAGAACACAAATGTTATTGGTACAAGGTGGGTCTTCCGGAACAAGCAAGATGAAGATGGCATTGTTGTTAGAAACAAAGCAAGATTCGTTGCACAAGGGTACACTCAATTGGAAAGTATTGACTTTGGAGAAACCAATGCACCGGTTGCTAGATTGGAAGCCATTAGAATCCTACTTGCATATGCTTGTTCTCACAACATCAAGCTCTATCAAATGGATGTAAAAAGTGCATTTCTCAATGGATTCATCAATGAGCTAGTGTATGTTGAGCAACCTCTCGGATTTGAAGATTTGAAGAAACCCAACCATGTATACAAGCTCAAGAAAGCACTTTATGGGTTGAAGCAAGCACCAAGAGCATGGTATGAAAGATTGAGGGATTTCTTGCTGTCGAAGGGTTTCAAGATGGGGAAGGTTGACACCACTCTCTTCACCAAGAAGATTGGAAGTGACTTGTTTGTGTTGCAAATCTATGTGGATGACATCATATTTGGATCAACCAACCAAGACTTTTGTGAAGAGTTTGGAGAAATGATGGCTAAGGAGTTTGAGATGTCTATGATTGGAGAAGTAAGTTACTTCCTTGGTCTACAAATCAAGCAAATGAAGAAAGGCA
Source organism: Coix lacryma-jobi var. lacryma-jobi (assembly GCA_009763385.1). Taxonomy (NCBI): domain Eukaryota; kingdom Viridiplantae; phylum Streptophyta; class Magnoliopsida; order Poales; family Poaceae; genus Coix; species Coix lacryma-jobi. The sequence goes on from CM019825.1 coordinate 45,712,910, forward strand.
CATTTGTTAGTCAAGGCAAGTACATCAAGGACATGCTCAAGAAGTTTGGGTTAGACGAAGCAAAAGCGATAACCGCTCCAATGGGCACAAATGGACATTTGGATAGTGACTCTAGTGGTGACATGGTGGATCAAAAGTTATATCGGTCAATGATTGGAAGTCTACTCTATGTGACCGCATCAAGGTCGGATGTCATGTTTAGTGTGTGTATGTGTGCAAGGTTCCAAGCCTCACCAAGACAAAGTCATTTGAAGGCAACCAAAAGAATATTGAGATATTTGAAGCACACTCCTAATGTTGGACTATGGTATCCCAAGGGCTCTCAATTTGAATTAATTGGATATTCGAATTCCGATTATGCGGGATGCAAGGTGGATAGGAAGAGCACATCGGGCACATGTCAATTGCTTGGAAGATCACTTGTCTCATGGTCATCAAAGAAGCAAAATAGTGTTGCACTCTCTACCGCCGAAGCCGAATACATATCCGCGGGTAGTTGTTGTGCACAATTGCTATGGACGAAAGCAACATTGCAAGATTATAGAGTCAAGTTTGGACAAGTTCCATTGCTTTGTGATAATGAGAGCGCCGTCAAAATAGCCACGAACCCGGTTCAACATTCAAGAACAAAGCACATTGATATAAGGCATCACTTCATTAGAGACCATCAAGCCAAGAAAGATATATCTATTGAAAGTGTGGGCACCGATGATCAACTTGCCGATATCTTCACCAAGCCACTAGATGAGAGAAGGTTTTGCAAGCTGAGGAATGAATTGAATATTCTAGACTTCTCCAACATGAGTTGAATGCACCCCCACTTATGACATGCCTCTCCTCCAAGCAAGCAAAGGTGAAATTGTTTGGCATATGCATTCTTATTAGGTTGTGATCTAGTTCATATAGCCATCATATTGCTTAATTAGGCTCATTCATGGTAAATCAAAAGAATTTGAAGTATATATGGTACCACTATTGCTTCTATGCTTGACTTGATCTAGTGGTAGCATATAACTTGTTTGTGAGCTTGTAACTCTAGTGTTTGGTCTAGTAAGTGAGCAATGGGTGTTTAACCAACGTGAGTAAGATAACCATTGTATGATGTGTGAAGAAGCTTACTCTAGAGCAAACCGTGTTAGATATCCTATGCTCATGAGCTAGATTAAGCCATAACTTGACTTAATTTGATCCCCACATATGACGTTTATCTCTTTTCCTTAAAACTTACCCCACTCTTTATGATAATTGGTGACAAAGGGGGAGATAAAATGATGCAACAAAGATATGCTAGAAAGGGGGAGACAATAAAAGAATATAAGAGACAATAAAAGAATATAAGCTTCAAGTGGTTTAGTGGTCTCAAGTAGGATCGGAGCATACAAATAGGGGGAGCAAGCTCATAAACATAATTGTTGCATTTGAAATGTGCATATTCATATGTTTTGAAAGCAATGCATAAGCTATTTATTATTGATATTCATGCTTATATGGTGAATGCTAGTGTTAGAACATGATTGATGATATGACTCACTAGCATGAATAGGATGATAACTAGACATACTTATATTTTAGTGTTTTTCAAGTAGCTCAAGAGCCTTATTATTATGTTGATCTCACGGGGTTCTTGAGGTTTGATGTATGTCTAGCAACAAATGATGCTAAGGATGGTTTAACATGTGCACTCCGATTGGTATCACGCTTCAAAGGTCCATTCCTATGCCTTAGCATCATCATTGGTAGTATTACTCACCACATTTCATATCCATACATATGTGCAAATTTTAGAACCAAACTCTATAGCACATATGTAGGGGGAGCTAATACTATCAATGTGGTTACTCAAATTTAAATCACATATCTTTGTATAGGTTGTCATCAATTACCAAAAAGGGGGAGATTGAAAGCTCTAGTTTGGTTTTGGTTAATTGATGAAACCTATTTGGTCTAATCCTATTGCTAAGCATGTGTGTAGCTTATAAGAGAGGATTGTGACCAAGCCAAGTGGTGGAGCTAGCAAGGTGGCAACCATGGATGATGGTGATGGCCACACGCACTCAAGAAATCAAGTGCTCTACCATTGGTGAAACTTGAGAAGAAAAGAAGAGGTGTAGCCAAGAGGCCCGAAGACAAAGGTATAACCTATAGGGCTCTTTGTTTTAGTGATCAAGACACTTAGCGAGTGTGATCACATTTAGGATACATAGCCGTACTATTAAGAGGAGATTATTCACGGCTTATGCGGTGTTCAAGTGCCACTAGGTGTTCTCTAACATATCGATTCTATAGACCTAGTGAGTGACTAACTAAACCCTTGATAAATGCTTTGAAAAATGCTAACACACGTGCACAAGTGGTGAAACACTTTGGTGTTGGCACATGGGAGCAAGGGTAGAAGTTAGAGATGAAAAGATGTCAAGTTAGGGGCATCGGACGCTGGCGTCGGCAGCATCGGACGCTGGCCGAGCGTCCGATGGCAAACCCTAATTGCTGTCAGAAGTCGAGGTAGCATCGGACGCTGGTAACGGACGCAGGCGAAACACTGTTGCAGAGTCCGATGGTCATGACGTGGCGCGAGCTAGTTTTCCAGGGAGCATCGGACGCTGGCCATGCGTCCGATGCAGGACCATCGGACGCGTCCGATGCGTTTTGGCCCTCTCTGGAACCTCTCTGCATGGTCATCGGACGCTGGGGTTGAGCGTCCGATGTAAAGGTTCCGGCGCGTCCGATGTGGCGCCAAATTGAGCTGAAAAGAGTGAGAAGCATCAGAGCGTCCGATGCCACATTAACCAGCGCGGAAAAGAATATGACCGTTGGGATCTAACGGGCTGAATTCATAGCAGGGGGACACGTGGTGCTCATCGGAGCATCGGACGCTGATGGCCCCGACACCGGCGCGTCCGATGCTTCTGTTTCGGGCCCAACGGCTAGGCCGTCTTGTGTGGCCTATTTAAGGGGCTTGGCCGGCTTGCTAGGTCACTCTCTTGCACATTTTGATTCCTAAGCATTCTAGTGAGCCTTGGCAAGCCTCCCAACTCATCTCTCAAGTTGATTTGATCAAACCAAGTGAGATTGAGTGATCTAGTGCGTGATTTGAAAGAGTTCAATCTAGTGGCACTAGTTCTTCGCATCGGCATTGAGTTTTCTTGTTACTCTTAGCATTTGCCGGTGCCTAGACGGCTTGGAGGTGTTTGAGGTGGTTTTGGCAAGAGAAGGAGATTGTTCTTGGCCACCACCGATCGAGATTGTGAGAGGTTTTGGAGCCTCACCTCGCCGGAGCGGCAAGAGACATCCTTAGTGGATTGCTCATGTCATTGAGCTACCTCACTAGTGGTAGATTCTTGTGGCGCTCTTTGTGAGCTTGGCTTTGCGCTGATTAGCCACCGGGTCACCTAGTGTTGGTCGACACAACGGGGAGTAGCGTGCCGGCAAGCACGTGAACCTCGGGATAAATCTTTATCTCCCGAGTGCTTATTGTGATTGTGTCCCCATCTTGGTGATTGGTCTCCATCTACACATTCTTGGTGATTGGCTTCACAAGTGGATTTCACCGGTGATTGGCTCTCTACGTGGCGATCCCGAAGGCTCGGTGAAATTCCCTCTATCTAGCTTATTTACTTTGTGTATTTACTTTGAGCTACTTCATTTGTGTAGATATTTTTCTTGTTGTATATCTTTTGCCATATACCTTGTGTAGCTAGTTGTGAGTAGCTTGCTTAGTTTGTCTATTGCACACACTTGTCTCATATACCTTTTTGTATATCATACTCGTGCTAGAGCTATATTGTTTTATTCCGTATTTGTTATTAGCTCTAGTTGATTGTGTGACATAGAAATATTAGGTAGAATTGTTGGATAGGTGGCTTGCAACACACTATTAGGCTAGCGCAAAAAGCTTCGCTATTTGTTATACTAATAGTGTTTGTCTAAGTAATTTTTGTAGATTTTAATTAGGCTATTCACCCCCCCCCCCCCCTCTAGCCAATTTGGACCTTTCAGCCGGGAAGGGGTTTTGTTCACCCGAAACGCACTCCCAACCGTCGGATCGAATCTGATGGCCGAGATCGGATGGGCCGAAATTGGCCCAAGAGGGCGCCTGGCCGGGGCGTGCTGACGGATCAGCGTGGACTGCCCTGGACCGCGCGAGACAGAAGGCCAGTGCAGGCCTTCGGGCCGAATTTGAAGAAATGAACATTTTTTGTTTATTCATTTTTCCAGAAACAGATTGAATACAAATTTGAATGAATTTTAGTGAAATTTGAACCAAATTTTCTGTGTAAATTTTATCCAACGATAATTTTACCCAGAAAATAGAAAATATGATTCATGCTTCTGAAAAATATTTATGAAATGAATTTAATTATTTCCGCTGTGAATTATGGATTTATTGTTTTTCATTATTAAATTCAAACCAACGGGAGAGTTTAATTATGAAAAAAATTCTGATTTTTAGATTATTATGATGTTGTTATTTTCTGACCAACGTTGTTAATAATAATATTATAATATTTTATTCATATGAAATTATACATTAATTCTACTTCTGCCCAACGATGATGTTGAGTTTTTGTATAAATGAATATTGCATGTTTTAATTTTGACCAACGTTGAGATAAGGCATGCAATTTTCATATGTAAATGTTCTTATTTTTCGTTGAAATGGAGTCACTCGGAGGAAAAACCGTGTTGAACGTCAACAACATCCCGCCGCTCAATGGGACTAACTATCGAGTCTGGCGGGAGAATTATGAACTGGAGCTTGCGCTCGGAGAGATTGATATGGCAATAACCACACCATGTCCTATTGGACCACAGGACCCGGTGAGGGGAGCCGATGAAAATAATGTTGATTTCTTTGCTCGATAAAGAAATCATGTTGAAATAAGAATGAAGTATGATCTTGAACACAGGCAATGGATACTCTCCAACCGCAAGTGTCTGGTGGTGGCTAAGACCACCATTTAAGAACCCATAAGGGGGTCAATTCCAGAATGTACCACTGCCATTGAATACTTGGAAAGGGTTAAGAATCAGTTTACTGGGTCTGCCAAGACCACAACAAGCACATTGATCAAGAAATTGGTCACTATGAAATACAATGGTGGTGGTATTAGAGATCACATCATGAAAATGAGCTCCATACAGGCTAAACTGACGCCAATAGATGTGAATTGATTCTGGAACAACCGTTCATGTTCTGAATTTCTTACAGGGATTAAGTGGGACGACCACTCTGCAAAGAGGAGAAAGAACAATTAAAGTGGCGAATGGAGTGCAAGCCGATGTTGAAGCTGTGGGAAATTTTTCCTTACAATTGAAGATGACTTTGCTCTTATTCTTAATGATGTACTTTATGTTCCCTCTTTGTGTAGAAACTTAATAAGTATGTCAAAACTCGATGATGATGGATTTGAATGTCATTTTGGTAATGGCAGATGCGAGATATTTTATAATAATGAAAGTGTTGGTCTTGCCTTCTGACAAGACAAGCTTTATTTATTATCTCTCGCTGAGAATTTTGAATCATGTATGTGATGAGAATGTGAATCATGTATGTAATTTGAATGTGAATGACTCTCAATCTGCAAATGCGAACAAGAAGCGGAAGACGATCGATTGCAACTCTTCAAAATTGTGGCACTGTCACTTGGGCCACATTTCGAGGGGGGAATAGAACGTTTGATTAATGAATTGATTCTTCCGCACTTGGAATTTTCAGAATGGAAAATCAAGAAAGATGTCAAACGAAGCACGGAAATTCTAGAAATAATTCACATGGACATTTGTGGTCCGTTCACTCTGAAAAGCGTGGATGGTTATGATTCTTTTATAACATTCACAAATGCTTATTCCTGTTATGGCTATATTTATCCAATTAAAGAAAGATTGGAAGCATTGGATAAATTTAGAATATTTAAGGTTTAAGTTGAAAATCAGCATGATTTGAAGATCAAAGTAGTACGATCAGACCGTGGTGGAGAGTACTATGGGCGACATACCCCGTATGGCCAAACTCCTGGACCTTTTGCAAGGTTTCTATAGGAAAATGACATAGTTGCTCAGTTGTCGGTGTTTCGGACCCGGGGGTCTACACCAACGAGTGAATTTGCGTGCGCGTGTTCCCTGATCCGGATGGTGATGCAAGAAGAACACAGGCGATTTATCCTGGTTCAGGCAAAACAAGGCCCTACGTCCAGCGGGGAGAGGAGTTTGTATTATCTTGCACCGAAGTGCTTGTACAGGGGCAAAAACAAGCGTAAGTGAGAGTGGATTGGGGAGTGTGAAGATGGGAGCTAGGATTCGAGAGCTAAACCCTAGACTATGATCGAGGGTTAGGAGACTTGGGTGCTCGTGTCTGCCTTTTTCTCCTTGCTCGCTTCCTTGCCCTAGTCTAAACCCCGGTGTCCTCTTTTATAGATGAAGAGGGGGCACAAGTTACATTGTTTTAGGGCTGTCGTGGGCGATGATGTCATTGGTGATGTTGGTGATGACGATGCCAGTCATGTCGGTGCCGCTGTAGCGACGCTCCTCGTCCTGTGGTGACGTGCTTGGCGACGGGGGAGAAGGACGATGCCCATGCGCCCTGATGTGGGCAAAGACATCGCGTCAGGAGTTGTTGGAGTGCAGATCAGTCCCGGTAGGCCTATGCTCGAGGGCATGGTCGAAACCTTCACGGTTGAACTCGAGGCTAGGCGGGAGGGGTCGAGCCCTGGTCTGTACGCGAGACGAGGTACTACGTGTACCTCGAGGGGCGTCCTTGGTGAGATACAGTGCATCGTATGGAGCGGCTGCTCCACACGACGCGCCCATTTCTTGGGGAAGGTGGCTGCAGTTTGATTTTACTGGGGTACGGTTAGCTGTGCACTTCGTTGTAGCCCTGCGGGTCTTGACCGGAGTGGACAGGACGCAATTAATGCTTCTAGGGTCGTACAAGTGGTAGGTATGGGGTAGTCGACTTCCTTCGTGTGGAAGTTTTGGAGATGTGTGGCGAGGCTTCTTCCTCGGTGCTTGACGCGGAGGGAACGCTATCCTGAGGCCTGGCCCGGATGGCTCGGCGAGGCGGAGGGTGCCGTGCTAGCCCGAGGCCTAGCTCTGGAGGCTCGGGCGAGGCGGAGAAATCGTGTTAGTCTGAGGCCTAGCCCTCGAGGCTCGGGCGAGGCGGAGAGATTGCGCCAGTCTGAGGCCTAGCTCTGGAGGCTCGGGCGAGTCGGAGAAATTGCGCTAGTCCGAGGCCTAGCTCTGGAGGCTCGGGCGAGATGGAGAAATATGTCGTCTCGAGGATCACCTTAGGTTGTTGGGTCGCCATGGCCCGCTCCCTCTTGACGGGCTTTTGACCTGGTGGCTTATGAAATGTCGGTTATGTTTGTTTTTCAAAGCGGAGGTCTTGGGGTACCCCTTTCTTCATATCACCGACATCAGTATTCCACACCAGGGGAACCTCAGCAGAACGGAGTAGCTGAAAGAAGAAACCGTACCTTAATGGATATGGTAAGAAGCATGATAAGTTACTCCACGCTACCGATTAGTCTATGGATGGAGGCACTGAAAACCGCAATTCATATACTTAATCGAGTACCAAGCAAATCGGTACCGAAAACACCGTATGAATTATGGACAGGAAGGAAACCCTCACTTAACCACTTGCGTGTGTGGGGCTGTCCAGCTGAGGCGAAGGTTTTTAACCCAAACATTGGAAAGTTAGACTCCAAGACAGTCAACTGTCACTTTATTGGTTATCCAGAAAGATCAAAAGGATATCGATTTTATTGTCCTAACAGACATACAAAATTTGTTGAAACTAGGCATGTTGTATTCTTGGAGAATGATATGATCAGGGGGAGCATGGTAGCGCGTGAAATTAACCTTGAGGAGAACCGGGTACATGTACTCACTCCGATGGTTCAAAAACCTTTCTTTACGCTACCTGTTGTTGTTGTACCAGTAGTCCAGGACGCTACTGTGACAACACCTGTTGTTAGTCCTTCAATGGTGACAATAAATGAAAATGTGGAACCTGTCCAACAGGACCCTGTAGAACCGATTGTCACACACGAGGAAGAACAACAACAGTCTGTTATGGAACAAGTGCCAGAGGCCCCTAGAAGGTCTCAAAAAACCAAAAGGTCAGCTATTCCAGATGATTATGAAGTCTACGACGCTGAAGAATTTCGTATGGAAGATGACCCAAGAACTTTTGAAGAAGCCATGAGAAGCGATCACTCATCCAAATGGTTTGAAGCCATGAAAGATGAGATGAAATCAATGAGTACCAACAAAGTTTGGGAATTAGAAAACATTCCTAAAGGAGCCAAAACGGTACGTTGTAAATGGGTCTACAAAACCAAATATGACTCCCAAGGGAAGGTTGAAAGATTTAAAGCGCGACTTGTGGCTAAAGGTTTTACGCAACGAGAAGGGATTGATTACACTGAAACCTTTTCCCCGATTTCATGTAAAGATTCCTTCAGAATCATCATGGCACTTGTGGCCCACTATGATTTAGAACTACATCAGATGGATGTAAAGACAACATTACTGAATGGGGATTTAGAAGAAACGTTTACATGGCACAACCAAAAGGTTTTGTCGTAAACGAGAAAGAGAATATGGGATGTCGTCTGAAAAGATCAATCTACGGATTGAAATAAGCTTCAAGGAAGTGGTACTTGAAGTTTGATAGAACGATAAAATGTTTTGGGTTTAAGAAAAATATCGAGGACAATTGTGTCTATATGAAATTCAAGAATGGGAAATACATATTCTTGATCCTATATGTGGATGATATCCTACTCGCTAGTACTGATGTCAATCTACTTATTGAAACAAAGAAATTCTTGTCCTCGAATTTTGATATGAAAAATCTTGGTGAAGCTTTATTTGTCTTGGAAATTGAAATTCACCGAGATAGAAGAAAATGGGTTTTGGGACTATCGCAGAAGGCATACATTGAAAAAGTATTGAAGAAATTTAGTATGCATGTGTGCAGTCCTTCACCTGCTCCTATAGTCAAGGGCGATAGATTTGGAGAACATCAGTGTCCCAAGAATGAATATGAAATTGAACAAATGAAAGTGGTACCGTATGCTTCGGCAGTTGGAAGTTTGCAATATGCTCAAGTGTGTACTCGCTCTGACCTCACTTTCGTTACGGGTTACTTGACAGATTCCAAAAAAATCCAGCAATTGAACATTAGAAATTAGTGAAGAAAGTCTTGCGTTATTTGCAAGGTTCGAAAGATCTCATATTGACATATGAAAAATCAGATTCCCTTGAGATAAAGGGATATTCAGATTCTGATTATGCGGGAGATGAAAGAAAATCCACGTCAGGATACATATTTACTCTCACTGGGGGAGCAATATCGTGGAAAAGCTCCAAACAGACTGTGACTAAATCCTCGACTATGTATGTTGAGTTTGTAGCTTGTTATGAGGCCACGGGGCAGATGAATTGGCTGAAGAAATTCATACCCGGATTGAAAGTGATAGAAAGAATACATGAACCACTGAGGTTGTATTGTGACAACAACCCAGCTGTGGAATATGCTCACAACAATAGGTCAAGTGGTGCTGCCAAACACATTGACATAAAATATTATGTTGTGAAAGATAAAGTTCGGGATCAGAAAGGATTGAAAATTTTGAACTTTGAAACTTTTGAATAAGAAATTTGAGAATGAAAGAATGATGAGAGATCAAGGGGGAGAATGTTGGAATTAATCTCCCAGCCATTAGGCCCAACGGCCTAACGGGCCTTTGATCTGCGCGCTGATCGGGGGCGCCCAACCTTGTGGTTGGTTGGCCCCCGTCGCACAGCGCTATAAAGGAAGGTGGAGGTCAGGGCTCGCAGTACGAGGTTCACCGGCCGCCAGTTCCCCACCGACATCTAACCCTAGACCGATCAAAAGGGAGTGCTGCCAGCGACGGGAAGACCTCACCAACGTCGTCACCGCCACTGCAACGACCAACTTCGTCATCACCGGCGCCCAGGGGACTTCGGCGAGCTCCATGGCGAACTTCAGCATCCCCGCGACTTCGATAGAGTCTCTCGGTCGGCGACCTCACTTTTCTCTCTCCATTCTAGTAGATCATATTAGGATCTATGTAATATACTCTCGATGTACTCCTTGTTCCCCTCTGGATCTACTGCTAGAGATCCGAATGTTCTATCAGCTGGGAGCTGAAAAAAGTAGTTTCCCCTGATTCTGTGAAGTGATTCTCCATGCTGATTTTAAGAGTTTATGCTAAAGAATAAAAGAGAATCACTTTCAACGCGCCATAGAATCACTTTTTTCAGAGAATCAGCTTCTATAGAGAATCAGAATCAGATGGAGTTCTACCAAACTGGCCCTTAAATCTCAAGGTGCATTTAGCACGGATACAAATTGTATCTGAAAAGTTTCGGGTCTATATTCTCAGAGAAATATTTGTTTGCTAAAATGAACTAGAATCGCTAAAAAACCCCTGTTAGATTGTTCTTCATAGTTGGAAACAGTGTAAAAGATACCACGCCAAAACACACAGACAAGAATGTAACAAGAGTACAAGACGGCGCCATTCGCTGCTTGTCCCGTCCGTAAAATCCCGGATTCCTGGAACAGAGGAGAAACGGGCCCCAAAACCTTGTTGCGTAGTGGCGAAGCTAGAGTAGATTAGAGTAAAATGCACCTGCACCTGTCTTGTGGATGCATAGATATTATTATTAGGCGGTGCCTATACGGTAAAAATCTAAACAAAATTACTGTTTTTACAAAATTTGGGGTGCCTTTGCACCCCCTAACCAGTACATAGCTTCGCCCCTTGCTGCTACTGGATGGCTGGGATCGTCGAGGAGCCAAGCAAGCGCCATCAGCCGAGCAGTGTGGGCTCTCGGCAGTTGTTGGCCGCCAATGCCCAGTGGTTCATCATGTTCTGAAGTTGGGTGCACGTGAGCAACCGACGTGACGATACGCGAGACGCCGAGCAGGCGGCCCAGCCCAGGCCCTGACGGCACGTGGGGCCGCGGCGTGCGCCGTGCCGCCGTGCGGTTGGCCAGCAGCCTCCGCCGCAGCGCCAGGTCGGAGTCTGTCGAATCCATCGGGCGACCGCGATGGCCGATCGGCGCCACGCACGCGTGCGTCAGCCACTCGGCCAGCCCGCGCGCTCCCGTGGCCAGCGGCCAGCCCCCCACTCCACGCCGTCCCGCCCCCGCCCCCGCCCCCGCCGGAGCCGTGGTCGGACTCGGACGAATCTGATCGCGTCGCGTCGCGCCCTCGTGATCTCGGCATCACGCCCGCGCGATCTCGATGCGGATCCGGGAGCCGAGCCGAGCGCATCCCCGCAGACGATGACGACGCAGGCAGGCTGCCCGGGCTCAGCTGGCTGTGCGCCCGTGACCTCTACTCCGCTCTGCTCCGGTACTCCTCCCTACGGTAGCATTGCAGGCAGGCAGGCAGGAGTGCAGGACACTACTGGACACAACACAACTCTCCTTCCTGCCATCGCTCACGACGCATGACATGGCAAAGGCATGATGAATCACTGCGAGTGCTGGAGTTCCCTGCGTCCTCGCACCGTCGCACTCACACACACACGTACGGGACCACCCCCATGCGGCGTGGCGAGCCCTCTCGTCTGTCTGAGATTCTCCCTAGTGATTTCCGAGTACTAGTTCCCGCTGCGTAGCGTACATAGAGTAGTAGGACTGTTTCATAATACTACTCGTAGACAACGAAAAATGATCTTCTTTTTTTACTCGCACCTTGCAGGTAATTACAAAAGTTATGGTACTGAGCAGCTAGCTTTTGCATATTCGTATCTTTGGTCCCTGTTTAGTTCCCCTATTTTCCAAAATTTTTCATTACATCAACCATCACATCAATGTTCGGATGTATGTATGGAGCATTAAATGTAGGTAAAAAAATGACTAATTGTACTTTTAGTATATACATGTCGAGACGAATCTTTGTAGTCTATGTAGTTTATATTTGGACAAAGTTTGTCAAATAACAACGAAAACGCTACAGAAAAATTTTGCATGGTCACCGTCACCTCTCTCTCTCTACCGGACGACGCTCGAAACAAACTCCGCTGATCCCGAGGCTTTTCTGCTGCTTTTCCTTTGCAATTGTGCAACCCGAGAGCAGCCGAGGAGGCACAAGGCAGAGGCAGCTGCAGATCGGCGCTCGACTGCTCGTGCTCTATCGCCCGGGGCCCGCCCTCCGGAACGTACGACCTCGCGAGAGCGGCGGCCGGGCGCCGGCCGGCCGTCCTCGAGCCTGCCGCCGCCGTGTCGCTTTTTGTTCCCCGGCCCCGGCCCCGCCTCCAATTATTCTGCCGAGAAGAGAGAGGAAACTGAGGGCGTCGCGAAAAGCGGCCACCACTGTGCTGTGGTGGTGTAGTGTAGCTGCGCGCTCTGCCTTGTTGCACTTGCGTTGCCGCAGCTCTTGTCTCTTCTGCTTTTCTCTCGGCGCCGTGTGCCTCCGATCAATTCTCATCAACATTTGTAATTTCTCCCGCTAATTACGTTTCTTTGGTTCTTTTCTTATGCCCCTATTGGCTCTTTCTTGGTGGGCACCAACACGACCACGACACATGGCTGCTGCTATAGAGTCAGCGCCTATCGTGTTTATCAATTTGCGCGCACCAATTATTACTACTAGCACCGATAAGGTCATCCGCAATGGTTGTCAAATACTATTGGTTCTATATATGGCCAGGCGGCCCATGGGCTGGCGGCACGGCCGGCGGCACGGTCCATGGGCCGCACGGCATGGCCTGGCCCGTGCCAGTGCCGGCACGGCACGTGCCCCAGTGCGTGTCATGGGCCGCACCCCTGGCCCATGACACGGCACAGGCACGACACGGCCATGAGGCCGGCACGGCCACCGCCAACGGCCTGGTCCAGCCCAACCCAATAAACCCTGGTCATATATAAGTCCACCGACCGCACGTCCCCCCGTTCCTTAACCCTAATCATCCGCCCCTCCCCAGCGCAGCCGCAGCCGCTCGCTCTCTCTCGCTCTCGCTCACGCTCTCGTCTCCTCCAGATCCGGTGATTCGATTTGTCGCTGCCGGTGTCCTGCTCGCCTTGAGCTAGCCGGATCAGCTCTATTCCGGCGAACTCAGTTGTCCTTCTCCCTCTCCCTCCACCCTCCACTCCTCCTGTCCCTTCCCTTCCCTCCTCTTCGGTGTACCATGTGAGTCGTTCTCCTCTAATCTTCCGCCGACTCGCCGGAGGTCTAACAGTGTTGTCTCGTTCTTGGGCTCCCTCTTCCTATTCTTCTCCGGCACTGGGCTCCGATGGATTAGGTAAGAGTAAACCCTAACCCTAGATCTGACTTCTGTGTTCTTTCTTCTCTTCTGAGTGATGATCTGATTCTGATCCCCTCCCCTGTTCTTGTTCGCACTTTGCAGGTCTCCGTCGCCGTTGGTGCCTGACGCGACGTCGTCTTGTTCTGGAGGCGTCATGGCAAGGCCGCCATCAACGAAGCGGCCATGTCCACCGTCGAGGGACGGTGTGAAGGGTCGAGATGGCAGACTAGAGGGGGGTGAATAGTCCTTTGTAAAATTAAACGTACCGGCTAACCGAAACAAATGCGGAATTAACGACTATCGGTCTAGCCAAGACTACACCCTTCTATCTATACTCTTAAGTACCTTATAAAAGATCCTAAACAAAGCAATTAAGGTGTCGGGGTAGCTAGAGCTCACCTAAACAATTCTAGCTTGTAAGGTTACACAAACCTAAGCAACTAGTACTCAATCAATCGGGGAGCTCCTACACATTCCACTAAGCAAAAGCACAAAGCCTAAGCTCACTAGCAATGCTCAATAACAAGGCTATGCAAGCCAAATTAGAGAGCTCAACTTAGCTATACAAAATAAGCAATGTGACTAGCAAGACTACAAGTCAACTAGTCACTCACGGGATTAACTTCTATGCTACACAAGCTAAGAAGTTCTATGCTACACAAGCTAAGAAGGTAACTAGCATGCTACACAAGCTGACTAATTACAAGAGCAACTAAACTAGCACAAGTATATGAACAAGTAAATACAAGCTAGTGAATGGAGTTTGCAAACCACCGAAAAGATGAACACGAAGTTGACACAGTGATTTTTCTCCCGAGGTTCACTTGGTTGCCACCAAGCTAGTCCCTGTTGTGTCGACCACACACTTTGGTAGTTCGGCGGCTAATAGGCACCACACCTAGCTCGACACTCGAGCGCCGCAAGAACTCACCCACAAGTGAGGGTAACTCAATGACACGCTCTACTAGAGTTGCTCTTCGCGATCCCCGCGGGGCGAGCACAATGCCCCTCACAATCCTTCTCCGGAGCCACGCACAATCTTCACGCGGGCTTCTCGACGGAGACTCGATCACCAAGCCGTCTAGAAGGTGGCAACCTCCAAGAGCAACAAGCACCACCGGCTTGCAACACGAACACCTAGTGCCACTCGATGCAATCTATCAAAGCAACGCACTAGAATCGCTCACTCGCAATAGATTCGCACACTAGCAAGCACAAGCGAGTTAGAGGCCTCCTAAGCACTCCCCAAGCATGGACACCAAGTCCCAAGGGTGCTCAACCTGTCCCAAGGGCCGGCCACCCCTCTATTTATAGAGGGGATCCACCAACTAGCCGTTTTCCCCTTCTCCCGAGCTTCCACGCCTTCGGTCGGTACTACCGACCCAAGGGCCGGTACTACCAGCGGTCCAAAAGACCGTTAGAAACGACTTTCTAACACGGGCGGTAGTAGGGTCGGTACTACCTCCCCCGGTAGTACCGGCCTTATAGCGGTACTACCGGTAGGCCAAATCTAGATCTACACAGAACGCTCCCAAACTTCCTCCAAACCTCGGTACCACCGACCCCTAGGGTCGGTACTACCGTGGCCCGGTACTACCGGTCATATGGCGGTACTACCGGTAGGCCAAACCGTCTCCCAAACAGAGAGTTTGCGCGCTGCGTACAGGGGTCGGTAGTAGGGTCGGTACTACCAGCCTTATGGCGGTACTACCTCTAGGCCAAAACTCCTCCGAACAGAGAGTTTGCGCGCTGCCCACAGAGGGGTCGGTACTACCGAGGGTCGGTAGTACCGGCCCTATGGCGGTACTACCTCTAAGCCAAAAATGGCCCAAACACAGAGAGCATGCGATCTGTTCGCGGAGGGGTCGGTACTACCGGCCTCAGGGTCGGTACTACCTCTAGGCCAAAAAAGACCTCCGCGCTAAAACGGCCATAACTTTTAGCTCTGAACTCCAATTTCGATGATCTTGGATATTTTGGAAAGCTTATTTAGAGGGCTACACATCCCACATACAAAGCTAATCCAACTCTCAAAGGGTTAGTACAGAATTCCAATCCAAGATCCATCGCTTCTCTTTTTCAACCGAAGATTTCTCCGAAAACTTCTCCGAGTTGATTCAATTCAACTCCAACACCTTCTCCTTTGCAAATGTGCCAACACCACCAAGTGTACACCATCATGTGCATGTGTGTTAGCATTTTCACAAATATTTTTCAAAGGATTTTTCACTTGCATTCACCACGCCACTCGATCCTAGTAACATCGCAAAGTTAGATCGCTCAAGTGGCACTAGATGACCGATATGCAAACAAGTTTGCTCCTCTTGATAGTACGGCCATCTATCCTAAACCCGGTCATAATCTTCTCTACATACCTATGACCGGTGAAATGAAATGACCTATAAGTATACCTTTGCCTTGCGCATTCCATTCCATCTCCTTCGATGTTGATGCAACACATGCACCAACCTATCATCAAATAATATGATTCACTTCATATCATCACATGACCTCCATGGTACATCGATCTTGACCTCACTTGCTCTTCACCATTACTTCGGTCCTTCGGCGCCAAGTCTTTGCTCAAGCCTCCTGACACTCGGTACCAACGGCTTCAAAACCTCCAACTTGCCCTTCACCTTCGCAACCGGTCCATCAAGCAAAGTCTTGTCTTGATCTTCACCATCTTAGCCACATGACTCCATGTCATGTCTCATATGCAATAAGCTCCTTCATTGCTCATTCACATGTGAACTAATTTCCTGTGTATCTCACATAAGCACATATTAGTTTACCTAGGTTGTCACTCAATTACCAAAACCAAACAAGGACCTTTCACGGTGCTGGAGCCGGAGGGGCAGCAAGGGGCCGGGGCCGGTGCCTGTAGAATTATCTATTGTGTATTTGTAAATTATCTATTATGTATTTGTATTTGTAGTTGTAGTTGTACCTGTTGAGCTGTTCTTTATATTTCCTTTGATCTGATTTGTGAATTTGAACAACTGAACGCTTAGATTTTTTGATCAAAATGAGGTGTTTTGGCACCTACAAGGCTGACGTGCCGCGGACGGCACGACACGGCCAAATTTGTCGTGGCACATGGGCGGCACGGCACGGTCAACCGGCCCATGTGCTGTGTCATGTGCCGCACCCCCGGCACGTGGCACGGCCGAGCACGGCACGGCCGGCACGGCCGCACGGCCAGGTACGACGCAGTGCCGTGTTGACACGGCACGGCCGTGCCGCGTGGCCATATATAATTGGTTCTCAATAACACTTTACAAATAGCTAGCGAGATGACGTATAAAAATAATAAAAAAATAGTATTCTTATTGGCTATTGAGGAGAGAGATCCTAGCTATTTGTTCTCTCTCCTCGATAGCCAATAAGAGTGCTACTTTTGTAAGTTGTCTCATCAAAATAGTATTTATTTATATGTTTCATCTAGCTAGTTATTTGTAAGTTGTCATTGAAAGCCAATAATATTCTTCCTAGAGATCAAATAGCTAGCGATTTGAACATCATTACGGACACCCTAAGGTCAGTCTTAATGGAGTTTTATGAGGTGTTTCATGCACATTAAATAGTATGTCACATCAGCAGAATTGGAGTTTTTGTATGAAATGAGAAGAAAAGAGAAAGGAATCGTTTCATGGGGACGAAACGATACAGCGCTCTTTCCAAAACATCGGAAACTGTTTGAAACCGGCGTTGAGAGCGTTTGTTTCATTTTATCGTGAGTTCTTCATCAATCGCGACTTTGAGAGTGTTTGGTTTCAGGCCACACTCTGCCTTGCCACAGCTGTAGTCTGCCATCATTTATTAGGCTAGTGTTTGGTTGGTATATAACGTTTGGCAGCCACAGCACATGCAGTCACAATTTTTCGCCACAGAGAGTGGCGCTAGTTTTTGCCGCCGCCGCCACAACTCGCCACATCTGAGCGTGGCTGGGCGTGGCCCAAACCCCTCCGTCCATCGCTCCGCCGTGGCGGGCGCCTACCTCGCTGTCGCGGACTCCACGAGCCACGAGCACCGACGCGAGCGACGCGCCGCTCCGCCACCGCGATGGTGCGGCCACGTTCCGTCACCCAGCGCCCCGTGCTCTCGCAGCAAACAAGCAGATTGAGATTTTCATTGCTGCAAGAGGAAGCAGCGGCAGCAAGTAGCACTTCTTCCTCCTCGAGCCGACACGAGCGCCAGCACCGCTCCACCGCTGCGGGCTCCAACGCGAGCGCAAGCATGACGTGCAGCTTCGCTATCGCTGGCTCTGGCCGTGCCGGTGTGGGCTCCACCACCGCTGCTCCGTGCCACGGCTCCACCACCGCTGCTCCGTGCCACGGCTCCAGCCATGCCGCCGTTGCGTGCTCCAGTTGTGCTGTCGTGGGCTCCGACACGAGCGCGAGCGTGGCGCGCAAAATTGCCGTCGCTGGCTCTGGCCATGCCGCCGCGGGCTCCGCCGCCACTGCTCTGTGCCGCACGCTCCAGCCAAGCTACCGCGTGCTCCAGTCGTGCCGCCGTGGGCTCGGGCTATGCCGCGCGCTTTGTCGTGGCGCTCCGCCCTGCCACGAGCTCCGTCGTGCTGCGAGCGTGGCCACGAGCGCGAGCTCCGCTGGTCTGCGGTGCCCTCCAGCCGTGCCGCGCGCTTCGCCATGCCGTGGGCGCAGGCACGAGTGTGGAAAGATGAGGAAAAGTGGGAGAGAGACACTAAGGACACTCATAGTACAAACTATATCCTAGAGTACAAACCTATTTATTATACTCCTATTTATTGTATTTTGCTGATGTGACAGTATAGTTATTGAAGAAAGAGAGACAAAAACTAAGACTCCAAGCCTTATTTAGACTCCAAGTCTATGATATTTTCGAGGTAATAAATAAACTTAGACTCTATGTAGAGTCTGCACTGTGAGTGCCCTAACAGACCCACAAAAAGGCTGAAGTAATTGTGTGAAAGTGTGCAATGAAACTATACATTGAGAAAGACCTTTTCATGTAAAGTTTTATATCTTGAAAACTGGGAGGTGAAACTTTGCACTGAGACTGGCCTAATGGTATGAGCTAGCTGTCAGCTCTAAGTTTAGCCTCACATTACATTCACACATGATCTTAGAATGTGTACTCTGTATGAGTCTAGCTCTTAAGGAAGAACCAACTCTTCTCTTCCTTATATTAAAATATGACAAAAATTCTAAGAATTAGCTTATGAGCTAGCCATTGTGTTTGCCTGACCGGCGCTTCTAAGCTAGGGCTGCATCCAAACACGTCCCTAGTCATTGTTACATGTTGAGCGCTCAACCGCTTGCATGCAGAGCACCCTACCGCGTCGTGATGAGTCTACCGAACCTGCGTAATTTGCGCGTAGAAGCCTCGCGCGAGGGAGTCGCTCGTGGAAAACCGAACCGTTCGCACGCTAGAGTTAATACTCCCTCTGTCCACGAAAGAATCGATTCCTAGAATCCGTGCCGGTCAAACTTTTTAAACTTTGACTAACTTTATAGAAAAGAGTAATACCATTTATGATATAAAATGGACATATAATGAAAATATATTCTATGATATATCTAATGATGTGAATTTGGTATCATCAATCTTGATAGTTTTTTCTAGAAATTTGGTTAAAGTTTAAAAAGTTTAACTTAGGACAACTCTAGAAAAATTGATTCTTTCGTGGACGGAGGGAGTATGTTCTTGGTCTTGGTGAAAAATGTTTAGGCACCCGTCAAACTTTAACCGACACCGGTAGAATGACCAATCACTCCCATTAATCCTTTTTGTATCCAAGGGCACATATCCAATCTGATTCCCAACATTGACGATGCGTTGTAGCATCTGAGTGGCCTCGGTGAACCCCACTAAGTACTAAGAGCAAGGATAATAAGTTCGCTAGCAGCAGGCTGCAAGCGGGCTGCAAACAATGACAACTAGGCTCGTATAGTGGCTAAAGTATTGAGTTGGCTGTAAGCAATACTGCTCGAGTATATGGCAGCAGCAAAGAGAGGCATGTGACTGGGGAATAGAGAAATAAAAGCATCTTTTCCTTGCTTTCTGCGCTTGCAGCCGGTGGTTAACTTGCAGCTTGCTATCTTCTCTCTCTTTGATTCTCTCACTTCCACATAAGATTTTGATGACATGGATGGTCTTGCAGCCTGCTGAGTAGGACTTATTATACTTGCTCTAAGATGGTAATTTACTTACCCACGTACTCCCTCCATCCATAAAAGAATGCAATTATCACATTTCGAGCAGTCAATATTATAAACTTTGACTAAAATTATATGGAAAAATATTAATACTTATGAGACAAAATAAGTACTATTAGATTAGTTATAAAATATATTTTTTATAATAAATTATTTTAAGACATAAATGCTAATACTATTTATAATAAACTTGGTCAAAATTGAAATAGTTTGACCGATACGTTTTTCATAGTTGCATTTTTTGTGGACGGTGGGAGTACATTTCTATGTAGGTACATGACAAGGGATTTAAGTTCTCAGCTTAACATGAGTATTCATATTTTCATAGTTTTTTTCTAGCACTTAATAGTTTTATTCTTTGGTAGGGGATATGTCTGTTAACAGCGAAATGTTTATGGTAACTTTATCAATAATTCTGGTCGCGTATTCATAGAGGGCGATAATCTAACTTACACCAAATCTAAGAACGATTGAATGAAATGTTTTTTTTTTGACGAATGCGGTATTAGTTAGAGAAAGAGAAGTCGATGTTGATGTCCAGTGCATCATTTATTTATGACTAGAGAAAGTTATAACAAAATCTACGCGTGGTTGAGCTAATACAACTTATAACGCCGGCACGAGTTTGGTTCGAGGAAGTAGGTGGTCCATGTCTTGTCACTCCTCACTTTTTTCTATTTGGTTGGTAGAATAGAATGAGTTGATGCATCATCATTTCATTTCTCATAAACCAATAATTAGTATATGGATGAGGAATGAGTTGGTCCACTAAAATTCATAGGATAACTCATGATGCATCACCTCATAAAGCATGACTTGATTCTATGAACCAAACACACCATAAGTGGAGCGGTAACTACATGGGAAGCCCACGCGCGCATTACACGCACAAAATGGCATTATTATTGCTCTACAATAATCAGGCAGGGCATTTTGGCATATTAAGGTCGCCATCACACTCAGTCACAACAGATAGATATGCTTCACAGCCCTCCTTGCAGCAGGCGATGGCCTAGTGCCTAGTGGGCGTGGACACCAGCTCGGACTCGACGTGAGGATGACTCGAGATCTGGATTAGTCTAATCCGCCAATAATTGCGAGGCGCACTCGCAAGTTATTACAGTAATAAATAAACAATTTAATATATATACCATTGCAGCTAAGGTCAATCTCAATAATGAGTTTTATTTTGTTGTTCCCAAGACTGTCATATCATATGAAATAAAATAAAACTTGAATGAAACTCTCCATTGAGAGCGAGAGTTTCATTGTAATGTTTCATAGGCGTTAAATTTCATGACTCATAGAGAGTTGGTATTCGTGCCAAGAGAGTTTCATTTAGATGAAACTCATTTCTTCTCTCACTTCTTAAATACACCGCCATGTCATCAATAATGCCTATGTGGCAACCTATTTAATGCAAATGAAACTCAAATAAAATTTCCATTGAGATTAGCCTAATGACTCTGGCCGTGTTCAGATCCGGGAAATTTTTGAGAAAAGTTTTGTAGCACTTTTGTGTAAACATGGACTAACTAAGCTCAAAAGTTTTGTCTCGACATGTACATACTAAAAGTATAATTAGTTATTTTTTACATATATTTAATGCTTCATGCATGTATCCAAAGATTGATGTGACAGAGATCTGGAAAATTTTTGGGAAATTTTGGAGAACTAAACGCGGCCTCTGTGATGTATATTAGTCAGTCAAATGTGGATGCCAATTCTATGCTTGCAAGTTATGGGAATGTCTTGTGTGAAAGATGCCGGAGGGATAAGCAGAGCTAGGTAGCATTGGTAATGGTACGGTCATTCCAGAGCAATTTTTTATATATATATTGAGCGAAGCATGCACCAAGGAAAAAGGACGGCCGGGCCGGGTTATTTGATTGTTTTTTTTTTACAAAGTTACGTGCATATGCATTTGGACTTAATAAATCCACGCGATTTCGCAACTTCTTCCAGAGAGAGGAAGAATATGTCAAGTTTTGGGGACATCTGTAGTACTGAGAGGTCCAATTAACAAAAAGGCATGTGAAAAAAAAAAGAGTAACTTTTGTTTAATAAGAACAACAAGCGAGCAGAGGCTATGCAGTGAGGCACAGTCAAATCTTGCAGACAGAGACAGCCTTTATGCTTGGCGAGAAATACGGCATGCCTCTTTTGATTCCATGCTATTTTGTTCCTCACCGCCCGTTTGTGACTGACGCCTTTTTTATATAGACTTTGATCAGAGTGGCTGCATTCGTGCCAAATAATGGCGCCCCCATCGTTTAGTCAATAGCCAAATCTCTATTATGAAACTTGGAGAATCGCATAAAAGAAATCTGATAATCTTAATTTCGAATTAAGCACCTGCGCGCGCGCATGAGCACATATACTGCATGAGCTAGTTATTTTAAGATCAGTGATACGGGATTGCTAAAACTAGTACTGATACGGTCATCATATCTCTATTCTCTTCACTATTTATTTGTATAGGACATATAAGCAAGAGGAGCCACAATTCTTTGTTCGAACATATATAAAATCGAATCCATCAACAAAATAATCTCTTAGGATTGATCCTCGGAATATATATATATATATTCTTTATCCACGCCAAGTGGTTACGATGAAGTCTAATTAAATCGTTCTTGATTGTTGTTAATAATTAGCTAGCTAATAGCTCACTCTAATAAGTTTATTAGTTAGCAAATTAGTAGCTAACAATGAAATATTAGCTGAACATTATTTGGATCCACTGGCTAATAGATGATTCGAATACTGAATTGGAATTGTTTAAAGTGCTCCACGTCTCGTGTGTGGGGTGGGGGTGAGGAGCAAAGGACAGTGGAAAGTAACCAATGGAATTGGAATTGTTTAATGTATTGTTTGATAAAATTAGCACTTTTTAGTTGTCACTTATTAGCTAAGTTTGTCTTGTTAACAAGATTAACCATTGGTTTTCAGCTAAAGGTAAGCCCGTTTGGAGACTAGCTAATTTTACCAAACAAGTCATCATACCTAAAAAGTGCGATAACAATCTCGGCGCTAAAAATTCCTTACAGATTGGCACAATGCGGTAATCCGTCTCACGAACTAACAAAACGTGCTGCTGACGGTAATTAACTTTAAACAGAATTAAGTTAAAAATCACCATGATAAAAATACGGGCCAGACGTTAAACCAGCGACTGCGAGCCCGAACAATTAATGACCATGTTATATAATTATATAATCTAATCTACTACTATAAAATTTTGATGTACGGGTACATCATCTCGTTAGATAAACATGGTGGTACGTTATGCTTATCAGACGCGACTATACAGAAAGCACACTCTCTTGTCCTTCATCGAATCTCAGCGCGTTCACTAACAACGCAACCAGGAAGAAAATTCCTTTTGTTTCTCTCCTCGACTCGATCGATCGCTACTTCCTCAACGCGCGTCGGGCTGTAGTGGGCCCGACCAGGTTAGGGTTTGGGCCAGCCAGCAGCTCGTTGGCTCGGGCCCTGGGCCCCCAGCGCCCTCACGCCCACTGGCCGCTATAAATAGCATCGCCCGTCGCCCACCCTGTCTCCACCCATCCCAAGAAGACCCGCGCCTCCTTCCTCCCCGCCTCGAGCGAGCAAGCAAGCCGCCCCGCCCCGCCGCGCCGCGTCTCGGCGTCCCTTCCCATTGCACAACCTAGCACCGCCTCGTGACCTCCTTCCTCCCTCCCTCTCGCCTCTCGGCCGGTCCTTCCGAGGATCCCACCGGTCTCGGCGCCGCCGGCGGTCGCGTTGTGTGGACGAACGTGAGTTTTCCCTCCCTCCCGTCCTTCCTCGCGCTCTGTTTGCTTCACCCTCTGCGCCGTGCGCGCGCACTGCGGTCTGCGGCCCGGACTCCTGCGGGGAGGAGTGGCCGGCGGTTTCGTCTGTAGATTGTAGATTCTAGTACGTTGCCTTGGATCTTGGTTGGGTTGGGTTCTTGATGACGCTTTTGCTTTTCGTCAGGAGAGGCATCAGCTCTGTTTTAGGCCCCAAGATTGAGGCCGCCTCCCTCCCCCTGTTTGTTGGAGGTGACGGGAAATTTACATTTTTTTTCCTCGGGGGTAACGGTGCAGTAGATCGGATCTTACCAGGGGGCGTCGTTCCTGCAAAACAGTTTGGTTGTTTGTTGCAAAATAATAATAATAATAATAATAATAATAATAATAATAATAATACTGCGCAGTAAAAGTTTATTATGTTTCTTCCCTGTGTCGTATGTATTGTCGTTGTTTATCATATTCAAACCCTCGGATTGCAATGTCCAAGAAGCTAAGATTTGTTTCTGGTGCCGGAACGTGCCGACTTTCTTGTAATCTTCAAGAAGGTCCACCTGCACTCTGTTATGCGAATCTTCTATTGCCCTCGTCTTCTTACCACCAAGACATGATCCGTACGACATTGGCAAGAGAAAAGGTTCAGATTATACAAGCTATAGACTTTTTTTTTGTGCGCCGTTCTTTGAGAGACTTTTGGAACGGGCACTTTATTACAAATTGGCTTCATTTCCGTTGATGTTCTTCTGGGCTATTATGTTGCCACAAGGATGCACCGTGTATATGTAACCCGCGGTTTTCCACAAGAAAATTACATGATTTTCATTGATAAGTAGTTTTTAAAATTTTACATCATGATGATTATAACAGGCGAAACAAACAATTTTCTTAATGGGGCTTCGATAATATCGGCTGGGATGGAGTTAAGTTTGTCTTTGTTGATTAATACCTAAAGAAATGTATGGTATTGCCACTGCAATCTTGTATGCTATTCAACATTTTTTTTTTTTACTCATTAGCTCTTTTCTCTTTAATGGAAATTGCATAGCAAAGTTACTTACTCTCGATTCTCAAACATTTGTGCACATCTTTATCTGCTACCTTAGAATTTGGATCCTGATAATTGTTAATCGTCTGTGCTGTTCTGTTGCCTAAGAAGGAAACTTACTCTGTTTTGATCTACAGTTTTAAGAAGAGGACATTTGTGGATGCTCTAATGGAGTCTAAAGGTGGCAAAAAGTCTAGTAGTAGTAATTTCATGTACGAAGCTCCCCTTGGTTACAAGATTGAGGACGTTCGCCCAGCCGGAGGAATCAAGAAGTTCCAGTCTGCTGCTTATTCCAACGTAAGAACTAAAAACAAACAGTACAGACAAATGCTGTTCTAAATTTGTTGCTCATTGATGCATTTCATGCTTTGGTTTCTGATGCTTACTATTTGACTGATCGTTTGTTTTGCAGTGCGCCCGCAAGCCATCCTGATATCGCCTCACATGCAATTCGCAGTAGAGTAGGATTTTAATTCAGTTTTCCTGTTGTTTCGGTAGTTCTCCCTTGGCTGGCTGCATCCTCTGCTTGTGAGATTCCAACTTGTTTTCACCATCTCTCCCTTCCTCTCCCATCCTCTCTTCCTTGCACACATCATCCAGTGGCAATGTCTTCAGCAGACTCTTGGGGCCCTTCTCTGGCCTCCCCTATTGGCTTTGAGGGCTATGAGAAGCGCCTTGAGATAACGTTCTCTGATGCACCTGTCTTTGAGGACCCTTGTGGTCGTGGCCTGCGTGCCCTCTCTCGTGAGCAGATCGACTCGTTCCTGGATCTTGCACGGTGCACCATAGTGTCACAGCTCTCCAACAAGAACTTCGACTCATACGTTCTGTCCGAGTCGAGCCTCTTTGTGTATCCCCACAAGGTTGTCCTCAAGACCTGTGGAACGACAAAGCTGCTGCTCTCCATTCCTCGCATCCTTGAGCTTGCTGCAGGGCTTTCACTGCCTGTTCTTTCAGCGAAGTACTCTCGTGGGACTTTCATCTTCCCTGGTGCGCAGCCAGCGCCGCACCGCAGCTTCTCGGAGGAGGTATCTGTGCTGAACGGTTTATTTGGTAACCTCAAGTCTGGCGGCAATGCCTACGTGATCGGTGACACCTTCAAACCCAACAAGAAGTGGCATGTCTACTATGCCACAGAGAAGCCTGAGCGTCCCATGGTGACACTTGAGATGTGCATGACAGGGCTTGATGCTAAGAAAGCTGCAGTGTTCTTCAAGGACTCTGCTGATGGCAGCTGCACATCAGCTAAGGAGATGACAAAGCTCTCAGGGATTTCTGAGATCATCCCTGAGATGGAGATATGTGACTTTGAGTTCGACCCCTGTGGGTACTCGATGAATGGCGTCTTCGGACCTGCAGCCTCTACCATCCATGTGACACCTGAGGAAGGTTTCAGCTATGCAAGTTATGAAGCTATGAACTTCGACTCCAGCTCCCTGGTTTACAGTGATGTGATCAAGAGGGTCCTGGCAGGCTTCTCTCCTTCGGACTTCTCAGTTGCCGTTACCATCTTTGGTGGCCGTGGGTTTGCCAAATCATGGGCAAAGGGTGCAGATGTTGATTCCTACATGTGCGATGATCTTGTAGAGCAACAGCTTCCTGGTGGCGGTCTGCTTATGTACCAGAGCTTTACTGCTGTTCCCTCTGGCACTGTGTCGCCGAGGTCGACCTTGGAGATGGATGGCTGGAGCAGCGATGGAATGGAGACAGCTACGAAAAGTGATGAGAAGTGCATTGTTTACTGGGATGTAGTGAAGAAGGTGGTGAAGAAAGATGTTGACGCCTGAGGTTTCTGAGACCTCTGTTGGCCCTGTTATTGCTTCAGTTAAGCAGATGGCTGGGCTACCGCCAAGATGTTTCCTTTATATTTTCCTGCTCAATAAATGCTCTAGATGGTTTGCTGCGTCTGCCATAGTGAGCTGCACATTATTGTTTGGTCATTTTGTTTCTGCTGCCGTCTGCCGATTGCCCTTGTGGGGAGAATGATCTTGTAATGCCGCATATTATTGTTTCGTACGTCATTTTGTTTCTGCTTTCGATGCCCTTGTGGGGAGAATGATCTTGTAATAAAATTGCCTATTTACACAATATATTGGCTCTTTTCGTTTAATCATCTGTTTGTTGCTCCTGCTTTTGTGGTCAGTACATGTAACACATTTATAGTAATAATATATTTCAAGTTTCCTCCGTCCTCGATCGCTAGCTCCAGTAGTCTAAGATGATCGAGGCCGAAGAGCAGCCAAGAGGTGCAGTATGAAACAACAGTAGTGTTATTTAATTAGTTCCATAGTCTTAATATGAACACCAAGTTTTGTCAATGTTTTGATCCACACTCTTGCTGGACAGATTTGTAACTATTCAGACATCCCTGCTGGTTTGCTACTCGTAACATTGCTGCATATATATAGCTCCAGTTATGCAGTAAGAGTTGGGAGGGTCCGAGTCAGCAATGCATTTCTCTGAGTGTTATCAGAATTTGCTTCAAAAATCTTCTTTTTTAAACGAATCTGCTGAATCGGAATCGAGATGAAGAGGGGCGGATGGACGGACTCATGGATTGGGGGCACACAACGTGCAGGAGGGTGATCAAAATCATTGGTTCTACATAACGCAGGAGAGCTACCCTTTATTACTGTATTATTAAGATAGATTTTTTTTTCCGCAAATGCACCTGACCACGAAGAAGAGCAAGAGCGACGGCATGTGTTAAGGCCTTGTTTAGATGCAAAATTTTTCCTGTACCTTTTTCGTTGTTATTTGACAAACTTTGTCCAAATATGGACTACGTAGACTCCAAAGATTCGTCTCGACATGTATATACTAAAAGTACAATTAGTTATTTTTTTTACCTACATTTAATGCTCCATGCATATGTTTGAACATTGATGTGATGGTTGATGTGATGGAAAATTTTGGGAAATGAGGCGAACTAAACAGGGCCTAAGACAAAAGTGAATTTTACATGAGGCCTTGTTTAGATGCCTCTATTTTGCAAAATTTGTACTGTAGCGTTTTCGTTGTTATTTGGCAAACTTTGTCCAAATATGGACTACGTAGACTCCAAAGATTTGTCTCGACATGTACATACTAAAAATACAATTAGTTATTTTTTTACCTATATTTAATTTTTCTTGCATATATTTAAAGATTGATGTGACGGAGAATCTTGCCAATTTTGCAAAATTATGGGGAAACTAAACAAGACCTAAAATTGCTCGGTATCTTCAAATAAACTCCCGAGTCCCGAGCTTCAAAGCTTCGGCGTCTATCCACTGGCTGGTTCTTGACGAACGACCTATGGGCTATGGCAGGGGCTCTACTGTCATGCAAGAATCCTGTGGGTAAAGGAGAAGACAAGAAATACTAGAATCCTGGATCAAGCTATCGGAGTTTGCTTCCGAACTCTCCAAGTCATTGGTCCTTACACTGTATCTGCATGGCTATCCTGAATCATGGAGACGACAAGGCATACTTAAATGGCCAGTGATTCACACCCAACTGGACCATTGACCTCCCTTTTGTTGCTGGCTGGCTGCTAAAAATGCAACGAGGACCATTAGACTTGGGCCTTGTTTAGATGAGGGGAGTGAGTTTTTTTCTCAACTGTAGCACTTTCGTTATTATTTGATAATTTTGTTCAAATATGACCTAACTAGACTCAAAAGATTCGTCTCGACATGTATATACTAAAAGTATAATTAGTTATTTTTTTACCAACATTTAATGCCTCATGCATATGTCCAAACATTGATGTGATGAAGAGAGAGTAGAAAAAAGTTGATAGTTTGAGGTATGTAAACAAGACCTTGGATGACATCTTATCTTACGGCCTCAGAGTCATAGAGATGTCAGCTTTTCTTTGCAAGTAGGTGTTGTGTGCGCCCCACAAATCTTGAGCATCCTGCTATATCTCATTTTTTTAAGATGAAGTAGTGCTACATCTTTATGATCAGCAAATATTGGGAATACAAGAAAGGGAGTGTGACATGCATTGTTCTTCGCGGTGTTTTGAATCGCTTATTACAATAAAATGAGAAATTATCTTGTTGGGAAAAAAAATCTGTTACAAGATATATATGTTTGTTTATGTATGATCTGCAGCAAGAAAAAGTAAAGTGTAAACCAGCACTTGAATAGTAGCGCCCTTGATGGTTTAAGTAACCTGCAACTATTCATATGCTGCTCTATCTTTTTCCCATTCCTTTTTCTTAAATACGTAAATTTACGTATCATTATATTAAGTAGAAAAGTTCAAACAATCATACAACGTACTTCTGTCGAGCGGCGAAAAAGATCGGCCAAACACAGCTATAGCTGGATCATCCTAACAAAATGAGGGTAGTATTTGTACACTACTAGAGAACATGTCTTTGGACGATTTGCAAAATCAGCATTAGTCACGGAAAAATTTGCGTCCGGTACTAGAAAGGTCTTTAGCCCCGGTTGGTCCCAACGGCTCATTTGTCAGATGGACCTTTAGTCCCGGTTGATGTTACCTTTAGTCCCGGTACAAACATGGACATCATACAACGAGCATATGGAGACGTTGATCCTGAGCATCTGCTCAAATTTTTCGAGGAAACTGGTTTAAATGTGGAAAACATACTCGGAGAAGCAGACATCAAAAATGCTGCAGTTGTTGATAAATGGCAGAGGACATATGTATATGGTCAAAGTCTATACAACCCCGCGGCCCTGAGGGATCTTGGTACACAAATGCACTTGCTAAATCGGTGGTACCTCACGGCGTGTTGCAGAAAAGCTGATGACTATATTTGCGTCAGAATTAGAGACCATGATTACTTTCGTGGTGATGACATCATATATGTTCAGTTTAATGAGTTACACCAGCTCTGCCACATGGACGCTCTCGACAAATCTCTCGTCAACTGCTTTTGCCTGTAAGTTATTGTTTCTTTTAATAATCTCACTTTAGCTTATGTATATGTATAAGTAATTATCCTCACACTAGCAAGCGTTTGTAAACATATGCAGAAACACGATGAGACAACTAAGGCGTAAAAATGACAAGGACATTGGTTTCATCGATCCATATATCGTATTCAAGCACCAAAGTACTCTCTCGGATGCATGGAAAACTCAAACAGAGATGAATTTGCGGAGGTTCTTCGTAAACCAAAGGGACAAAAGATATATACTATTCCCCTACAACTTTAGGTGAGTTTTGTTATCATATGCACATTTTATTATAGGTTGACATAAAGATATATGTGTTGACTATATAAATATAAATGCAGTTTTCACTGGATACTAACTGTGATCGATCTCCCCGAGAGTTGTTTGTTAATCTATGACTCTCTGAGAAAACCACAAGAAGACTACCAAGATATGATAGATATTATCCAAGGGTAAATGTGATCTTTAAATATTGATTCCTGCTCTTTAACTCTACAATAGTTAATTAACGATCCAATTATATATATTGTGCAGGGTTTGGGCTTGGTTTGTTGAGAAACACCGTCCGGATCTGAAAGAGCAACTTCTTGATCCTCTACTACTAAATGTAAGTTGTACTACCTCCTCGTCTCTTTACCTTAATTAGCATCACTCAGCAGACGCACGCTAAGCGGAGAGTAATCTTTTTATATCTTGTACAGTGGGTTCTACGGCAGTCACCGGGAAACAATTTATGTGCGTACTATGTTTGTGAGTTTCTGACGGTGTATGAAAAAAGAACTCCTCTACAGAGTCAGCAAGTACGTAACATGTAAATAAATTTATTTCATTTTTTTGTTGCTTTTACATAAATATTATGTATGTTAATACTTTCTTTTTCTTTTAATCCAAATTAAAGGAGACATGGTTGAAGAACCAGGTGATGGATAAGGTCCGCCTCAAAGCAATTCAAGAGACCATCGCGGGCTTCCTTGATGACCATGTCCTTAAGTCATGAAGCCAAACCAAGATGAACACTTGTATGACATCTAAGTCAGAAACAATATTTGTGTTGTAAATATCAAGTTAAGGATGCATGATGGATAATGTTGTATATTTTATGTACATATGTATAGATAGCTATATAATATATATGTATAATGTTTCCTATTTCATTTGTGTGTAATTGTAAATTTTATGTATTTATATATATTTATTAGCAGCGAAGAATACGTATTTGAAACCGGCCTAATGGAATATATTAGCAGCGAAGAATACGTATTAGAAAACCTAATGTAATTGTAAAACCAAAAACAATAACCAATTGAAAAGAAAAGAAAAGAAAAAGAAAAAAGAAAAAAGCAGCGGCCTCTTTAGCCCCGGTTGGTAATACCAACCGGGACTAAAGAAGCCAGCCACCGTGGCCCGGCTGGAGGCCTCTTTAGTCCCGGTTGGTATTACCAACCGGGGCTAAAGGTCCGGCGAGGGAACCGGGGCTAAAGGTCGGGCAAATGGCCCGGGGCTAAAGGCCAAAATGGCCTGGGGCTAAAGGCCTGTTCTCCAGTAGTGGTATGAGCTCATCGTATTAAGGTCTACCTCTACCCCCTCTCTCGCACAAGGTATTTGTATGAGCTCAATTTTTTCATGCATCGGTTTAGTTGTACGTGTGACACCAGATATAAGTTATTGTGGAAAAATACATGGAATTTATACTAGTGTTATCTGTATTTCTCCTTACCCTAAAACTTTCGACATTTTTATCAATCATTTATTTAGTGCCATCTGATCATACCATATGATCTCACAGACTATAGTTACAAGCTGTAGTTGT
The DNA here is from genome assembly GCA_009763385.1 of Coix lacryma-jobi var. lacryma-jobi. Classification (NCBI taxonomy): domain Eukaryota; kingdom Viridiplantae; phylum Streptophyta; class Magnoliopsida; order Poales; family Poaceae; genus Coix; species Coix lacryma-jobi. The sequence continues at coordinate 45,743,962 of CM019825.1, forward strand.
AGGACTATGGATTTCTGCATTAAACGACACTGCCTGTATCACTGCTGTTGTGTGTATACTTACAAAGTTACAACACTTACAGTGGGACCCTCAAGATCGCACTCTGTTTGGGGACCAAAGTGGAGCCTCGAGGGCTTTGACCCCATGGTGGCAGCTAAAACGTAAATTTAGACATGTTATTAGCACTCATAAAGGGATGATGACAATACAGTCAAAAACTTTACAAATTAAAGATATCATTGTGTTACAGTTATGGATAATGGGTTTGATTTGTTACTCGTACTAACTTACATAACATACAGACCCTATGCAACATACCCTTATCTTGCATTAAACAATGCAACTTGCAGTTGTTTGGTTAGACTGGATAGATATTTGTATAATGTTGTGTATATGATTGGTTTCCATGCATAAGCACAAGTGAGTACAAATGTGTGAGGGTGACTGTACAGCGGGTGCGATGCAATTTTGCATAGCTGGATATGTCCAAATTTGAGAAAATAGTGGGATGCAGATGCACACTACTTTGAGTACAGTGCTACATTGCATAAGACTCTATACAGGTAATTAATCAAGTCCAGTTTACATTATGGAAGACTAGAGAAGAGGATATACATGCAACCAATCAGACCCTATATGTGTAGCCCAATTCTTTTAGGATTTATTAATGCCTCTACTCTCTCCATACGTGTAAAACAAGTTGTTGTGGACAACAACACGATCTCCAAAGCACAACTTTAACTTCTTATTTTTATAAAGAATATTTATCAAAAAATGATATATGTATATTTTTATAAAAATATTTTTCAAGACAATTCATATGATTTTAACATTTCCAAACTCAACAACTTAAAAGTTATTTATAATTTATATTCTCAGTGTTTGACTCAAGCCTTTTTCTAAAAACGACTTGCTCATGTGGCACAAGGCACTCCACTTTTCTGCATGAAGGTAAACAGAGTTAGCTCCTGACAGATAAAACTGCACACTCGAAGTATGTACACAGCCAGTAGTATCAAACTACAGTTACTTAGGTCCTGAAAGTGGTCTTTCTCTTTTTTTTTTATCATTTGAAGAAGATGGTCAACTATTTGACCTGAGACCTGAGAGAGATTTATTTATTCAAAGAAGATTTACAACTGTTTTATTCGTAAGTCACATCACATTGTGAAAACTCTCTAATTAATAAGAGACTATTCTTCACGAGACTTCAGGAAGCTCTTGCAGAGCGTCAACCAGAACTCCCGGTCCGGCGCCGTGGTCTCCAGCTGCCTCTTCACGTCCTCAGCAAAGGGCACCTGCAGCGTGCGTGCCAGTGGCGAAGCGGAATCGTCAGGACGAGACCAAAAAAACAAAATGTTTCAGAGTTCAGACGCAGAGAGCGACAACCGACAAGACTGTTTGGTGAGAGAAAGTCTGAAGATGACGGCCGAGGCACTCACGTTGATGGATCCGGCGGCGAGGAGGCGGTCAACGAGGCTGAGGAGGATGTCCTTGGTGTACTCCGGGTGCCCCTGGATGCCCAGCACGTGCTCGCCGACGCAGAACATCTCGACGCCCGCCTTGTCGGAGGAGGCCAACACCTCCGCGCCCTCCGGCACCTCCCACACCTGCACGATCGGCCGGACGAAGGGCGTGCGTCATTCACTCATTCTAGTGGACGTGCCCATCATGCAGCTGCGGCGTACGTGGAAATGGCTGCGGCGTGCAACAGCACAAGCAAAGGAATGCCGCCAGTGCACACGCACGCAACGCACCTCGTCCTGATGGACCTCGGTGATCTTGGCGCGCGGCGGCAGCCGGTCCCGCTGCCGCAGCGCGTCGAGGAACCTGCGCGGCGTCGGCGCCGCCTCCGCCTCCGCCGCGACGATGGCCACCTCCCTGACGCCGACGTCCCACCCGGCGCGGGCCCTGCCCACGCGCCCGCCCAGCGCGCGGCAGATCACCTGGTGGCCGAAGCAGACGCCGAGGACGCGCTTGCGCATGCCGTGCAGCGCCCGCACCAGCAGGCACAGCCGCAGGATCCACAGGTCGTCGCCGTACGCCTCGTGCGGGCTGCCGCTGATCACGAACCCGTCGTAGCACCCCAGGCCGTCGGCGGCCGGGAGCTCGCCGTCGATGGCCCGGTACAGGTCCCACGTCTCCCCGGCGTCGCCGAACGCCGCCACGAACACGTGGAGGTACCCGCCGTACTTCTTCAGCACGTACTCCGAGTCGTGCGCCGCCATCAGCAGCGCGTACCGCCCGCCCGTCGTCGTCGTCGTCGTCGCTGCTGCCTCCGCCTCCGCAACCATGGCTGGGCTGGCTTATCAGCAATCGGTGTCTAGCGATCGAACTGAAGCGGCGATCGTTCTCAGAACAAGATTTGGAAATGGTTCGTGGTGTGTGTCAGCAGTTGGAGGGAGATGCAGAGCAATTTATAGAGGCCGGCCGGCCGGGCGGGCGACGGCAAGGACAGGAGCTAGCCAATGCGCAGAGGAAGCATGTGGCCGCGGCTGCATTATGCCAGGTCGGAGAGCGAGGTGACACTTTCCGGACCGGACGTCGCGCGCGCGCGAGGAGAATCAAGAATGTTGACAAATTCGGCGGCAGCCCTCGGATGGTGGGACGATTCCTCTGATTGATGGTGCCGCCATCTGATAATTCACGCTGAAACTTTTCAGACATGGATAAGTAGTCGGTCGCCGGCCGGGTCGGTTGGTTTTGGTTCGTCGTGCCCGGCCGCGGATGCTCTACGCTCGAGCTTTCTGACTGTTATCAGGATTTGAGACCAGAACTCGGAGCTCCATCATCGATATGGTCTTGTTGACGGGTATTGCATGGCTGCCGCCGTCTGCTGCGGGCGATCGAGCTTGACGGGAACGTACGTCAAAAAGAGCATGTGCCAAAATTCACATCCCCTGGCATCTTCGCTAACTTTGGTATAAACTAGGCCTTGTTTACATGCAAACTATGAGTTTTTTCTCAACTATAGCATTTTCGTTGTTATTTGACAAATTTTGTCCAAATATAGACTATGTAGACTCAAAAAATTTGTCTTAGACATGTACACACTGAAAGTACAATTATTTATTTATTTTACCAACATTTAATGCTCCATGCATGCGTCCAAACATTGATGCGATGGTGATGTGATGGAGAGAGAGTGAAAAAAATTGATAGTTCAAAGGGAAGTGAACAAGGCCGCGAACCGTGCGCGCGTACACTACAGCAAAACTAATATGGCCACGTTCAGCAGAACTTACTGTGGCCGTGGCTAATTTATAGTACGAATTTGTTGTGAGAGAAAAAACATTCTTCCATTGCTGAAAAGTAAGTAGGGCTGATTTTGCCTGAATAGTTCAACCAAACAAACCTATATTTTGGAATCAAACTCCGTACCATCCCTAGTCTTGAGTTGTTCTAACTCGCATGAGTATAGATTGTGAGTACAAGTTCACATGTAGGTCACGAAGGGTGTGAGGGCACCTTAGGCCCTGTTTGGTTGAGCTGTGGCTGTGAGAAAAAGCTGCTGTGGTTATGAGCTGTGGAAAAGCTGCTGTGGGCTGTGAGCTGTGGAAATGCTGAAAGCTGTTTGGTTAAACAAATATAAAGTATATCTTCTAGTTTTGTTTTTTTAATAATTATGAAAACATTTTTTATTTCACCTATTTTGAAAAGCTGAAAGCCAAAAGCAGGGTCAAATCAGCTTTCAAAAATGTACTACGGAAAAGCTCCAGCTTCTGCAAAAGCCACCTCCAACAGCACCCCTTTGGTTGGGCTTTTGGCTTTTGGGGCCAAAAGCCAAAGCCAAAATCCCAACGAAACAGGGCCTTAGTAGAAATAAAAATGACCAACTTCACTCTTTAATTAATATTATTTTTAGTATATAAATAGATATATGGATATAGATATAGATATAGAGTACAGATAGATATAGATATAGAGCATAGATATAGATATAGGTAAACGCATAAAAAGAACTTGAGATCTTCAGCTTATATGTTTTATGGCATGGCCTAGCAATTATCATGGGATATTGGGATACATTCGGATCTGAATTTGCGTCTACACTTTACTTAGATCATGTTTACATGCTGTCGGTGTTTCGACCACGGGGGTATGACACCAACGAGTAATATGATCGCGTGCTCTCTTCCTGGATGGTGATGCAAGATGACACAAGAATTTATTCTGGTTCGGGCAAAGAAGGCCCTACGTCCAGCGGAGGGATGGTTCTTATATTACTTGCACCTGAGTGCTCGTACAGGGGCAATACAAGCTCAATGAGCGTGGACCGAAGTCCGGACTCGCGTGTGTGTGGACTCGTGTCGCGCAAGCCCGTGCGTAACCGGGTGCGTGAAGACCCCTGGTGTCCTCTTTTATAGAGCAAGAGGAGGCCAGGGTTACACGGGAATGATACAGGAGTCAGGATGTACAATGCCCAATACGACGGAGGGTAGGAAGTCTGTCTTGTCGGGGTCACTGGAGCCGACGTGGGTGTTGCTGTTGAGGCGTCCTTGAAGCGCGACCTCCATTCCGGGCGCGGACGTGGAGGCGTGACGTCGTGGAGGTCGTGCTGCGCCTATTCCGGCACGTACAGGACGTGTCAGGGTCCCTCCGGGTCTTGGGGTACCTGTCTCCCAATAACATGAAAGCGGTTAGGGCTCGAGGGGCGCGGAGCTGGCCTCGAGGTGGTGCCTACGGGGGGCTCGAGCCCCCGCAGGTATGGGCAAGTCTCGGAAAACCCGGCCGTACAGTGGGTTGCCAGGCCTCGAGTCGTGATTCGAGTGTGCAACATTGCAGGGTATGACCGAACAGTGCTGTACTGATGTCTTTTTGCCCATGCTTGCGGTGAAAAAAGGAGATTTGACTCTGCCCTGGTTCACTGTGGCGTACGTCGTGTACCAGAGGATGTGACCGGAGTAGGTAGACACATTGAATGTGTAGTATGGGATTGGCATCCTATGCCTGATGCTGCTCGAGGTTGGCATGATGTGTCTCGAGGGATAGGTCACCATACTAGCAGGGCTCGAGGTCCCCGCGTGGGGTCTCGAGGAGCGGTGCAGGGCTCGAGGCCTATGTGTCGGGACTCGAGGGGTGGGCTGCCATGAGGCGGACAGTAAGGCTTTGGCGGCCCTGGGCTCCCTGGTGATGGGCCGACGTTGTAGGCCTCGAGGGGTTGGCTTTTTAGAAGGTTAGACTTGCTGGGTTTGTTATTAATTGGTGTTCTAGGTTTAACCTATTTGTTTTGCGTTGATTGAGGGTACCTTTTTGCGGTCCCCCGACAATATAATATCATATATGAATAATAATAATTTAGATATTGGTAATATATTGTAGTAAATAGTTGGGTTGTTTACAAAAAAATCAGGTATGACAGTGTCGCCTTCAAGATCAAGCAAGAGAAACGTGGCGCTGGTTGATCAAGATGTGTTGGAAAGAGCATCCAAGCTGAAGGCGCGCAAGAATCTTGACTCTGCTTCGGGCAAAGGTACATATTCTCGTTTTGTTTCTTCTTTATTTTCTGTTGATGATTCTTCGGTTTTGAACACTACAAAATCTTTAGGCGTGGTTCTTGGTAGTAACTTTGAGGAATTGTCTCAGTCTTTAGATGTTTTAAAGCAAGCTAGTATGGTTTGTGGCTCTAAGGGCTTTGTTTTTTCAAATGTTAATGCTTGTGATGAGGCTTCATCGTGTTGCTCTTTAGAGGAAAATTTAGATGTAGATGCTTTGAATTTAATCTGTTCGGAGATTGCAGAAGATTTGGGTGATGGGGGTTGTGATTCTACTTTTTTTGCAGACATGTGACACCCTAAAATTTGCCCAATTTAAAATAGGTGAAAATGTTCCTTTATTGATTTTTGGTGTGCATTTAATATAGGGATTAAATAATTTTCACCAAACTAAAACCAAGTTAGGAATATGATGTTGTTGAGCATTGAACCTAGGGGTTAAATAATTTTTATAAAGTTAAATAAAGGTGGCAACATGTTTTTGCATTCATGCTGGTGCATCATATTTTTTTTGAAGTGACTGGTTTTTACCAAAATTCGAAATGAATTCAAATTCTTTTTGAAATGGTTTGAAATGCTTGGAAAATAAAAAGGGAAAAACTTTTCTATCTCTCTCCCCTCTTCTTCTCCCTTTCGGCCCGTGTAACCTGGCGGACCAGCCTGCCTTCTCCCCCTTCCCTCCTTCCATTTCCGCGCTGGGCCGACTCCCTTCCCCCTCTTCTCCTTTGCCCGCATGGCCCATCGGTCGGCCCAGCTCGGCCTAGTGCGCTCGCCAGCGCCTGCAAGCTGCCGCCGCTTCCCTCCCCTTCCCTCTCTGACGCAGCGGCCCCGCGCGTCAGCGCCCTTCCTCAATCTCCTGCCCCCACTCCGCTCTTCCGAGTTGCCAAGCGGCAACCGCCCGAGCCCGCTTCCCCCGCGTCGTGGGCGCTCCCACTCCTCTCTCGGCTTCAAAACGAGAAGCGCCCGCGCACACTTCCCCCTCTCCGTCTTTTTCCTCCGCACTCGAGTGCTTGGAGACACTGCCGAAATCGCCGCAAGCCATTGCTGGGATCCACCGAGCTCGCCACATCATTTAGCCGCGTCCCCGGCCGATTCAACCGCCTACCGAGCTCTGTGTCGTGTTGGTGAAGCTACCGAACCCCTCCTTACTTCCTCATGGCATCGGTTTAGCCCTAACCGACGATTTCGTTTGATCAGGGCACCTGTCGTCCGTCGTCCGCTATAATTCGCCGCCACTGCTCCTCCCCGGCTTCCATCTTTTCCCGTAAGCTTTGGTGGCCCTCTTCCTCTGTGGTGAGCTTCGCCGTCTTCTCCTCTCTCTCCCCGTACTTTTCCCGTAAATTTTGGTGGCCCCTAGGGCAGTTGCAGTGAGCTCCGGCGAGCTCTCTTGCCTCAGAACCATGGCGCCGCCGTGGTGGGCTTAACCCGCCGCCGCGCGGTCTGTTCCCGCCGGCGCACGCGCCGCCCAGCCCTCGCGCACCCCCGTGCCTAATCCGCGTCGTCTGTCTCCGATCCGGCGGCCCTGGATGTCCGATACCCCTTCAGGGGAAGGTTTGCTAAAGAAACCCCGGAGAAACCAAGAATCAACCCGCACTTCTTACGACACTGTCCCCTGTGCCTTGAAACATTTTCAACCAGGCCCCTATGTTTTGGTTTAATTGAGGCGCAGTCCAGCCGGCTGTGAATTTGATTTAAAATTCAGTTTCAATTCCGATTTAAATCCAAATGCATTTCAGCTTATTTACAGTTTTGCCACTGCACAAACGCTTATAAAATCCACGTGTTAGCTCCGTTTTGATCCGTTCAAGTTGCGTTAGATTCGTAATTTAGTGCTCTATCCGTTTATGTCCCTGTTAGCCTATTTTGGATAGTTTAGCTGTAGGGTCCCAGTTAATCTAGTTTAAGGCTTTAGCGATACCGTTTCGGACGTATCTTTCGCATCGTAACTCCGTTTTCGGTGAACCAAATTTCGTTGTGATCGTAGCGACGTGTACCTTTGATTTACAAATGTTTTATTTTTGTTTATTACTGTTTGGTGTACTGTTCTAATGGATAGCCTTGTTTGCAATGCATGTGTGCACTTGGAATGTGTGTTGATGTTTCATGTGATCGAGTATAGTCGGTGAGCAAGCATGGTTCGATCAAGAGCTTTGGTTTGAAGATCAGCAAGAGGATCAGCAGTACAACAATCAAGGCAAGTTAGCATGGGATCATCCTTGTTACCTATTCACTTTATTAAGCACTTCACATTGCATGTGTCTATCTGAACAACCTTAGAGATCTACTTAGCTTTTGTTACCTGTGATACTCTTGACACCCGTGGGATAAATGCATATGGGTAGAATGCTAATGCTATCAATTTAAATATCTGATCATGTCCAATGATGAATATTCTCATACTGGTATGTTGTTAAATGGATTAATGAAACTTGCTGTTAGCAAAAGCTGGGACTGACAGTGTTACCATGAGTGCTATATGGCTCTGGTTTTAGCTCAGTATACTGGACCTTTTCTATCTTGTTAGAGGTTACCCGAAAGGGCGCAGTAGGGGCTTGCCACTACGGGTGTAGGGCTGCTCCTGTTCTTATGTGTATAGCTGTGATGGCCTTGTGCCATAGGAAAGGGGGGTTTGCTACATCTGATTGCCAAGGAAACCTAGCGGCCCTAACTTGTTAGACAAACCAGCGAAAGGCTTCATAGTGTACCCTGCCCGCTCACCTTGGAAGTGTTATGGGGATCGCTCCCCTAGGTATCTGGGCAACACGGCTTGTGGGTAAAGATGCACAACCTCTGCAGAGTGTAAAACTGTTATAACAGTCGTGCTCACGGTCACGAGCGGCCCGGAAAACTAGCAGAACTATGATACTTGAATAAATGTTACTTTATGTTGATGGTACTCTTATGCTGAATATTTTATCATTGATGGACAATATGGATCAGGGGTTTAAGGGTTAAGCACAATACTCGTTTACTCTAATGCTAAAACTTTGCCAACATAAAAGCTAACTGCAGTCAGACAGTGTCAGCTTTTTGAGCCTCATGAACCCTACGTTAGCTTGCTAAGTACGAGGAGTACTTACGCTTGTTGTTTCTCTTTCTTTTTGGATAAAAATCTCGGATGGGTAACAGATGAAGTTGGAGTTGGAGTTTTCCCAGAAGTTTCTAGGCTAGCGTATCCCCCAGTCGGCAGTCCCTATGGTGGTTGCCCGTGAGAGCTATATCTAGTTTACCTTTTCCGCTGATGTAAGTCTTTGTTTTGCTTCTATCGTTATGTAATAAACACTGTGATGGTACCTTTTTCATGATTTGTCTAGCTTTTGTGTGCGACTGATCCCTGGGCACATATGAGTTTGATGCCTCAGTTTTATTCCTAAAATTGGGGTGTGACAAGACACAATCTTTCGTATCACATATTAATAGATCAGGTTTCTGGAAGGGTCTTAAAATTAAAAATCTGTCAACATGAAAGATGTCTTTTGGAATTGTAACGGGTTTGCTGACCCAAAAAAATATAGGATTTTATTGGATTTAACGAGAGAAGAAAACCTTGATTTTATTGCCTTATTGAGACTGACAGAGCTAATTTTCCATAATCCACTTTGAATAATATATGTGCTGGCAGAGATTTTCTTTGGCATTGTATGGCTCCGCGTGGTCGATCTGGTGGTATGATTCTTGGTATTAATTTGACAACTTTTGATATTGGGGATTGAAGAAGGGGATTTTTTAATTCGCTTTAAGCTGCGCAACAAGGCAGATGACTTTAAATTTAATTTAATCTCTATCTATGGGCCGGCTCAAGTGGAGCATAAAGCTGGGTTTCTTTCTGAGGTTGTAAGAGTGTTCTAAAGATGTTGTACCTAGAATTATAGGTGGTGACTTTAATATTATCCGTAGACCTGAGGATAAAAATAATGATAATTTTAATGGGAGATGGTCCTTCTTGTTTAATGCAGTTATTGATACACTGAACCTTAGGGAGTTAGAGTTGTCGAGTAGAAATTTTACTTGGGCAAATCATCAGCAAGTTCAAACCTTCAAAAAATTGGACAGGGTTCTGGTCTGTATAGACTTCGAGTTGAAATACCCCCGTACTACAGTACAGGCTGTAGTACGGGCTCTGTCTAGAGATATCTCGGATCATACACCGTTGCTATGTTGTACTAATGATCCTTCCGCACCTTATCAGCCCCAATTTAAGTTTGAGTTGGGATAGTTATTGAGGGAAGGTTTTTGTGACATGGTGGCTGATGTTTGGCAAGGAGCGATAGTCGAGGGCTCCCCTCTAGATAGATGGCAGGCGAAGATAAGAAGACTGCGTCAATATCTCAGAGGTTGGGCGAAAAATAATAGTGGCACGTACAAGAAAGAAAAAAAGGTCTTGTTAGATAAACTTGATGAGTTAGATAAGAAGGCTGGACTACATCTATTAAGTGAAGTGGAATTAAGTTTAAAGCATGTCCTAAATCAAAGGCTTGCTGAGCTTCTTAGGGAAGAGGAACTAAAGTGGTACCAAAGGGCTAAGGTGAAGCACCTTTTGGAGGTTATCAGGTCTTTTGGGAGGTTATAAAAGATGACATGATGGCTCTTTTTACAGATTTCCATCATGGATCATTGCCTTTACATAGTTTAAATTTTGGAAATATAATTCTGGTCCCAAAAAAGAATGATGTGAAAGTCATTCGACAATACAGGCCAATCTGTTTGTTGAATGTTTCTTTCAAAATATTCACTAAAGTGGCTACTAATAGATTATCTTCTATAGCCAAAAAAGTTATTAACCCAATTCAGTCAGCCTTTATACCAGGTACAAGTATTATGGAGGGCGCGGTTATTCTTCACGAGACAATCCATGAATTGCACACAAAGAAGCAAGATGGAATTATTTTCAAAATTGATTTTGAGAAAGCCTATGACAAGATCAAGTGGGATTTTCTTCAGCAGACTTTGAGAATGAAAGAGTTTTCAAGTAAGTGGTGCACATGGGTGTGACATTTTACGCAGGGGGTAATGTGAATATTAAAGTAAATGATCAATTGGGTTCTTACTTTCAAACAAAGAAAGGGCTCCGGCAGGGTGACCCAATGTCGTCAATACATTTAATATAGTGGCGGACATGCTGGCTATACTTATCGACAGAGCAAAGGTAAATGGACAGGTTGAGGGGGTTATTCCACATCTCATACATGATGGTTTGTCAATTCTTCAGTACGTGGATGACACAGTCATCTTTATGTCTCATGATGTTACGAAGCCGATGAATATGAAGTTAATTCTAAACACCTTTGAGCAACTATCTGGCCTAAAAATAAATTTTTGTAAAAGTGAATTAGTTTGTTTTGGCGAGGCAAAAGAGTACGAGGTGTTTTATTCGCAGTTGTTTGGTTGCGAGGTTGGAAAATTTCCCTTTAGATATCTTGGGCTACCTATGAGTACGAGAAAGTTAAATAATAAGGATTGAGAAATAATTGTGAATAGAATTGAAAAATGACTTAGCGGGTGGAAGGGTAAAGTGTTGTCAATAGGTGGTAGACTGGTACAGATAAATTCAGTCCTTTCTAGCCTACCGTGTTTCATAATGTCTTTTTTTTAATTTAATTGCCAAAAGGAGTGTTGGAAAGAATTGACTGTTTTAGGTCAAGATTCCTTCAGCAAAGTGATAAGCATAAACACAAATATAGACTAGCTAAGTGGGAGGTCCTGTGCCAACCGAAATCTCAAGGAGAGGTTGGTATACAGAACCTAGAAATTAAAAACAAGTGCCTACTTAGTAAATGACTATTCAAACTCCTAAACGAAGATGGTTTGTGGTAGGAACTATTAAAAAATAAGTATATTAAAGATAAGTCTATTGGGAGTTGTATTTTGAAACCAAATCAGTCCCGCTTCTGGAAGAGTTTGATGAAGGTCAAAGATATTTTCCTAGGTTTTCAGACCTTCAATATAAAAGATGGTTCACAGACACGCTTTTGGGAAGATAAGTGGTTAGGGAATCAACCACTTAGTGTTAAGTTTCCGGCGCTGTTCAATATTGTGAGAAGGAAACAAGATTCTGTGGCAAAAGTACTTAGTTCGGTACCTTTGAATGTCTCCTTTCAGAGAAATCTAGTTGGTAATAATATAATTAGAGATTGGCACAAAGTGGTTTCTTGTTTACATAATGTGAACTTATTGGAGGAAAAAGACACTTTTACTTGATCTCTTCACTCATTAGGAAGATTCTCAGTAAAATCTATGTATGTTGTGTTAATTAACAATGGGGTTAGGGTGTCACAAGATTTATGGCGGATTAAAGTACCATCAAGAATAAAAGTTTTTTTTGGTATTTAAAAAGAGAGGTGGTTTTAACTAAAGATAACATTACGCGACGTAACTAGGGTGGTGGCACGAGTTGTAGCTTCTGTCACTCACTGGAAACAATACAACATCTCTTCTTTGAGTGTCTTTATGCTAGATTCCTGTGGCGCGCTATACATTTAATGTTGGGCTTACCACCTCCTCTAAATGTGGTTGATCTTTTTAATAATTGATCTAAGAAGGGTGATAGCGTGCATAATTCTTTGTGTTTGCTGGACGATTTGGTTATCACGGAATGAAGTGGTTTTTGATAGATGCACACCAAAATCATTCTTGGAAGTACTTTTTAGAGGAACGCATTGGCTCCGTCAATGGGCAGTACTGCAGCGGCGTGAGGATTCTCGGGACCGGCTGTCACAAGTTGCCTAGTACCTAGAGACGACGTCATTGCAATTCTTTAGTTCTAATGGTTGGCTGTCTTCTAGGTTTATCGTTTCTTTTAGTTCCTGGTCGTGTCGTGTGTTTAGAGTTCCTGTTCAGTCATTCGTTGGTGTGCGACTCGTGACTGTTTTAAGTTCGTGATTTTTGTAATAAGTGACCTGATTCTACCTTCGGGTAGATGAAGCCCGATAGCTTCTATCCTTTATCTAAAAAAATAGTTGGGTTGTTTAGATACCTGGATTATAACGTGGTTGGATGGTTCGGTGTGTTCATAATAATCTCAAAATAGCTAGATAGAGGGAGATAGCCGGATCATAAGAATCGGGCTATGGTTCTTTGCTTTGTATTTTATAATTCATAAGTGATTTAAATATATAGGCCCTTAGTTGCGAACTAATCGTAGCCCAGCTAGTTAGATTTCTTATTAGAAAATCTGTCCATCCAGATTTGAGTCACGACTTAAGACACACTACTTTTTTAGCTAATTATTTTTTCACTTGTAGAAGACAACATGCCCAGATATCGACTATGATGCATATAAGGGCGGTGTTTGTATGTGATCATCCACATATATATTGGGTTTTGCTTGAAATTTAGCGCATGATTAGTTGAGACTAGTTGTGGTGAACTGGTGATGAGATTTAAGGTTTGGGATTAGAGTTGATTTAGTGGGTTGCGTTCACCATTAGATTCAAAGAGATTCCAAGAAGACATCAGGCCAGTGGTAGACTCAGGGCCTGTTTGGAATGCAGGAATTTCACAGGAATTATGCAGGAATTTCACGGGAATCAGTTCAATTTCACATGAAAAACGCAGGAATGGGGAAAAAATCCCGCGTTCCAAACAGGCCCTCAACGTAGGGGATAGATGGAAGATGGGGGTCAGCCTGAGCACGAAATACCGAGAACCGAACCGAAAATACCGAGAACCGAACCGAAAAATACCGAAACCGAAAAATCGGTTCTTGTTCGGTTCCTATTTTCTCAGGAACCAAATTTACCGAGGTAAATACCGAACCGAACCGAATTTACCGAATCGGACCGAATTACCGAATTTAGCTGAAACGTGAGAAGTTTGAGTGTTATTATATTATTTATTGTACTATTGTAGACTATTATATTATGTATTTTGGCACTCACACTTATAGTCTTGTGGACTTTTACATGTATATGTATTTTGCACTATTATTATTTACGAAATCATGTAAAAATTAGTTTTTAAACATGTCATTACATCTTATATATGATCAGTTCGGTACTATTCGGTAAATACCGGAACCGAACCGAACCGGTACCGAATTTTTTAGGAACCGATCGGTACCATTTTCTCAGGAACCGAATTTACCGAGGAACCAAACCGATCGGTTCGGTATTTACCGAATACCCAGGGTGAGATGGGGTAGGGATAGGCCACGAGGCCATGGGTGACATGGGTTTTTGGGTTGTGGGAGCTCAAAAATAAGGTGGTTGTGGATGGACTATTCGCGGTGGGAACACAATAATAAAAAAAAATCTGATAACGCGAGGAAGGAGATGATGTTGGATCACATGCATGTCAACGGATTAGATTGGTTACATGACAAACGACGCTTAATTTGATGCAAATGAGCTAAGGCCTTGTAAGAGCATCTCCAAGAGTACCCTATAACTCTTTCTTATTCTTTTTTTTTGACAAAAAGAGAAAAGTCATCTCTGATATAGTTTTCTATATGACTTTCCCATCTTAGGGAATTTGCAAATCGCTCGATTTGGTGCGTAAAAATGCGCGCGCGCCCCTTCTCGCGCATCTTCTATTCCCCACGGCGCGTCTCGTTCCCGCGCGGCACCGCTGCTTCCGTCGGCGTCGCCTATAGGCCTTGGCCGCTGCTGGCAACAGCAGCAGTATGCAGTCGCGACCGCTTTCTCTTCCTGCAGAGGCCGCACCCTGCTTCTGCATAGGCCGCGATAGCAAAGGCATGTCCTGCTCCTGCACAGGCCGCACGACACGAACAGGCACAGGCTGCCGCATACTCCCCGGTTCCAAAATAACTGTCCCGTTTTCGTTTCCCGAGAAACATCTTTAATTAAATATATATTAAAAAATATTAATATTTATTGTACATAATTAGTATCATTAGAAAGATTCTTTAAATCTATATTTTTAATAAAATTATTTAGAGATACATGTATATTACATGTATTTGCTATAAATCAAGTCAAACTTGTAGCACGAAAACCAAAAACGACACTTAAATTGGAACAGAGGGAGTACGTATGTGTGAAAAAGATAGTGGCCGGCGGGCTTGTTTAGACTATCCGCACTCATCATCCTCTATATATATATCCTCTAAAAGGAATATTTTGCCCTTGTCATCAAGATTCTTTCCTCTATATTGCTTTCTCCCGCACTCATTTATCCTTTATATCTCATACTCTATATTAACTCCTAACAACGGCCCCACTTATCATTCGTTATAAATTTTATCTAAATATATGCATGTGAGATCTTGTTTTGAAGGATTTATTGAAATGAATTTAATGGTGCAATCGGAATTTAATTTTGTTTTTTACTTTGTGAGTTATAACATTTTTAGTTACTTCAAAAAGTGGGGCCCGCCAGTAACCTGCGCGGCAGCAGCCAGGTCTCCACGCCGTACCTCCTGTAAAACTCGATTTAGCGCTACATTTAGCGGAATGAGATTGGTTCAGGATGTTATACAGTACCGCGCTGCAGCACGAACTTCCGGTAAAACTCTCCTCTAGTTCCGTATACAGGTAGCAGTATGGATAGTCTTGGACTGACCGCACTCTTCCTACTCTAAATTCATCCTCTATACATCCTAGTCATCGAGATTCTCTCCTCTATATCACTTTCTTCTGCATCCATCTATCCTCTATATCATCCTCTATCCACAGCGGGACCCACATGTCTATAAATAAATTTTATCTAAATATATTCATGTGAGATCTTGTTTTGAAGGATTTATTGCAATGAGTTTAATGGTGTAATCAGAATTTAATTTAGATTTTTGGTTTGTGAGTTACAATATTTTTTAGCGAGTTAAAAAATGGGACCCACCACTAGATTCCCTCCTCCCTCTCCCATTTCTCAGCCGAATACATGCAGCCGGCTCCACGTCACATTTAGTGCACGGCCCCTCTATCCTCTATATCGCGCTAGGAATAACGGAGACGTTCTTGTACCGGATTAAATAGAGTATTGCACTACAACATATTTTCCCTCTATACGCTCCTGCAGTAATCGTTTACCGGCCGCGCTGCAGATAGCCTTAGATAACTTCAAACTATCAACTTTTTTTACTCTCTCCATCACATCACCATCACATCAATGTTTGGATGCATGTATAGAACATTAAATGTTGGTAAAATAAATAATTAATTACATAGGTTAGTTATAAATCACGAGACGAATCTTTTGAGCCTAATTAACACATGATTAGATAATATTTGTCAAATACAAACGAAAGTACTATCATTGAGAAAAAAAAACTCATCTTTCGCATCTAAACAAGACCCAGCAGGTCACGCCAACAGTGGGCAAGGCAGCAGCAGGCGCCAGGCGCAGGCGGCACCAGGCACAGGATGCTAGAACACATGCATCGTCTAGGTATAGCAATTTCTTTATTGAAGAATAAGTACTTGTAGACAATGCATGGATACATATAGTAATATACGTTTCTCTCTCTATGTATACACGCCTTGTTTCTCGAATGATAGCCAGCTCTGGCTGGCTGCCGCTGATTCGTCGCAGCGAAAGGTCGGCGAGACTCGAGAGGGAAGAATTGATGCGGCGGCGACCTAGATGCGGCGGCAGGTCCTGAACTTGCACCGAAAAATTAAAACCCTAGAGAAAAATGACTGTAGACCATAATTTTCATATTTCGGAAATTAAATAAATATAGGGTACTCTTGAGATGATCTTACTTTTTCCTGTTCATACTTATTTGGGGACTTGGTAAACACCATGGTTTGAGAAACAAAATATAAAAACCTCTTGGAGATGCTTGTTGTTACAAAATTTTGTAAATTTTTTGGGGAAGTGTCACATCGGAGTTTGCGATAATAATTTAGTCTATTTAAAATATATTAATTATGAAACTAATTGCACTGCCGTACAGTACTTAATGAGACGATGCTATTTAGCCTAATTAATCCGTCATTAGCATATGTTTACTGTAGCACCACATTGTCAAATCATGAACTAATTAATCACGCTCAATAGATTCGTCTCGCGAAGTAGATTCCGGTTGACAAATTAGTTTTATAGTTAGTCTATATTTAACACTTCATGCATGTGTTCCAATGTTCGATGTGACAGGTGAATTTTTTTTGGAAGCAATTCAACGAGGCCTAAATAATGCTCTTATTGTCACTATCGCTAATTGTTATTATACGTGCTAAGTAGTAGAAGCGAGCGGCCTCTTAGATCCTCCTGTGCATGCAAAGCCACATATTCTAATCTCTGCCCGCGGGAGGATTGGCACCCTCCCACGGGTTGGGTTATTGTAGTTTTTTTTTTGCTTTCTTTTTTTCCTTCTCTTTTAATTTTCTACTTTTTTTTAAGATTTATGTAGGCATCTTTTTTTATTAAAAACCGGTGCGACGATAATGTGTCCAATAATACAAACTCTAATTGTGGGACGACACTCTCCCAATACTTGCGTGCGTTTTATGCTTATACGGCCAATGCCTTTGACGCGACATATAAATATCTTTTTGAGCAGGTCGCATGCCGGTATAATGACTGATATATTTAGAGATTGTTTAGTTCCAAGTTAAAAAAATTTGGGATGTCATATCGGGTGTTTAACACTAATTTAGAGTACTAAATACTATTAAAAAACTAATTGCATAAGTGGAGAATAATTCGTGAGGCAAATTTATAAGTCTAATTATTAATAATTCTCAAATGTTTAATGTAACATCATATTATCAAAACATGAATTTATTAGGCTTAAAAAATTAGTCATCTCGTAAATTATTTTGAATTTATATAATTAGTTATTTTTAGTCTATATTTAATACTCTATGTAAGGTCAAAACATCTGATGTAATAAGTGGAAAATTTATAGGGTAAAAACTAAACACATTTGTACTGTTTAGGTCGATCAAGTTTTCCGTACGTCCATACACAGCAAAACAGAGCCACTTATGGGACTTTGACAATCGTACCAATAACAGGCGCGGCGAAGTGTGCTAACCACCCTGTGGGGGAGAGAGGCTATTGTTATATATAATAATGTGTGTATGAGCTAGAGTGAGTGTGTTTACAATAATGTGGTAGAGTTCTAAAGACACGTACTAACTGTTTCGTCATGATACTACGTGTTAAGATATGAGATTGCATATAAGACGACGAAATCAGTATAGTCGCCTTGTATACTACAATATATATAATGTCCGGTTCAAGAGGGGGGGGGGGGGGGGGGGGGGAATACGTTCAAAAAAGGTACTGTTTTGTCGAGGAAGGAAATGTCAAGGTGTAGTGGCATGTAGTGTTTTGACGTTCAATAAAAGTACACGACAACAAATTTGTGATCATGTAGTGTGTTTTGTCGAAGAAGGAAATGTCAAGATCATGCTTCATTAATTCAACTCTCTTACTTTTAGTGGCTGCTTCCCATTTGTTCAATGATTTTCTGGCACAGCCGCGTAAAACATTTCCAACTGTAGCGTGGTTAGTGGAGACCGGGTTTAGCAGGCGCCGCGGGCTTTGGACGACGTTTTCAACTCCTGTGATCTATCGTCCTTTTTCGGAAATCAAGAATTCATCGCTTATATTACCTGGTGTGCTGACTGATGAACAGTGCAAATATCACATGGTTTTAAATAGGGGGGTCTAAGTTATTTAGCGGTAGCCTTATTCAAAAGCTACAAACGGGATATAGCTGAAACAATTTCATTTAGCGATCTTATAATTTTATAAAGGGAAAATTTTATAAAGATACACATAATGTCCATGGTTCTAGAGAACATTCTACATATCTATTATTTCAGTTATTCAATCAATTAACATGCATACTCATGAATATAATGAACATTCGTATTCATCCAACATTTTGTAAAATAATCAACAACAAACTACTTAATAATTTTTCAATTGTTCTTTTCATCATTTATTCCGTAAAGAACAAACTAATGAGGCAATATACTATAGTGAGTTTGATTAAATAATGAATATATTTTCCTCAATGAGGACTAAAAGACTTTCACAGTTTTAGCAGAGCTAAATTGAGCTGCTATAGTGGAACAATTGTAATAATGTAGCAATGTTTCTTGAAATGCTATAGTGGTGATATAGCATGTTATTTAAAACTATGATACACTGTTTATTTTTAAAGGCGGGTAAGCCGGACACCTATGTTAATGGTGTCCAGAAGACCTAAAAAAAAGATGCTCCTTAAGACTCAAACTCACAACCTCCACAATCACACAACACCTTTCTACCACTACACTACACACTAACACAATGTATGAGTACATATTTTAGGTACTAAATAAACTTACGTGAAAAGATTTTGACTATAAAGTTTTAAATCTTGTAAAGGCACTAAAACTTTAATGTAGTAGGATATGTCTCCATTTGAGATTGTTTGAAAATTTCTAAAATCCGAATATCAAAATATGTGAATTTAAAAGAAATATTTGATACTCTAAACAACTTCAAATAAAAAACTTACCATCAATAGACTTTTAGATTGAGTTGACCACTACAAATGTGAACATTCAAGATCCTTTAGTAATTCTAAATTTTGAATTTCAAAATCTAAGAACACAAAACACATATTTGAGACTCTAAACATCTTCAAATAAAAAACCTTTGAACTATAAAGTTGTAGATTGTATGGATAACACTACTAAAAAAATATTTTGCAAGGTGTTTGCAAATTATTTAGAGTGGCGGGCAACACTAAAAACCACCATGCTTAATGCTTCAATTAACAGTGGCAAACATTTTTTATTTACGGAGGCAGTTGTAAAATATCTGCTTCCTAAAATCTATTAACCGAAGCGGGCCTTATAAGAGACCCGCCTCTAAAAATACCTCTATTTTCGGAGGCGGACCTATTTTAAAGCCCAACTCGGTTAATATTCCCAAGGCCCAGCAAAAAGCTCATATCCAATGGCCTATTGGGTTTATATATATATAGAAGGAGGGAGGGAGTTAGGATTTGGCTCATCAGCACTCCTCCCGCCACCGCCCCTTTCCTCCCTCCACCCCGACGCCCCACTCCTCTCTCTATGACGGCACTCCACCCGACGCCACCTCCTTCCTCTGGCACCCCCTCCACGGTGGCGCTCCCTCGCCCTCCACGATGATGCGGCGCCAGATCAGCAAGATCCATGGCCGAATTTGTGCGGGATCCATGGGCGGCGCCCCTTGTTGATGGTCCTTAATGTCTATTTTATACCATCAACTATTGCATAAATTAACATGAAATGAACCGTAAAGCATAGTTGTAGGGTTTGATTCTAACAAGTTTCACGAGTTGTGTTGCTCGCACTTGCTTTGTAGGATTATCAATATTTCACCATATTAAAGTATCTCAAGTGATGAAACAGAGCACACAGTTGTAAAGAGCTCATCGAGACAATCAAAACGAACATATGATTGGCTATATTTGGAGTCCTGGAGCAAGAGTCCTCGATGGATACAACTTGAAAGATTCTAGAACAATCTGGAACCTTTAGAAAGACACGAGAAGACGACCCACAGAAGGTGGGACCCACCTATCACAGAGGGAGGTCGGCCGGCCGGCCTGGTAAAGGGCCCAACCTCGCTCCGCTTCGCGTGACCCACTCCAACAGAACTCTTCAAACGCAATTTGGCCCATTAAAACCCATGTGCCTATGGCGGAGAGTTAGTACCACATCGCTTGCTCAAGGTGGAGGGGAGGTCAGGCGCCCCTATATAATAAACCCTAGACCCCCCTGAGGCAACACATCATTATGGAGTTGTAGAGGTGTCCCTTGAAAGGATGATCTCTCTTTTCTAGAGAATTAGGGCTAGACTTTCCAATGTAGTAGATTAGCTCTAGTTGGGAGTTAGGGAGAGCGGAGCTGCGCTCCGGTTCCGAAGGAGTCTTCAAAGATTTGGTATGCCTTTGTATCTTTTCTTTATAGGACTTACGCTTTAATTATTTATCTTCTCTATTTACTTTATGCCTTTCATATATGATTATTGTAGTTGTTATATCTTGGCATGGGATCTTTGCTCGTATTGAGTGCTCTAGTTATAGGCCATAATTAGAGTAGTAATTGATAGTTTAGACATGGTGTTTAGTCTATAGGTTACCTGAGTTTGTGCTCAATCCTACGATTAGTTGTGGTAGCCCCAGGGGTGACAGCTCTGTTAGGCCTTTGTAATTCACCACGTCCGGTTTGATGTTTCGTAGAGATTTTGGCAGCCTTCTCCCAACTACCTTTTCCCAGTCTTCTTCGAGAGTTGGAAAGGACCTGTTGCTCCAAAGTGTCAATGTGTATCACTCCTATATCTTTTCATCTTTATTGCCTTAGAACTGAAGTAATAGAGAAGTGCATAGGAACCTTGATATCTCCCGTTGTCCTCTCACTTTAGCTATCTAGACAATTATCATGAAATTCTCTTTTATGTACTTTCATTATCATATCATATATCAATTACTCCTGCTTTAGTCTAATTAGTACTCTGAGTTAGTAGATGCATGATAGTGAATTATTAGATTCTTAAACCTTGCTTCCCTGTGGTAAAATATAAATAACGATACCTGGAATACTCCCGGTAAAATGCTACGATGGTGTTTTGTGCGCTTGCAGAATCTTTCATTTTCTATTTGCACTAACGAATGTCAACACCCCCTTCCCACCCTCCATGGTGGCGCTCCCTTGCCCTCCACGACGACGGGGCGCCGGATCCGTGGGATCCATGGTCGGATCCACGCGGGATCAACGATGGCGCCCCCTCCCACCCTCCACAACAGCGCTCCCTCGATCCCACCCTCCCCGACGACGCGTTGCCGGATCGATGGGATCCACCGCGGTGGCGCTACCTCCACGGCGACGCCCCTCTTTCGGCGGCGCCCTCCTCCTGACCCTCCACGGCGATGCGGCACCGGTTTTGTGGGATCCATGGTCGGATCCGTGGGATCCACGACGGTGGTGCTCCCTCCATGGCAGCGCCCCCTCCCCACCCTGGCGAGGATGCAGGCATCAGCGAGCAGATGCGGCGGCGCGTGCATGGGCTTGGCGGGCCTGTGGATGGGCCCGCCAGGATTATCCACGGGTTTTGCTTTTTTGTTTTTTTTCTCTGATTAACCATGGCGAGCAGCCAACCGCCACGACTAAGGCCACGATTAACACCTTTGATCCATGGCGGTTGGCCTGTCCACCATGGTTAAGCGTCTTTGGCCGCCATGGAAAAGTTTTCCGTAGTAGTGTAAACAACGATTGTCAACATTCGATATTGTTTGACATTTTTAATTTTTAAATTTCAAAATATGTGAATTTAAAATAATATATTCTAGGACTTTAAACAGTTTCAATTCAAAATCTTTTCAATTTAAAACTTATATATCACATTGAGAGCTAGAATTTTGAAATAAACTTTGTCTTGATACAACTAAATGAAAAATTTATGAGTTATTTTGTATGCAACTATTTTTAGAGGCGGACATCTTAAGATTCTCGTCTCTCCTTCACATATCAGTATCTCTTAATCAATTTACAAAGACAAATGTCCTAAGACGACCGACGAATCAATGAATAGCAGAGGCGAACTTAGGGCTGTTTGGGAGAGCTGTGCTCCCTGATTCTCCAACTGTGCTCCCAGATTCTCTGGTGAAGTGATTTTATGGCTGAAAGTAGATTCTCTTTGATTCGTTAGCCTAAACTCCGAAAATCAGGATAGAGAATCACTTCACAGAATCAGGTGAAGCTGAGGGCTAGTTTGGTAGAGCTCCATCTGATTCTAATTCTCTATAGAAGTTGATTCTTTAAGAGAAGTGATTCTGTGACTGAAAGTGATTCTCTTTGATTCTTTAGCATAAACTTTTAAATTAGCATAGAGAATCACTTCACAGAATCAGGGGAAGCTACTTTTTTAACTCTCAGCCTCTTAGTTCATTTCAGAGAATCACTTCACAGAATCAGCAGAGAATCACTTTTTGCTGAAAAACTATTTGGCAGAGCTCCTGCTGGATTCAGCAGAGAATCAGCCCTGGGAGCTCTGCCAAACAGGGCCCGAATCACTTCACAAAATCAACAAAAAATCACTTCTCGCTGAAAAATACGTTTAACAGGCAGGGAGTAGTTCTCTCTGAGAATCTACTCCATGGAGTTCTCCCAAACGGCCTCTTAGGGCCAGTTTGGTAGAGCTTCGTCTGATTCTGATTCTCTATAGAAGCTGATTCTACGAGAGAAGTGATTTTGTGACTGAAAATGATTCTCTTTGATTCTTTAGCATAAACTCTTAAAATCGGCATGGAGAATCACTTCACAGAATCAGGGGAAGTTACTTTTTTCAGCTCTCAGCCTCTTAGTTCATTTCGGAGAATCACTTCACAGAATCAACAGAGAATCACTTCTCTCTAAAAAAACTATTTAGCAGAGCTCCTGCTGGATTCAACAGAGAATGAGTTCTCGGAGCTCTGCCAAACGGGACCTTATTTGCCCGTCTCTATAAATGATTAACAGAGATAGATGTTCCTAGACGACTTCTGACCATTTACAGCCTGAGGCTGTCTTCTAAATTTCTTTTTTCTAGTAGTGATACTATCATAAGACAGCTAATAAAATATCAAAGTTGTAGCGCTCACTAAAAAAAATATCGTGATATTTTCAATAAATTGCTGAAGTAGCTAAGTTTTTAAGAAATTAATGATAGGTTTTACAAATCTTAGCTAGCCAGTTTTCTAGAGATGACGAGCTAGGTTCCAGGAAAGTCCTGTCCGGATTTAACAAACATTGAGCTCGGTTGAACATTCACCGGGC
Source organism: Coix lacryma-jobi var. lacryma-jobi (assembly GCA_009763385.1). Lineage (NCBI taxonomy): Eukaryota > Viridiplantae > Streptophyta > Magnoliopsida > Poales > Poaceae > Coix > Coix lacryma-jobi. The sequence continues at coordinate 45,767,162 of CM019825.1, forward strand.
AGAGCTTCGCATTAGCGTTTAGGACGGGCAGAGATGCTATACTAGTTGTCCGCAAAATTCTCTACAAACTGCTAGTATGCGCGATCCTTCCTTGACGAACTGAAGAAACATGAGGACATTAGTGGCTGTTTCTGTCTAAGCAGGGGATGTCATGTTTAGAATATTAATTCGATAACGACGAGACCTGTTGCTGTTGATGCCAAGACTAGTTACCGTCATGGCAAGAACATGGCTACTAGCAATAGAGTACTGTATGCATCAAGTGTCAACAAAGTTGTCTGCAAACTCTGCATGCATGGGCCTATGAGCCTATCGAGATCCACGAGCTAGCTAAAGACAAATAAAACGTCGATCGCTGGATACACTCTCCTCGCATCGATCAGCTGATGACCACTCGTACTATCCTTTGTTTAGATTGGAAAAGTTGAATTTTTTTTTTGTAACTGTAGCACTTTTGTTTGTATTTGACAAATATTGTCCAATCATATGCTAACCAGACTCAAAAGATTTGTCTCGTGATTTACAACTAATCTGTATAATTAGTTATTTATTTTACCAATATTTAATGCTCTATGCATGCGTCCAAACATTGATGCGATGGAGAGAGTGTGAAAAAAAAATTGATAGTTTGAGGTAACGTGAACAAGGCCATGTTCAGTGCTCCAGAATCTCAATGCACTGTGTATATGGTTTCTCGAGGTTCATTGAGAATCTAGACATGCCTGCTGCAGCTTGCTTTGCTCTCTAGATATGCGCTGATCGAGTGCTGACCAAGGCAACACATGGATTCATTTCATTTAACAATAATAGAAGAAGCGAATTTTTGCAGAATAAGAACTGGTTCGAATTTTAGGATCTTCCAACATAGTGTGCTCGAGAGGAATGTATGCCTATATATTCCCCCTCTTGTTGGGAAACTGTGTGCAAAGAAGTAGCTTTAATAAAGTGAACCACACACAAGTATATACGTACTCGCCTCGTCTGCGTCTCTATGCATGCATGGCTACTTTGGATGGAACGTAAGCAAAATTTAGTTGGGAATATGATGGATTTGATATGATGCGATGCTACTTTGAAGGTTTCCTAAAAATTTCAAGATTCTCCGTCACATCAAATCTTTAGACGCATGCATGAAACATTAAATATAGATAAAAAATAATTAATTATATTTTTAGTTTATAAATATCGAGACGAATCTTTTAAGCCTAGTTAATCTGTGTTTGGACAAAATTTACCGAATAACAATGAAAGTGCTACAAGAACAAAAAAGAATTTTTTTTTTGTCAACCCAACAAGGCCTAAGCATGGCACGAGATGCTTGCTGACATCTGATCGTGCAAAATAAGGTGTTGTTTAATTTTGGAAATATTTGGAAAATGCATAGTAGTACTTTCGTTGTTATTTGACAAACTTTATCTAAACATGGACTAACTAGACTCAAAAGATTTATCTCGATATGTACGTACTAAAAGTATAATTAATTTTTTTTACCTACATTTAATACTCTATGTATGCAACTAAAGATTAATGTGACAGAAAATCTAGAAAAATTTGGGAGAAATTGGGGAAACTAAAACAAGGCTGGTGGCTGCTGGGTACGTAGCAACTAGCCAGGTCCGTTTGGCACTAGGATACTGCCAGCTATACGCATGCAGAAGACAAATAAAGACGTGTCATCTGAAAAGTGTGCATTCACTTACGTTCCGCTAGAATCTCAAAAAAAAAAATGAATTGACGAGACTGGACTCCAAATACAGCTAGGACGTTGTTTAGATTTCATCAAATTTCTAACTTTTTCACTCTCTCCTGTTACGCTTATTACTAAACTTACTGAAGAGATGAAATAGAACCAAGGTCTATCTTTTTTATCAGAGGATAAATCGATCATCAGAAGAAGAATTAGGCCAAAATTAGGATACATTCCGGGAAAATGAAACTTCCATTGAAGAGAAGCAAATGAAACGTTTTCACAAAAAAATCTTGTAGAATCGAGAATTCTGTGCATACCAGATCATGAATTAGTAACTACAGTCAATGTCGGTGTTTCGAACCCGGGGTACGACACTAACGAGTAATATGATCGCGTGCTCTCTTCCTGGATGGTGATGCAAGATGACACAATGATTTATCCTGGTTCGGGCAAAGAAGGCCCTACGTCCAGCGGGGGAGGAGGTTCTTGTATTACTTGCACCTAAGTGCTCGTACAGGGGCGAATACAAGCTCAATGAGCGTGGACCGGAGTCCGGACTCGAGTGTGCGTGTGTGCGGACGTATATGCGTTCTAACGTGTCTGTAAACGTGGACTGAGGGCCCTGGTGTCCCCTTTTATAGAGCAAGGGGAGGCCAGGGTTACACAAGGGTATTACAGGTGTCGGGGCGTACGGTGCCCAATACGGGGAAGGGTAGGAACCCTGTCTTGTCGAAGACATTGTAGCCGACGTGGGGGTTGCTGTTGGGGCGTCCTTGAAGCGTGGCCTCAATTCCGGGTGCGGACGTGGAGGCGTGGCGACGTGAAGGCCGTGCACCGCCCATCCCGGCACGTACGATACGTGCAGTCCCGCTGGGTCTTGGGGTACCTGTGCTCCAAGAGCATGAAAGCAGTCAGGGCTCGAGGGGCTCAGAGCCGGCCTCGAGGTGGCGCCTACGGGGGGCTCGAGTCCCCGCAGTTATGGGCAAGTCCCGGGAAACCCGATTGAGCAGCAGGAAACCGGGCCTCGAGACGTGGTTTGGACGTGCGACAGTGTAGGGTATGGGTTAACAGTGCCGTACTGGCACCTTTTTGCCCATGCTTGTGGTGAAAACGAGACTGGACTCTGCCCTGGTCACTGTGGTACACGTCGGGCTGCAGAGGACGTGACTGGAGTAGGTGGACGCATTAAATGCGCGGTATGAGGTTAGGGAGCAGGAAGCTTCCTCCTCGTGGAGGGCTTCGAAGGGTAGTGGCGCACTCGCTCGAGCCCGTGCGCTGAGGGCTTGGGTGAGTGGAGGTTGAGCTCCAGCTCGAGGCCTAGATCGAGACGAGCCCCGAGGGATAGGCTATCGTGCTGGAGGGGCTCGAGGTCCCTGCGCGAGGTCCCGAGGAGCGATGCACAGCTGTTGCGGGTTCGAGGGGTGGGCTACCAGGAGGTGGCCGGTAAGGTCTCGACAAGTCTAAGCTCCCTGGTGGTGTGCCAGCGTTGCAGGCTCCGAGGGGTTGGTTTCTTGGGAGGTTAGCTTAGCTGGGTTTATTAATTGGTGTTCTAGGTTTAACCTATTTGTTTTGCGTTGATTGGGGGTACCCCTTTTGTGGACCCCCGACAGTAGCCCCCGAGCCCTTGTTTGAGTGCTTGCACTCGAGCAGGGGCTCCCGACTGGGACCTCGAGGGTTAGCTAGCCGGTTCTCTAGGGTTTGGTTACTTTGATTCCGTGGGTGTCGTGCGAGCGACACCCGCGGGTGTAGCCCCCGAGGCCACGGGGGAGTGGTTAGGACTCCCTCGTGGGCTTTTTCTTGTGTGAGTGTTAGTTGCGTTTTTTAGGTTCGGGAGTATCGAGCCCCCGAGCTTTTTACCCTCTTTCGTCGAGGGGTGCCAGGCTGAACCGACTGGCCGGCACTTCGAGCCGTCCGGCACGCTGGTTGCCCTGGCTTGTCATCCCGCGAGTCCTTTCGATCGGATGCGAGGGGGGATGCCTCGTACTACCACGAGCGGGCGAGTATCGAGGTTCCCGGTGAGCTGGTAACGGGGAATCCAAGTGAGACCTCGTGCCCCGTTCGATAGGGGTCGACTGTAGCCCGGAGGCGATCTCATAAAGCATGGGTGCTCAGTCTGCAGGAGTGCCGGGTCCATTCGATAAGACCCGGTGGCTCGATGCCTCCCTCCGAGGGGATCTCACTGCACGTCGCGCTCCCCGCCTTGGATACACGTGAGGGGCCTCGAGGGCTTGGCCCTCGAGCGATGCTGCGGGTGGCGCCCCTTAGTGTCCCTGACTCGGGTGCTCGAAGTCGGCTGTCGAACCCTCTTCGAGGGCCAGCCTTCGCTGCTTCGAGGCTTAGGGCCGGGGCCCGTTTTTACCTTCGTGAAGAAGCCTCCGTCGTCTGGGAATCCTTCTGCCCGTTGGGCGTGCCTTTTTAGGCGAAATCTATCGGAGAGGGCGGCGGACGCGAAGCCGGGGCGACGGTCGTGGCGGGCCCGGGTAGTGGAGCGAATGGAGAGCTATCGCGTGTACCCTGCATCCGGCTCGAGACGTGGTTAGGTGGGCGCATTAAATGCTATGTGGTTACCTTTTTCGTCGCCGTGGGACGCCCCGCCTGTTGGGGTTCTTTCGTATAAATACCGAGAGAGGGGGAGAGGGCTCTTCTCTTTGCCTTTGCCTTCATAGCCGCCGCAGCTCCCGTGCATCTCCTTCCTAAGCTCGCCATCTGTATCCTCCTCTGCTGTCCATCCACCGCCCAAGTCCACGCCGTCGTTGCCATGGCCGACAAGACTCCGCCGCAACCGGCCGAAGACTGGAGCCGATCGAAGACGACGCATCGCGAGTTGGACTCGCTGGTGGCGCAGGGACTTCTCCGCCCCAACCCGGAGGGGGGACCCGCATGGTGGATCGTCCCATCGGCGGATCACCGGGAGCCGCAGCCGCCGGAGGGGTACGTGGTGAGCTTCACCCGTTACCACCGCATGGGGCTCGGTGTCTCGCCGAGCCGCTTTATGCGTGCGTTGACCCACCACTACGAGGTGGAGCTGCAGCATTTCTCCCCCAACTCGATCTCGCACGCCGCCATCTTCGCTGCGGTGTGCGAGGGGTACCTGAAGATCGAGCCGCACTGGGAGATGTTCGTTCACATTTTTCGGGGCGAGCTCTTCACCAAGACGTCGAAGTCCAGCGGGAAGTGGCTCGTGCGCGCTGGCTCCCTCGCCATCACCATGCGGACTGGGACCTCGTCGGCCGGCGTCCCCCGCGAGTACCTCCGCTACAAGCTCTCGACCAACCAAGCGGGATGGGACGACCACTGGTTCTATCTGTGGAACGAGGGGGGCTCCTTCCGCAGTACACCGGCAGGGTCCTTGACCAGCGCCCGGAAAAGTGGAACTGGGGCGTCGTGGCGGATAAGCAGCGCCATTTGCTCCCCCTAATGGAGATGATGAAGACGCTGGTGGACGAGAAGGGGCTGACCGTCTAGGCGGTAATCTGGGCGTTCCACCAGCGACGGGTTCTTCCGCTGGCGGACCGCCCCCTTTTCTTGTTCGAGATGGGGCCGAAGGTCGAGCCCGAGGCGCTGAACGGGTTGAGGATGGCTAAGGAGGGGCTGACTTGTAGCGACGGCATCTCCCGGGTGGCGATCACGATCCAGGGATCGTTTGCCCTGGAGAGTTCCAAGCTGATCCCTATGGCGCCCGACAAGGGGTGCCTCGATCTGGTAGGTCCCCATCGAGCTAGCCCGTCTCGAGCCTCCCCTCCTTTTTGGCCCCTTTTGGCCCCGGCATTTTGAGCTTCAAGTACGTGTAGTTGGGAACCACCATGAACTTGGCGTAGCCTGGCCGGTCGATGATGGCGTGGTAGGTCCCTTGGAATCCAACCACCTCGAAGGTGAGCGTCTCCTGGCGGAAGTTAGCCGGCGTGCCAAAGCAAACCGGCAGGTCGATGCGCCCGAGGGGGTGGGCCTTCTTCCCTGGTACGACTCCGTGGAACCCCCCGACGCTGGGTCGGAGCTGACCCTATGAAATCCCCAGGAGGTCGAGGGTCTCGAGGTATATGATGTTGAGGCTCGAGCCCCCATTCATCAACACCTTGGAGAACCGTACGTCGACGATGACGGGGTCGATGACGAGGGGGTACGCCCCCAGGTTTATGACACGGTCCGGATGGTCGTCACGGTCGAACGTGATCAGCGCATTAGACCAGTCAAGATACCGGGGGGCGTCGTGGCCGAGTGCAAAGATCTCCCTGCGCTCCTTTCTTTCTCGAGCTGAGAGCCCGACGGTCGGCCCCCCGTAGATCATGTAGCAGTCGCGCACCGGAGGGAAGTTGCCGTCCGCGTCCCCACCGCCGCGCCGATTGTTATCCTTGCCCTTAGGCGCGTCTTCTTTCTTATCGCCAAGCTTGGAGTAGTAGCCTTTCAACAGTCGGCAGTCCTTTAACTTGTGATTTACGGGGCCCCTATGATAAGTGCAGGGGTCCTCGACCATCTGGTCGAAAACAGCCCCGTCAGGGGGGGCCTCGGGGCTTCTTAAGCTCGAGGGCGCCTGCGAGCACCTCTTCGTCATCGTCGTCATTGGTGTCGCGCTTCGCCTTCTGACCTTTGCGTTTGTTCTTCTTCTTTTTGTTGCTGTTATTGTTGTCGTTCTTGGCGTCGTTGCCCTTGTTCGAGCCCTCCGGCGCGGTCACCGCCTTACCTTTGTCTGGTGTTAAGCATTAATTAAAATTCTAATTAAGTTGTTTAGTATGCATAATCATCTGGCATCATGGCATAAAAGCAGTTCATGTTTTAAGTATAATTATGATGCTTTATATGTTTGACAAGAGTGTTGTATGTTTTTGAGTGTTGATTTCCATGTTTGAAATGTATGTGGTTTGATTGTAATGATTGGTGTTTCATGAAAGGGCAAGTGAGAAAACTTTGGTTTTTAAATCTCTTTTTGTCCCCTTTTTTATAAGTCAAAAAGAAAGTCAAAATTTCAAAAGGATTTCAAAAGCAAAGTTGTAGCTCTTGTTGAGAGGAACAACTTTGGTATTCAAAGTTTTCAAAGTTTCTGTATAAAATTTTGAATAAATTTGAAATCTTTTAAACCCTAAATTTGACCCCAACACTAGATTTCAAAAACTAAAAGAATTAGATTTTGGTCCTTTAGTCAAAGTGGTAGAGAGGATTAAATGCAATAACTTTTATTAAGATAGATTTTCATGTTTTTAAAGGAAATCTAAAGTAAATTTGGAAAACAAGTTTGAATTGGTTTCAAATTAAAAAAAAACAATTTCCAAAACCTAATTTTATCCCCTTTTGTGTAGTTTCAAAATTAAAAACAGTTTGACTATGCTTCATAAAGCAAAGTTGTTCTATTTTTGATAAGGAACAACTTTGATGTGTAAAGTTTTTCAAGTTTTCTTATGAAATCATAAGTAATTTTGAAAATACTTTTCTGCCCTTTTTGTCCTCTTTTGTTTTTCAAACTCTAATTCAAATTCTGAGCATAATTTGAATATGTTGCAAAAATAAAAGATGTTCAGAATTAAATTCTGAACATTTGATATTTTAGCGTATTTTCAGCTTATTTTCAAAATTCAAAAGTAATTTTTGGTTTTTTCAGAAAGGGTAGAAGAGGAATGGGAAAAAGGGGGGATAGACTTGCTTCTCTGTTTACGGCGTTGGCCGCCGAGATCTTTTGCCGGCGACGCCAGCGCGATGGCCGCAGCTCTCTCTCGAGCGAGCACGCGACCAACTTCGTGGCGAAGTTACCCATCTGCTGGCACTTACCCTCGCGTCGTGGCGCCTTCTTCCGCACTCGCCGTCGACTTCTTGACACGCAGCCCCGACGAGCACATTCCCGGCTCGATCTGCAGTTCACCGTCCCTGCTTGATCTCATCCCGTTTGACCGCGGGTATAAATACCCTACATCCTTGCGCATCTCCCGAACCTAGCCTCACCATCTCTACCGCACCAAAGAGCTCACACTCACCGGTTTTCTTCCCGCCGAGCAGAAAGCGCCGCCGAGCTCGACCTCACCGTGGTCAGCTCAACCGAGCACTTCTCCTCTCTCTCTCTCTTTCTCATGTTTGTGTTTCGTCTTGATCTCAGAGAACTCATCAGCTCGATGGTTCCCTGTCTGGTGCTCAGGTTTTACCGGAACAGCGTCGTCTTCGCCGGAGTTCTCCGCCGCAGGCCACTGCTCCGTAGAACTCTCCCCTCCGTGCAACCTCTGCTTAAACCAGTTATACCAACAGCATCAGGGTGAGCTACTAGACATTCCTAGCCTCTCCGTTTGCTTGCTACCGGTCTAGGTTCGCCGGAACAGGGCTAACCGCGATCCGATCCGCCGTCGTGCGTGGCCAGACCTCGCCGGAGCAGTAGAGTGAAGGGTTGAGAGCTCAATCGACTGCAGCTGTCTTGCCGGTGTTGATGCTCGCGTCAGCCGAGTCTCTTCTGGCCGGAGTCGGCCGGCGTAAGGCCCGTCGGCGCTCGGTGCGCCGCCGTTCACGCCGGCCATGGTCGGGGACCTTGCGGTTGTAAAGACAGGAAGTTCCAGGGTGTTGGTTGCAAAGTCCAAGACTCAGGTGAATAGCGCGCTGAACTGCGGGTTGTTTTAGCGCAAGCCGAAGGGTTTTTCTGCAAAGCTGTCAGGGCACACCGTCTCGCTCGAGCCAGGTCTCGAGCGGACATGTGGACACGTGCTCACGTCTCGAGCTATGCCTCGAGCAGGCGCACCCTCCGTTTCGCTCGAGCCAAGCCTCGGGCGAACGCGTTCACCGTCCCGCCCGAGCTAGGCCTCGGACGGACGAGCGTTTTCCGTCCCGCCCGAGCCAGGCCTCGGACGGACGAGCGTTTTTCCGTCTCGCCCGAGCCTCGAGCTAAGCCTCGAGCGGGCACGTGCGCAGCGTATCGCCCGAGCCTTGAGCTAGGCCTCGAGCGGACCCTCGGGCGCTGTCTCGCTGAAGCCGAGTCTCGAGCGAACACACACCCTCGCACACCCCCTTGCGCTCGCGCCACGCTGGGCCGAGTTGGCTTGAAAGCCCAGTTTGGGCTCGTTTCAAGTTTTTCTTTTCTGGTTTTATGCACAGTAATCAGTTTTGTTTTTTTTTGCTATAATTAATCTATAGCTCTGTTAATTATGAAATTTGACGTGATAGATGATAGCATGTCTGTGCTAATATAAAAATTATGAAACTTGTGTTTGGAGCATTTTTACTATGCCAATAAAATCTGTGCTTTATTTAATAAATGCAACTTTGGTGATTTATGTAATTTTCTGTGTTTCTCCAAAAATCATGAAATTTGACATGGGAGTTTATATCACTGATATACACCTTCATGTTTAATTTCATCTCTGTTTGACAAAGTATGCTTGGTGTATAAATAAAAGGTTAGTTAAAATGATTAATAAAATAAATAGAAATAGTTGATCCCTGTAGATTTGGGTGACTTTTGGAATTGTTTGACAACCAATGGGAAACTAGCAAGATTTGCTTCCTGGTTATGGTTTCCTTTATGTTAATGATCTTTTGTTACTTGTTAGATACATCACCATGTTTACGGAAAATAATAAAACTTGTTTAGTAATAATATATATAATAGATAAAGTTGGTTTTGTTGGTCTGCAACTTTACCGCGAAGGAAAGTTGTATTCGACTTTCTTTATCTTGTGTTCACCTCTGTTATGCATTTGAATTGTCATGCACCTTAGCATACATCGCATGGCATCATACTGAGCATACATCATTTATCTACGTGTAGTATCCGAGAGTGTTAAAGTCGTGTTGATCAAGCTTTGGTGATCACCCTTGTCGAACAAGCCTCGGAAGGAGATTCTTGTTGGACAAGCTTCGTCGAGAAGACTTAACTTCAAATCAGCAAAGGAACTAACTTGTGTGGTTTCTTCTTGAATCTTATGTGCCCTGCAACGAAGGCAATCCCCGGTGCATTTAACCCTTCCTTGTTTTTATAAAGGTTTTATTAAAATGTTTTTGGTGTTAAACTACTGCATTAGGTTATAGGAGTTGTGTGATGGCCTACTTCTTGCACTGTTTACCTCCACCAGAATATCCACCTGCCCTGTTTTTAAAAACTATTTGCAAAATGCTTAGTGATGCTATACAATAGATTTGCAATAAAAATGTCAATTTCAAAAGTGTGATCACTGAGATGAATCATATCAAGGGATTTGGATATACTTCCCGTTCAATGACTGCTTGTCTAGCTAGCATGTGGTTATTGTCGAGAAGAGGTTGTCCTAGCGTACGGTGTCGTCATGTTGTAGTCCGGGACTCAACAGTTGACACCGACCAGGACAGGGTTGAAAAACTGACAGGACTGTTACGCTTGGGTGAGATATAACCAAGGTACAGTTTCTGGCGGAAAAATTAGGGACCATCCGTGTGGAAGCCTGCTGGCCAAGACTTGCAACTATTCACATACTACGGAAAGCTCTGGCTTCGAGGAATCCTTTATTGGGACCGACAACCGCGCACTGGGAGTGGAGAGATGGCGGAAGTAGCTTGTACCCACGTGGTCGTCGTACCTGGATAAGAGTGGTGTACTGTACTTCTGGGTGGCGTAGGACCGGGGTCCAATCTTGGAGGAATCGTGGAAGACGAGTTGGCATATGCAAGCTTGGATGCTACATATGCAGTGTGGATAGGGATCCTCAGCTGAGTATTATTTATCCGGATTAACGTTGCTCCTCGGTTATGGAGACTTGGTCTTCGACTGTCAACGGAGAGTGGTTCTCAACTAGGTATGTTTTGAAAGATAAAATGCATCTTAGACAATGAAGAATTGAGAAATACTGGAATCTTTCCAAAAATAAAACAAGAATTTCAACATGCTTTTTCTGCAAAATTCTTGATCTTGCTCAAGCCTTACCTAAGTCTTTCATTCCTGAGTCTTCTTCTTTTTTTTTCTTTAGTCGGGTAAGTCTTGTTGAGTACCCCAGTACTCAGGGTTTGTTAACCCACTGTTGCAGGTTTCTTCTAGTGACGTTGATCATGATCGTGTCAGTGGGCTTGACGTGATCTGGTTGTTCTTCTTCTCCAACTTAGGTACTCCGCCTAAGTGTGGTTCCGTAATACTATTCTACTTCCGCAATACCAGTTATGTTTATGTAAAAAGTAACTTGTTCATGGATTTGTAAAGTTTTTATCTCTTACTTCCGCACTCCGATGGTATTTTGTAACAAATGTAATGTTGTAATTATTCCAACCTTCATGATGATGATCCTGTGGTTCGTGGATAATTCGGGGTTCTCTCGGGGACACCCGACAGATCTTTCCAGTGATGTGGTACATGTGCACAGTCATTAGGGCTCGGGGAGACGGTGACGTGTGCGGGTGGGCCACATTACCAGGAGGTTCTGCCACAGTCAGTGGTCGGAAGCGGTCGGGGAGGGTTGAGCTGCGGATGGCCCGGCTGAAGACTCTGGGGCCCGGGGGCTCGAGGACTTGCCGGTCCTCGTCACTGTCGTAGCGCCCCCCTCGATGGGCGCTATAGCCACGCTCTTGGGCCCCCTTGTCCTTGCGCCGTCGGTTGATGTCGTTGCGGGCGTCATTGGGGTCTCGAGGTGGCTGGTTGTCGATGATCCGTTCGCGGACTGGCCTAGCTCGAGAGGCGTCCGGCTGGTGGACGGATGCCTCATGCTCGTTGCGGGGCGTGTCTGCCGGTTTCCCCGAGGCCGCCCCGCGCCGCCACGAGGCTGAGCTCACGGCCTGCTGCACAGCGGCTGTCTCGAGGAGGTTCTTCATTTCCCCAAGCATGCGTCTGGCGTCAGGGTTGGAGACGGCGGGTAGATCACGGAGCAGCATCGCCGCCGCCACCACGTTCTGCCCGGCTCACGGGAAACGCACCTCGGGGCGTGCTGGCGCCCCGTCCTCGAGGATCTGCCGGTGGACCTCTCGAGCTCGGCCACGAACACCGGCGCCTCGAGGCTGGGCTGGTTCTTGTGCTAGGGTTTTCTCAAGCTGCAGCAGGCGTTGTCGATCCTCCTCAGCCTTGGCGATGGCCTCCTGCAGCTGCGCGAGCTGCGCCGCTCGGTCGTCGCTGTGCTGAGATGGTGCAGCCGGTGCCGGGGGTTCGTTCCTCCCTTGAACGCGTGACCCGCCTGCCGCAGCCACGTCTCCGGGCTCTTCGAGGTTGAGCGCCGGCCTATTGTCGTCGCCGTGGTCCTCGGTATCGCTTACGACTCCCTCCAGCTGGAAGCACTCCCTGGTGGGATCCCAGAGGTCAGGGTCATGGTAGTCGTACTCGTCGGAGTCAGAGCTATTGACGTCGCGCTGCCCTGGCTCATGCTAGGACTGCAGCTCGCGGTAGCACTCTCCGACGGTGGCTCGCCCGGGTGGCTCGACAACTCGTGAGAAGCCGCGGTCGACGTGCGCGGGGTAGACGACCTCTAGGTTGGTGGTGGCTCGTAGGAGCACACCCGGACGTTCCTCCCGCTCTGCCGCCGTCCGGCCCTGATGACGCTCGTCGAGGTGGTGGGCGTGAGCAGCTGCGGAGTTGTTGAGGCCGAACGGGGGCCGCTGGCGTCGGGCGCGGTACACCCCGTGAGGGAGGAGGCCTGGTGGTGTCGACGGAGCACGGCTCGGGGGCCTCTGGTCAGGCTCCCGGTCCGTGTGCGTGACGAACGCGAACTCGCTAGGGGAGTGCGCGCGCGCCCTAGAAGTCTCCGGCCGCGCGCCGGGCAGGTTTCCCCTCGGGGACTCTGCGTCGGCCGCGGGGAAGTGGGCGTGCGCCGCGGGCACCGCCCGTGCCCGGCGTCGATGGTGACGATGGCGCCGCTCGCGAGGTGGTGACGCATGGTGGTGCGGGCGACGCGCTACGCCCCTCGCGCGGGGTGGCGCGACACGCCCTCCGCTCAAGCTCTCCATGGAGAGCAGGGTCAGCTCGTTGCCATTGCCGGTGGCCAGGAACTCGAGGCTCTAGAACCAGACGACGGCACCAGTCGAGAACGAAGGAGGAGATGAAGCCATCCAGAAAACAACGAGAAATCGGCTTCGACACGCGAAGCCCCCTACCTGGCGCGCCAACTGTCGGTGTTTCGAACCCGGGGGTACGACACTAACGAGTAATATGATCGCGTGCTCTCTTCCTGGATGGTGATGCAAGATGACACAAGGATTTATCCTGGTTCGGGCAAAGAAGGCCCTACGTCCAGCGGGGGATGAGGTTCTTGTATTACTTGCACCTAAGTGCTCGTACAGGGGCGAATACAAGCTCAATGAGCGTGGACCGGAGTCCGGACTCGAGTGTGCGTGTGTGCGGGCATATATGCGTTCTAACATGTCTGTAAACGTGGACTGAGGGCCCTGGTGTCCCCTTTTATAGAGCAAGGGGAGGCCAGGGTTACACAAGGGTATTACAGGTGTCGGGGCGTACGGTGCCCAATACGGGGAAGGGTAGGAACCCTGTCTTGTCGAAGACATTGTAGCCGACGTGGGGGTTGCTGTTGGGGCGTCCTTGAAGCGTGGCCTCCATCCCGGGTGCGGACGTGGAGGCGTGGCGACATGGAGGCCGTGCACCGCCCATCCCGGCACGTACGATACGTGCATAGTCTCGCTGGGTCTTGGGGTACCTGTCCTCCAAGAGCATGAAAGCAGTCAGGGCTCGAGGGGCTCAGAGCCGGCCTCGAGGTGGCGCCTACGGGGGGCTCGAGTCCCCGCAGTTATGGGCAAGTCCCGGGAAACCCGATTAAGCAGCAGGAAACCGGGCCTCGAGACGTGGTTTGGACGTGCGACAGTGTAGGGTATGGGTTAACAGTGTCGTACTGGCACCTTTTTGCCCATGCTTGTGGTGAAAACGAGACTGGACTCTGCCCTGGTCACTGTGGTACACGTCGGGCTGCAGAGGACGTGACTGGAGTAGGTGGACGCATTAAATGCGCGGTATGGGGTTTGGGAGCAGGAAGCTTCCTCCTCGTGGAGGGCTTCGAAGGGTAGTGGCGCACTCGCTCGAGCCCGTGCGCTGAGGGCTTGGGTGAGTGGAGGTTGAGCTCCAGCTCGAGGCCTAGATCGAGACGAGCCCCGAGGGATAGGCTATCGTGCTGGAGGGGCTCGAGGTCCCCGCGCGAGGTCCCGAGGAGCGATCCACAGCTGTTGCGGGTTCGAGGGGTGGGCTACCAGGAGGTGGCCGGTAAGGTCTCGACAAGTCTAAGCTCTCTGGTGGTGTGCCAGCGTTGCAGGCTCCGAGGGGTTGGTTTCTTGGGAGGTTAGCTTAGCTGGGTTTATTAATTGGTGTTCTAGGTTTAACCTATTTGTTTTGCGTTGATTGGGGTACCCCTTTTGTGGACCCTCGACAGCCAATCTCCGAAAAGTCCCGATTGTTTCGATTTTTTGAATGAGATATTTACGGAATCCCCATGAATAGGATCAAACCTTATTCAATGCTATTCCATAAGATTCCTCTTTCGTATTCTTAAGCAAGCCCCCAAGAGATCACATCAATGTTTGGATGTATATATGCAGCATTAAATTTTGGTAAAATAAATAACTAATTGTACTTTTAGAATGTACATGTCGAGACGAATCTTTTGAGCCTAGTTAACATATGTTTGGACAAAGTTTGTCAAATAAAAACGAAAGTGCTACAGTAGTAAAGTTGAAAAAAATTCAACATCTAAACAAGGCCTAGAATTGAAGTTTAAGGTGCACCAGTTCAGTTGGTCAAGGCCACCGGATCTTCCAATGATACTTTGTTATACTATTTATTACGTAGTGTTGCCTATCAGACTATACAATGAAGGATCATGTGTGGACTGATGCATATTATCCCGTGACACGATAATGTGAACGTTTCAACTTGGATATGCTTGCTGGAGTGCACAATATCATCCAATGGTATTTTGGTGGGGCATGCTTACTGGTGTGCACGTTATGATCTACTGAGAACCTTAGAGCAAGTATAATAACAGGCTTTAAGAAGACTGCATACTGATGTGGAAGAAAAAAAATAAAAAGAGAAAAGAGAGGTGGGTTGTAAACTTACAGTCAACTAAAGGCATAAGAATCAAGAAAATTATGAGAGGATGAGGTGGGCTGTAAAAGAGTCAACTACTATATCAGTTGGCTAAGAGGTGGGCTGCAAGAATTCATACAGCCAGCTGAAGGTTGTATTATTAGTCTTGCTCTTAGTGGTAGGTTGATAGCAGTGTATCATTATAATGAAAAATATTTGGAAATCTTTAGCAATCATCGAAAAAAATAGAAAATGCCCGAAGAAAACTCTCTTCCTACTTTCTGTTATCTATTAACCGAAATAACCGAATTATATAAATTATACTTTACTATATTGCTATTCTTCCCTTATAAATTAATATTATTAAAAATGGATATATTGTGGAATAAATTTGATTTAGGAACACACATATTTATCGTTTTCTTGCTTGTCTTGAAAAAGTTCGGCTAGTTCAGTTAGAATCGAAACGGAACCGAACTGTCGGGGGTCCACAAAAGGGGTACCCCCAATCAACGCAAACTAATAGGTTAAACCTAGAACGCCGGTAAATAACAAATATAACTAGTCTAACCCCTTAAAGAGACCAACCCCTCGAGGCCCACAACGCTGGCCCACCAAGCCAGGCCTCGGGCGAACGCGCGCTCTCCGTCTCGCCCAAGTTCACCGAGCCAGGCCTCGGGCTGACGCCCGTTCTCCATCTCGCCCGAGCCCTCCGAAGCCAGGCCCCGGGCGAGCGCTCCACTAAAACCTCGAGTCCTGGCATTTAGGGCTCGAGCCCCCCACAGCCGAACACCATACCTCGAGACCCCACGCGGGACCTCGAGCCTCTCTGGCACAGCAGCCTATCCCTCGAGACGCTTATGCTTCCCTCAAGCGGCGCAGGCATCGGATGCCAGCCCCATACCGCGCATTTAATACATCCACCTACTCCAGTCACGTCCTCTGCAGCCCGACGTGTACCACAGTAACCAGGGCAGAGTCAAGTCTCGTTTTCACCACAAGCATGGGCAAAAGGGTGCCAGTACGACACTGTTAACCCATATCCTACACTGTTGCACGTCCAAGCCACATCTCGAGGCCCGGATGCCCACTGCTCAATCAATTTTCACGGGACTTGTCCATACCTGCGGGGGCTCGAGCCCCCGTAGGCGCCACCTCGAGGCCGGCTCCGCGCCCCTCGAGCCTTAACTGCTTTCATGCTATTGGAAGACAGGTACCCCAAGACCCGGAGGGACCCCGTCGTGTCCTGTACGTGCCGGAATGGGTGTTGCACGGCTTCTACATCGTCACGCCATCACGTCCGCGCCCGGGATGGAGGCCACGCCCCAAGGACGCCTCAACAGCAACGCCCACATCGGCTCCAGTGGCCCCGACAAGACATGGTTCCTACCCCTCTCCGTATTGGGCATCGTACGCCCCGACACCTGTAATACCCTTGTGTAACCCTGGCCTCCCCTTGCTCTATAAAAGGGGACACCAGGGCCCTCATTCCACGGTTACACAACTCCGAGAGACAACACACAAGTCCACACACGTACACACTCGAGTCCGGACTCCGGTCCACGCTCATTGAGCTTGTATTCGCCCCTGTACAAGCACTTAGGTGTAAGTAATACAAGAACCTCCTCCCCCGCGGAACGTAGTGCCTCCTCCTTCCTTCTGCCTGAACCAGGATAAATCCTTGTTCATCTTGCATCACCATCCAGGAAGAGAGCACGCGATCATATTACTCGTTGGTGTCCGTACCCCCGGGTTCGAAACACCGACAGTGGGCGCGCCAGGTAGGGGGCCTTCGCGTGTCGAGATGGTTTCTCGTTGTTTCCTGGATGGCTGCTTCGACTCCTTCTTTCTTCTCTGCCGGTGCCGTCATCTGGTTCGGGAGCCTCGAGTTCCTGGCCACCGACAACGGCAACGAGCTGACCTTGCTCTCCACGGAGGGCCCGAGTGGAGGGCGTGTCACGCCACACCGTGCGAGGAGCGTGGCACGTCGCCCACACCACCACGCATCGCCACCCCATGAGCGGCGCCGTCGTCGCCATCGTCGCCAGGCACAGCGTGCCAGCGGCGTACACCCACTTCCCCGTGCCGGCGCGGAGTTCCCGAGAGGAGCCTGCCCGGCGCACGGCCGGAGACTTCCAGGGCGCGCTCGCGCCCACCCAGCGACTTCGCGTTCCTCATGCGCACGGACCAGGAGCCAGGCCAGAGGCCTCCGAGCCGCGCACCGTCGACGCCACCCAAGCCTCCTCCCGCACGGGGTGTACCGCGCTCGACGCCGGCGGTTCCCGTTCGGCCTCGACAACTCCGCAGCAGCCTACGCCCGCCAGCTCAAACGAGCGCCGTCGGGACCGACCCCCGACAGAGCAGGAGGAGCGCCCGGCGTGCTACTGCAGGCCATGGCCAACCTGGAGATCGTCCACCCCGCGTACGTCGACCGCGGCTTCTCGCGAGCCATCGAGCCACCCCGGCGAGCCAACCGTCGGAGAATGGTACCGCGAGCTGCGGTCCCAGCATCTGCCAAGGCGCACGCCGTCCACAGCTCCGACTCCGACGAATACGACTACCACGACCCCGAGCTCTGGGAACCCACCAGGATTGCTTCCAACTCGAGGGGATCGTATGCGATACCGAGGACGAGGGCGACGACGGCAGGCCGGCGCTCGATCTAGAAGACCCCAGCGACGTGGCCGCGGCAGGCGGATCACTGTGTTCAGGGGAGGAACGAACCTCCAGCACCGGCTCACCACCGCCTCAGCACGACGATGGTCGGCGCGCGCAACTCGCGCAGGTGCAGGAGGCAAATCACCAAAGCCGAGGAAGAACGCGACACCTGCTGCAGCTCCGCAAACTCTGATGCAGGAACCACCCCAGCCCCGGACCGGAGCTCGAGGTCGGGCTCGAGAGGTCCACCGGCTGATCCTCGAGGACGGGGCACCAGCACGCCCCCGAGGTATGCTTCCCGCGAGCCGGGCAGAACGTGGTCGCAGCCACCATGTTGCTCCGCGATCTACCCGCCGTCTCCAACCCCGACGCCAGGCGCATGCTCGGGGAATGAAGAACCTCCTCGAGACAGCCGCTGTGCAGCAGGCCGAGAGCTCGGCTCACACCGGGCGCGGAGCAGCCTCGGGGAAGCCGGCGGACACGCCCCGCAACGAGCGCGAGGCATCCGTCCACCAGCCGACGCCTCTCGAGCTAGGCCAGTCGAGAACGGATCATCGACAAACCGGCCCACCTCGAGACCCCAATGACGCCCGCAACGACATCAACGACGGCGCAAAGACAAGGGGGCCCAAGAGCGTGGCTATAGTGCCCATCGAGGGGGGCGCTACGACAGTGACGTGGACCGGCAAGTCCTCGAGCCCCGGGCCCAGAGTCTTCAGTCGGGCCATCCGCAGCTCAACCCCTCCCGACCGCTTCCGACCGCCGACCAACATCGTGAAGTATGACGGGGAGGTCGAGCCCAGCTCTGGCTCTCGGACTTCCGCCTAGGCTGCCAACTGGGCGGAGCGAAGACGACGACCGTGTGATCATCGCCCAACTTCCACTTTACCTCTCGACACTCGCCCGCCGGTGGCTTGAGGGGCTCCCGCCAGATCGGATCGACGACTGGGCCGACCTAGTCAGGGTCTTCGACGGGAATTTCAAGGGGACTTGCGTGTGCCCAGGCAACCCCTAGGACCTACGACGTGCAGGCAGGCGGCGGACGAGCCCCTCCACGACTTTGCTCGACGATTCTCGAAGCAGCGCCTCGAGCTCCCCCACGTGCCTGATGAGGACGTCATCTCAGCGTTCCTCGCGGGCACGACATGCCAAGAGCTAGTTCATGAGCTAGGACGCTACCGTCCCGGACGGTCGAGGACCTGATGGATCGTGTCACCAGCTGCCTCAGGCGATGAGGCGTGGGGGCCTTCTTTGGCCGTTCCACGGACAAAGGTAAGGCGGTGACCGCGCCGGAGGGCTCGAACAAGGGCAACGACGCCAAGAACGACAACAATAACAACAACAAAAAGAAGAAGAACAAACGCAAAGGTCAGAAGGCGAAGCGCGACGCCAATGATGATGATGACGAAGAGGTGCTCGCAGGCGCCCTCAAGCCTAAGAAGCCCTGAGGCCCCCCTGACGGGGCTGTTTTCGACCAGAAGCTCGAGGACCCCTGCACTTATCACAGGGGCCCCGTAAATCACAAGTTAAAGGACTGCCGGCTGTTGAAAGGTTACTACTCTAAGCTCGGCGATAAGAAAGAAGACGCGCCTAAGGGCAAGGATAACAATCGGCGCGGCGGTGGGGACGCGGACGACAACTTCCCCCCGGTGCGCGGCTGCTACATGATCTACGGGGGGCCGACCGTCGAGCTCTCAGCTCGAGAAAGAAAGAAGGAGCGCCGAGAGATCTTTGCACTCGGCCACGACGCCCCCGGTATCTTGACTGGTCTGATGCGCCGATCACGTTCGTCGACCGTGATGACCATCCGACCGTGTCATAAACCCAGGGCGTACCCCCTCGTCGTCGACCCCGTCATCGTCGACGTACAGTTCTCTAAGGTGTTGATGGATGGGGCTCGAGCCTCAACATCATATACCTCGAGACCCTCGACCTCTTGGGGATTTCAGAGGGTCAGCTCCGACCCAGCGTCGGGGGTTCCACGGAGTCGTACCAGGGAAGAAGGCCCACCCCCTCGGGCGCATCGACCTACCGATTTGCTTTGGCACGCCGGCTAACTTCCGCCAGGAGACGCTCACCTTCGAGGTGGTTGGATTCCAAGGGACCTACCACGCCATCATCGGCCGGCCAGGCTACGCCAAGTTCATGGCGGTTCCCAACTACACGTACTTGAAGCTCAAAATGCCAGAGCCAAAAGGGTCATCACCGTCGACACATCCTACGAGCACGCGTACCACTGCGACGTGGAGTGCGTCGAGCGTGGGGAGGCAAACGTCCAGCTCGACTCGCTCGAGGCCCTAGCCGCCCTGGCCACCGAGGAGGCCCCTGAAGCGAAGCGCCACGCTGGCACCTTCGAGCCGGCTGAGCACACCAAGCTGATACCCGTCGATCCGACCTCGACCGATGGCAAGACGCTGGCCGTCAGCGCCAGCCTCGAGCCTAATAGGAAGCAGTGCTCGTCGACTTTCTCCGCGCGAACATCGACATGTTTGCGTGGGGCCCCTCGGACATGCCGGGCATACCGAGGGAAGTCGCCGAGCACGCCTTGGAGATCCAGGCCGGGTTCAGACCGGTGAAGCAACGCCTGCGCCGCTTCAACGAGGAGAAGCGCAGGATCATCGGCGAGGAGGTGCACAAGCTTTTGGCGGCCGGGTTCATCAAGGAGGTATTTCACCCAGAATGGCTAGCTAACCCTGTACTAGTTAGGACAAATAATGGAAAAATGCGGATGTGTGTAGACTACACTGGTCTGAATAAAGCATGTCCAAAAGTTCCATTTCCTTTACCTAGAATTGATCAGATTGTCGATTCCACTACGGGGTGTGAAGTACTTTCATTTCTCGATGCGTACTCCGGCTACCATCAGATTAGGATGAAAGAATCCGACGAGCTCGCTACCTCTTTTGTTACGCCTTTTGGTATGTATTGCTACGTTAAATGCCCTTCGGCCTTCGAAACGTCGGGCAACGTACCAACGTTGCATGCAGCATGTCTTTGGCGAACACATAGGCAAAACCGTCGAGGCCTACGTCGATGACATCATGGTTAAAACCAAGAAAGTCGGGAACCTCATCAGCGATCTCGAGGCCACGTTCAAATGCCTCTGGGCCAAGAATGTGAAGCTCAACCCCGAGAAATGTGTCTTTGGTGTGCCTCAAGGCACTACTAGGCTACATTGTCTCGCAACGGGGGATCGAGGCCAACCCGAAAAAATCTCAGCAGTCACGAGGATGGGCCCAATTCGAGACCTCAAGGGTGTGCAGAAAGTGACAGGCTGCCTAGCCGCTCTCAGCAGATTCATCTCGAGGCTAGGGGAAAAAGCGCAACCTCTCTCTACCGCCTGCTGAAGAAGACGGAACGCTTTACGTGGACTGTCGAAGCCGAGGATGCCTTAACCAAGTGAAGGGGTTGCTGACTTCCGCGCCAATTCTCGTACCTCCGCGACCAACCAAGGCGACGATCCCCCGAGCCCCTCCTCCTCTATGTGGCCGCAACCACTCAGGTGGTCAGCGCGGTCATAGTCGTCGAGAGGCACGAGGAGGGTCATGCGTTGCCGCTCCAACGACCGTGTACTTCACCAGTGAGGCTCTCCGAGGCCAAGGTCCGGTACCCGCACATCCAGAAGCTGCTCTACGGCATCATCATCACGAGGCGCAAGCTCCAGCACTACTCTTCGCTCATCCCGTAACAGTGGTGTCATCCTTCCCCCTCGGTGAGATCATCAACAATCGGGAGGCCACGGGGCGCATCGCCAAGTGGTCCGCCGAGATAATGGGGAGGCCATCACCTACGCCCCGCGAAAAGCCATCAAGTCGCAAGCATTGGCGGACTTCGTCGCTGAGTGGACCGACACCCAGCTCCCGCCAGCACAAATCCAAGCCGAGCTCTGGACTATGTACTTCGACGGGTCCCTCATGAAGACAGGGGCAGGTGCAGGCCTGCTCTTTATCTCACCCCTCGGAGTCCACGTGCGCTACCTGCTGCGCGCTTGCACTTCCCGCCTCCAACAACGTCGTTGAGTACGAGGCCCTCGTCAACGGGCTGCGCATAGCCCTCGAGCTTGGGGTCCGACGCCTCGACGCCCGAGGAAACTCGCAGCTCGTCATCGACCAGGTTATGAAGGCTTCAAGCTGCATCGATCCCAAGATGGAGGCATACTGCGGGGAGGTGCGCAAGCTAGAAGATAAGTTCTACGGCCTCGAGCTCAACCACATAGCTCGAAAGTACAACGAGGCCGCAGACGAGCTGGCAAAGTTGGCATCCACGCGCGGCACGGTTCCGCCAGACGTCTTCTCGAGGGACCTTTTCGAGCCATCCGTCAAAATCGGCCCGGGGGCTAGCCCCTCAACGCCACCCCTCGAGCTAGACACGGGGGCTCGACCTTCAACGCCACCCCTCGGGAATGGCATGCACTCGGGGGCTTGCGGCCATCATGCAGCGCCAAGGACCCTGGTAGGGAACGCCTTCCGACAAGGCTTCTACTAGCCAACCGCCATCGGAGATGCAAAGCGCCTGGTCCGAGCCTGCCAAGGGTGTCAGTTTTACGCCAAGCGAACGCACCAGCCCGCGCACGCCCTGCAGATGATCCCCATTACTTGGCCGTTTGCTGTCTAGGGGCTCGACCTCGTGGTCCCCTCAAGATGACGACCAGAAAGTACACGCATGTGCTCGTGGCCATCGACAAATTCACCAAGTGGATCGAGGCCAGGCCCATAGGCGACCCCACCTTCAAGAAAGCCGTCGAGTTCATCGCAGATATCGTGTACCGTTTTGGGGTGCCTAACGTCATCATCACCGACAATGGCACCCAATTCACGGGCAAAAAGTTCACCAACTTCTGCGACGACAACGGCATTCGCGTGACCTGGGCCTCGGTCGCGTACCCTCAATGCAACGGGCAGGTCAAGCGCGCCAACGGCATGATACTCCATGGGCTGAACCGAGGCTATTCAAGACCCTCAAAAACTTCGGAAAGGGGTGGGCTGCAGAGCTCCCCTCGGTGCTGTGGGGCCTCAGGACTACGCCGAGCCGAGCCACCGGGTTCACTCCGTTCTTCCTGACCTACGGTGCCGAGGCCATATTGCCTACGGACCTTGAGTATGGCTCCCCTCGACTTTGAGCCTACAATGAGCAAACCAACGATGAAAGGCTCGCCAACGCCAAGGACCAGCTCGAGGAGGCCCGAGACGTGGCGCTCATCAACTCCGCGCGCTACCAGCAAACACTTCGACGCTACCACGACAAGCACGTGCGCAAGAGGGACCTGGCGGTGGGGGACCTCGTGCTTCGACGGCTGCAGGATAATCGAGGCGCCCCAAGCTTACCCCTCCATGGGAGGGCCCATACACCGTAGCTGAAGTGCTCAAGCCAGGAACGTACAAGCTCTACGACGATCAAGGCAGGATCCTGGCGAACGCGTGGAACATATCTCAGCTACGTCGCTTCTACCCTTAAAGGCCTCGAGGCCTCATTCATTTTGTTGCTTTGTACAAACACGCCCAAAATGAATGAACAAACTCGTGCATTGTCTTTCATTTTGCTTAGCATCTTAAGGTAGCCTCGACCCTGCAATACGAGATGACAGTGATATCAGAATCGGGAAGGATGCCTCGACCCCTGTGGTCGATGGCGACGGCCTCACCAAAATTCGCGACGATCATCTGGCCTCCTCGAGCCATGGCAGCTCGAGCCTTCTCCGCCAAGCGGCTTCTCTAGCGGAGGAAGGTGCCATACCTCGAGGTGCTTGTGCCTCGACGGGGCTCGAGGTCTTGGCCCGCTGGACGCAGCGAGGTCCACCTCCTGGTAGGAGCGCTTCCCCCTGAGAAACCAGAGATGGCATGCATCATCAAAAGTAAAGAGGTAAAGCCTCACTACCGACGAGACCCAGAAAACTACTCACCCAAAGCGGCGGCTGGGCTTCTTCCCGGAATCGCCGGACCCACTCGGGGGCTTCGAGCCCACCCCACGGCTCGAGCCCTGCGCCTGGGCCGTCTCCGCAGGGCTGGGATGGGGGGAGGGCTCCCGACGCCTCCCGTGGCTCGACCTCGAGGGAGAGCCCTCCTTCCGCCCCACATCGCGGGAGGGCGACCGTACCTCCCTCGTGCTGTCGTCGTGGCGCCCGCCCCGGCGCGGGCTCTGGGACCTGCTCGGGGCTCGCGCTGGCGGTCGCGCCCTCCCGCGTCCGCTTCTGTGTCCCGGCGGCGGTGCGGCGATGGACTCCGGGGACGCTCACGCCCCTGTCACGAGACGCCCGGGGACTCCCTCCCCGACGATCGTGATGGCGCGGGCTCGACGCCTCCTCCTGACGCCCGCTCCTCCTCCGCGGGCTCGACGGCGCCCTTGATGGCTCGCGACGGTCGGGCCCGAAATCCTTCTCGACCTTCCGCCGCTTCTCGAGGCCCGGCCTTCTCGAGACCGACCCGCCTGGGTCGCCGCCCTGTCGATGCGGCCGTGGCTCCTTCTGCGCCGTGGCAATAGCGCTCCTGGTCCGTGGCTTCTTCGTGGCAGCCGCACGACCGGCGCGGAGCTCGAGATGCCCTGAGCCTCCGACGAGGCTGGGCCTGATGCGGCCTTCCGCGGCTGCGTCCCGCGCGATCCCTTCGCCGGTGGGACCTCGTAGATGTCCTCCTGCACAGGGGAGCGGTCAGCCCGGATGTCGCCAAACCCCGCGTGTCTCAGGCGCGCGTCCATCCCTCGTCGTCGCTCTCATCATCATCATCATCATCATCATCATCATCATCATCATCCGAGCTCGAGGAGCTGAGCTCGGGGACTCGTCCCCAGGCTGCCGATTGCGGCGAGCCTTCGCCAACCTTGCTCCCGAGCCGACCGACGCAAGTTTTTGTTTTTCTCTTTCTTCTTTCTGGAATCCTTGTTCTCTTTTTCCTTTTGAGCGGAGAGGCGCCTCACCTGTGTCTCCGCGGCGTCCTCCCTCACCGGGGGCCTCGAGGCACGACACGTGAACGCCCCCTGCGAAAAAGGAAACGTGATGAGGAAAAAAACACGAAAAGAAGGCGCAAGGTTCGAAGAAGAAAGAAGGAGGGGAGGCTCGAGACGGGCTAGCTCGATGGGGACCTACCAGATCGAGGCACCCCTTGTCGGGCGCCATTGGATCAGATTGGAACTCTCCGGGCAAACGATCCATGGATCGTGATCGCCACCCGGGAGATGCCGTCGCTACAAGTCAGCCCCTCCTTGGCCATCCTCGACCCGTTCAGCGCCTCGGGCTCGGTCTTCGCCCCATCTCGAACAAGAAAAGGGGGCGGTCCGCCAGCGGAAGAACCCGTCGCTGGTGGAACGCCCAGATTACCGCCTGGACGGTCAGCCCCTTCTCGTCCACCAGCGTCTTCATCATCTCTCATCAGGGGCACAAATGGCGCTGCTTATCCGCCACGACGCCCCAGTTCCACTTTTCCGGCCCCGGGCGCCGGTCAAGGACCCTGCCGGTGTACTGCGGAAGGAGCCCCCCCTCGTTCCGCAGATAGAACCAGTGGTCGTCCCATCCTGCTTGGTTGGTCGAGAGCTTGTAGCGGAGGTACTCGCGGGGGACGCCGGCCGACGAGGTCCCAGTCCGCATGGTGATGGCGAGGGAGCCAGCGCGCACGAGCCGCTTCCCGCTGGACTTCGACGTCTTGGTGAAGAGCTCGCCCCGGAAAATGTGAACGAACATCTCCCAGTGCGGCTCGATCTTCAGGTACCCCTCGCACACCGCGGCAAAGATGGCGGCGTGCGAGATCGAGTTGGGGAGAAATGCTGCAGCTCCACCTCGTAGTGGTGGGTCAACGCACGCATGAAGCGGCTCGGCGAGACACCGAGCCCCATGCGGTGGTAACGGGTGAAGCTCACCACGTACCCCTCCGCGGCTGCGGCTCCCGGTGATCCGCCGATGGGACGATCCACCACGCGGGTCCCCCTCCGGGTTGGGGCGGAGAAGTCCCTGCGCCACCAGCGAGTCCAACTCGCGATGCGTCGTCTTCGATCGGCTCCAGTCTTCGGCAGGTTGCGGTGGAGTCTTGTCGGCCATGGCAACGACGGCGTGGACTTGGGCGGCGGATGGACAGCAGAGAAGGATACGGATGGCGGGCTCAGGAAGGAGATGCACGGTAGCTGTGGCGGCTATGAAGGCAAAGGCAAAGAGAAGAGCCTTCTCCCCCTATCTCGGTATTTATACGAAGAACCCCAACAGGCGAGGCGTCCCACGGCGACGAAAAAGGTAACCGCATAGCATTTAATGCGCCCACCTAACCACGTCTCGAGCCGGATGCAGGGTACACGTGGCAGCTCTCCATTCGCTCCACTACCCGGGCCCGCCACGACCGTCGCTCCGGCTTCGCGTCCGCCGCCCTCCCCGACGGTTTCCGCCTAAAAAGGCGCGCCCAACGGGCAGAAGGATTCCCAGACGACGGAGGCTTCTTCACGAAGGTAAAAACGGCCCCGGCCCTAAGCCTCGAAGCAGCGAAGGCTGGCCCTCGAAGAGGGTTCGACAACCGGCTTCGAGCACCCGAGTCAGGGACACCAAGGGCGCCACTCGCGACATCACTCGAGGGCCAAGCCCTCGAGGCCCCTCACGTGTATCCAAGGCAGGGAGCACGACGTGCAGTGAGATCCCCTCGGAGGGAGGCATCGAGCCATCGGGCCCTATCGAATGGACCCGGCACTCCTGCAGACTGAGCACCCATGCTTTATGAGATCGCCTCCGGGCTACAGTCGACCCCTATCGAACGGGGCACGAGGTCTCACTTGGATTCCCCGTTACCAGCTCACCGGAACCTCGATACTCGCCCGCTCGTGGTAGTACGAGGCATCCCCCCTCGCATCCGATCAAAGGACTCGCGGGATGACAAGCCAGGGCAACCGGCGTGCCGGACAGCTCGAAGAGCCGCCGGCGGCCTCAGCCTTCACCCCTCACTCGATGAAAGAGGGTCTAAAAAAACTCGGGGGCTCGACACTCCCGGACCTAAAAACGCAACTAAAACTCGCAAAAGCCCACGAGGGAGTTCAAACCACTCCCCCGTGGCCTCGGGGGCTACACCCGCGGGGTCGCTCGCAGACACCCACGGAATCAAACGACCAACTCTCGAGACCAGTTAGCTAACCCTCGAGATCCCAGTCGGGAGCCCCTGCTCGAGTGCAAGCACTCGAACAAGGGCTCGGGGGCTACTGTCGGGGGTCCACAAAGGGGTACCCCCAGTCAACGCAACTAATAGGTTAAACCTAGAACGCCGGTAAATAACAAACATAACTAGTCTAACCCCTTAAGAGACCACCCACCCCTCGAGGCCCACAACGCTGGCCCACCAAGCCAGGCCTCGGGCGAACGCGCGCTCTCCGTCTCGCCCAAGTTCACCGAGCCAGGCCTCGGCTGACGCCCGTTCTCTATCTCGCCCGAGCCCTCCGAAGCCAGCCCCGGGCGAGCGCTCCACTAAAACCTCGAGTCCTGGCATTTAGGGCTCGAGCCCCTACAGCCGAACACCATACCTCGAGACCCCACGCGGGACCTCGAGCCTCTCTGGCACAGCAGCCTATCCCTCGAGACGCTTATGCTTCCCTCAAGCGGCGCAGGCATCGGATGCCAGCCCCATACCACGCATTTAATACATCCACCTACTCCAGTCACGTCCTCTGCAGCCCGACGTGTACCACAGTAACCAGGGCAGAGTCAAGTCTCGTTTTCACCACAAGCATGGGCAAAAGGGCGCCAGTACGACACTGTTAACCCATACCCTACACTGTTGCACGTCCAAGCCACGTCTCGAGGCCCGGATGCCCACTGCTCAATCAATTTTCACGGGACTTGTCCATACCTGCGGGGGCTCGAGCCCCCCGTAGGCGCCACCTCGAGGCCGCTCCGCGCCCCTCGAGCCCTAACTGCTTTCATGCTATTGGATGACAGTACCCAACCCAAGATCCGGAGGACCCCGTCGTGTCATGTACGTGCCGGAATGGGTGCTGCACGGCTTCTACACATCGTCACGCCATCACGTCCGCGCCCGGGATGGAGGTCACGCCCAAGGACGCCTCAACAGCAACGCAACGCTCAATCGGCTCCAATGGCCCCGACAAGACAGGGTTCCTACCCTTCTCCGTATTGGGCATCGTACGCCCCGACACCTGTAATACCCTTGTGTAACTCTGGCCTCCCCTTGCTCTATAAAAGGGGACACCAGGGCCCTCATTCCACGGTTACACAACTCCGAGAGACAACACACAAGTCCACACACGTACACACTCGAGTCCGGACTCTGGTCCACGCTCATTGAGCTTGTATTCGCCCCTGTACAAGCACTTAGGTGTAAGTAATACAAGAACCCTCCTCCCCCGCTGGACGTAGGGCCTTCTTTGTCCGAACCAGGATAAATCCTTGTGTCATCTTGCATCACCATACAGGAAGAGAGCACGCGATCATATTAGTCGTTGGTGTCGTACCCCGGGTTCGAAACACCGACACGAACTAACCGAAAAACCAAAATGATCGGTTGTGAGAATTTTTTAGAACCGTCATATTTTCCAAGAACCAAATTGCCCGGCATGTTCCTTTTTGCCAACGCCGGACGGTCCAATGTTTATGTTTTGGTGGTCTACTATCGACGCGTTCTAGCGTTATACTATGGTGGTGGTGCCAACTAGCCAAGCTGGATGCGTGGCTCCTGTCCAAACACGTTCTTCTCCGGCCGATCTGACGATGGTCCTTCGTTCTGGACTGATTCCTTGGCACGGATTCAGAGCATGATGGGCACCTAGATTCACAGGGACCAGCGGACCGGACCACTGCTTTTCTCTGACGAGGGAAATTCCGCGAGGACCACCGGCACACTTGTCACATGTGGATGACCTTTTTACCTGCAAGCTTAGCTACGGCCGGTCAGGTCAGTGTGCTTGTGCTAGTGCGCTTGTCCACCGCAAGAACTCCTCGACGCCACGGACCGGCACCAAGCGGTTGGGTCTCAAGTCTCATTGCCCTCGCTCGTCATAGGCAGCAGCACGCCGGAACTGGACTGACTGGACCAGCTGCTGCCTGCTGCAGACCCACTGAGGTTCAGGTCATGGCCAGGCAAAGTGGGCGGGTCTCGGTACACGCGGCGCTTGACATGGCCAGGACTTAGGGCACCCGCAACGGATAGCTTACAAGCTACCTCTAAGTATTGTTTTTATATTTTAATAAAAAAAATAAAAAACTAACTCTTATATTTTAATCGAGAGCTAGATTTATACACACATTTCAGAATCATGTGAGAGTGTCATCTAGACTAAATTATGATATAAGTTATTGTTAAAAAGCTAGCATTGTTGAAGAGCTTGACTTAGAGCTAGTAACTGGCTTAGAGCAAGTATAACAATAGGCTATAGTCAGCTAAATGCTGAGGTGGAGGAAAGAGAAAAGAGAAGAAGCGGTCTATAAGCTTACGGCCGGCTCAAACACAAGAACCAAAAAATTGTGTGAGACAGATAAGTGAGTCATGTATTAATTGTAAAGAGCTAACTACTGTATTAAGAGACTGGGAGAAGCTTCCTGACTATATTAGCATTGCGCGTGACTGCTAGGCTCCAAATGAGCGCGTAGTCACGCTCGTGCTGGACAGTGCTGCCGGTAATAAATTTTCATTGCACGCACTACTTCACGCACAGATCAAACGTTTGCATCAACTAACATTCCTCCTGTTATAACGATTTTTCAGAGTTCGTTACACCTTCCTTTGATCTGACCGTGCCACTAAAATTACTTTGACAGCAGCTGCGTGCAAAAGGATACAGTGACAGGTAAGTCTATCCAGTCATTAGGACGATGCATACCCTAAGACACCAGAAGCTGCGTACTGACTGCAATACCCCTGCTGTTTCTTTTTTTTTATCAGAACCCTAAACACACACAACACAACCGAAGCACTAACAAAACCTGTGGGTAAGCTTCAGCATACTATTGGAAAATTCTATGCTGAATCTGTGAGAGTGAGACCCTACATGTGTATGATAGGGGGAAAAAGAACCTTCTCTGTGAAAGCCTGTCGTCATCTTTTGTCTAGCCGAAGCGCCTTAATTCGGCACAACTCCATTTGCCCCAACCGGTACAGTTAAAGGTGGCCCCTGGATGCTTGGTGTCAGACATTTGGTGGAAGCACAGCACTCGGATATGTCAATGCCAGCGACCTCCATGGCGTTACGAACCCACTGCGGAACGTCCCCCTTTGGGAACTGCATAGCATCGTTCAAGCAGTAAGACATCACGTCGCATATGAAAAAGCGTAATAGGCATTTAACTATTCATGTCTGTTTCTCTGAGAATAACACTGACAGAATGTGAATGATACATCAAGAAAAGCAGCACAAACCTGCACCCTCAAGAATCCTCGCACGAATCTACAGGATGACATAAAAATCACGTTATTCCCCCCCATGCAAATTTTCAGTAGCAGTTCAAACAAATTTGGGTTTGATAAGAACATACTCTGGAAATCGTCCTTCAAGAATAGACATGTGGAGGTCTCTACTTAACTGAAATTGATAGGTAACAATCAGGGACAGTGCTTTAAAGTTCAAAAATGGAATAACATAGCAAAAACAAGAATAAGCATACCCATACCCGCATATAAATGATAATTATGATATGACAGCAGTGAGAACCCATAGCATCTTTTGTGACCAGGCAATGTAAGTAGGCACGTGTATATTTTTTGCAGACCTGGCAAGATGGCCATGTCATAGAACACCAACAAAGATTGTCAGATTACTTGACCACTTTGTTCCTGGTGAAGTTGAAGCCTTACCATGCATGAACAGGTAGGATCAATTGGTCGTTCATCAGTCGCCATTGCATTCTGTTTCAACTTCAGGACACCCTAATAAGGATAAAAATACATAAGAAAAGTTGACATTGTGCTGAAACTCAGGAGGAAGATGAAAATAGTAGATGCTCAGAATGAGGCCATAGTATAAAGCTGACACAACAGAAAAGGATACAAATGACAATAAAAAAAAAGGTTCCTCTTTGATACGATTGAACAGGCACACAATCAAGGTTGAATCGAATGTATTTCTTAAATGGGCTATACCTCAGGCACAAGTGCAGTCCCAAACGAGCAGTCCGTGTTGGATAAACACAGTCATACATGTCTGCACCCAAAGCACTGCATACTACAATATCAAGTGGATAGCCAACACCCTGCATATATTAGCATAACAGTGAAGTTAACCAAAGAATTGAATTAACATGATCGCTTCCCCTACCAACTCGTTAAGTCATGGAGCTCAGTATCTCTATTTTTGCAAAAGAGATACCTGCACCAAGGAATATGACCTTTTATGAAACCAGAAAATGGATGAAGCAATTCAAACTTGAGTATACCATAACATATCGTGGTTTATTTTCAGGCAATCCAGCGGTGCATTGGGCAACAACACGCCAGAATGAATCCTTGTCTTCACCACCAGCAAGACCACCAATTGCATATCTAGCAACAAAAGGATAAAAAAATGAACTACTATAATAGATGCAAATAAAACAAATAATAATACATCTAAAACAGGAACGTTTCTGAAAGTATCTCATAGGTGCTGGCAATAATAGGGAAGCCAAAACCAAAAGTAGTGAGTGCAGTATAAATCTAAGAAAATATGTTACTAGGTGCAAATGTCATGGGAATAAATTGTGTTCGTCCAACTCAGCTGTGAAAATTCAGTACATAACATACCAGGAAGATTCCGCTCAACCAAGCCCCTCACACAGATATCTCTGGAATTAGGGAAAAGTATTGCTCAGTAAGTTCTAAATCTAATTGATGACCTGAAAAAAAAAGGACAAATGTAATACATATAATAAGCTAGATGAACTCACCTAAGAACTGGATCTAAACCTCCTTGCACAATCCCAAATAAGTTCTGGACATCAGGTTTGTTGTGAGCTACATTTGAACATTGAACAGAACACACACACTTTAATAAACCATGCATAGCACTGGATAATACATTACTATCTGTTTTTCAAATGTTCTTTTAGTAAGATAATTAAATGTATCTCATATTAAGGCAATAAGTGAAATGATTCAAGTTCTACTTGACCCTCACTTCATGCTGGCTAACTCGGTTGTTCGGTTAGCCAGATTAATAATCTTACCAGCTATGCACCTGTCAATCCAACGAAGGGTACGATACATAGCTTCTTCTATCCTTGGGCCAGTAATTGTGGTCTTTACAACATCATCAAGTGCCATGATTATATCCGCTCCAATATTATTCTGCATTCATTTTTCAATAATTATGAAGGTTTAGAAATGGCAAGATATATAAATAAAATTTTGTGATAAGAAACATAATTCTATAAGTTGAATGCTGCTAGAAAAGGTCGCACCTGAATATGGATAGATTCCTCAGGTGTCAAAAGCATGGGCTTCCCATCAACAGGTGACTACAGATTGGGCATGAAAGAGCAATAAAATTAGAGAGGTACAAAGAGAAACAAAAAGTTAACTTACTGCATAAAATTTATCTAGAGGAGAGATCAAATTAGTAAATGCATGAACAAATCCCTTCCATAAATAAGGAAAAACACAAAATATGGCATAGAAATCAAATTCTATATCTCGACATGTATCAACTAACTATGGATCTTACCAATAATCCAACATGCAAAGCTTATTTCTTAATATTCTAGAGTGAAGTCCATTTTGCAACCCCCACCCCCACCCCCGCCTCCCGTCTGGAACTCCAAAACCAGATATTGTCCACCCCACCATAGAATATTTGGTAACAAATATGGATTTTTGTCAACACAGATCACACTAGAGAACTAAGAAACACAATTTAATGTGACTTTAATAAGAACAAAAGCATCACATCACAAGTGGCCACAAGAATAAACCTGAAACGTAACTCCTTCCTCAGTAATATCGGCCAAATGCAGCAAAGAAACCTAAAAGAAAATTTCCAGACAAGTCAGAAATACAACAGCGGAACTACAGTCAGAAAGACAAAATACCTTTAGGAAAGGATAATCATATTATATGTGCAAGATGAATGCTGATGCTCAAATGGCCTATCACAACAATAATTGTGTTAAAAAACAAAGATCTGGAGCAACCATTTGGAAACCACCAGAGTCAGTCAGCAATGCCCTTTTCCAATTCATAAATTTGTGCAGGCCACCCAGGTCATCAATAAGTTGAGACCCTGGACGTAGTTCAAGATGGTAGGTGTTTCCAAGTATAATCTGGCAACCTATATCCTCTAACTGGTCAGTGGTCAGCCCTTTTATTGTACCTAAATGAAAAGAGAAAAAAACACTGAGATGCCTGAAATGTGTACACAATTATACAAAGTTGAAGAACAGACTGCACAGCCAAAATAGTAAACTATCTGAATGAGAAGGAAAACACTTTGGCAACTATGATAGTTCATAGACTAGAAGACAAGAGCGAGAAAAGGCTGCAAACTGCTCCAGGAAAAGAATGAGGTACAGACAATCTTCATTAACTAGGAATACTAAATCATGGTCAAAGCCTTTTATTCTTTTAAATAAGGGGATACATAAGAGTCATTTATGACAGGGATACTACAATGTTGAACAGCATGGGACAAGCATGCAAAATGTGATGACTAACTTCAAGTTGAAATTAGTAGCAAAAAGTACATAAATCAAAACTATTTATTTCAGATCTTATATAGCACAAATATGCATTTGGAAACCACCAGAGTCAGTCAGCAATGCCCTTTTCCAATTCATAAATTTGTGCAGGCCACCCAAGTCATCAGTAAGTTGAGACCCTGGACGTAGTTCAGGATGGTAGGTGTTTTCCAAAGTATAATCTGGCAACCTATATCCTCTAACTGGTCAGTGGTCAGCCCTTTTATTGTACCTAATTGAAAAGGGACACCTACCGTTTAGCCATTTAAACGGGCCAAACAGTCGTTTAAACGAGGTAAACAGTTGATTAAACGAAAACGGTGTACCACTGTGCAACATTTAAACGGTGTGTAAACAGGCTAAACGGCCGTTTAGGCTAACAGTGTATGTATATAGTACAAGTAAAAATGGAAGACCAAACATGCATATGAAAAAAAAAAGTGAACAAACCTTGAGTTCCAACAGGCATAAAAAGTGGTGTTTGACAAGTAAAGTGGGGAAGAGTTAAGCGAGCTGCACGGGCGCGATTGAATCTTCCTAAAATCTGAAAGAAAACAGAAATACTTTAACATTGTATTCGCAATTAGAAAGGCTTAGTTCAACCAGGTTCAATCAAACATCCCACAGAATTTTATCCACCGAAGATGGTGAGACAAGAGACGAAAGATGAGGTACTAGTACTAGCGTGAAGGCCAGAGCATGTAAAAACGTGAGCTAGAGATGGTGGGTCCCATAAACAGCATTGGGCTCTGTGCCACTGTGCAAGACTATCTCTTCTTCGCTCGCTAGCTCCTTGTTTTAGCTGTTTTCTCTCTCCTACACAGACAAAAATCCAACCTCAGCTAATAGAGCTAGATTGTTGGGGACGGCTAGTGACGTCAGCTCATATGTACCATGCCACTCTGAAAGCATGTGCCAAGTGGCATTAACATGTGGCACACTTCTCTAACTTTTTCCTGTTATGTTACCCTTTCCTTTTGCTTGGACCACTCACTATGACTTCACCTCAATGAGATAATAAAGTACTGAAGTGTAAGAATACTGAAAGATTCTAACTATAAATTATTCCCATTGTGCAGTAGCATGTGCATCATTCAACTATATAAAGAGGGAAAGAAACAATTCTGGTTCTCTTAAAAAGGAAAGCCAGAGAAGATTTCTGAATAACACACGTGTCTAGCCTAGGACGGTATTGGTCAACTCGGACAATTTGGACAAGTCAAGGATCATGCAATCTTCTATTACAAAGCATTAGTAGTAGCTTAACTGCCAATCTGTAGTAGCAGAAGCTAGTACGAATAAGAAATAACTAGCCACTCCTACTAGAATCAGACATTCCACCCAACGGCTTATCACCAAAGCTTATCCGCTTTACTAGCAACGTAAAGCTCTGACGAACTTCGACCAAGCAGCTTGGTGGGGGAGCCGCGACAATGGAACGGCAAGGTTATCTTCTCATCAAAGCGAATCGAACACACTCAAAAACACAGAACACACAAAACAGAAGCATGGACTCACCTCGAAACGAAGCGCCATGGAGAAACAGAGCTTCAGCCACCAAAGAGAACTTGGATTGATACTCCGCAAATCTGAAAATAAACCCGCCACAAACTGGAGCGCCAATCCGACAGAGAACAGAGTGAATTTGAAGGCTCACAAATTGCTGAACGAGAAGAGAAAGGGGGGGGGGGGGGGGGGACAACAACAAAATCTCGGCCTCCTCACCAGCAAAAGAAGAGAAGAATCCAACTCCTGCTAGAGCTAGACGAATCCCACCTCAGTCCAACAAAAGGGGGCGGCCAGGAAGAAGGGGAAGCGAGGTGGGTAGGGGTTGTCAGTTTCGGCGGTTACGGCGGGTGTTCGGCGCGGACGCCAGTAGGGGAGGTGAAGCCGCGGGGGTTTAGGGTTCTGACTGGTTCGCGCCCACTTGGACGTTTGGAGTTTGGACTCGGTTGGGCTGGACCGAGCTGTGTGAGGCAGGCCGGGCCAATTTCTGGACTGTGGTACACCAGAAACTGTGATTCAAAAAATGCCCTGTAATAATATAGAGGTACTAAATCATTTCTCTTTCACTAGTCTGTCTAAAAAAATCCTAGAACATTCTCTCAATTTTAGACGAAGGTAGGTACAAGATACGAGCTTAATACATTTGAAAAAAGAAATCACTTTAACTACCTTTATAAAAAAAAGTACTAATACTTTATATCCAATTAGGATCATTAATGATTATGCAAAATATTTCCATAATATTAATATGCCAGACTTGAAAAGGTTTTGTTAGTCTCCTATAAAATATTAATATTATTTCTCCTATAAACAATGGCAGACTTGAAAAGGTTTTGTAGTCTCAAACTTAGAATTACATTATTTTTTAGATTGACAGAATACATAGACAAAAAAAAATGATAAGACCTTGTTTGGTATGACTTCAAGGGGCTGCGGCTCCCCCAAAAAAATGTTGAGCACTGTTTGATACTCCCTCCATACTCATATTAGTTGACGTTTAGGACAGCGACACGGTCTTCAAAACACAACTTTGACTTCTTATTTTTATGAAAATATTTATGGAAAAGTGATATATGTATACTTTTATGAAAGTATTCTTCAAGACAAATCTATTTATATAATTTTTATATTTGTAACTTAGAAACTTAATAGTTATTGATGATTTATATTCCCAATGTTTGACTCTAATCTTTTCTAAAACGTCAACTAATATGGGTATGGAGGGAGTATTATCAAAAATAAACTTGGAACAATGGCTTCAGCTTCACCTAAAAATAAATTGTTGGAGAGGCTGATGATTTAGGGCTTATTTCAACTCCACTACCATGCCCAAGTCAGAGCCAAAAGAAGCCCTTCCAAACAGACCCTCAATATGAATTACATGTACGAAACATAATCAAAGTTGCCCTTGCATCTTGTGGTTGAAACTTGGAGAGAGGAGAGGGGCTTACTAGAGAACAGTGGTGTGACGGAACGACCCTAATCCCATGGCCCACGTGTCCCTGTCAACCTCTGACAGCCGAACCCATGTTCCATGTGATTAAGTCCTGTTCGCCACCGGGCTACATCAGCGCCAATGTCCGCAGAATCATCTCACAATTCGGTTACAGCATTGCATACTTTTACAAATAACATCGGAATAATGAGCGGAAGACTTAAATAACATTAGTTTTACAAAACAGGGTTCCAAATAGAAATTAAGGTGCAGTTATTACAAACCAAGTTCTGATAATAGAAATAAACATAGGCAACATAGTGGAGAACAGCAAAGATACTTATAATCACCCAGCCCGAGGGTGTACAACTATTCTTCGGCCTCATCGGCCTCTTCCTGGACGATGGTCACGTAGCAGGGTGCAAGACACATCGGGGACTCTGACATACCTGCAGCATGGGTAACAAACCCTGAGTACTGGGGTACTCAACAAGACTTACCCGACTAAAGAAAAGGGAGAAGACTCAGGAATGAGAGGCTTAGGGTAGTCAAGGTAAGGCTTAAGCAAGATCAAGTATTTTGCAGAAAAGCATTTTTGTAAACCTTATTTTATTTTGAAAGATTCAGTATTCCTCAATTCTTCGTCGTTCATGATTCATTTTACGTTTCAAAACATTCCTAGTTGAGAACCACTCTCCGTTGACAGTCAGTGGACCAAGTCTCCATAACCGAGGAGCAACGTTAATCCGGATAAATAATACTCAGCTGAGGATCCCTATCCACACTGCATATGTAGCACCCAAGCTTGCATATGCCAACTCGTCTACCACGATTCCTCCAAGATTGGATCCGGTCCTACGCCACCCGGAAGTACAGTACACCACTCCTTTCCAGGTACGACGACCACGTGGGTACATGCTACTTCCGCCATCTCTCCACTCCCAGTGCGCGGTTGTCGGTCCCAATCAAGGATTTCTCGGAGCCAGAGCTTTCCGAAGTATGTGAATAGTTACAAGTCTCGACCAGCAGGCCCATACGGATGGTCCCTAATTTTCCAGCCAGAACTATACCTTGGTTATATCTCACCCAAGCGTAATAGTCCCGTCAGTTTTCAACCCTGTCCCGGTCAGTGTCAACTGTTGAGTCCCGGACTACAACATGACGGCACCGTACGCTCGGACAAGCTCTCCTCGCTATTGACTAGGTACGGATCAGATACCTAACCAACAGCCGGGGAGTAAGACCAAATTCCCATAAACATTCCTTAAGTGATCACACTTTTAAAATTGGCATTTTATTGCAAAGTCTAATTCAATAAGCATTGCTAAGCATTTTTTCAAATACTTTTGAAAAGCAGGTATCGGATGTATCAGTGGTCAAGGTGGATAGTGCATCAATTAGGATAACACACAACTCCTATAAACCTAATGCAATAATTTAACTCAAAAGCATTTAAGGAAATCATTTTATAAATTCAAGGAAAGGGTTAAATGCACCGGGGCTTGCCTTGAAGAGCAAAGAGGGCAGGCTCGAAGGCGGCAGGGCAGTTGTCGGAGCTCGGGGTAGCCTCAGGGACAGGTTCGTCGGCGGCTGCCTCGATCTTGACTCCTTCTTCGGTGACTATACGAATGCAATGATGCACGCACATGAGTATGCTAGCATGAACAATGCAAAAACAGGGCATACAACATGAACCCTAATCACTTTTTCTATTTTCCTTAATTATTTAAAAGGTCATTTTATGAAGTTGCTCTAAAAATTACCAAATTAATCACATACGTTCATTATGATGTAGATAGATGGCAAAACAAATTTCATAATTTTTGGAGGTCATTAAGGTGCTCAAATATTCCAGACATTAATTAACAAAAGGCACTATTTAACAATTAAAGATAAATGCTCAAAAATCAACCTGTTCCAAAAGACTTCAAATTTCACCAGAGACTAAACATGACATAGGAAGCTCTCCAAAATTTATCTCATGATTTTTGGAGTTATAAATAATTTTCTAAAAATCCAAAACCATCCATTTATTAATTAAAGAGGGATTTTACATTTTTAAATTCTTGCAGAAAAGTCAAGTTTCATATTTTTATAAAATACTACACAGTGCATGGAGCATACCATAATTTTATCAGGATTTAAGGAACAACAGATTAATTCACACAAAAAAAGAGAAAACAGAGCACTATTCACATCTTTCAGAAAAAGAAAAGAGCACTGTGCTCCTTCTATGCAGGGCTCGGCGAATCACGCGGGGCTCGGGCGAATCGCGCGGGGCTCGGTCGAGACGGAAGCGACTGCTTCGTCCGAGGCCTGGCCCGGAGGCTCAGCGAGACGGAAGGCATGTGTTCGCCGAGGCCTGGCTCGGGCGAAGCGGAGAGCATGCGCTCGCCGAGGCTTGGCTCGGGCGAAGCGGACTCGGGCGAGACGGAAGGCTCGGGCGAGACGGAAAGCAAGCGTCCGTCCGAGGCCTGACTGGGGAGGCTCGGGCGAAACGGAGTGGAAGCAGAGACCGGAGGCTTCGGGTGCTTACCACGGGTCGGAGGCAGGGCTCGGCTGCTTCGAGGGAGCGCGGTTCGCAGGCGTGCTCGAGGGTGTGGCTCGGGAACGTGCTCGAGGGTGAGGCTCGAGGCTGAGGCTCGACACGTGCTCGAGGGTGAGGCTCGAGGCTGAGGCTCGACACGTGCTCGAGGGTGAGGCTCGAGGAAGGAGGCTCGAGGAGGAGACGGCCGCGGCGGCACTCCGGCGATCCTGCGCAACACACGAGACCGCAAGGGCCTGGTTAGAGTCGCGCGGAGCCAAGGAAGCTGACACAGGGGTCAGGGGAAGATGATCGTGGACGGAGAGGAAGTATTTGACGAACCCGAGTTCACCGGTGTTTCGTCGGAGTTTGGGAAGATGGGGTTACGCCGGGCGTTTGGAGGCGGGGGAGGTGAAATTGAGGGGCTGGGAAGCTTCGCGAGCTCAAGGCGGAACTTTCGGGCTAGGTGGTTGAGCGGCGGGAGCTTCGAGTGGTCTGGCCACGGCGGCGGGGTCGAGTGCGGAGCTCCGGCTCCGGCGGGCCTTTTATAGCCGCGGCCAGGGGACGGTAGAGAGCACGGGATGGTGTGGATGAGCTCGGACGAGGCGTGCGCACTCGATTGCGAGCCGGCGGAAGGACGGCGTGCGCCCAGGGCCTGGCGAAGGCTCGCCGGTGACGGCCACGCGGCGGCGACGCCCTGGGCACTGTAGGGGACGGGCGGAGGTCAACTGGCGTGCGTGCGAGGGCGGCATGATGGCGCGGGCGCAGGCGACAAGTCGGGGGCGGGCGTGCGGCTGCCAGGCGCGCGTGGCGCAGGCGGCGCTGGCGCGCGGCCATGGCCGGGGCCCCCTAGCTGTAGGTTGAAGATGAACAGGGCTAGCTCTTAGGGTTTTGACTTTGGGCTGTTCTCTGTATTTCGCAAATTACTCCCAAAACTTGAACTGAGCAGCAAAAACTCAAAACACCAAAGTTGTTCAGAAAAAAGAGATCTACAACTTTGTCAAAAAGAATATTTTCAAATTCCAAACAGTTTTTGAATTAATTCGAAATCAGAAAAGGGGACACTTTTAGGATTTGAATAATTTCAAATTACTTTTGATTTTACATTAAAAGTTGGAAATCTGCAAATATGAAAGTTGTTCCTTTTATCAAAACCTACAACTTTGCTAATATACCCTTTTTCTGAAACTCAATAGTTTTTAATAAATTTTGAAAACTGAAAAGGGACAAAAACTGGAATTTGAATGAATTGGATTTACTTCAACTTTGTACAGAAACTTGAAATTTGTAAATACCAAAGTTGTTTCTCTTGGCCAGATCTACAACTTGCTTTTTGGACCAACCTCAAATTTTGAATAATTTTTGAATTACAAAAAAGGGATAAAATCCTGGGTTTGGAAATCAGGGTTTTGCAAAGGGATTTGAAATCTGATTTTGAGTTTTGAACTTTGGCCAACACAACAAAACTTCAAGACATCCAACTGAACAAGAATTACCAAAGCTAGGCACAGAGGTGAATTACCATTTTAGCCCTTATAGGAATTTGAGCTTTTGTTAGGGTTTTTGAAAAAAGATTGCTACACAAGTACTAAGCAAACATAAATGCAAGGCAAGAATGATAATGACTAATGATGATGACATGTCAGGTTAATTACATATTAAACACCAGAGGTGTTACAGGTGGTGTCTTCTGACATAATATGCATGCTCTTCTAAATTGTATTTTAGGTTTTTTTTCTATGGTCTTTTTTTGAAAGGAGATTAACTCGGCTTTTAAGAAAGCCAATGACGGAGTCGAGGCAAACCAGTCCAGAAAAAGAAAAGAAACTAAACAGGGTAGCCAAGACTGGAACATAGGCAACAAAGACTCACCAATGAGCCATAACAAAAAAAAACTACCCATAAGCAGAGCACCCTGACACTATATGACTACAATGTCTGAGCACGAGGTCTCCAGCTAATCCTTCTTGCCCATCCAATCGCTCAAGCATCGAGCCATCTCCAGCATCTTGTTTCTGTCACCCTCCTTATGCAGGTCGGCCCACATCTGCATGAAATTGGCACCCATATGAATCACACCATCATCAGGATGGAAAAGCTTCTCAATGGCCATCTTGTTTTTTTCTATGGTCTCCTAAATTATACTTTAGATTATTATTTTTAGCTACCAGAAGATGAGAAATCAAAGGAACCAAGAGATAACGTTGTGCCAAACCCTTCAGTCCGATGAAATCATGGAGTTGAAATGCGTTTCTCTCCATACACCTCCATCGCGACATTGGCGATGACAATTACGTTAACGTTTTTTTTTTCCTTCCCTTTGTTCTTTGTAGAACGACAAATGAGGGACTTTCTTAGCACCCTGACATGGCCAACGCAAGGAGTGTACTCACAGAGATAAAGCCAAGAATCCGTATGCTTATTTATACGACAATAATAACGCCAATGAACCAATAAAAGCGGCTTAGTCCAACGGGTGCGTCTGCCGTAAACAGCACAGCAGCTACTGACAAAGGACGGCAGTCACAAAGATATCCTCCCTCCCAGGTCACCACACCGTTCGTTCGTCGTCGCCAACGCAGGGCCGAACTTCGCGAGCGGTGAGCCCACGGCGTCCCGTTTCACGAGAATATAGCACAGCACATCGGTTTCACCCAAGAAGAGAAGAAGCAGCCAAAAACCAAATCACGCCTCACCGTGGCTGCTGCCGGCCGTTACCGCGC
The DNA here is from genome assembly GCA_009763385.1 of Coix lacryma-jobi var. lacryma-jobi. Lineage (NCBI taxonomy): Eukaryota > Viridiplantae > Streptophyta > Magnoliopsida > Poales > Poaceae > Coix > Coix lacryma-jobi. Next base: position 45,808,251 of record CM019825.1, read on the forward strand.
TCGCCGACGGCCAGCCAACGCATCGTCGTCATCGTCGACAACGAGTGGCTACTGCGCCGAGCCGCCGCCGCTGCTGCTTCCTGCTGCCGCTGCCCCACGGTTGCATGTGCCAGCACAGCAAGACGCCGGGCCCGAAAAGTGCTCCGGACGGACCGAGCCAGTGAAGCAGTGACCCTGCTGTGAGTAGTGACTATTCCGTTTGCAGCCACATGTCTCTCTTCAGTGCCACTTGTGGTTGCTCTGTACTCTCTTCAGAGAGATCAGTGAGTGGCTGCAAATATTCAAAGATCGAATGCTGAGGCAGGGTTTCAGAGACCAGCCTGCCGAGGCCATCCGCAATGGTTGTCAAATAGCTAGCTAGGAGGAATTTTATTGGCTTTCAATAGCACTTTACAAATAGCTAGCGAGATGACGTATAAAAATAATAAAAAGGTAGCACCCTTATTAGCTATCGAGGAGAGATCAAATAGCTAGTGATCTCTCTTCGATAGCCAATAAGAGTGCTACTTTTGTAAGTTACCTCATCAAAATAGTATTTATTTATATGTCTCATCTAGCTAGCTATTTATAAGTTGCCATTTAAAACCAATAGCATTTTTCCTAAAGACCAAATAGCTAGCGATTTAAACACCATTGCGGATGCCCTAACTGACAGGATTGCTCAAGAGTCAGGTCGGGGATCAGGACCAATGGACCATCCATGTGAACCAGATCAATGCACTTTAGATTACAGATATGAGACGAGGACATGCTGCGCTGCACTTTGTTTCAGGAGAAAAAGGAAATTCTCAGGTATGTTTAAGAATATATCATACTATATGGTTATGGTTGCTGTTTTTCTTTTGTCAGGATACATCATCAGGAATGAAACAATCCCTTGCTCGCTCACTCTCGCACACACGCTCTGCTACCTGATGTTACCGAGGTGAAAAAAAATAATACAATCTTAATCGCTCAGTAAATCTCACTAGTTACCACTGTAAACAAATGAATAATATCTCAAAACAGACTTGGCGGCGTCTGTCTGTTCTGTTCTACTGCCTCTCGTCTTGTTTGTGTGTCACCAACTCACCATTTCTTGGTTGGTGGTTCTCCTTTGGTGAGAGCCCCCATTCTCCTATATCGACAAAAAAAAACCCAGGCGAATTAAAAAGTGATTAATTCACGTGTGATGATGAGCTACAAGTCCAGCTCGAAGTGGAACGCCGGCGACGCGTAGGCGGCGAGGTCGCCGAAGAAGAGGGCGTCCACGTCGACGCCGACACCGACGCCCGCGACGTCGTCGCACCCGAAGAACGTCTGGATGTCCTCGGGAAGCCGCACTGCGACGAGTCGTCCATGGCCGCCGCCTGTGGCTGCACCGGCGCCTGCACCGGCGGCGGCGGCGGCGGGGACGGGGGCGGGGACGGCGTGGGCGGCGGCGACGAGGACGACGACGTGGTGGTGGTGGTGCCGCTGCCGCTCTCGGCCGCCGACGTCCGCTGGATCATCTCCTTGAACTTGGGCGACTGCAGCAGCAGGCTGAGCGCCGACGTCGTGGGCGTGTGGCCCAGCGACGTCCTAGGCGGCAGCGTCGGGAACTCGGCGCCCTGCTGCTGCTGCTGCTGGAACGCGGCGCCGCCGTCGACGTCGATGATGGCGTCTGCCGGCGGCAGCAGCAGCTGCTGCTGCGCCAGGCCGCCCGCCAGCATCGGGTGCGGGTCCTGCGCCCCCGCGGCGGCGGCGCCCGGGCGGAGCCACTTGATGTAGCGGCTGAGGTCGAAGTTGGTGACGGCGTTCAGGCCCCGGTACTCGATCGCCGCCATGTCGTACGCCATCGCCGCCTCCTCCTGCGTCGCTGCCGTGCACAACACAAAATTAGGGGGTCCATCCACGCAACGGCTAGCTGATCAGCACCAAAAGACGCACATTTTTTTCCACAGGAATTTGAAGTGCACGTACGTACATATATAGAGTGGTTTTCCATAGGAATTTGAAATTCTGGTAAAATTGCTACGTATAAAATTCTGTCGTTCCAACCAAAAGTGACCGCCTTGAAACACGACGAGGGTTGTGTCTGAGGACTCTGGCGCCGTGCAACTGCAATTGCAGTCGTGTGGTGTGTGCCAGCGACAGTTGAAGCACACACCCATCGTGTTCTTTTCCACCTTTCCGCTACTGGAGCAGGATGAGATTGTACTGTACTGCATCTCCTCTTTATTATGAGTATTAATTGTGCTTATCCCCGTGATAATGGATGTAGGCTCCGACAGGCGACAGGTGCAGATCAGAGGGGGACCGTTGGAAGTTGGTGCGGCTGCTGGCTGCCTGGCTCTGGCCCTGGCCGGGTCGACCTGACCTCACTGTCACTGAGGTCACTACTCCATCAACTCCCCCAACTAACCGGAATTCAAGTTGCTGCCAGTGACCCCAAATGGCCAAATGGCCTCGCCTCCTGCATCAGCAGCCACTGCCGCCGCTCGCCCTAACTGCTTCCATCTAGACCATTCCCAAGCTTCCTGATCCTGGACTACATAGTATATAGTTATAAGTAGAGTACTACACCGTGCTTGTATTTCATATTTAAATCGCCAAGAGAAGGTAAAAGTTTCTTCTTTTTAGCTACTATATACAATCCGGAAATGGTACACTGTTTGTTTGTTAAAAAAAATATATATCTATGTTTTTTTTAATATACACTATATTATGCATAAGACACTAAGAGAGAATGGCTAAGCGTGAGCCATTAGAGTCAGTGGGTGCTAGAATTGGTTTGGAACGAAATCATGTGGTCCATCAATTCGCACCCGATGTGATGTGAGGGCACATTCGTCACTAGGGGCCACTCATACTGTACTAGTGTAGCTCTCAGCACTGCACTGCACCCCAACGACTTGCACTTTATGGCTACTCAGATTTGGCTTTCAGACATACTGTACTCCACATACGACGGAAGAACAGTTTGTAGCAAGAATTAAGGTAATACATACTCCTAGTATTTTCTAGGGCTATCATGGATTCTGTGGTTTCAGGGAGAGAAACTACAATTTGTTTTTTTTTTTATATAGAACTACAATTACGTACTCCCTCCATATTGAAAAACTTGACGTTTCAGACAGCGACACGGTCTCCAAAACATCACTTTGACCACTTGTTTCTTTAAAAATATTTATTGGAAAGTGGTATATGTATATTTTTATGAAAGTACTTTTCAAGACAAATTTATTTATATGATTTTTACATCTCTAAACTCAATAATTTAAAAGTTATTTATGATTTATATTTCCAATGTTTGACTCAAACCTTGTCCAAAACGTCGAGTTTTTCAATATGGAGGGAGTATTTGACAAGAAACAGAATTTACCGTAAGTCCCGAGGTAGAGGTACTTGTTTCCGAAAACGCGACCAATCCTCGCCTCCCATCTCCCGTTGTGGTGGTGTCTAGAGAGATTTACATACACACAGTAAAAATAAATAAGAGCTGCTGATGCTATCTACTCTTCAGAAGAGATTTTTTTTCGTTACTAATTAATTAAGAAAAGATGAGATGTTGAAAGGCATAAAACAAGATGGTATGTATATACCTGGCGACACCTCTGTATTTGGAGACACCTCTGGAGAACCCACTGCTTTTCCTGTGGATAAATTTCATGGACCTGATTATTTGGTTAAGCATGGGTGTGATTCGGTGACGTTCAGACATTTCCATTGAATTATATAGTATTTCATCTAATACAAAAAAAAAAAATCTCGCCACTGTTTTTTTTTTTTGGTTGTTGGTGAAATCAAAGAGTAGTTATTACCTCCTCAAGGACCCGATATACTCTTCCCTGGACTGCCCCTCCATTTCTTTCAGCTCTGCTTCATATGCAGACGCCTGCAACATAACAAGTATTTATTAGGAATTAATTAAGCCTGGAATAGGAGGGGGGCCAGGGGACTCGAACTCCCTCATGCACAGGTGCAACATGCGCGTGGAGTGCAAGAATAAAAAGAAAAATGATGCACATGTCTGCTGGAGCTGGAAAAAGAATCTGTACGTATGTACTATGACTCTGAATTTCTCTCTGTAGAGCTAGCAATGGAAATTACCTATCAGAAACAAACACATCAGCGCAGGTTTTGCAGGAATGGACTGATATTATTCTAGACGTAGGCACGCCCATGGCTGGCCGAATTGAAAACTTTCGGCAGGAGAAATGTCCTCACACGTACTCCCTCCGTCCCAAAATAAGTGATCCTTAGCTAGAGAGGCTAAATGGTCACTTATTATGGGACTGAGGGAGTACATAGTACGAGACGGCAGAGAATCGGTGAATAACCGGATGCAGCATGAATGGCAGAGTGAATTTTGGCGGTACCGGGAAGTTGAGGATGGTGTCGGGGCCCCAGTACTTCAATGCCGCCAAGTCATACGCCCGCGCCGCTGCCTCCTCCTCGTCGTACGCGCCTGCATCCATCCACCACAGTCCACAGTTATTATTTTGATGGAGAGGATGAGCACAGCACGCCACGCCCTGCCGCTACCAGCGAGAAATTTCTTTTTTTTTCTGAAAGAGAGAAGAAGAGTGGAGTGGCCGCCGAGTGGGAGCTCCTCCTCTCAGTCTCTCCCTCTCTCTCATGCATGTGCATGTGCATGTCATATTGTCATGCCAAGGCCGTGACTCGAGAGCCTCACTCACCGAGGTAAACTGCATGCACCAACAACAAAAAGAGAGCAGCAAGAACAAGAGAGATGGTCAGCACCGGTTGAATCAATCACTGCTGCTAGCTTACTAGTATAATCAAATAACCAGCATGCATAGGGGTGATTAACTAAGCGGTTCTTACTGACACAAGGGTCAGCTAAAACCCTGTTAATTAATAATAATATTACTACTAGTTACAAGACTGCTATGCTATACACCTCAGCCTTTTAGTTTGAGGCTTGCAAGTAGGGTCGGACACCGGACAGAGCATCATCGTGAATCGTGATCCACTGGCCCGGGGACCCACCCGTCGAGCAGAGAGAAATTAAGTCGCCAGAGGCCGGGAGAGGAGGATTAGCTAGCTAGCTATACTGATCACTACTGAGTATTAGTAGTGAGTACACTGACCTTGCTTGCCCTTCTTGTTCTGGGACTCGTTCCAGCTGTTCTTGTCCCACAGGTGAGCCTCGAACCTCCCCGTCCACCGGTGCCTGCAGGGTGTACACGTACGCCGCCAGCGAGAGCAGCGATTCATCAATTCCGATTTCAGTTCGCGGAGAATTAACTAACTAACGAGAAGGAGCAGCGGACCGACCGGCCGAGTGAGCTCTGATCGATCAGCTGGCTATGATATGTACAGACCGTGTGACGCCGCGGTAGACGGAGCTGCGCTGCGAGGGGGACTCCCGGGGCACGCTCTTCCGCGTGCGCTTCGGCTTTGCACGCGCCGTCAGGTCTCCGGCGGCGGCGACGTTGTTGTTGTTGTTGTTGTTGTTGTTGTTGTTGTTGTTGGCAGCGGCGGTGCTGTTCTTGCGAGGCTTCGCCATTGCGCGTGCGTGGCTATAGAAACTAGAAAGAGAGAGACGGCAGAGGAAAGGAGGACGAGGTGGGTGGCCAACTATGGTGGCCTCTGGAGGTGGCCGTTTTAAAGATGCCGAGCGAGAGAGAGAGAGAGAGACCGGAGCGAACGGATTGGTGAATGGGCGGCAGCAGGCAAAAAAATAGCTCGTGTTTGGAGAGCAGGGCAAATGCCAAATGAGCAGAGGAAGGGAAGAAAGGAAGAGAGACGCGACGGGAGAGACAGGCCGGCCTTCCTCTCTCCTCGATCTCCCACCTTCTCTCTCTCTCTAAAATCCTTTGCTCTGTTATGCTATTGGCCGGCTAAGAACGGCCAGCCCTCTTGTCCCCTAGCGAGCTGCGCGCAAACTGTGAGCGGAAACACATCCACGCAAAGGCCTACCCCATACGGCTGCATGCCCTATCCTACACCGTTCGCTATTGCTTCAAGATTTGTGCCGGGTATGCGATGCACGAATCTTAAAGCAGTGTGGTTCGGGCGTCATGTGATGCATGAATCTTGGAGTTGTATCGACCGCAAGATACGGTATACGGTTGCTTACCTTTGTGAGAAAACCGGATTAAAACTGTGAGCGAGCGGGTTGGTACCCGTATGGGTCCCGCACAACCACAGGTGTTGTCGCAGATGCAAGATCCAAATATCCAATGGGTAATACTCGCCCATGTTGTGTGCCCACCTCTCTCTCTGGATTTGCCAGCTAATCAAACTCTCTTAATTTAACTAGATTTATAAAGGAATATTAATTAGTAACATTTGTGTATTTTTAAATAATTGTATTGTAAAAAATAAATTTAATGATTAATTTATTGATACTTATTACATCTGTTCGCTTGAGCTACAAACTGGTTTTAATCTGTACAGATCAGTCGTGGAACGGTATTTTTCTCTCACATCAAATCAGAAGTTTCAGTTTATTCTCGGCTCATAAGAGCAATTCCAACACTTTTGCAAATGAGTTTGACATTCTTGTTTTTGCAAAAAACATCTAAAAATTTTCTATCCATCGGTTTGGCAAATGAGCTTAGCAGTTTTAGCAACTTGACAAACACTGAGTGATATTTGGCATATATGTAAGTTGTGGTTCGCTTGACAATCGCCCTCGCGTGCTACTCCCGCGAGATATTTCCCTCTCGCGTGCATATTTTTTTAGTTTTGCTAAGTCTAAATGCAAAACCGTTAGAAATTGACTCTTTTTACCTTTGACATATTAATTTGAAAGTTAACAAATACCATGTTTAGTAAAAAAAAAGCAAAACCGTTAGAGTTACTCTAAGCCGAACATAGCCTTGGTAATCTCTTGTATATATACTTGTTCGAAGTTGAAGGCATTTGACTTTTCGATATACGTGTGCTAGTTCACTTGACACCAGGTTAAATGATGTGTTTGACCTATGATAGAGACTTTGCACTGCGCCGTGAAAATAATTGGATGGCATGGAAAGAAACCCACAAGAGCTAATTATGACCATTTATTCTCGGCATGCTCAAAAGTTGGCGTAAATTGTCATGCTTCCATATACTTGATCATCGGAAAGGAATTAAGAAAAAAATGTTGGTACCCGAGATGATTTTCTGGCACTTCCTTTTGGAAATTGAACTCTCATCTCGTCGGCAGCTTTGGCACACCCTGGAATGAAAGCTCTGAGTGGAATGTGCTTCCTTCACGTGTGTGTTTTGATATACTTCATGGCATTGAAACACTCTCGCTCTTTGCTGCACAAAATTCAAACACGTTTTTGAACGTCCGTCAAGTCAGCAAAACCGTTGTTTAATGGACTGAAGAAGGAGAGAAAGAAGAGAAAAGGAGTGTTAGCCAATGTGACATTGCGAAGACATGGAATTTAAGTGTTCACTCGTCACCTTCTTTGCATCGTCAATTACTTCTCTTTTTCTTTTCCCTTGGGCGAATCGTTTCCTCCCATCCCATGAACAAAACTCCTCCTCCCATGAAGATGAAGCTATATATCGCTTTCCTCCTTTCTGAGAAATACATATAGGCGGAATTTATGACGGTATTGATCAACCCCCAACAACAACGACCGTCGGAAGTCATGTTCCGCACCTCTACCTCAAATCCGGTACATTCCCCAGTTATGATGCCGCAACTGCAACCCGTGATGCCCATATTGATACCGATGTACGTACACATCCACCACCGATATCAAGCTCGAAGCTCAACTCCACAAGATCCAATCCAATCACATGCGGATCGAAGCATGTCCGTCCCCAGGCAGGGCCTGTTATTAACCTGTTGATTGGACAGCAACCTGTACCGAGTAAACACTCGCCCAGGACCGCCGGCGGTGCCATGATTACGACTGCAACGGCGTACCGTACGTACGTACTTGCAAGATCGTTTGGCTTCACTTGGGTCGCCGCAGAGTGCGAGACTGCGGCCCTGTTTGATCCAAGGGCTAGAGTTTTTTGAGTTATTTGGAGCTCAACTAGCCCTAAAGTATCAAACAAGAAGGTTAATTTGAGCTATTTGCATCTAGCTCACCCTAAAAAACTATCCCCACCAAGAGGTGATTATTTGGGCTATTTCTGATTGGGGCCACTAGAAAAGTGATTTCTCTCTCTAACCTCTACCCCACCAAATGATTGGAAAAGTATATTTATTGTCAATCTAACCCTTCTATCCAAACAACTCTTTAGCTAAAGTTAGTTTAGGGCTAATTATAAGCTACAAAATAACTCTAACCTCTAGCACAGCTAAAGAATCCAAACAGGGCCTGCGAGTGCTTCAGCCAGCGTCTGTACCATGTATGGCAGCAAACCATAGAAGGCAGCAACAGCAAGCTTGAAGGTCCGAGGGTGTTGGCAGAGCTCCTCGTCTCCTCTCCTATTGCTTCTTGCTTCTGATTCTTCCTGGAAAATAATTGATAATAGTTATCCTAGTGAAGTGATTTTTATGGCTGAAAGTGGTGTTCTATATTTCTCTAAGAATTCCTGTAAACATCTATACCTAATGATTCAAATACTCTAAAGTTCCAGTTATCCGAAGGAGCACTTATCATTTACAAATGCATAAATGATAATTCCCACCAAAACCCTCGTATTCCTAGAGCTAGAGCTAATCTCCAAGCCAAACACCTCCTTCCATACTCCAACTCCATTGTGAAGCTACTCCACGCTGGAGTTTTTGAAGTAGACCTGAAAAACATGCCCCTAGATAACATAGAACTTGACCAGTTATCAAAGATCTGCCAAGCATAATCAATACAGAGAGCCTTACTTATTCTGTCCAACTGCTGCGTTCATTACCTTGTCGATTGCCAGCTGGACATAAAAATGGCCAAGATATCTGTTTTTTTTTGTCCTTACTCTCTAAAGAAAACTTTGTGATGCGGCCATCTTGCCACTGATTTTGTAGATGGACAATTCTGCATGCCTACACCTGATTTTCAGTTCAGGACCGCAATGACAACTTGGAGGAAACAGAACTTGAAGGCCTACCTGTGCTTTAAACCAACCTGATCGTGAGTCATACGACGCCCCAGCAGCTCCGGGGACCAACCAGGTTGAGCATGGTTCGCTCATCATGCACCAAATGGACTTGTGATGTTTGTTATTTTGGACTGGATAGAGTAAACCGGCACCACACGCAAACCCAACTCTGCCACCATTTTGCCAAGTGCTAACACAAATTCCGACAACATCTCAAGATTCCCTAATCGACAAGCAATTAGATCCCATTCATGTATTTGAATTGTGAGCTAATGGACCGTGCAAAGGGCTATCTGGTGCATGACAAAGTGTCCCAATGTGCACGTCATTTTCATCCAATTTTCTAGAGGAACAGTAAATAAATAATAAATAGCAATCCATCTTTTTATTCCTGACGGGGAGCGGATGGTTTGAGAATGTACCTGAAGATATCAAGAGTGAGCTTGTAAAATCATAACTATTTATTGAATGATTAAAAATAACCTTGAATATCTTGCTTATCTTGATCTCATAAATTTCTTAAGTTAAAGGTGTCCAAATCAACCATCACATAACATAAAGGTAGATTTTGATCATAGGCTATTTTTTCTGAATAAAGCAAATCTACAAAGCGAAAATACAGCAAATCTAGAAACAAAGGTGAAACAAAACCCATGAAAGCAGGTCTTCCAGGGGAGGAAAAATCAAGGTAGGTCTAGTCATTAAGACATCTAATTTCAAGCCCACTGTCAAAGATCAGTAACTACATAATCCTATATACTGAGACATTGTTTTGCACGAAAGCTGCATAATTCCAAGTATCTAATGTAGAACTTTAACAAGTAAGGGTAATGCAAAAATATGCCATAAAAGTCACAATCAATTCATACAACTCCAATCAATTGTCGTTTTGTTTTGCGCTGTAAGTTCTTTCAATAGCAATGGCAAACAAACAAACAGCTTTGGCTACTTCCATTGGAGGATCTGTGTTGTATTGCTCAAAGCAGTCCAATCCTTGGTACATTTTTTTGTCTTAACTGCTGACAACATCTCTACTGCATAGCAAATGAGCCCAACGGAAAAGATAAAATAGCCCGCAACAAAATAGAAATGACAAAACAGGGAAATATCAAGGAGTTCCAGATATCAATGCATCATTCTTTTCTACAAAATTGCTCATCTTTAGTTTTCCTAAGATAAGGCACACAGGGATAAATTTGATGACACGGTACAACAATGCAACAGTCAATGCATAGAGCCACATACAATATAAACAGTCCAAATTGCAATTTCAAGTTAATCAGCACAAGCAAAAGCTACATTAAAATAAATTTGAACATACAAAGATGATTCATTAATGATGTGAATATTGCAATATATGAAGGGCAATATGCAGTACTCAACCCTCAAGAAATCGCCGCCATGGAATTTACAACATATTAACCAAATGGGCAACCAAGTAAACAAAACCATCCCTAGAATAAAAGCCATAATTGCTGGGGACAAATAACAAGCTTGTCCATAGCGCTACAACAATATTGCAAGCTTGATGAATTGTACTTCACAATGTTATCCTTCAGATTACGGATAACTTCATTTGCTTACAAAGGAAGAAAACAGTAAGCATAGGGTAGATTTGTCTTTTGCATACTTGGCCCTAATGCATAGGTTAAGAGACAGTGCCAAAGCCAACTAATAATTTTGTTCAGGAAACAGCTATTGAATGCTATATTTTAAGTCAAGCCAAGTCCATTCATGACATTATAAATTCATTTAGCGAAGATATGCTGTGGACCTCAAAGTGGCGCGGAAAGGGATTTTGGCATCTTCAATAGTCTACTATCACAAAACACAAAAAATACACCATAACTATTTAGGTTTAATTGGATAGCTTTGCTCTCATCGAATTTCATTTCAGATTAAAAAAGCAAAGAATAATTTCTGAAATTTACAAGCCAGCTCATCCAAGGTTCCTATCTGATGAGCTTCAAATTCAGTGGGTTCTAAAAATACGTTCCTGACAAAGTACATAAAACCTAACCCTCCCCATGAGAAGAAAGTGCCAAATACAGCCATGTGCAAATATGGTGCCAAATAATTATCAGAATATGTGCAAGCCCTCTGACAAAGAAAGGCACATACTCAAATTATTTAGATAAGTTGTCAAAAGGTGTTCTGGCAGCATAGTACAGGTTCGTTTGTGTGATACAAAAGTAGCATATCCCTTCAAAGTTCCAAAATATTTTGTTCTTATAGAAACAAGAAAGCACAAGGATTTGTAGACAGCTAATGTGACATGGCTCTCAACTAGCAGCAATTTCTACATCAATTCAAATGAAAAACAATATTCAATACCATAATGGCAAAGAAAAACAATATGCATTATAAAAAAAAAAGGCAGATCTGTGTTTCCAATGATGATTTAGCTTAAAAACTCTACAAGATTTCATGGTTGTAACATTTACTGAGGTATTTAGCTAAAAAAACAACAAGTAAAAGGAATACACAAGAGTGAATATCACAACTTAATCAAAGACTTCCAGTTCTGCAAGGGCTTATTTGTAACCTAACTAAAACAACATTATCGAAATGAAACTAATTAATTTTTTCATCCATAGCTGTAAACTATTTATCATCTTTCCCATAATATTGGGGCCTGTACACAATTTACCTTCAAGCGTCAAGTTATTTGCCTGTGCTAACATGAAATGAGATCACTCTCTATTTGCTGACGAATTGCAGTTTATTTTCACTATTTAGACATATATTACATTTTTTCCATGTCATGACCAAAGGAAATATGCTGGCATAAATTATCTGATCTCACAATGATATGGTCCGTTAAACAAAAACAATATAGCAGATTTTGTGGAGTCCTGCCAAATAGTTAAAATCCAACTGGATTCTGGTGGGAACCTAACAAGAATCATTTCTCCATTTACACTACAAAACTGGGAGCTAAAAATATGCTCTCCACAGCTCCCCGTTCAATCACCAGTTCACCACTACAATCACTTCTCACCTGCTCCCACAAGAATCACTAAATAAGAGAATCAAGAAGTAAATCTCAAGCATTAGGAAGAGGAGCTCTACCAAACTGGTCCTAAATAGTCATTTAGCTTGTTTTAAACACTATTAAACGCTAAACGGTGGTACGCCATTTCTGTTTAATCAGACGTTTATCCCGTTAAATGGCCGTTTCAGCAGGCTAAACGGTAGGTGAGTGATTGTTAAGAGGAAAACACTGATTATGAATAACTTAAACAGAAACAGTTTTATTTCCTGAGCATTTCATTAAAAATATATATATCTCTCTGAATGGTAGTATGCATCTTCATCTGTTTATGTACAAAACAAGTAAGAGAGAGAAACATTGGGCACTGCACAAGAAAAGATGAAGGATGCTGAGGCAAAATTTGAGAGTTAGAGCAAAAAATACCTCTTGGTACTCATGTTCTTACAGAAAATGTATGTTGAATAATTAAGAACATGTCACAATAGGCATGGAATTGATGCAGTTACAGGAAAATAATATTACCATAGTTACATATGGAAAATATGGACGGAGGAGCATAAAAGTAGCTAGTTTACTGTGAAATGGTAAATTTTACAGTATGATTGACTTCCTCATTTGTTAATAGGAGGTTCTTCAAGCCACTTGGCACGAAACCCAGTTCCTTGGCAATCAGCACAACTTGTTAAGCCCTGAGATAGAAGAATATCTAATGTAAATGTTCATGGAGCACAAAAGTGCTACACAGCATACTTATTTCACGTTAAGTGGTCTGCATGTAGATGGATTCGCAAAATGTGTAAATTACGGCAAGGAACAACTTATACAACCTTTCCAGAGCATATCACACATTTTGAATTTCTTGAGGGTACTTCACACAACATGTTATCGCCAAGGATAAAAAGCCTGTTCCTGCACACCACTTGCACTCTACGTGGCCAGCAGATTGACAGGAAGAGCAAGAAATTGGTCTTGGTTGCTGCATACCACCAGATCATGAATGTTAGAGTTAGACTGCAGGACAAAGCTGCACACTAATAAAAAGCACTACTGTAGATAAGATTAGGTTTTCCCACTTCTGATCAAATTTAACTCTCTTCTCTAGTGACCAGCCTCAGATGACGGAATAACAAGAAACTGGGACCATTATTTAGCTGCCCATTAGGCAAGGCGTCCGCAAATTTGATTTCTAGGTAATGCAAATTTGACTTTTAAGCAACGTGCATCATATAATTAACGTTACATATATTTTTATTAGTTACAGCTTTCAAGAACTAAAAGAAACAATTAGACGAAGTAGCATTTCCATTTTCAATCCATGTTCTCCAAATCAGGTTTATATCACATACATGAAAATAATCAACACCATGTTCTTCCAAATCTTTGGAACACTTCTCCTTATTTTGTACACACAAGACAAGTAATTGAATTAATCAGATAATATAAGAGCATCCTAGCATATAAATATGCCTTAGAATGAGGATATTTCACGTTGAAGGCCACACCACGCTCGCGCAAAACAATAATAGTATCAATACTCTAGTTATCACATAAGGGAAAATTAGTTGTACAGCTCCTTTGAACAACTCATAAATCCTAATGAACCACAAAATTCAAAGTTCACATTAGAAACATAAAAAATTGGTAAACGCTAGAGTAGCTAAGCCTTGTTTAAAGGAGGGTATACATAGCTAAGGACCTATTTGGATCCAACCTAAAGATTTGCTAAGGTCTTGTTGTTTTGTCTTGTCGGTCGGTGGTTATGAACTCGTTTTGTTGGTAATCACAGCAAGTTTGATACTGTTAGTTCCTTGTCTGGATGGCTGTCTAGATAAGTAGCCTGTCTGAGTGAGGTAAGTTCTCTCTTTTGCTTTCTCGGCCTTGTTGCTGCGCCTGTAATCTGTCTGAATGCTGTGTATTTCCGTTATTCTATAATGGAAATGAGGTTACTCGCGTGGAAAAATACACCTTACACAAAGGACAGCCACGCGCCTACACCCACAACTACGGAATATTCCTAAAACGACAACAACTTAGGGGGTGTTTGGTCGCACCCACTAGAGTTTAGGTAACACATCGCCCAATCGAACAAATAAACAAACATCCCGGAAGCAGAGCGATCAGGGGGGTGTGGGGGAACCTGGGAGATTAGCCAGGCGCGGTCTATGCGCTTGGCGAAGTCGGAGGAGCTCCCGGGTGAGTGGACGGTGGAGGCCATGGGAGCGAGGAGACGGTGCCCTTGCGTCCGCCGAGAAGGGCCAGTGAAAGGCTTCCGGAGGCTTCCAGGAGGGGTGGGGCGGCGGGGGCAAGGGGTGAAGGCTGCCCCGCGGGCCCCGCAGATGGTCGCCGGCGTTTGCATCGCACGGAGGGGCTCCGGTTCGGGTCGGAGAGGAGCGGGCGCAATGAGGGCAGGACAGCAGGAGAGGCAGGGCCTCTTGTGGACCACGCGTCCACGCACTAGCACACGTCAGAGTTCAGACTCCTGCTGCATCGGAGGCAAAGGCAAAGAAATGATTACGATCGAGAGAGAGAGCCGGAGAGTACCCGTGATTCTGTGGTAAATACTAGGGTGTTTGGTCCCTGAAATTAACTCATATTTCATAAGATGATGTACTTCCTCCATACTCATATTAAGTTGATGTTTAGAATAGCGACACGGTCTTCAAAACATAACTTTAACTTCTTATTTTTATAAAAATATTTATGAAAAAGTGATATATGTATATTTTTATGAAAGTATTCTTCAAGACAAATCTATTTATATAATTTTTATATTTGTAAACTTAGAAACTTAATAGTTATTGATGATTTATATTCCCAATGTTTGACTCTAATCTTTTCTAAAACGATAATTAATATGGGTACGGAGAAGTATATAGGTTCATATCTTGAATTTTAGTGAATTTCTCGTGCATATATTAATTATTACAAAAATAAGAAAAAAAGTTGGTGATGCATCAACTCATTCTATTCCACCAGTCAAACAGAAAAGGTGAAGACTGAAAAAATGATGACCATTTTCCTCGAACCAAACACATCCTAAATAAAAATAGTGGAGGGTGATTTTTTTTAGCTTCTAGTACATAGTGTGAATAAAGAAGTAATTTTCATCAGCTTCCCACTCAAATCTAGTTATTTTTTTAAAATATTTGGTAGAACTTTATGAAAACTGAGAGTGAAGTTAGGGCTAGGAGGTATATACCAAAAGGGTCATGACCTGCTTGATCATTGCACCTGTGACCTGTCCATCCAAAAAAATAGACACTAAATGCTAATAAAAAAATATTTGTAATATTTATATCACTAAATAATTTTATATAAAAAATATGTTTTATGATTATCTTATGATACTAATTACATAATATAGATATTAATATTATTTTATTATAATTGGTTGAAGTTAGAAAATATTTAACTTCTAGAAAATGAGAGTGACATTCTTTGTAAAATGGAGGAGATATTTCCTTAACCATGAACAAACTAGCTGTGGACCTGTTTGGTTTGGTGCTTAGAGAATTTGCCGAGCTAAAACAACGTCATCAATGCTAGGGGCTTAGAGATGTCCTTGAGTCTCTATGAGGAATTCATCTATTGAAGACGTGGATGATATCAAATCTCTCTCCACAGGGGATTAGATGGAGAGAAACTCATTCCCATCAGGATTTATGCATTGCAGCTTCCCATCCCACACTAGTACAAAAAAGCATTTTAGGGTTCACAAGATTTATTTTTCACCTTTTCACTTAAATCTTCTATAAGCGTCAACATTAGGATTCAAAGTCACACCTCTTGTTCGCACGGTTTAAACCCTACCACTCCACTGCACATTAGGATTCAAAGTCACACCTCTTGCTCGCACGGTTTAAACCCTACCACTCCACCGCACATTCACTTGTGTCTAGTCCTACCCCGTTCTTTGCCCTTATCAGCCGTACTTCGGCTTATTCTCTCACAGAACACTACTGAAACAGCTGAAATCAGCCATACAAACGACCAGCCAAATAGGGTTGAAACTTAAATGAGAAAACTTTCATGAGTTTTATATTTCATCTAGTGCTACACTGTCATATAGGATAATTCTCCATCCAAGGTCATTTGAATTTTTTAAAAAAAGAAATTCAAAATCTGAAACTTAATTTATACGTTTGGAACCCTAAATGATATCAAACAAAATTTTGTTAACTATAAAGTTTTAGATCTCATCGAGCTCTATAATTTGATATAAATTTTGTCTTCGTCCGAATTTTGATATAAATTTTGTCTTCATCCGACTTTATTTGAAAAAGATATGAATTTATTTATATCTTAACGAAACCATCTCTAAAAAATGGACACTTTTTAGAGGCGTATTTCTTAATTGAACTGTATTTCTTAATTGAACCGTTCCTAAATGGATCTTTAGCAACAATTGTATAGCTACAGCCTTTCATAAAAGTTGTAGATGGTGTGATAAGAAAATCGTCTCTGTTAGAAAAGGGAGGTGTACCAACAACAACAACCAAACCTCTTAGCCCAAGAAAGTTGGGGTAGGCTAGAGTTGAAACCCAACAAGAGGCACTAGTCACGGTTCAGGCACGTCAATGGCTGTTCTCCATGCATTCCTATCCAAACATAGATCTCTAGGTATATCCTAACTTTTTAGATCTCTCTTTATTGTCTCCCCCCACATCAATTTCGGTCTTCTCTACCTCTCCTCAATTAAAATTGAGCTAGAACTTTACAATGCACTTGTGTAGAAAAGGGAGGTGTACCGAAAAATCATTTTTGTACTAGTGCCCGCTCCTCGTGGAACCCAACTACGATGAGGCCCATTAATCCACAACGCTCTCAAGGCCTATATATGTATATAATGTCGGTTGTAACCCTAACTCTATCTCTTCAACTGCTCTCTTCCCACCCCTGATCGCCACACCAAATTCCCATTAGTATATGAGACTGACTCTGACTCTCTATGTCTCCAACATAGAGAAGCGACAGGCGGAGTATGCTATGGCGCACAGTCGCATGCACGAGAGGGAGGGTGGGAGTAGAGATGTCTACGATGAAATTTCCCGTCGATAGTTACATCCCTATCCCCGCGAAGGTTGACAAGGCACCCCATCCCTGAAACCACACGAGGAATTATTTCGCACATAATAATATATCACAGACGTATACATGAACATGACAACCACTAAGACATGCGATATCTTAATTCTCATACACTAAAGTTAATGGTTTACAGGCTCACAATCTCACATGTCACAGATCTTGGCCGGTGGAGAGAGTCGAAATCGGTCTAACATACCTACAGGGATTTGATGTGGCGACGAGAGGGAGGTGTTGAGAAGAGAGTAGCTGAGAGATAGAGTCAGGGTTCAACCTACATACATCATATATATATATACCTATGTGTTAGGCATTAATATTGAGAACCATCCATTATGGGCTAATGAGCCTTGTCATAGCCAGGTCCCCGAGGAAGCGGGGATGGGAGGCTACATACCATCCCTGTCCCATAAACCTCGATAGAGATATGTTTCTCCTCGTTTAATCCCCCGCATTAAGACATTTGCTACTATCCCTGTCTCATGGTCTCATTGTACCAATATTTCAACGATCCAACACATCCCTTAAAGGGAAGTTTATGCTGCTTCCATAATGATTTATAGTAAAAAAACTCTATAAGTGGAACCTACACTTTTCTGGGGATTGTGAACGGTTACTACTAGAATTTTTGTATGTTGTCGGGACTTGCTCCTAGCTAGGAGCAATCTAGGACCGTTGCGGCCGCCCTAAGAGCATCTTCAACGGTTTTCCATATTTTGTCTGGCAAAATTGGAAGTTTGCCAAGTCTCAAAAGAACATGGCAAAGATAAAAAGAGACAATCTCAACGGTTTTTGCATTGTCACTTTGCATATATGTGCGGGGAAGAGAGAAAACGCGCGAGGGCACGCGCGGAGGACGGAAATCGCGCGTGGAGCGGCGATGCCAAGAGCGGACGAGGTTTGCATATATACTACTCATATCAGGATATTGCTAAGTTAACAAAAATGTCAAACTCATTTGCCAAACCGTTGGATAAGAAATTTTTAGATTTTTTTTTTGCAAAAATAAGAATGCAAAGCCTATTTGCAAAACTGTTAGAGATGCTCTAAGAGCAACTCCAATGATTTTGTATTTTTTGTTTGACAAAATATGATATTTGTCAACTCTTAAATTAATATGGCAAAAGTAAAAAGAGTCAAGATCCAATGATTTTGCATTTAGACTTGGTAAAGTTAAATAATTGTGCATGCGAGAGGAAAATATCTCACAGGAGTAGCACACGAGGGCGATTGCCAAACGAACTGCAACTTGGCATATATCTCAAATATCACCCGGTGTTTGCCAAGTTGCTAAAAATGCTAAGCTCATTTGTCAAACCGTTAGAGCCTCTCCAACAACTCCAAATCAAGTTGCCATCCTTATTAATTTGGCAAAATCACAAAAATCCTTCTCCAACAACTCCTCAAATCAACTTGTTATTTATCCAAACTTGCTATCCTGAGGTCTCACACTCACATATATACAAACTTGCTATCCTCAAACGCGGGAGATGATGCGGTGGGCCAAGGCGCGATACGAGACGTGCGCGGCCAAGGACGGTCGTGGCTGCGAGAGTTGCGGCGGCACACGGTTCGTGCCGTGCTGGAGTGCGCGGCGGCAGCTGCAAGGTGGTGGCAGGGAGCGGACGGAGGGACGGAGAGGTGCGGCAAGTGCAATGAGAATGAACTTATTATGTGCCTCATCTATCACTGATTGTATTGCATGTGCTCGCTCATTTGCATGGATGCGCGCATTGACATATACTACAATAAGTAGTGTGTATATATGTGGTGGACCTTTTTTTTAGTTTTGGCAAGTTGAAAATAGAGAACTTTGGAGAGAGCTTCTTTTTAATTTGGTATATTATTTTAGCAACTTGCTAAAACACAACATTTAGCAAGTCAATTTTACCAAATTGTTGGATATGCTCTTAGATAAGAGATGTTTAGACGTTTTTTAAAAAACAAGAATGTCAAACTCATTTGCAAAACCGTTAGAGTTGCTCTAACCAAACGAAACTAGCGCTCGTCAGTCACTAATGATAGGTGAGTTAAATATGACGTGAGCCAATATAAAGTTTGTCGTTGGCTGGCTGGCTGGTGCCGATGATGGATTTTTGGCAGTGGCATGGCAGAGAAGAAAAGAAAGAAAAAGAAGAAGACGAATAATTTTTTAAAACCTACACCGAAGTAAAACTTCTTCTTTTTTCCCTATCGGGAACTCTTGGGCGTGGGAGTCACTCTTTTATTTTTGCTAAAAAAAAAACATGTTCTCGAACGCGGATGGACTACGCCCACTGTTCACACACGTGCGTATCTTGTGAATTTAAATGAATATTAAAGGTGCACTAATGACTAGTGTGTTTTGTAAATTGAAAGGAATAGGGACACGGACTCCTCCAATTTTCGAATTATCATATACTATACTCTTTCTAGTAATTTATGATATTTTGCTTATAACACGTTTTGTGTAAGTTAAGAGTTAGGGGCTCTTTGATTTGCCGCCGCAGTGTCTGCCTTGCTATTTGTGGCTCTACCACAACTTTTTTTATAGCCCATGGCTCAATATATCCGTCATAAGCCCTTGCCAAAGGTGAGGCGAAGTATTTTCTCACCCGAGGGTGGTGTGTTTTCTGTGCTGGGAGAAGTGTGGCGGCCACAACTTTTATCAAAACCAACACTGCCCACATACATGATCGCAGCCATAGTCTTTGCGTGGCTATGTTAGCATTAAGCCTGGACGAAAAACTCGAAACTCGCTAGCTCGCTCGACTCGCTCGTTAATGGCTCGGCTCGAGCTCGACTCGTTTCATAATGAGCCAGCTTGTTTTATAACGAGCCAGCTCGAGCTGGCTCGCGAGCTGCTCGTTAGCTCGTACGAGCCAATTAATTCATAAGCCAACAAACTTAAATTAGCTATCATAGAATGTCCAGCGCGTCCAACAATATGGTGGAAATCATATTTATTCTTAAGAAGATATAATTATATAAGGAAAATTATGTTTTTATATATAAGTATTATTCTTCGTTAAATTTACATGTGCTTTGAGAAATTGTGTTTTTATAATTGGCTCGCGAGCCAAACGAGCCAGCTCGAGCTGTATAACGAGCCGAGCCGAGCTGCTCTTCTAGCTCGTTAGTATAACGAGCCGAGTCGAGCCAGCTTGCTAAGCCGAGCCGAGCTATAACGAGCCGAGCTGTAACGAGCCGAGCTGGCTCGATATCCAGGCCTACTTAGCATGCACCTGCTCTCCGTGGCTGCTACTGGTATAACATGGCGTACGATAGTCCAAACCAAACAACTCTTAGACTTTGTAATAGTAATCAATAATTTCTCTCTCTTTTTTTTTTTTGCGAAAGCCTTAGTAGCATCTTAAATCCTAGACTTAACTCCTCTTGTGAGCGAATATTCGGATTTGCCGATGATTTGCGTGTGTGTAAATATATAAAGATGAGCATGCGTACAAAACGTAATAACGGATGGTTGTGCAAGAAACTCTTGTAAGCATCGCACGGCAGCAGAGTGATTAGTGGGGCTGGGGTGTGGGAGAGAACCTGGAAGATTAGCCAGGCGCGCTCTATGCGCTTGGCGAAGTCGGAGGAGCTCCCGGTCCGGGTGAGTCGACGATGGAGGCCATGGGAGCGAGGAGCCGGTGCCCTGGCGTCCGTCGAGAAGGGCCCGTGAAAGGCTTCCGGATGCTGCTTCCAGGAGGGGTGGGGCAGCGGGGGCATGGGGGGTGAATGCGTCCCGTGGACCCCGCAGATGGTCGCCGGCGTCTGCATCGCACGGCCGGAGGGAGGGGCTCCGGCGATGCGCCTCGGGTAGGAGAGGACCGGGGCGGAAGGAGGCAGGACAGCAGGAGAGCCTCTCTGGTTACCTGGGCCTCCTGTTCCACGGGGTCCACTGCTGGTTCGTTCGATCGATCGATCGGCGGACGCCAAATATTAATTGCCGGCGGTTCTCGTCCCGTCCGCATCAACCATGCGTCCAACATGCACACCACGAACGGCGACGGCCGCGAGGAGCTCATCGTTGAATTGGCTTGCGGGTTGTGGGCATGTGTGTTCTATGGTCCTGTGGAGATCGAGATCGGAAACAACAGGCTAGGGTTGGCCGGAGCGGAGCTGTTCGTCTGCTTCTGCACTTTGCATTTGCGCATCCACCGGGCGGCTGCCGGTTGACGAGTGATCGGCGTGTCTTTGCACTTTGCTTTCGTGTTCGCCCAGCGAGCGGAGCAGGCACCGGATCCGGATCCATCCATGCGACGCTGACTCCTCACAGTCAGACAGGCACACACAGGCCCCGCCGCTGAAAGATGTGACGGGACTGACGGCCAGGGCCAGGCCGTTAGCATGGGCACGGCTAGTCGTCCAGACCGTGGTGCCAATGCGAGCGATGGGCTGCGGCCGGCAGCGCACGGCATCCGCAGACCGCAGGATTCCCCATAAGCTGTTGTCTCCTGCGTGGCTGTGTTGTATGGCTCCTGTAGTTTGTGGACCACGCGCGTGCTGACCGGACTGATATATATAGGTGGGCCGAATATTGCTGCGGGCCGGTACCGCGTCGTCGTTGGCTGGCCTGTAGACTGTAGACTGTAGTCCGATCACGGCAAAACGACGTTGGCTCGGGGACAAAACGAGCTAGCAGCGCTTTTCCACGGCCTGTAGACTGTAGTCCGCACACGGCACACGAGCGACCTAGCAGCGCTCGCCATATGCGTCGTGCCATTGCCATGAACGTTTCGTGTATGGCATGAACGACCGCGAGCGCCACTCACGCCACCTTGCAAAACTGCCGCAACGCATCCGAGCACCAAGAACATGATGAGCGTGAATAGAGATGACGCTGAGTGCAGCAGTCATCGTCCCGGGAAGGAGACAGTGGGCGGCAGAGCGACGCGGCCGTCCGGCCAGAGGCACGGCGGCAGCGTGCAGCGAGGTCAGTCCCGGGCTCCCGTCCCGAGAGAGAGACAGTGTGTGATGATGTCACGTGAAACATAGATGTCTTAGATAGCGATATGGTCTCCAAAACATCACTTTAACCACTTGTTTCTTTAAAAATATATTTATTGGAAAGTGGTATATGTATATTTTTATGAAAGTACTTTTCAAGAAAAAATTATTTATATGATTTTTACATCTCTAAACTCAATAATTTAAAAGTTATTTATGATTTATATTCTCAATGTTTGACCTAAACCTTGTTCAAAACGTCAAGTTTTTCAATATGGAGGGAGTACTTGTTGTATGTACTTGTATTTGTATAGTGTGAGAGGCCGGATAGGCCCATCCAAAAGCGTGTGTGTCGCAGCAAAAGAAAACGTTTGAAGTGCCCTTCTGCTGTGCATTCTAATTCTATGCTCTGATTATCTGATGAAGTGATTTTTTATGGCTGAAAGTGATTCTTTTGATTCTTTACCATAAAAACTCTCAAAATCAGGATAGAGAATCACTTTATAGAATCAAGTGAAGCTACTTTTTTTTAGCTCTCAGCCTCTTAGTTCATTTCGGAGAATCACTTCACAGAATCAGCGAAGAATTACTCTACAAGAAATGGTTGGTTTTTTGACATAAAATTCATTTGTGACGCTAGTTTTGTGATTTTAATTATGATATAGTTTATGACATAATAATACGTTAGTTGTGACATGAGTTTATGTCATAATACGTTAGTTATGACATGCGTTGAAGGGCAATCATCTTTTAACATTGCACTTTTGTCATAATATACATAACTGGTGTCATAATTTACATAACTAATGTCATAATTCACATAACTATGTCATAATTAACGTCAAAAAACCAGCGTCAAAAATAAATTTTATGTCAAAAAACGAATCAGTTCTTGTAGTGAACTTCTCGCTGGAAAATATGTTTGACAGACGGGAAGCGATTCTCACTTCGTGGAGCGCTCCCAAACGGCCCCAAGTCCCAACAATGGCACAACTTCACAATCACAGGCACAAAAAAACCGATTTATTGCTAGTAGCATCACAATGTCAAACACACTTTATAAAAGTGTGATACATCGTGAGTTCATCCTATAAATTTCGGTGTAATCAATCCATTCCTCATGTATATATTAATTATTGACCTATAAAGAATGAGGTGGTGATGCATCAACTCACTCCATTCCACCAACTAAATAGAAAAGGTGAAAAGTGAGAAGATAATAGACAACCTCATTCCTCGAACCGAAGACACTTCAAAATTCTAAAAAAGACAGAGCGCTGGTGGCCAAATGAGCTCGGTTGGGTTGCCTCCGCCTCCGCGGGAAGCGAAGCAAGCATCCAGTCAACGACGACCGCGACCGACCAATTCCTGGGCGGCGGTGGTGATGTGTACTTAGTGGTAGGTGACATTCTCATCGACAACGAGACGCCTGCGGTTGTTTTTGTCTTAAGGATTTGTAGGCCTGATCTTTAAAGAAGTTTATATGGAACATATGTTTATAGAAATGAGTGCAAATATGTTATGTTGCTTGGCCCGGTCTTTAAATAAGTTTATTTGACTAGTCATTTATATGGCTGATTTCGGTTGTTTCAATAGTGTTCTGTGAGAGAGAATAAGCTGAAGTACGACTGATAAACCGACTGATAAGGGCAAAAGAATAGGGGGTGAGCGTCTATGTTGTGTCGTGTAATAAAAAAAGTATAAAATACTTTTGTCCTTGGGTCGTGTTATTGTTCCAATTTTCTAAAAAAGTATAGACAAATGATGGCCTCTTTGAGAAATATAGAACAAAAATGAATAAAAAACTTCACAAAGCTTGAAAGATAAGTTGTGAATATATATATAATATAATAATAATAATAATAAATAGGTAAAATTTCTCTCTTCCTAATTTTGGTCCGTCCATCTTCTTTTTCTTTTTGGAGTCATGCATTGTCTCCTATCAATATGCGTGTGTATCAGAGTTCAACTCAGATGTTTGATCTGCTCCAATACATTCCGATTCCTTTTCACTTTACGAGGAAAGAAATTTTACCTCTTTATTATTAGATATAAAAGTATGATATTGTTTTGGTTTGTTGTTTCTCACTTTCACCCATCTTTCTTTTTCCACTTGTTTTTCTCATTTACATCAACTACAAACGTAAAACCCACTGCAAGAATCCGAGATGGTGTTTCTCACTCCCACCATTCTTACCTTTGTGGATGGCAGACATAGAGTCATAACACGAGTCCAAGGCTCAAGGCCTAGCGAAGGTCAGTGTTGCGACACACGGTCATGTAGCCCACAACACTTGCAATTGACATACAAGACATAGTCTATTTACACGTTGTTTAAATGCTACACTGTAATCAATCGGTTCCATCTAATCAACCGCTTATCCAGTTTAATTGAACGTGTAGCCCGTTTAAGTGTTTGGCTGTTTACTATTAGCATTTTGATGAACATTGACGAAGTTAAAGTGTTTTTCCTTTAAAACAATGCCAAATTATAGTGTGGAACTACAGAACATTCGCTAGCCACACCAATTATTTTATGGTGTGGTTCACTACTCGACATGTAGAGCGGAGGCGTGTAGATCATCTTCCACATTCTCCAGTTTCGCAATAGCAATAGATATATGTAATATCCACTCCATTTAAACTGAATTAACCTCCAATTGATTTTCCATTATACTTGAATCTTCTAGCATATTATCATCTTTAATATTTGTGAAGTGTGTTGTTATAGTGCAATTATTATGTTGTCAATGGAATAATAAAATATCAGTTATGTTTTGGAGAGGAGGATTATAGGCAGTTTGGTTTGCAGGATCAAATTGCTCCGGACGGAGTAGTTTCGCTGGTTGAGTTGAGCCTAATAGGTTCGGATTGAGGTTCAAATGACTCTGGAACTGGTCCGTGATGCAATCCAAACATGTCGTAACTAGAGTGTTTGGTTTGAGGAAGGAGGTGGTCCATCATCTTCTCACTCCTCAATTTTTCTATCTGGTTGGTGGAATGGAATGAGTTGATGTATCACCACCTCATTCTTCATAAGCCAATAATTAGTATATGGATGGGGAATGAGTTGGTTCCACCAAAATTTATGAGATGAAGCATGACTTGATTCCACGAACCAAACACCTTAGTGCTTGGTGCAGTGTATTGAATGCGTACATCATCTTGTTGTAAAAAAAATACATCATCTATTTGAGCGAAGCTATCAAATTTATTTACAAGCCCACCTACATGTGAGGGAAAAGCTGATTTATAGCGCGCATACAATATTTCTCACAAACATTATATTAACCGATTAGTCACATGTAACATAACTCGGTTAGTTTGACTTCACGTGGATGAGCTGTTAGGCAGAATCCTTTTACACTTTCAGGGACCATCTTTTGCCAGGTCACGATCGGAAAAAAAAACAAAGACCATCATGATTCATGAGCCGGAGAACCCATCAAATTCACACGCCTTGCCAACCCCAACGGCCATCGACCGGGTGGGAAGCCACACGGACACGGACACGGACACGGACACGGACACGGCCCAACCCATCGTCGTCGCGAACAAAAACCGACGCGCGCACCCCCTCCCGTCCCGGCTGTGTGGCTCACCTTCCCCTCTCCCCCACCTCCACCACCGCGCACCCCCGCACTCGAATGCCACGAGACTGACCTCTCCTCGTCGCGGCAGCCGCGATGCCCGCACCGACCGCCGAGCCGGCGCTCCCGGCGGCCTTCCTCTGCCTCCCGTCCCCGCTCCTCTCCGCGCCCCTCCCCGGCGCCGCACTCTCCGCCTCCCCCGCGCCCTCCTCCCACCATGCCTCCTTCCTCCCGCGCCCGCGCGGCGGGCCCGCGCGCTCTCCGTCGCCATCTCCGTCCCGGGCCCCACTTCCTCCGCGGCGTCGCGGCTCCACCAGATGTGGGGCGAGTTCGCGCGGTTCGTGCGGCTGCACGGGAACCAAATAGCGCCGCTCGGGTTCGCGTCCCTGGGGCTGGGTCTCGGCGGCGGCGGCGGTGGCGGGGGTAACGCCGGCGGCGGGGGAGGAGGGGGCGGAGGGGATGTGGATGGGGTTGGCGAGGTGGAGGAGGCCGTGGCGCGGGCTGAGGCGCCGAAGAAGGTGCTGATCCTCATGAGCGACACGGGCGGCGGTCACCGCGCCTCTGCCGAGGCCATCAAGGCTGCCTTCACCCAGGAGTTCGGCGACGACTACCAGGTGCGGTTTTCTGCTCTCTTCTCGCCTGTGGTATTTACATACACACCTGTAGAAGTCGCATTCTAGGCCGTGTACCATTATGTGCTTGTACACTCTTACAGTCTGAGCTGAATTTTTCCATTCTAAGTTAGTGTTACTCTCACGGCCTATGTGCTTGTACACTCTTCTCAGCTGAATTTTTCCATTCTATGTTAGTGTTACTCTCACGGCCTTTAAGACAGTCCACACAATAAGCTGCACGAACTTGGTTGGTGCAATTATCATTGATTTGATTTTGCTGTTGCATGTCCAGCATTGAATAAGGCCGTCCTATCCTACCCTACTTATTAGGCTGATGTGCTCACAACAGCTAATTATGGGGAAATCTTTTGCCATGATACTGTCTGTCCTTGCAACCACTATCTTTCTTTTGATGCTCTAGCACAATGCTATACTGATCCAGTCTTTTTATTGGGGAGGAAGAATTCTTATTTGTTTGCTTATGGTGGTGCTCATTGGTATCGACGAGTGACTTGTCAATGTTGTAATGGTTAAATACTTAAATAGTCAGTAATGAAATGACACATGATAGTTTAGTTTTTTTTTTATTATTCATTGCTGTATGTAGTAGAATGGACAGTTTTGGTAGTTGGTACTTCTCCACTTACGGTGCCAAGTGTCATCTGCATTAGTTTAGTTCTTAAATATAGAATGAGCCAATGACTGAACTTCCACTTACAGGTATTTGTCACTGATCTGTGGACCGACCACACTCCATGGCCATTCAATCAACTTCCTAGGAGCTATAGTTTTTTGGTGAAACATGGACCCTTGTGGAAGATGACATACTATGGTACTGCACCACGTGTAATCCATCAGCCTCATTTTGCTGCAACATCCACATTCATAGCAAGGTTACTGGCTATATCACAAAAATTCTATTTTACATTATGGAAGGGTCTCCATATTTTTCTTGCCACCTTCATGAATTACTAGGCTTGTTGTACATTTGTAATGCAGAATAAGATAAATTGTTTTTCATACAATTTTGCTTACCTCAGTGCTTAGACAACAAGATGATGTCCTTGTACAGCTGGTAGCACTGAGTAACCACTACGTGATTTAGATTAGGAAATTTGTTATTATCCTTTTTCATACTTCCTTTCCTGATTTTTCTTTTATCTGAGCGAGGTTTTCACCCCTATTTCCTGCAACATTTGTAGAGTCAAAATAAAAAAATATTATTCATGTGCCTGCAGTTTTCTTGACCTGTAATTGCCCCTCATGAACTAAATCTGTACTGATTGAAGAACAAAGATAACCACAAAGGACAATAATGAACTTTGGTATTCCAGAGTCCAGACTATATTTGTATCCTAGGTCCTTAATCCTATGACTGCCTGTGATGATGTGTGTAGGGTTCTCAAAAACCTGCATAGAAAGTAGTCCCCTCCCATGATTCCTTACAAATTGTGCTGTTCTGTAGCTAGTTCTTTCTCTTCTCTCTCTCTCTACTGCTCTCTCTCCCTCTCTGAAATGCTACTTTATGCAGAGAGGTTGCAAAAGGTCTAATGAAGTACCAACCAGATGTAATTATCAGTGTACACCCTTTAATGCAACATGTGCCCCTCCGAATCCTAAGATCCAAAGGTCTATTGGATAAGATCCCATTCACAACTGTTATCACAGATCTCAGCACTTGCCACCCAACATGGTATGCTAGCCTCAGTGTTCTGCATAACTCAGATACTTCTTTGTAGTTTCTTAACAAAATGTGAGACATACACTCTTACAATGAAATAGTTATTCTACTGTTGCCCCTTAGGTTCCATAAGCTTGTCACTAGATGCTACTGCCCATCAACTGAGGTGGAAAAGAGAGCACTAAAAGCTGGACTGAAGCCCTCACAGATTAAAGTCTATGGCCTCCCTGTTCGACCCTCTTTTGTCAAACCTGTTCGACCAAAGGTACAAAAATTTCTTCAGCTAATTGCAGTTGTCCTTCTGATTTTTTATGATTCTTTGCCATCTTTCAGAACTTACTGATTCTAGTATCTATTGTTATCCTTTTTAATAGGATGAACTGCGAAGAGAGTTAGGCATGAATGAAGATCTGCCTGCTGTTTTATTAATGGGTGGGGGTGAAGGGATGGGTCCTATTGAGGCCACTGCTAAAGCGCTTAGCGATTCTCTGTATGATGAAAACCTAGGGGAACCCACTGGTCAAATACTTGTAATTTGTGGGCGTAATAAGAAGCTGACTAATCGATTGCAGTCGATAAATTGGAAAGTTCCAGTTGAGGTACTTCCCTGCAAGCTGATTTGCAATATCCAATAAGTTTAACATTACAACTGCCTTACCAGTTTCTTGATGTTGCTTTTTCCTCAGCAAAAGAATTTTTCTTCAACCCTTTCAACTGCATAGATAGCTTAAATGAACTTAAGCCAAGGTACATTGTTTCTTGGCTAGTAGTAGTTGTGTATTTTGAACTTCGAATACATGAGACTGAAGACTGCAGCAGCAACATTGCATGGATATTATTTTTTTAAAAAAGTCTCTTAACTAAAAACGCCTCTTATATTTCACACCTCTTGCACATCCAGATTTCTTCATAAATATTTGTTTTCTATGTAAAATATTAGGTGAAAGGCTTTGTTACAAAGATGGAAGAATGTATGGGTGCTTGTGATTGTATCATTACAAAGGTATGCTTTACATTAGTCTCTCACGTTCAAATCATGCTGCTCGTTTTCGTATATGTGATTCATGTACATAATTTGTGGTGATGTTGTGATACATGATTTTTGTTGAATTTCAGGCAGGACCTGGTACAATTGCAGAGGCAATGATCCGTGGCTTACCAATTATTCTAAATGGTTTATTGCTGGACAGGTATTTTTCTTTAGCAACTCATTGGACTGTTATGTTCCATTATTAGTTCTCATGGTGCTGCATCTTTCTCTCAAATATGAGCTGTCTGAAGAACATTGAAATTAGGGATCTTTTCAGGCGACGACTAACAACCTTTAGATCTCCATCCAATGGTCCAAATCTATTAGCACAATTCACAATAAACAAATTACATTTTTTTTTATGGAAGGACAAAGACAAAACTGTTCATGCGCCTGAAATATAGGAAATGTGTTGAAATTATCCCCTGTATTATTGACTCATTGACCATTTCTTTATTAAATATCTAGGAGAAGCAGTCAGTAAAAGCCACACAAATAGAAGATTGTTGTACTGTCATAGATTCATATACCATACACCATGAGCTCAAGCTTAGTTCCAAATCGTGGCTAGGTTTGATTAGATGTTTTACATATCCAAAATTTACTTGTCCATGTAAGATTATCATATCTTGACTTCATCTCTGTGGCTCAGTCAATATAACCTATACAAAAGGTATAAACAACTGTTAATTGCACTGATACTCATACCTTGCAACTAAGCCTGTTCACTCACACTTTTAGCTGGTTTTGTTACTGAAACCAAAACAAACCATCAGGTGCCCCTTTTTGACCGTAAACCGGATGTGATGACGCCGCTAACAACAGCCACCCATCGAACCTGATGAAGATGATTGGCGCTGCCAACGCTACGCCTTCTCCACGTAGTTTGACTCTTCCTACACTGTCGCCCTCTTCCTTCCCTGTCTTCCTCATGACCAAGCAGAATGCCGCAATTCGGAAGACCAACAGAAGACCACCAGAGGCACAAGCGGTCCTAGAAGGAGCACTATGGATGGTTCAAGGATTTCTTCCACTTCCAGTTATTTTCTGTCTGATCTTACCCATCCCTTACCCTAAGGTGCTGTTTGGTTTGACGCTACAAGTGGTAACGGGAATGGAATCAGATACCACTGCTACCTGTTACAGGGAAACAGATAGCACAATTTGTTTGGTTCACTTCGGGAACAGGTCTCAACACCTCGCTTGATTGGTGCCCGCTGCTCCACGCCTCCACTCTTGAACATTGCTGCATTCTCAGGCCGCAGCTACTCCTTGCCTCCTTATGTGTGTCGTCTTCTTTGTCCTTCTGCTGCTGGTGCACACACGGATGGGCACAGAGACGAGCAGGGGATCGAGTTCCCCTTCGCACGTGTTCTCATCTTGGCCTGTCACGGGGTGGGGGGGTCGTCGTCGGGACGTCCCGGCCGCGCTGGGCTATATGAACTCGAATATGCGGCCGCGCGGCGCGTGCGAGCTCACGAGTTGCTTTGGAGAAAAGTTCAATCGAGTCATCGGAAGTGAGAAGAGGAGGGACCGGAATCGGATAACACCGGCTTGGGAGCGGGGTCGAGATTCTATAGAGCGGTAACTGTTCACACGATGATCGTTTACAGACTGAGCCAACCAAACGTGAAGCATCGCCATCTGTTCACGCCGTGAATCGATGACGGGCAAAAACAGCCAAACCAAACGACTTCTAATTTGTGATTGAACCACTCATGGAGCAAGAGTTCAATGGCGACCAGCATGAGAGCCACGGTGCTGCTATCGCCAGTGAGAATAGTGCGTTGAGGGTGGCCCTGCCAGAGGCGGAGCCATGGCAAGTTGTCCCCAGCTGCACCATAACTCATGCAGTCATGCTACTCATGCAATCAACTACAGATGTAGCTGCTATGACGCTGGTTGCCGATGATCTCTGCAGTTTGGCTCTGCTAGATGGGTTGGTTGGTCCAAAAAATCTCAAAAAAAATCCTGAGCTGGAGGCTATGCATCGTTTTGCCATGTTTGAGCCGAGCACATACCGATGCGGCAGGGCTCCCTCTGGCCTCTGGCATGGATTCTGACCTGGTTCACGGCCTGTTCCTTGGTCACTAGTGCTGTCCGCAGTGCACTCACCGAAAGGGCGGCTCCACCATGTGGGTCAGCGCCCAGCGGAAGGTATTTTTCTTTAGAAACTCAGTGTAGGGGCTGTTCTATTCCATTATTAGTTCTCATGGTGCTGCATCTCGCTCTCCGCAAATATGAGCTGTCTAAAAACAATTGAAATTATCCCCTGGATCATTGACTTATTTGACCATTTCAATGTTAAATATCCAGGAGAAATAGCCAGTAAAATCACACAAATAGAAGATTGTAGTACTGTCATAGATTCATATTACCATATACCATGAGCTCAATGCTCAAGCTTTGCTCCAAATCATGGCTAGGCTTGTTTACATGTGTACAACAACAACAAAGCCTTTCAGTCCCAAGCAAGTTGGGGTGGGATGATTGTTTGCATGTGTATGTATCCAAAATTAACTTGTCCATGTAAGATTATCATCTCTTAATTTCATCCTTGTGGTTCACCCAGTTAATTGCACTGATACACTCATGCCTTATAACTAGGCCTGTTGACTCACTTTTAGCTACTTTTGTTAATGAAACCAAAACAAACCGTCAGGTGCAAGTTTGACAGTAAACCGACTGTGGTGACACCGCTAAAAACATCCACCTACCAAACCCGACTACGATGATTGCTGCTGCCAACGCTGTCCGTACGCCGCCTCCATGTAGTGATCCCTCCTACACTGTCCATCTTCCTTCTCCGTCTCTGTCTTCTTCATGACCAAGCCGACTGCCACAATTTGGAAGATCAACAGAAGACCACAGCACTATGGATGGTTCAAGGATTTGTTGCACTTCCACAATTTTTTTCTCTGATCTTATGAAATCCCTTACCCTAATTTGTGATTGAACCACTCATGGAGCGAAAGTTCAGGGCAACCAGCATGAGAGCACCTGTGCTGCTGCAACTGCCACGGTGGAAGAAGCACAGGCCACAGCTCAACTCAGAAGGGTCTGTTCTCCTCAGCACGTGCTTGAGGAGATACTGCCGGTGGGGGTTCTCAGTGCTATTGATTTTGTACAGTCACCGGTAAGAATACTGCATTCAGGATTTCAGGGAGGCCCCTGTCGGAGGTGGAGGCATGACAAGTTGCCCAGCTTCACCAGTACTCATGGTACTCAAGCAATTGACTATGTTCATAGCTGACATGGTGCTGGTTGCTTTTTTTTGAGGGTTGCCGGTTGCTGAATATCTCCGCAATTTGGCTCTGCTAGGCAGCTGGCTGGTCCAAACCGCAGTCTAGCGAATCTGTATGGAAATGTCGGAGGTGGAGGCATGGCAAGTTGCCCCAGCTTCACCAGAACTCATGGTACTCAAGCAATCGACTATGTCCATAGCTGACATGGTGCTGGTTGCTCTTTTTTTTAGGGTTGCCGTTGCTGATTATCTCCGCAATTTGGCTCTGCTAGGCAGGCTGGCTGGTCCAAAACCGCAGTCTAGTGAATCTGTATGGAAACTGTAGAGCCAGTTTTTACGGGCTGGTTTCACGGGTTGGATTGTTTACCACCAACCATGAACAGGGCTGCTTGTACACTGGTTGGCTGGTCCAAACCACGGTCTAGTTCAACCTGTATGAAACTGTAGAGCCTATGCTAGTTCTGTTGGATTGGTTGACACCAGCACCAAACCATGAACAGGGTTACTTGTAACTACTTAGGATGGCACTTCATTGAACCAGCAAAAATAGTCACTATTCAGTTGAGAACCAGTGAATTGACTAAGGCCCTGTTTAGACCATTTTAGCTTCTGAGGCTCCAACAGAAAGTCTAAAGTGCTGTCTAAAGTTTAGACCATCTCACAAACTTTAGACCACAAAAGTGAGCTAAAGTGGTCTAAAGTTTTTAGTGCCTAACTAGCCACTAAACTTTACACTAGAGAATCCAAAAAGGCCGGCCAATTCAGGGTATAAAATAAATTGTATGTAGTCTGTATTTTTAGGCGAAATAAATGTAGTTTTACTTCTTACACATGACCCAAGTTGCCGATCATCAAATTCTAAAAATCTGAAATTCGAAGTTTGTCAAATGGAACATGTGTTTGAATTCTGTAGTTGTTATTCCTTCTTTTTACCCTCAAAACAATTTTGTAAACCCTAAACATGGCACTGATATCGGAGTGTACCAAAGGCCATTTTTTGTTTACTGTTCGCGTTCAATGAGATGCCGTCTCATGTCAAGAGACAAGATATTGTTAAGGTATGAAGGCCCATCTACTATTGGGCCCCGTATGGTCCACTAGGCTCTCTAAATACTTGACAAATATCATCGGCATTGAACTAATGTCGTCTACATGAGTATTAATCTTATGCTAAGCATGATATACATTTGGTTCTAAAATAGTTTCTTAACTTAAACAGGAAGCTGGCAATGTTCCATACGTTGTTGAAAATGGATGTGGAAAGTTCTCGAAATCTCCAGAACAGATTGCGAAGATAGTTGCCGACTGGTTTGGCCCAAGGTCAGACGAATTCAGAGTAATGTCGCAGAATGCCCTCAAACTAGCACGACCGGATGCTGTGTTCAAAATCGTCCACGATCTGCACGAGCTCGTTAGGCAAAAATGTTTTGTGCCCCAATATGCATGTGCAGCATAAAAGGCAGTGTCCTCTGTTTTGTGTTTTACTTAATTTTTTTTACCCCCATGCGGCACTAGTTATAGCTGATTGTGAGGATTGCAAATATTGATTGGTTTCAAGCGTCTCCAACTCTCCATAAGAGAAATGGAAATGTATTGAGTGTTCTAGTTTAATTTTTTTTCGAAATACTTTTTGTTTCTGGGACTAAACTGACTCGTATATAAAGCCTAGCAAAACCGTTGTGACTTGTGAGTGCTGCATGCAGATTGGGTTTACGAACTCAACCCCGATGAAATTTCCAGTGGATTACTTGGACG
Source organism: Coix lacryma-jobi var. lacryma-jobi (assembly GCA_009763385.1). Taxonomy (NCBI): domain Eukaryota; kingdom Viridiplantae; phylum Streptophyta; class Magnoliopsida; order Poales; family Poaceae; genus Coix; species Coix lacryma-jobi. The sequence continues at coordinate 45,842,150 of CM019825.1, forward strand.
CCATGTGTTTTCCTCGACTCATTAAGGTAAACCACTTCATTTGCAAGCATAAATAATGTGAAGCGAGGCTGAGTCTAATCCTCGAAATCAGGTGGTGGGATCTGGTCAAAGTCAAACATGGGAGCACTGCCCATCAGCCTGCTTGCTTGACTGACACTATCCTGATTCCTGACTCCCCATAACCCCAATGGCAATGGCACTATTCCTGCATGTGGCAAACCTTCTGCGGTCCTGCCCTCCGATCTGTAGTGTCAGCAGCCCCTTGAAAAATGAAGCACTGCTACTCCTAATGCCAGCGTTATCAATTAATATGGTTGAGGACTCGGCGCTTGATCTGTTGGCACTTTGGTAGACCGAACCGTAAAGCTTCATCTACCCGGGTTTGATCCCAAATCTACTAGCCAGCTGTTGGGCTGTTCTTTTTGGCTCAAAAACAAAAAGTCTCTCGTGCCGTGCTTGATCGCTGAAGAATCCTGAGCTGTAGAGGGCTATGCCTATGCATAGTTTCACTTTCACAACGTTTGAGCCGAGCGCATACGGGGCGCGGACGCGGATGCCGGATGGAGAGTCTTGGCCTGGTTCACAGCCTGTTCCTTGGTCGCTAGCGCTGTCCGCTGCGCACCCACCGAGAGGGCAGGGCAGGGGCAGGGCGGGGGGACACTGTCAGGTCAGGTGAGCTCGTTATGCTTACCGACTGTGCTGCACTGGCTTCACGGATTGTGCGTCCGTGATTGTACTATGCGTCTTTTTTTTCTTCTTAATAATGTCCTGTTTGGTTACAGGTAATAAAATAGTCCCTGTATTACTGTTCTAATTTAGTTTATTAAAAATAGACTAATTACAAAACTAATTTATCAGCCGGAGACTTCGATAAACGAATCTATTAAGCTTAATTAGTTCATGATTTATTAATATGATGCTACAGTAAACATTTGTCAATAATAGATTAATTTAGTTTAATGGATTTATCTTGTTAATTACTGTATGACAATGTAATTAGTTTTATATTTAATCTATTTTATTAATAGAATTAGTGTTGCAGTATCCCGTGTTTGTTTTTCCTTCTTCACGGATTCTGTTTTATAGTGCCAGATACATCTATACTGTTGAGATCAGCGAGCTATTCCCTGTTTCTTAGACTCCAATATTCACAGTCCCGATGCATTTTTTTATTGAGTTTTGCTTTAGTGGTCCTCTTAAATAAATTACACGAATCTTAAAGCACCGAGATAATTACTTAAAATTAATTTGTTTTTGGATCCGACTGGACCAGCCCTTGCCGTGTCCAACTCAGGCCCAGCCGTTGCCAATAGTACTTGATACTCGGCGACACAGTAGGCGTCGATGGTCCCTCGCCCGCCGTTGGGGCGCTTCATTGACCGGAGGGCGGAGGGCAGTTGCTGGTTGCTCGCAAGATGGTGCGCTCGAGGACACCGATGATGCCCTGCGACCGGATTGAGCGGCCGCGCCGATGGCTAGAAGTCGCTGGCGTACGACGTCGCCTCGTCCAGGACATCGTAGTAGAGATAGAGGTGCAGCTGTATCTTGCTGCCTGAACTCGTGCCGCCGTTCTCTGTCTCGGACATCGCCCTCGCCACCACCGTCGGAGGAACGCGGCACCTGCTCGAGGTTGGACCATGACGGCGTCGGCGTCGAACTGCTGCACTTTGATGCTTCCCTGGGAAACGTGAGCTCGCCCAACATTTCGTGCCCCTCCGGCGAGGCGATGGCCATGACGGGATTGACGGCGATCTCCAGCGGCTCGTCGAACGGCCATGGGCCATGCCGTGGCGAGGAAGAAGTTCTCGCACCTTCTGGCACTCGGCGACGCCCTCGTGTTTTCACCTCTGCATGCCGAGAGCTGCAGCCTCGCGAACACGCTCATCCGGGACCACGGCTGCGGTCTGGGTGGACGACGAAGTCCTTCACGGTAATAACGTGGTACCGGTACCGGAGGTAGCACAGCTAAACATGGGCGAAGCTATGTAGAGAAAAGGGGTGCCCAGGTACCCTAAAAATTATAAAACAGTGATTATACCTAAAATTTTATCATATATGCACCTCTAGAGAATATGTATATGCACCCACAAACCAAATGCACCTCCTCTAATTTAGTCTAGCTCGCCCCTGCAGCTAAAGGTGGCAATAGCTAATTACCCACCAGTTATGTACTGTTCGTACCTTTACTTACGAAAAAATATTTTACGTACGAATTTACTTATATCTATGCTTGGATAAAAGTTCTTTCTCGTACCTTTGCCTATGCAGTAACATGTACATGTGGGTTATCCATATATAAGAATATTTGTAATTCAAATTACATATATAAATGTATCATACTCTCAGTTTCAGCCAAAGCATCATAATTTATAGATCAATAGTAAATTCATAAAACAAAACAAGCTACATGAACAAAATTTACATACAATTTAGTATTATTAAGTTTGGGTTGTACACAGTGGTAGCTCTTGACTTATGATTTCTACCTGTTAGATTTATCCATGGGTTAACAGGTACGGCAGTGCAGTCCTATATAGGGCTTACCCTTATTACCTGCTAGGTAAGATTTTTTTTTCCTATTACTTATTCATGGTAAAAAAACTAGCTATATCTTATCTTAATAGGGTTTTTACCCATCTGTTTCAGGCTTCATGTTAAAATTACCATCTTTAAGCATAGCCGTGGCACAACTCTTTTTTATTTTATTTATTTACAAAAAAAAAATTCTAAAGCATCCGCAACCATGGTTTCCAGGTCGCGAATAACGTTTTCGGTATTGTTTACTTCGTGAGTGAAAAGTTTTTGTATGTCATATTGAATGTTTTGGTATTAATTTAGTCTATTAGAAATAAAATTATAAGAAAACAAATTACATATTTCATCTGAAAACCGTGAGATGAATTTATTAAAATTAATTAACCCATCATTACTCATTAGCACATGTTTACTGTAACTTTTAGCATTATCAAATCATGGACTAATTAGACTTAGAAAAATCATCTGACAAAGTTATTAAAATCTATGTAATTAGTTATTTTTAGTCTACATTTAATACTCCATGTATGTGTCTAAATATTCGATGTGACAGATGAAAAGTTTTAGGATGAGAACTAAACATGTCTGAATTTTGGATCATTTTCTATGTTTACTATGGTACAGTAATATTCTTCTGCTAGAATTCGTATCATCAGTACTTCAGTAGAGTTCCCAGCAGGGGTAGTGGATTCACCGTGGTGCCACTAGATTTTTTTTATCTTGGCCTGTTTAGATGTGAAAGTTATTTTTTTTTGCTACTGTACCACTTCCGTTTATATTGACAAATATTGTCTAATCATGTGCGAACTAGGCTCAAAAGATCCGTCTCGTGATTTACAACTAATCTATACACAATTAGTTATTTATTTTATTAATATTTAATGTTTCATGCATGCGTCCAAACATTGATGTGATGGAGAGAGAGCGGAAAAAAAGCTGATAGTTTGAGGTATCTACCATCGTGTGACATGACATGACATGTATTGTGTAGCAACACATTCCGGCCACAGTGCTTGTATATTCCCTCCCCTGTTTGCTGTTTTCTCGCAAGTGTCTTCAAATGGAAAGGCCACGGAGGCCCGCCCTCCACGTCTGAATTCTGGTCACTAAGGGTGCGATTGGTTGACTGCGTACGCTCTAGCCAGGCTCACAGGATGCAGGTTGCTAATGTTGATTGCCTGTATGGTGTCCTGGGCCTGGCTCTGCTCATGCAAAAGGCACCCCTCAGGATACGCAGGAATTGGGCGTTTCTCCAGAGCCAGGCTCGCCAGATACGAGCGATTACTCAGTTAATGATATTATTAGCGCATGATTAGTATATATTAATTGATATTAATATATTTTCAATAATATTAAGAAATAATAATGTAAACTAAGAGCAATGAAAAATAGTTGCACATAATAAATTGTGTAATTATATTTATTAACCTTAAACAATAATGATTTATCTCATGCAATGTATTCTTGTGCAAGCAACCAAACACCATCTTAACTCAGCCAGGCTAGTCAGGCGCAAGCAACCAAACATGACATTGTTGCATGCTCTGAGCCTGTCTCCAGAGGGCTTGGCTCCTAGATACAAGCCAGACTAGACTGATACGTAAATCAATCACGCCCTGAAGGACCGGCATGACCGACCACCTGATTCTCTTTTCAGTCGTGAGAAAACTTTAAAATACTGCGTCAGTCTCTCTCATGTAGCCGTCGACGTGTCCTGTGCACTTATAATTCATATAAAACAGATGGAAATTGGGGAATTCTCATAATCTCTCTGTTTCACTATCTCTTTGTGGCAGCAGCCAGCGCCCAGCAGGTTGTAATTTTGCAGGGTTCAGTTGCTAATTAATTGCTCAACCGTATTATCTATAGATTAGTAGATACAAGTAAACGCAGAATTCCACTGGTTCCCTGCAGTGCAAATTGATCTCGGCTGAAGCACAGCACAGAGAAATGACATGAAGAGAGAAAAAGAGAACCGTGAGTGCTTGCGCATCTGCCAACAACTAAACACTGTATTCCATACCACCATTTGCCAATCACCAGAGGTAATCTCGAAACAAATCTGCAAGTATAAAGATATTCACATATATAGCCCATGGGCATCCTCCGTCCCATGCATGCATCCCCCAGTCAAGTAGTTTACTCGAGTCAAATATAGCCACACGTCTCCTGTGCAAAACCAACCTGCGAGCCCGAGGTGTCAAAGATGACCCTGAGGTTCTTCTGCTGGTAGTTGCCGATGATGGAGGTCTCGTACTCGGATTTCAGGGACGCCATGGCCAGGCACACCTGGGAGGAGTCGCTGCTGACGAAGTAGAGCACGCCGCCGGAGTCCACCTCCACCTCCACGCCGCCGTCGAACACAAGCTTCAGGCTGGGCACCTGGACCTCCCTGAGCCCGGTCATGTTGAAGCACGTGTCGAGGATGGAGAACCCTGGGGCCTGCGGGTACTCCGCCAGCTGGCTCAGGAACTCGGCCTTGACGGCGTCGTAGATCGACGGCACGAGGCTGGTGATCACGGTGCCGGAGTCGATGATGGCCTTGCCGGCCGAGAAGCCCACGGACTCCACCTCCTGGCCGCCCACCGTGATCCCGGTCAGGTTCACGAAGTAGAAGGGCCCTTGCTGCAGCGGGTCATCGGACACCACCATGGAGGCGTACACGATCGGGGTCGAGTTCCGGTACACCGACGAGTCGTCGCCGAGGACGAGCGAGCCCGACGAGCCGGACTCCCTGAGCGGCAGGCAGTAGGAGAAGACGCCGCCGAACTGGTCCATGGTCTGGGAGACGAGCGAGAGCTGGCTCCGGCCGAGCCCCATGAGGCCGGACGTGCCGCCGAACGGCGGGCCCTGGTTGCTGGTGCCGCAGCCGAAGACGAAGCCGTCGATGACCTCCCCGGCCAGGCTGAGCCTGTCGTGCGCCAGGACGCCGCGGGAGTAGGAGCCGTCGCGGTAGCTGAGCGTGTAGCTGCAGGCCGCCAGCTGGTCGCCGCCGGCGCACGCCGCGGGGCCGCCCGTGGCGAGCTGCAGCGCGTCGCAGGAGGAGGAGTTGCAGGGCACGGCGGCGTAGGACGGCGACGATGAGGGGTCGAAGAGCGGGTCCTGCTGGTCGTGGCACGACTCGCACGGCTCGCACTGCACCCAGGTGAGCTCGCTGGCCGTGTCCACGATCACCGTCGCCTCGCCGCCGCCCAGCCCGACGGTGGCCACGTAGTTGAGCGTCCGGAGCTTGGCGCCCGAGGTGACGGGCACCTGCGCCTTGGACGCGGTCACCGCCACCTCCGCCGCCGCCGCGTCGGTCGACGAGGCGATCAGCCTGTTGCTGTACCTGTACCTGTCGACGCGCCGTTGCAGCGACGAGACGCGCGCGGCGTCGGTGGACAGCAGACCGTCCACCTCCTCCTTCCTGCTACCGGCCGGCGCGGAGCTGAAGCTGTGGTGCCTCAGCTCGAGAATCGTGGCGCCACCCACGGCCCCTGAACATGGCAAACAAAACCGATGAGGGGAGGGAGTGGGACGCCAGCTCAGCTCTCTCTCACACAGTCTCACACCCACACACACACACATTGTTGAGCAGCTGAAAAATCTGCGATGGTGTCACCACCACCTACCACCACATGGAAATTTAGTAATTTACTATTCTTATAGTTGTTTATGTAATCCACCCACATTAGAAAAAAGTACTTGGGACGTGCTACTTCTGGCAGCGGCAGCAGGAGCCCTGACCCCGAGAACTGAAAAACCACCATGGAAATCGCATTTGCCATTCTCTTCTCTCCCTCGTGCAGCCCAGTCCCACCATTTCCATGGCTGGCAATGGCGAGACGAGCCCGCACTTACTGATTGGTTTCCAAATAAGCTCTCTTTTTTCTTCTCCCCCCTCTTCTATCTAATATATAAGCATTTGCAGAATTTCTATCCAATACATTTGCACAGTGTCCGCAACGCTTCACCGAGAGGAGGAAACAATCTACGGCTACGCATGAACAGAGCAGATTGCCATTGCTGGCTGCTGGCAGAAAGAGCATGTGCAATGGGGGTTACGGAGTGGCGAGCTGAATCTTTCTTTCTGGTGTCCCGTCCCCCAACGGGGCCAGGCCAACCCCCCAAAGCCATTGGCTCCTCTGCTTCCGTTGCATACAGTCCAAGAACACCGGAGAAACGGGATCGCGAGGGAACAAAGGACTTACTCGACCTCAGGTGGTGGTGCCGCTGGGTCCCCTGCAAGGCTCTCCGGCTCCGGCTCCTGCTCCTGCTCCTGCTCCTGCTGCCGCTCATCCCCTCGTCGAGGTCAAGGCAATGCACGCCGCCGCCATTGCCTGCGGCGGCGGCGAGGAGAGAGCAGCAGGAGCAGCGAGCAGCTGCCGCAGCAGTGCAAGCTCCCCATGCCATCGGTCGCCTAGCCTAGCTCGGCTCCAGCAGTTCACTCCTCACAGTTACAGGAGGGAGGGAGGGGGAAGCAGAGGAGAGAGATGTGAGGAGGAGGAGGGGAACGAAGGAAAGATTCTCGGTGGCGTGAGCAAGTGAAGAGGTGAGGTAGGGCTTGTTGCGGCGCATGGGAACAAAGGCGCAGCAGCTGGCGGCTGGCCGTCGGGTGGGGTGCGGTGCTGTGGCCTGTGTTGGCCTGTGGGTGAGGAGGAGAGGAATTATTGGGGGCTTCACATGCATGTCCTCTTGCTTGGCGGCTTTGGCCCTTGCTTGGCCGCAGACAGTGCTCACAGCGCAGCGCGCACACACACCCTACACGCTCGCACACACACACCCCTCCCCCGTCCCCGTCCCCGTCCCCGGCCACGGACCTTCTCTCATCTCTGCCTCTCGCTCACTCCTACAGTAGGAGTATGTCCTACTCCTATCCTATACTCCCTCCTCCGTTGTCCGTTCTCTCGATCTCCTTCCTCCCTCCCTCTCTCTCTCTCTCTCTCTCTGAGCTGGTGGGAGCAGCCGGCCGGACCCTCGCTGCTGACACGTTTCTTTATTACTATTACTCCTCTCCTACTACTACCAACGTAGCAGTAGCAGTAGCCATGGAGAAGAGAAGGAGAACGAAGACAAGGGAGGAGGGGAGTATCTTGTGGCGGGGAAAAAGAGGCGGAGATCGGAGTTTAGTCATCAGAGTGCGTGGGTGGACGCATTGAAAACCGGGCGTAAGTGACATTAATGTCTGCGGCAGGGGGGGCGGGACCGGGGTGTCAGACGCAGCCTTGCCTTGTCCTTGTTCCCGCTCCGCCCGCGGCGCCACGACCATGGCGTTGCACACTGTACTGTAGTTAAAGGATAAAATTTGGGTTTGCAACAGAACAGGCCGCAAATGGAACAGCGTGCGTGCGTGACGAGACGAGACGACCTCCGCGTGTGATGCTCATCAGGTGTCAGGTCAGGTAACACATTGGCGCATTGCGGATGTGAAAGCTGGGAGGAGGATTGGCGAGTAATGGGGCCATGGGGGACTGGGAATTTGGGAGTGACGATATACATATACCGCGCCGGCCCGTGTCTTCGTGTCCAGCCTGCTGCCATGCCATGGGCCGTCGCTACATCTGTCTGCTCTACCACTAGTACTCCTACGGAGTACGTACTTGCTTCTGGGCTTCTGGCGGTAATACAACTCGATCAGCTCGCGCATGACATGACACTGGAAACTCTGCAAGACCGTGGTCTCAAATTCCAAAAGGCCCCGGAAGAACACCACCGTCCACAGCTGGATCTCATTCTGATCATCACCAATTCACCATAGATGGCTCCGCCGCCCACCTAGCATGTACTAGTAGCCATTCTTCCCATCCACAGAGCAAATTCTTTTCCCGGCCTTCCCATAACTCCTCTAATATACCCCTTAATTAAGTGTTTAATTATCTAATTAGCTAGTTAATAATACTATTTGTACTATGATCACTACTACACGTTTGATTTACCGAGACACCACACTGTGCATGTCCGAGGCGAGCAAAGGGCGCCCGCCTCGGTTAATATTTAACTTAACCGAGGCGGGCGACTTCAACTCTATATTAATCTCTAAAATATATATCTAAAATATAGTAGTGGATTTTTCTACTCTATATTAGTGGATTTTTCTAATATTTTTCTGTAGTAGTGGATTTTTCTACTCTATATTAATATCTAAAATATATATCTTATATTAATAAAAAATAGATCTTTCTAATATTTTTCCTCATATCTTTTATTTTTCTTAGTATATGAAACATCAGTCTATTCTCATAACAAACACTCTAATTAGCTAGTTAATTGGAAATGAATGTTTTTTATTTATCCTTTTGAATTGGTCTGCAATGAGATCTGTAGTATTTAGCATTAGTCTTTCTATTATGTGTCTTATCTCCAACGTTCTCATCACTGTTGTTATAAACGGTCATTAGCTTATATACTCAATATTTAAACGCTACACAATAATACGATTATTTAAATGACTAGTTGACACGTTTAAGTGACCGTTTTGTCCGAGACTAAATAACAAGTGATTGATTGCTTACCATTTGTTGTTTAGTATCTGGTGCTAATTATAGTTTTGCTCCGATTAACTTTTTATTATTTTCGTGATTCTTTTTCTAGGCAAAGAATTATATTGAATGAGCGAAGGTTAAAGGCCTAAGATTAATTAATTTCTCTTTATTTTCTAATGTATTGCAATACAAATTTGTTTATGTGTTATATTATATATACCTTTGACATGTTATATTTTAACCTACATGATTGTTTGCCGGTTTGCACGGCCCTCCCTATGATCAAATCCTGGCTCCGCCCCTGAGGCTGCCTGCCCATGCGAATGCAACGAGGATACTCATCAAAAGGATTACACACACACTGCATCAAATCCATATTGGATTCTTGCTAGTCAACCTTTGGTAGCGTGATGATATATATATGCACTGTCACGAATCCATTTGCTATGAGACTTGCTTTCATAAATATTTAATCATTTTTATGTATGTCAAAGTATCGTAACGTGTTGACGATGTCGTTGCAGATTTGTATTACTGGGATAAGAGGTAGTTTTCTTTTAATTCGTGTCATCTAAAAATCCAACCAGTGTTGACACGAAAATTTGGATGAAGCACCAACACACTCGAACACGGTCCTCAGAGGGCGTACGGAACATGGTCTTGACCTCCTGGACCTTCAAAAGATGGCGGTGCCAAATCTAGGTGAGAACGACCTCGGACGTGCCAGTCAATTAGACCTGTAATTGACAAGGAGAAGAAAAAGTTGTCAAATTGTGGAACCTGCCGGTTTGTGCAAGACAGTTCCAAATTATGCGGCTATGATATAGCCATTTGTTTATAGGACATTGACTACAAAGTCAACTCCTAAAAGATTGCGTGAAGACATTGATAAAGATATAAAGCAAAACGACTATAATATATGTAAAGAAATATTTAGAACAGGGAAACAACCGATAAGCTTAAACATGTTAAAAAAATAAAGATCTATGTGCACGTTTAAATGGCATGAAACAATGAATCGACTAATTGTATAGGAAGTTCTATCTGTTAACAGTGGAGTGTTTCCATGCAGCCATAATAACAATAGATCGATAAAATAACCTGAACATCAACAATGGGGTGTCTCCATACAACCATATTGATGACCAAACTAGATCACGTCCAAAGCAACAAGCAGATCCATCGATCTTAGACCGTTTAAAAGTACCCATTATGAATAAAGCATAACTACATCGGCTATTTTAGCCGATACATAGTCCATGAAGCACGAACAAGATCTACCCGTTAAAACCACGATCCGATTTAAGATTGACAAATCTAATCTATCATGTATATCAGTGGGGTTCGAAAATACAGCCATAATAAACACGCTAGATCAAATCTATCCTTTCTTAGATCAAACCACGATTCTATCATATATCTTGAACGCACAACATGTAAATCAAGATTGACAAATAGTCGATGAAAGGCTTAGATCGGCTATTTCTTTTGGTGTGAGCGTGCAAAGCCTTTGGATAGCCGAAACTAAACAACTTTTAAGCTTAAGCTACTTTGTCAGTCTTGATTGGGCAAAGATGTGTTTAAATCTAAGAAAAACATTAAAACATAAACAACATCGATAACTTGATGAATCTATTAGCTTGCCGAAACCAATAGAGCCGATAACTGGTCAAGATCGACTAAAGCAAGAGATTGATCAGAGTCAAGACAGTCTTACAAAAGGCGAACTTAAACCGATAACTAGCCATGTCATAGCTTAACAAGAGTCTGGTCGATGCCAAATACAGCCTTATTGAACAAAGACACGAGCCATTAGTGAAACTTACAAGCAAACCGGAGGTCGGTCTAGCCGATGTAGTCCTGCCTGGTTGAAGGTTCCGCCGAGTTCTACCTTACTCCTACTCCTACGGTTTTGGCCGGTGGCCGATGTGTTGATTGGATTGTGATTGTTCTCTTTACAAAAATCGGGTTTCTAGCTATTTATAACTCGGTTGACTCCTGTTCTAACACGACTAGGATACATAAAAACCGACCCGGACTCAAACTCTTCAACCGATCCCAACAGCTCCTCAAAGTTTATCACGTCTGGTCTACATGAACTTTTGGTCATGTCTGGGTCCAAATAAGTTTCTTTTTATTTTTCTGCCCGATTTCTTTATTAACAAATCAGCCGTTTGTGCCTACAAAATAATAATCCTTTCGGTCCAAATCTGGTGTAAACACATGCCCCAATTTTGGGATGAAATTTATTTTATTCCAAAAATTTGAGTCCTTTTCTTCCTTCCCCTCCGATATTTCAAACGGCCTGAAGATTTTTTCCGAACAATATCTCGATAATCAATGTGAATCAGCTGCTCTTCTCTTGAAAACCGTGTTATGATTTAACATCCCACTCGAGCACTCTGCGCACACCGTAAGAAACGACATCTTTTCCCCTATCTTTTTAATATAAACTTCTCCTTCGTTCCCATCTTCCGTCATACTCAGAGCACATCTCTGCCGCTTCTCATCCTTCATCCAAAAGAAAACCCTTTTTCTCACTCAAAAGCTCTTTTCTTCTTCCTTCGATGGCAGACAACAACCGCGGCAAGCGTCAAACGGAGGAGGAAGTGGACTCCTACCATCGTCCTCAGTGCCGTGCTAGGCATGCTCTTTCTCACATCAGTGGATTCGATACTTTATCATCGGCTCTTCAGATCCTGATTTGATTACCTCTATCGTCTTTATTCAGGGTCGACGCAGGTCCTTCCAATGCTGTCGCTGCTCTGGAGCCTCCTCTTGGGATGGAATCGGTTTCTGAAAACCCCTCCTCCGACAGCTCGGAGTCGACGTCCGCTTGCCATTACCGTCAAATGACGGAAATGCGAAATCTCCATTCTGAGGCCACAATCAGGAATTGCCTGCTGGAGGACCACATCGCCCAACTCCAGAAGGCACTGGAAGATGCGGAGGCGAGAGCCTCTCGGGCAACCCAGCAGTGCGCCGAGTCTGATGCACACGTCACCGGTAATTCCTTCAATTGACGAGATCTTTCGAAAGCCCTTATCTTCAGTGCCATAATGTATTATCTGGTATGCTTTGCAGACCTGACCGTGCGTTTGGAGACCCTTCAGGAGGCGGGAAATGAAGCGGCCGACTCTGTGAACGCCATCGGCGATAGCGTCGCTGAGAGGGTGACCAACATCCCCGCAAGGGTGCACGAGGTTGCCCTCCATGGTGTCCATCATGGTGCTGCCATGGCTCTCGGAGCTGCCCAGGCCTATACTGGCCAAGACCTGGGTGGCCTCGAGATCACTCCGGAGATAGGCCACGCCATGGAAGCTAACTTCGATGGTGTTGATGGAGCGACTGAAGAGATAGCAGAGTCCACCCCTTCTGTATTCATAGTAGATAAAGTCTTCGAGTAGTTCATTAGGGTCAAACTACTGTATAAGAAATCTACTCATGAATATAATGAAGTCTCTGTTCCCCTATGATTTCTCTGTTCCCCTATTTTACCTAAAAATAATATATAGCCTATGGCAAAATATTTATAAATTTGAGGGTTTATGCGAGGGTGCTCATACTAGGTTCCAACTGGTGTTTATTTGCCTCTTTTTTAAGTTGGAACTTGGTTGGGAGAGGGAGCCGCAACAGAAATCTTCAAAACAGCTCAAAATGTGGCATCAGACGCTCTCCCAGCGTCTGATGCCCTGCACTATAGACAGCTCTGGCTGGAACAGTGTCAGGGTAGCATCCGATGTGTCACCATCGGAGCGTCCGAGGCTCCATCGGACGCTGCCCAGCGTCCGATGTCGAGGCAAAGGACGCGTCCGATGTGATTTTGGCCGTTCTGGAGCTCTCTAGATAGGCATCGAAGCGTCCGATGTGTTTACATCGGCGCGTCCGATGCTCCTTTTCGCGGCGCAATAAGCTCTTTTCACTGAAGGTGTGGACCCACGCGTCATAATCCTGTCATCGTCTTCCTCGCGAAGCCAGAGCTCGCGCCGCCGCCGAACCCTAACTGCGATCCCTCCCCACGTCCTCGCCTCCGGCCGCGTTGACCCACCCACACTCGAGCCCTCGCCGTCGATCACCGGTGCTCTCTCTCGCGCCGCTGGACGCCCCGCTTCCTTGCCCCGCCACCACTGCAGCGCGCACCCGCACTCCCCCGAGTGGGTCGTCGGCCGTTCTTCGCCTGAGTCGCACCAGCCCTCGCCGGAGCTCGACCTCATCGGCGCTCTTCCCCGAGACTCTCCACTCCGGCGACTTTTCCCTGGACGGCCGCATCCAAACAGTGAGCATCATCTCCCTCCTCTATGATCCATGCCCTCAAGGTGTTCGCTCCTTTGCCTCTATATTCGTTCCCACTGTTTTGACCCACGTTTCACCTCAAACTTCTTGCAGACCTCCTTAGCGTGACGCGTGGACTCCCGACTGTCAGTGCTTCCCTCGCTCTTGGGTCGCTTCGTCGCTCGTCAAGTAGCAAAGCCACTTCGTTTTCTTATCTCCTTTGCTTTGCTTCCATAGGTTCTCTCGTCTCTAGATTATATATTCTTATATATCCCCTCTCTATCTTGCAGCGAGTCAGTAGCCATGCTTAGTTGTCAGTTGTCAGTGACAGATAACCTGGGGCCAAGCCTGCGGGTACGGATCGAGGCCAAGCCTCGCGAGTGACAGCGGCAGAGGATTCGTGACAGGGGGAGTCTTTGGTCCGTCAGTTGGTCAGCGGATTTCTTGTCAGCTGTTTGCCAGGGGTTTTCAGTGTTCGTCGATCTTTCACCGGCAGTTCAGAGCTTCTTTTAGTGACAGTGCGTCTCGTTCTTGCCAGCTATGCGCTGCAAGAACGTCAGTGGTGCTCCGGAGGACTCTCCTCCCCGTCCCCCCTTCCGGTCAGAGGCCCGGGAAGGGGAAGTTGATCACGCGCAGGAAGCGCTCCAGGGAGCAGCGGGAGGCCGATCAGACCAGAGCAGTGGCAGATGCCGCAGAGCATGCAGAGCAGGGTGGCCGTGGTGGCGGCTTACAGATATAGGACCAGCTGTCGCCAAAGCAGAGGCGTGCAGTTGAGGAGGTTGAGAGGTTCCACCACTCACCGACTGGCACGCTTATGGCTGCCGGTCGCCGGACGACGTTCACGTCTCTGAGTGTGGAGACCGAGAGCTCAGGGCAGGGCCCTACAGAGGCCGAGGCAGCAGAGGCCCCAGAGGCCCCAGAGGCAGAGGCAGAGGCAGAGGCTGAGGAGGAGGTTCCTGAGGAGGTTCCCCGGCGCCGGTCCACTCGTCGCAGGACTGCGGTGCCACCCCGACCCGACGTCCCTCTGCGGGGAGCACGTGCTCCGTCAAGGCGTGCGCCCCCGCCGATCCCGCGACTGGACCTCCGGGCAGCCACTTGCTCTCAGATTCAGACTCTACGACTTGTGCCAGTGGAGCAGTGGTTCCCGAGGGAGAGGCAGCAGCAGGCCGGCGCAGACTTCTATACCGTGCTGCAGGAGGATTTCTATCAGGGATAAAGGAACGCCGACATTTGTTTGCGTTCGCAGCGTGTCTGTCCTCTGGAGGCCGTAGTCACAGTAGTTGGAGAGCAGATCCGCCCCATACTCACCTTTCTACCTGGTCTGGCAGACCTTCTGGGGCGGTCTGGCTCGTATGTTGAGGACTGGGTTTTTCAGTTCTATGCTTCGTTTTGGGTGCACCCGGACAGGGAGACTATCGAGTTTGCGTTTGAGGGGGAGCACTACAGGCTATTCTCTTCTGAGATCCGGAGTTGGTTTGGACTGAGACACTCACAGACCCGGATCCACGACCTGTGCTACGACAGGACGGAGCCACCCCGTCGCCCTCACGGTGGTGCCCAACCACCGAATGACTTGGTTCGCCCGTGCTTCACTGAGCCCTTCGGCGAGGGTTCGAGTTGCGCTCCTAGGGATCTCACCCGTACGACTCGGATCCTCAACGAGGTTCTTCGACGGACCTTGCTTCCTAGGGTTGGCTTCCGCGAGGGACTTTCTCGTCTGCAGCTGTGGTTACTTGCTTATATGGTCAGGCAGCAGGAGTTCGACGTCTGGGACGTCATTCTGTGCGAGATGGAGGACACAGTGGCAGAGGGCATCAAGGCCCGCAGGCAACCTTATGCCCATTGGATCTCCTATATACTGTGGAAGGTAGCTGCCACTACTGGCTCTCACCCCAGTCAGTCTCTCACTGGTACCGCGACCGTGTTCCCCGAGTACAACATGAGTTAGCTGTTGGGACACGGTCGGGACCGCAGGCAGCAGGAGCAGCAGGCTCCGTCCAGTTCACGTCAGCGGCCAGAGGTCCCCGAGTCAGCTGAGGAGCAGGACGAGACAGTCCGGGCCCTCGCCGAGCAGGAGCTAGCACAGTTAGAGGGTGAGGCCACATTCGTCGCAGATGACCCCACCGACAGCTCAGATGAGGATTACCAACTCCCACCCCACTTTCAGCCTAGAGCTCACGACTCTCAGGCCGGGACGAGTGGTATTGTCTCCTCCGATCCAGCGCTTCTGGATATTCTTGCACGGATGGTGGAGCAGCAGCGGACTGTCACGCAGGACGTACAAAGGTTAGCCCAGGAGCAGCAGCGTCTGGCTCAGCAGCAGGCTCAGGAGCGTTCCGACGCCCTGCAGCGCCAGATGATGGAGCTTCAGCAGCAGACCCTGACTTTCATGGAGAGGGTCATGAGTGGTCCGCCTCAGTGGCAGTGGCAGCAGCCTCCACCTCAGCACCAGCAGATCCAGTGGCAGCCACTGGTATCGCCTTAGCCGCAGCAGCAGTTTTGGCAGCCGCCACAGTTTCAGCAGCAGCAGTCCTTTGGCCAGAGCTCCTCTCAGTTCACCTCTTTCACCACTCCACCTGGAGGAGCCCCGGTCTTCAGTCCTTTGCGCAATGGATTCACGCCACGTCCGTGTGACGGAACGACCCTAATCCCATGGCCCACGTGTCCCTGTCAACCTCTGACAGCCGAACCCATGTTCCATGTGATTAAGACCTGTTCGCCACCGGGCTACATCAGTGCCCAATGTCCGCAGGATCATCTCACAATTCGGTTACAGCATTGCATACTTTTACAAATAACATCGGAATAATGAGCGGAAGACTTAAATAACATTAGTTTTACAACAGGGTTCCAAATAGAAATTAAGGTGCAGTTATTACAAACCAAGTTTGATAATAGAAATAGACATAGGCAACATAGTGGAGAACAGCAAAGATACTTATAATCACCCAGCCGAGGGTGTACAACTATTCTTCGGCCTCATCGGCCTCTTCCTGGACGATGGTCACGCAGCAGGGTGCAAGACACATCGGGGACTCTGTCATACCTGCAGCATGGGTAACAAACCCTGAGTACTGGGGTACTCAACAAGACTTACCGACTAAAGAAAAAGGGAGAAGACTCAGGAATGAGAGGCTTAGGGTAGTCAAGGTAAGGCTTAAGCAAGATCAAGTATTTTGCAGAAAAGCATTTTTGTAAACCTTATTTTATTTTTGAAAGATTCAGTATTCCTCAATTCTTCATCGTTCATGATTCATTTTACATTTCAAAACATTCCTAGTTGAGAACCACTCTCCGTTGACAGTCAGTGACCAAGTCTCCATAACCGAGGAGCAACGTTAATCCGGATAAATAATACTCAGCTGAGGATCCCTATCCACACTGCATATGTAGCACCCAAGCTTGCATATGCCAACTCGTCTACCACGATTCCTCCAAGATTGGGCCCGGTCCTACGCCACCCGGAAGTACAGTACACCACTCCTATCCAGGTACGACGACCACGTGGGTACATGCTACTTCCGCCATCTCTCCACTCCCAGTGCGCGGTTGTCGGTCCAATAAAGGATTCCTCGGAGCCAGAGCTTTCCGAAGTATGTGAATAGTTACAAGTCTTGACCAGCAGGCCCCCATACGGATGGTCCCTAATTTTCCAGCCAGAACTATACCTTGGTTATATCTCACCCAAGCGTAATAGTCCTGTCAGTTTTTCAACCCTGTCCCGGTCGGTGTCAACTGTTGAGTCCCGGACTACAACATGACGGCACCGTACGCTCGGACAACCTCTCCTCGCTATTGACTAGGTACGGATCAGATACCTAGCCAACAGCGGGGAGTAAGACCAAATTCCCATAAACATTCTTAAGTGATCACACTTTTGAAATTGGCATTTTATTGCAAAGTCTAATTCAATAAGCATTGCTAAGCATTTTTCAAATACTTTTGAAAAGCAGGTATCGGGTGTATCAGTGGTCAAGGTGGATAGTGCATCAATTAGGATAACACACAACTCCTATAACCTAATGCAATAATTTAACTCAAAAGCATTTAAGGAAATCATTTTATAAATTCAAGGAAAGGGTTAAATGCACCGGGGCTTGCCTTGAAGAGCAAAGGACGGGCTCGGGGTCGGCAGTGTAGGCGTCGGAGCTCGGGGTACTTCGGGAGCAGGTTCGTCAGCGGCTGCTTCGACTTGACGCCTTCTCCTTCGGTCACTATACGGATGCAAGGATGTATGCTTATGAGGATGCTGACATGAACAATAGGACAATTCTACTGTTTCTAGAGTACAATTTTTCGGCGCATAAGTAACTTCTAGAACAGACACAAGTTACTTATCTTGTTCTCTAAGCAAAATTAATCAATCTATTAAGCATCATTTATCCGACCTAAACACAAAACAAGCATGGCATCACAAACATCATAGACCAAAGGGTGGGGGTCTATGAACAGCAAACAATCCTAAAAGTCACTCACAGGGCATACAACATGAACTCTATTTGATTTTCTATTTTTCCTAATTATAAAAAAAGTCATTTTATGCAGTTGCTCCAAAATTTACCCAATTAATCTCATAAGTTTATTATGGTATAAATAGATGTCAAAACAATTTCATAATTTTTGGAGGTCATTAAGGTGCTTAAAAAAATCAAACATTTAATTAACAAAAGGCACTATTAACAATTAAATAAAACCCAAAAATCAACTTGCTTCAAAAGGCCTCAAAATTTCACCAGAGACTAAACATGACATAACTAGCACATAAAATTTTATCTCATGATTTTTGGAGCTACACATGATTTTCTAAAAATCTAAAACCATTCATTTCTTAATTAAAAGGGAGATTTTTCATTTTCAAACTTTTGCACAAAGTCCAAGTTTCATATTTTTCTAAAATACTACATGGTATAAAGAGTCTACCATAAAATTTTCAGAATTTTTGGAGCAACACAGAAAATCACACGAAAAGAAGAAAAGGAACACTATTCACAACTTCCCAAAAAAGAAAGAGCACTGTGCTCTTTCCTCGCAAGGCTCGGGCGAAACGGGAGGCTCGGGCGAAGCGGAGAGCATGCGCTCGCCGAGGCTTGGGCTCGGGCGAAGCGGAGGGCATGCGCTCGCCGAGGCTTGGGCTCGGGCGAAGCGGAGGGCATGCTCTCGCCGAGGCTTGGGCTCGGGCGAAGCGGAGGGCATGCGCTCGCCGAGGCTTGGGCTCGGGCGAGACGGACAGTAGGGCTCGGGCGAGTCGCAGACGGGACGGACGGCGGACCGGCCGTTCGGGACTTGCGCTGGGAAAACCGAGTGTGGGGAGAGGTTTGCGGGCTCACCGTGAGTCGGGAGAGAGACTCGGCGAGGCGGTGCAGGGTCGGAGGAGGGAGCTCGACGGTGGAGGTACTCCGGCGGAGCTCTCTGGCGGCGAACGACGTCCGGTGGCTCTGTCCGCCAAAAGGGATTACCGAGGTGCGGTTAGGAGCGCACGGAGGTGAGGAAGAGAGGGCAGGGGTCGGAGGGACGGGAGGAAAACTCACGGCGGCGAATTTCCTCTTCTTGCCGAAACGCGGCCGCTTGCCGGAGTCGGGGACGAAGCTCCCGCGCCGGCGATAGGAGGGCGGAGGGGTGAAATTGATTGCTCAGGAAGGTGGAGCAGCTCAAGGCGAAGGCAACGGCGGGCTCGGCGGGTGCTGGGGAGGTCCGGTGGTGCGTGGCGCCGTGGTGGCGGTAATGGCGGATCCCGGCGGCTTTTATAGCCGCGGGCGGAGCTGGGGGGGGGGGTCCGGTTAGAAGGATGGGGAGCGTTCGGTCGACATAAATGGAGGTAGGGAACATGGTAGGGCGTCTTGGTGCGGGCGGGAACGCGCGCGCGGCGGGGCGGCTTGCCGGCGGCCGGCAACTGCGCGCTGTCCGCGGCCGAGGGGAAAGAGGAAGAGGGTAGGGGATGAGCGAGACGGCGGTAGGTAGGGGCCGAGAGGAAAAGCGAGCGCCCGAGCTTGGCCGCGCGGCACGGGCGCGGGTCAGCCGGACTCGGCAGGGGCGGCGAGGCTCGCGCGCGGTGCGGCGTCCTTGCCGGAGGCCGGGGCCCCCTGGCTTTAAGGTTCGTGCACAGTGACGATATTTAAAGCCAAATTTCCCTTCTCTGAAATTTTGAAATTACTCCCAAAACTTGAACTATACGAAGAAAACTCAACACACCAAAGTTGCTCAAAATTTTGAGACCTACAACTTTGCCAATATAAACTTTTTCTGAAATTCAAAAGTTTTTGAGATCCTTTTGAAAACCGAAAAAGGGACAAAAATTAAGTTTGGAGAAATTTGAAATTACTTCTGATTTTGTATGGAAACTTGAAAATCTGCAAACACCAAAGTTGTTCCTCTTGACAAGATCTACAACTTTGCTAAAAGGACCAACCTCAAATTTTGAATAGTTTTTAAGTTAATAAAAGAGGGGTAAAACCAGGGTTTGGAAATCAGGGGTTTTTCAAAAGGGATTTAAAATCTGATTTTTATTTTTGAACTTTGGCCAACACAACAAAACTGCAAGACATCCAACTGAACAAGAATTACACAAAGCTAGGCACAGAGGTGAAATTACCATTTTTGCCCTTTAGGAAGATTTGGGCTTTAGGGTTTTTGAAAAGAGATTGCTACACAAGTATTAAGCAAACTTAAATGCAAGGCAAGAATGATTAATGACTAATGATGATGACATGTCAGGTTAATTACAGTTAAACATCAGAGGTGTTACAGCCTTCCCCCCTAAAAGAAATCTCGCCCCGAGATTCCACGTCTTAAGAAGGAAAAGGCAAAACCTTACATCTACAGAGATTCGAGAAAGTCGGGATAGTTCTTTGCTAAGAAGTCTTCGTATTCCCAGGTGGCTTCTTCTTCAGAGTGCTGGTTCCACTGGATCTTGTACCATCTTGTGGTGGTTCTTCGGGTAACACGATCCTTGTGATCCAACACGCGAACTGGATACTCAGTGTATGACAGATCTGGTTCTAGCTCAACGCCTTCAACTTCAACCACATGTTCAGGTACTCGGAGACACTTCTTGAGTTGGGAGACATGAAACACATTATGAACTGCTGAAAGATGATCGGGCAAACTTAGCTTGTAAGCGACCTTACCACAACGATCCAGAACCTCAAACGGACCAATGTAGCGAGGCGCTAACTTTCCTTTGACTCCAAAGCGAGTGACTCCTTTGGTGGGCGAGACCTTCAGGTACACATAATCTCCGATCTCGAACTGCAGAGGTCGACGTCTCTTGTCAGCATAACTTTTCTGTCGAGACTGTGCAATCTTCATGTTCTCTTGGATCTGCTTGACTTTCTCTTCCATATCTTTTACTAGGTCAACGCCAAAGAATTCTCTTTCTCCGGGTTCAGACCAACTGAGAGGTGTACGACAACGGCGGCCGTACAGTGCTTCAAAGGGTGCCATTTTGATGCTTTCTTGGTAACTGTTATTATATGAAAACTCTGCCAAGGGCAAACAGTCATCCCAAGTATCTGCGAAGGTGAGCACACATGCTCTCAACATATCCTCTAACACTTGGTTGACTCGCTCAGTTTGTCCATCTGTTTGAGGATGATATGCTGTACTATGCAAGAGCTGGGTTCCAAGTGAGGCATGGAACGCTTTCCAAAACTTTGCGACAAACTGGGTACCACGATCAGAGATAATGTTCTTGGGTATGCCATGGAGTTTCACTATGTGGTTCTTGTACAAAGTGGCATAAGTGGGGACGGTGTAACTGGTCTTCACTGGCAGGAAGTGAGCTTGCTTAGTGAGGCGATCCACGATCACCCAAATGGAATCGAATCCCTTTTGAGTCTTGGGTAACCCATTGATAAAATCCATGCTGATATCCTCCCATTTCCAACCAGGTACTGACAAAGGTTGCAGTTCTCCTCCGGGCTTCATGTGCACGGCTTTGACTTTCTGGCAGGTATCACACTGAGCGACATACCGGGCGATCTCAATCTTCATCTTTGTCCACCAGAATTGCTGCTTCAAATCCTGGTACATCTTGTTGCTGCCGGGGTGGATGGAGAATCTAGTCAAGTGTGCTTCATCAAGGATTAACTTTCTTAACTCAGGCACTTTAGGAACTACTAACCGATTCTTAAACCATACTACTCCTGCATCATCAATCCTGAACAATCAGCCTTTCCGGATTGGACCTTTTCGATGATGTGCTTGATTCCAAGGTTATCTTTCTGTGCAGCGATGATCTGCTCTCTGATGGGGGTTTCTATTCTGATATTATTCAGAGTTCCTTGTGGAATCATTTCGATATTTAACTTTTCCAGCTCATAACACAAAGAAGAATCATAGGGTTTCTTCATCAGACAGTTGCAATAAGACTTGCGACTGAGTGCATCGGCGACCACATTCGCCTTACCCGGATGGTAATGCACTTCGATATCATAGTCCTTGATTAACTCAAGCCATCTTCGCTGCCTCATGTTCAGCTCTTCTTGGGTGAAGATATACTTCAGGCTTTTGTGATCAGTGTATACATTACAGGTACTGCCCAACAGATAATGACGCCAGATCTTCAAGGCATGCACTACTTGCTGCTAACTCGAGATCATGAGTTGGATAATTTCTCTCATGTCGCTTAAGCTGCCGCGAGGCATAAGCGATCACTCTTCCTTCTTGCATCAAACACAGCAACCAAACCAGTACCAGATGCATCACAGAAGACATCAAAGGGCTTCTCGATGCTTGGCTGGCTAGCACTGGTGATGTAGTTAACAGTTTCTTCAGAGTTTGAAAGGCTTGCTCACAGGCTGGTGACCAGACAAACTTTACAGAATTCTTTACTAACTCAGTGATAGGCTTGGCGATTCTTGAGAAATCCGGAATGAATCGACGATAATATCCAGCCATTCCATAAAGCTGCGGACTTGGTGAACAGTGGTAGGTGGCTCCCAATCCAGAATGTCTGCCACTTTACCAGGGTCAACTGACACACCTTCAGCGGAAAGGACATGACCAAGAAACTGGATCTGATCTAACCAGAACTCACATTTACTGAACTTGGCATACAGCTGATGTTCTCTGAGACGGGATAGAACGATACGAAGATGTTCGGCATGATCTTCAGGGGTTTTTGAGTAGACAAGGATGTCGTCAATGAACACGACCACGAATTTATCAAGCTCTGGCATGAACACAGAGTTCATGAGGTACATGAAATGAGCAGGGGCATTGGTCAAACCGAAGGACATGACCAAGTACTCATATAGGCCGTATCTGGTGGTGAAAGCTGTTTTAGGAATATCTTCAGGACGAATCTTTATTTGGTGGTAGCCGGATCTGAGATCGATCTTGGAGAATACTTTGGCTCCAGCTAACTGGTCAAAGAGAAGATCAATACGAGGCAAGGGATATTTGTTTTTGATGGTGACCTCATTGAGTGGGCGATAATCAATGCACATTCTGAGAGTCTTGTCTTTCTTCTTTACAAAGATTGCAGGACAGCCCCAAGGAGACGAGCTTGGGCGAATGAAACCCTTGTCCAACAAATCTTGTAATTGGATTTTTAGTTCTGCCAACTCTCTGGGAGGCATTCGATAAGCTCTGCGGGATATAGGAGCAGTCCCGGGCTTTAGCTCTATGGCAAACTCAACATCACGGTCAGGAGGTAGACCAGGTAAGTCCTTCTGGAAAAACATCAGGGAAGTCACAGACCACGGGGATGTCTCTGGTTTCCAGAACATAGGTGGTATTTACTTGAGTGGCTACTGGTTTTTGAGGCATCGGAAGTTGGAGAAGGAGTTTGGAGGTACTGTAAGGAATATCCACTCTCACAACTCTACTCAAGATGTCGATCATGGCTTTATACTGACACATCCAATTCATGCCTAGGATGACATCTATCTCCTGATCATGAAGCACTATCATGGTGGTGGGAAATATATGTTCCCCCAACATTACTGGTATACTGCGAACCACTTCCTTAGTACTTATACGCCCTCCAGGCGAAAATATGCAGAAACTTTCTTTAACTCCTCAATTGATATTTCATACTTGATGACAAAAGTACGACTGATGAAGGAATGCGATGCACCAGAATCAAACAACACAACTGCAGGGTGATTGGCAACAGGAAACCTACCGATCATGACGGGTCTCCCTTCTGGTATATCGCTGACAGGTGGTGTAGTAGACTTGTCCCGTGCTTCTTGACAATCTTGCCTTCTGAGCAGTGTTGCTGCTGTGCACGGTGCTGCTGCTGCTGAGATCCTCCAGGATTCTTCTGAGCTATTCTGAGCATACCTCTTTGGGCTTTGGGCACTCACGAGACCAGTGACCAAGCTGGCCGCAGTTGTAGCAGGGATGGTTGTAGGCTGTTTGTGGAGTGGTGATACGAACACCTGGGGCGTTCGGCTGTGTGGCACTCTGCTGGTTGGCATTATGGGTGGTGGCCGCGGTACGGACGACCACTTGCTGGTTGGGGTAAGGTAGACGATTGTGGTGGTGGCTGGGGTGATAGATGATTCTCTGGCGTTTGTGACCGCCAGAGAAGCTGCCTGACCCTGCTTTCTTCTTCTTCTTCTCTTCCTGGTACTGGCGATTGCTTTCTTCAAAAGCAACAGCCCGTTCAACAACATCGTGATAAGACCCAGTCAGGTTATTGGACAAGCTCCTGCGGATCTTTGGGTGCAGTCCTCTGAGGAAACAATCCCTCTTCTTCTCATCTGTGTTGACATACTCTGGGGCATACTGGCTGAGATGATTGAATTGACCCACATACTGCATGACTGTGGAGTCTTTCTGTTGGAGAGCCAGGAACTGATCAAGCTTCATTTTCATTAATCCGGAAGGGATGTGATGAGCACGGAAAGCAGTGCGGAACTCCTCCCAGGTCATCTGATGACCTTCTGGCTGGGCAGCCAATAGATTAGCATACCAAGCACTTGCGGGACCACGAAGCTGTTGGGAAGCGAACCGGGGCTTCTGGATGTCGGTGCAGTTGATAAGACCAAACTTCTGCTCCATAGTGCGGAGCCAATCATCAGCTTCGAGGGGTTCATCGGCCTTGGTGAAGACCGGTGGACGAGTTTCGGTGAATTCCACATAGGTGGTCTCTTGGTTGATGTTGTGGCGACCACGGTGAAAGTTCTGCTGCCCTTGGTTTTGAGCCATTAGGTTGGCAGCGGCGACCAAGGCTGCAATGGCATCTGCTAGCGTAGCTGGTACAGGTGGAGGGTTTGGAAGGCCAGTCTCCTGAGAACTTCCAGCTCCATTGCGAGTGTTCACAGGCATCTGTTAAGAAACTTGGAACGTAACATCTATTGATAACTGACTGATAACTTTATTGATACAAAGGTAGACGATGAGTACAGATGACTGACAGATAACCACAGACTGATAAAGGGAAAAGATGCGAAAAGAAAGATACATGCCAGAATTGGCAACAGACAAACTAACGCCCCCAAACCTAGACTAAGATTTTAGGTAAGCAGATGGTACAGACACACGGGATCTCCATCCCCTAAAGTCGGGTCTAGTCCTCATCGATGATGATCATGTCCTCGTCGTCATCTTCTTCCTCGAGGATGAGCTCAGGCTCAACCTCCTCCTCCTCGTCTTCAGCGTGGACGTCCTCAGCAGGTTCAATTTCTTCGTCCACGTCTGGCTCTTGTTCCACATCGGGTTCTTCCACTACTCCGTCCTCAGGGTCTTCCATAACCGGGGGTACCAAGGGGTGGAGTTGGTCATACAGCTGATGCACTTCCTCATGAAGCATATCATTGAACTGTTCAATCTGAGTTGTGTACTGCTGCAATCCGTGGAGCTCGGCTCTGGTGACGTCCTCGCGGGTCCAAGCATCATTGCGCTGCTCGATAGCGCGTACCGTGTTCCGGTTGGCCTGCTCCAGGGAAGCTCGTGCCTCATAAAACTCCAGGCGGGAAAGGTAGAAGTCATGCTCCATGTTCTCTATCTCAGCCTTCAGATTCTTGATTTCCTCCTTCAGGTTCTTGCGGGTGCGGCGGGGAAAACGACGACCATTGGAAGATTCGGCAGTCTCTTCTCCAACGCGAGGTGCCAGCTGGTGGCGTGGCACACCTTTGGGTCCAGTCGACTTGCGAGCAGTCCGCTTGATGAGGGCCATGTCTGGATAAGAGAAGATGGATGAGAAAGGCTAGCAAGAACAGGTAAAGACATACTACCCCAACGAACTTAGAGAGGAAGTTAACTTAAGTGATTATGACATGATGCATGAATCGTTCCTACGGAACAAAGCAATGCAATAAATAAATAAGGTACATAGGGCTTAAAACATGTTGTTCCACTAGCTAGTGTTGCCATATGAGAGACAAGATGAGAGAAGCATTTTTGACTCAAAATAATCAAGTTTAGTTTGTTTGGACTCAAAAGGTCTTTTGAAGTTTTCGCAAAAACGAACACTGCAACGTTAAAGTGAGATGCTCCGATACCACTCTGTGACGGAACGACCCTAATCCCATGGCCCACGTGTCCCTGTCAACCTCTGACAGCCGAACCCATGTTCCATGTGATTAAGACCTGTTCGCCACCGGGCTACATCAGTGCCCAATGTCCGCAGGATCATCTCACAATTCGGTTACAGCATTGCATACTTTTACAAATAACATCGGAATAATGAGCGGAAGACTTAAATAACATTAGTTTTACAACAGGGTTCCAAATAGAAATTAAGGTGCAGTTATTACAAACCAAGTTTGATAATAGAAATAGACATAGGCAACATAGTGGAGAACAGCAAAGATACTTATAATCACCCAGCCCGAGGGTGTACAACTATTCTTCGGCCTCATCGGCCTCTTCCTGGACGATGGTCACGCAGCAGGGTGCAAGACACATCGGGGACTCTGTCATACCTGCAGCATGGGTAACAAACCCTGAGTACTGGGGTACTCAACAAGACTTACCGACTAAAGAAAAAGGGAGAAGACTCAGGAATGAGAGGCTTAGGGTAGTCAAGGTAAGGCTTAAGCAAGATCAAGTATTTTGCAGAAAAGCATTTTTGTAAACCTTATTTTATTTTTGAAAGATTCAGTATTCCTCAATTCTTCATCGTTCATGATTCATTTTACATTTCCAAAACATTCCTAGTTGAGAACCACTCTCCGTTGACAGTCAGTGACCAAGTCTCCATAACCGAGGAGCAACGTTAATCCGGATAAATAATACTCAGCTGAGGATCCCTATCCACACTGCATATGTAGCACCCAAGCTTGCATATACCAACTCGTCTACCACGATTCCTCCAAGATTGGGCCCGGTCCTACGCCACCCGGAAGTACAGTACACCACTCCTATCCAGGTACGACGACCACGTGGGTACATGCTACTTCCGCCATCTCTCCACTCCCAGTGCGCGGTTGTCGGTCCAATAAAGGATTCCTCGGAGCCAGAGCTTTCCGAAGTATGTGAATAGTTACAAGTCTTGACCAGCAGGCCCCCATACGGATGGTCCCTAATTTTTCCAGCCAGAACTATACCTTGGTTATATCTCACCCAAGCGTAATAGTCCTGTCAGTTTTTCAACCCTGTCCCGGTCGGTGTCAACTGTTGAGTCCCGGACTACAACATGACGACACCGTACGCTCGGACAACCTCTCCTCGCTATTGACTAGGTACGGATCAGATACCTAGCCAACAGCCGGGGAGTAAGACCAAATTCCCATAAACATTCCTTAAGTGATCACACTTTTTGAAATTGGCATTTTATTGCAAAGTCTAATTCGATAAGCATTGCTAAGCATTTTTCAAATACTTTTGAAAAGCAGGTATCGGGTGTATCAGTGGTCAAGGTGGATAGTGCATCAATTAGGATAACACACAACTCTTATAAACCTAATGCAATAATTTAACTCAAAAGCATTTAAGGAAATCATTTTATAAATTCAAGGAAAGGGTTAAATGCACCGGGGCTTGCCTTGAAGAGCAAAAAGGACGGGCTCGGGGTCGGCAGTGTAGGCGTCGGAGGTCGGGGTTACTTCGGGAGCAGGTTCGTCAGCGGCTGCTTCGACTTTGACGCCTTCTCCTTCGGTCACTATACGGATGCAAGGATGTATGCTTATGAGGATGCTGACATGAACAATAGGACAATTCTACTGTTTCTAGAGTACAATTTTTCGGCGCATAAGTAACTTCTAGAACAGACACGAAGTTACTTATCTTGTTCCCTAAGCAAAATTAATCAATCTATTAAGCATCATTTATCCGACCTAAACACAAAACAAGCATGGCATCACAAACATCATAGACCAAAAGGGTGGGGGTCTATGAACAGCAAACAATCCTAAAAGTCACTCACAGGGCATACAACATGAACTCTATTTGATTTTCTATTTTTTCCTAATTATTAAAAAAAAGTCATTTTATGCAGTTGCTCCAAAATTTACCCAATTAATCTCATAAGTTTATTATGGTATAAATAGATGTCAAAACAAATTTCATAATTTTTAGAGGTCATTAAGGTGCTCAAATAAAATCAGACATTAATTAACGGAAGGCACTATTAACAATTAAACAAATACCCAAAAAATCAACTTGCTTCAAAAAGGCCTTAACATTTCACCAGAGACTAAACATGACATAGCTAGCACATAAAATTTTATCTCATGATTTTTGGAGCTACACATGATTTTCTAAAAATCTAAAACCATTCATTTCTTAATTAAAAGGGAGATTTTTCATTTTCAAACTTTTGCACAAAGTCCAAGTTTCATATTTTTCTAAAATACTAAATGGTATAAAGAGTCTACCATAAAATTTTTCAGAATTTTTGGAGCAACACAGAAAATCACACGAAAAGAAGAAAAAGGAACACTATTCACAACTTCCCAAAAAAGAAAAGAGCACTGTGCTCTTTCCTCGCAAGGCTCGGGCGAAACGGGAGGCTCGGGCGAATCGGAAGACATGTGTTCGCCGAGGCCTGGCTCGAGCGAAGCGGGTTCTGTGAAACGGGCTCGGGCGAGACGGAAGCGACTGCTTCGTCCGAGGCCGGGCTCGAAGGCTCGGGCGAGACGGAAGCGACTGCTTCGTCCGAGACCGGGCTCGAAGGCTCGGGCGAGACGGAAGGCTCGGGCGAACCGCAGGCGAGGCGGACGGCGGGCCGGCCGCTCGGGGCTCGCGCTGGGAAAGCAGAGGGTGGGGAAAGATTCGCGGGCTCACCGAGAGTCTGGTGGGAGGCTCGGCGAGGCGGTGCAGGGTCGGAGGACGGAGCTCGACGATGGCGGTGCTCCGGCGGAGCTCTCTGGCGGCGAGCGGCGTTCGGCGGCTCTGTCCACCAAAAGAGATCACCGAGGTGCGGTTAGAAGCGCACGGTGGTGAGGAAGAGAGGGCAGGGGTCGGAGGGACGGGAGGAACACTCACGGCGGCGAATTCCTCTTCTTGCCGAAACGCGGCCGCTTGCCGGAGTCGGGGACGAAGCTCCCGCGCCGGCGATAGGAGGGCGGAGGGGTGAAATTGATTGCTCGGGAAGGTGGAGCAGCTCAAGGCGAAGGCAACGGCGGGCTCGGCGGGCGCTGGGGAGGTCCGGTGGTGCGGGGCGCCGTGGTGGCGGTAATGGCGGAACCCGACGGCTTTTATAGCCGCGGGCGGAGCTGGGGGGTCCGGTTAGAAGGATGGGGAGCGTTCGGGCGACATTAATGGAGGTAGGGAACATGGTAGGGCGGCTCGGTGCGGGCGGGAACGCGCGCGCGGCGGGGCGGCTTGCCGGCGGCCGGCAACTGCGCGCTGTCCGCGGCCGAGGGGAAAGAGGAAGAGGGTAGGGGATGAGCGAGGCGGCGGTAGGTAGGGGCCGAGAGGAAAGGCGAGCGCCAGAGCTTGGCCGCGCGCGGCACGGGCGCGGGTCAGCCGGGCTCGGCAGGGGCGGCGAGGCTCGCGCGCGGCGCGGCGGCCTTGCCGGAGGCGGGGGCCCCCTGGCTTTAAAGTTCGTGCACAGTGACGATATTTAAAGCCAAACTTCCCCTTTCTGAAATTTTGAAATTACTCCCAAAACTTGAACTACACGAAGAAAACTCAAAACACCAAAGTTGCTTAAAATTTTGAGATCTACAACTTTGCCAATATAAACTTTTTCTGAAACTCAAAAGTTTTTGAGATCCTTTTGAAAACCGAAAAAGGACAAAATTTAAGTTTGGAGGAATTTGAAATTACTTCTGATTTTGTATTGAAACTTGAAAATCTGCAAACACCAAAGTTGTTCCTCTTGACAAGATCTACAACTTTTCCAAAAGGACCAACCTCAAATTTTGAATAGTTTTTAAGTTAATAAAAGAGGGGTAAAAACCAGGGTTTGGAAATCAGGGTTTTTCAAAAGGGATTTAAAATCTGATTTTTATTTTTGAACTTTGGCCAACACAACAAAACTGCAAGACATCCAACTGAACAAGAATTACACAAAGCTAGGCACAGAGGTGAAATTACCATTTTTGCCCTTTAGGAAGATTTGGGCTTTAGGGTTTTTGAAAAGAGATTGCTACACAAGTATTAAGCAAACTTAAATGCAAGACAAGAATGATTAATGACTAATGATGATGACATGTCAGGTTAATTACAGTTAAACACCAGAGGTGTTACAGTCCGACAGAGTCTCTGTTCGCGACGACCACCACAGTGATGCGAGACTTGTCTGCCACCTTCAGTGAGCTCTCTGGGTTTCCCACGCCTAATCTTCAGGACCCATTGCAGACGTCGACGGCTCCTGTGACCTCCACCACAGAGACCTTACCGAGTTCCGTCGCGTCCTCAGAGCAGACCGAGCCGGTTCCATCCGAGACGACCATGACAGTTCAGCCTGAGTTGGCAGTTATTCACGAGCTTCCGCACTCCGAGACTCATGGTGACACCACTACAGAGACTGAGCAGACAGAGCAGGCTCAGCAGCCAGAGCTGACCCGGACCGCTTCGCCACAGCTTCTAGTTCCAGAGGGTCAGCAGGCTACGAGTTCGTCCTCTTCAGACTCTAAGGCCATACTTCAGCAGTTTGAGTTCACTCAGCGGTCTCCAGAGTCTGCACCTGGCTCGTCTGCACCACGTCCGCCATCCGACGCTTAGTTTGGCGCTTGATGCCAAAGGGGGAGAGTGGCCGAGTATAGCGATAGGGGGAGCGATGTGAGAGGGTCTTTGATCTTTTGATGTGTTATGTTTCACATACGCTCTTTACTTATCGCATCTTTTAGCACTATGTTTTGTTATATTCTTGTGTTATGGATCTCATGACATGTGTTGTGCTCACCATGATATATTTTATGACATGTCATTTCATTTCGCTCATTACTTGCGCTTAATTCTCACTTGATTATGTATATGAGCTCTTTACTCTTGCACTTGCTATTCACTCTAACTTGTTGAGTGCAGGATGATGGCATGATATGTATGAGCTTGCCCCTAATCATTTTCTCTTATTCATTGCAAGTTCATACATGTCATGATTTAAAAACCTCTTCTCTCTATACTCGATCTCGTGTTGTCATCAATCACCAAAAAGGGGGAGATTGGACGCATCTTGGCCCCTAGTGGGTTTCAGTGATTGGATGAAACACAAGATTACAGTGACTAACGTGTGTTTTGCAGAAACAGGATTGAGTTAGGTCACGGTAATGGCGACGATACGGGCATATGGAGTTCATGTCCCCTGGCGATGGATATCGTTTCGGTTTTTCAAAGGACGGACGTCGAAGACGGTGGTAGACTAGGCTAAGTGTCATATGGTGTTGGAGGACACTTAGGTAGTCTTAGGTCTTTGTTTTTCCTTTGGCCGTACTATAAAGGGGACCGTGAATCAGTAGCTTGACCTAAATGAGTCTATTGAGGTAGGTGTGGTGCACACTTGTTATTTCATAGCCCTAGGTAGCTCAGAGAGATGCCTTATGTCGAGAGGAACAAAAGTCGTTAAGGCCGCGTCGCGATCCGAGTTAGTTTTGCCCTTGTAATGGGCATCGGACGCTGGCCTGGTGGGCATCGGACGCGTCCGATGCTCACCCCGACTAGGGTTTAGTCTGGTGCGTGGCATCGGACGCGCCGATGTGTTCACATTGGACGCGCCCGGGCCACTGTTCATGTGCGCGTGAACTGGAGGTCGCATCGGACGCTGGCATCGGACGCTGAGGGCCAGCGTCTGATGTCCATGCAGAGAGGTTCCAGAGAGGGTAAATCCACATCGGACGCGTCCGATGTGGTGGCATCGGACGTTGCCCAGCGTCCGATGTCCCTTTAACAGGTCTGTCAAGAGGGTACAGTCGACCGTTGGTCGAGGTCATCGGCGCGTCCGATGCCCCCGCAATGAGCCCTGTTTGGTGCTCTTTTGGATGACCGGTTGGGGGAGTATTTATACTCCTCCTCCTCATCCATTAGAGTGTTCTTGCCACTTCCATCTGCTGAGAGACACATTGTGAGTGTGAGAAAGTGCAAGAGCCCTAGTGAGGTTGAGTGAATTGCTAATTGAGAGAATTAGTGACCTCCTAGTGAGAATTGAGTAGCAAGTGTGCATCCATCCATCTCTTTGGCCATGTGTTGGTCAAGTGAGAGTTCTAGCTTGTTACTCTTGGTGATCGGCATCACCTAGACGGCTTGGTGGTGATCGAAGAGCTTGGTGATCATCCGGAGGCTTTGTGGATGACCCAAGTCAAGTTGTGACCGGTAGTGAGCGATTCACCGGGCCGAAGTGGTGAAGAATCAGCTCGTAGTGAGCACTTGATCCTTGCGCGGATCAAGGGGGAGCGATACCCTTGCGCGGGTGCTCCAACGAGGACTAGGGGGTGTGCTAACACCTCGATACCTCGGGAAAAAGATCGTCGTGTCATCTCTACTCTCTTTACTTACGCATTTACATTCAAGCAATTCAATTGCACAGTTTACTTGTTGTTCATCCTTATTTGAATTTCCATGCTAGAGTACAAATGGTTTAGCGATAGTCTTTTGTGCGGTTGTTGTTAGTGAGACACACTTCTAGGCACTCGGGGGTTAATTGGGGCTTGATAGGTTTTAATTCTTGCAAGAAGTTTTAGAAAAGCCCAATTCACCCCCCTCTTGGGCATCTTGATCCTTTCAACAACCAGTAACTAAAAAATGTAACAACTTAACTACTGTCTTCATCCTCGTTAGAGCATCTCCAACGGTTTTGTAAATGGGCTTTGCATTCTTGTTTTTGCAAAAAAGTCTAAAAATCTCCTATCCAACGGTTTGACAAATAAGCTTGACATTTTTTGCAACTTAGCAAACACCCGGTGATATTTGACATATATGTCAAGCTGCGGTTCGCTTGGCAATCACCCTCGCGTGCTACTCCCGCGAGATATTTCCCTCTCTCGCGCATAATTTTTTAGTTTTGCCAAGTCTAAATGCAAAATCGTTGGAGGTTGACTCTTTTTTATATTTGTCATATTAATTTGAGAGCTGACAAATACCATATTTTTGTCAAACAAAAAATGTAAAACCGTTGGAATTGCTCTTAGTGATGTGCAAGATGGTTTTTTGCCAAGCTCTTTATTGGATTTCTTATATTTTAGGATGGATGGAGTAATATAATTTCTAGTTGATTGCCCCTCACTAGCTAGAAACATCTGATGGTCTGGTTTCATTTCAGCAAACTTTTAACACTTTAACCAACAATAAGTTTCAAATATTTAGTTTTAAAACAAAAGAAAACTATGTTTTGAATGACATGAAAAGTAATTCTTAGAACTTTATTAATTTATTATAGATCTATTAGAGGTCGTTAGGATCCGTTCATTCAAAGAAATTAGAATTCACTCAATAAACTAGACTATTTATCTTAAAATTTGACATTTCACCACTTTACAAACTTCACATATACGAGTGTCTACCATACTCTGTACATGTTACATGCTGTTCGACGTCGAGAAATTTCTCGCTTCTTTCGTGGGAAAACAAATAGAATTTCTTTCTCCTTTTCGTCGAAAAACAAATAGAGGGGACCAAAAAGAAGAAAAAAAGAAACGTGGCTATTATTGGTCTGTGAACACTGCTTCCGGGTCCAAGGTGTTGGAATCCTTTGGAGAACTGTTCTCGACATGGGGAGAAAAAAGTCCACCTTACCCTACACTCCATCGTGTCGTGTGCGTGCGAGATCGATGTTCGATGAGGATGCTAGAGTGTGTGATGTTTGACAGGAGCGGAAGTAAGGATGCTCAGATCATCCTCTTCGAAGAAACAATTTCCCCCGTCCATGGCCATCGCTCGATCTTGCTCAATGGATCAGTCTATCTCCTTCCATATATACTCCGTCACAACGTGGACTGTGTTATGCATCGTCAGTGTGTGAAGTGAGCATCGCCAGCTGCAGCCTCTCTTCCTCCTCGTCGTCGGCGACACCCGCCCGTGACCGCGAGCTCACCAGGAGCTCGCGCAGCACCAGCTCGTCGGTCTGGCCCGCGGCGGGCACGAGGCTGATGGCCGCCAGCGTGGCGAGCCTGAGCACGTTCCTGAGCAGCACGGCGAGCCAGAGGCGGCCGAAGTCGGTCCTGGTCACGCGCAACGCGCGCAGCACCGCCGCGCCGCCGGCCTTGGCCGCCAGCATGCCGAGGCTGTCGATGCACATGAGCAGCGCAAAGAAGGTGCCCTCCATGCCCGGCGGGCACAGCCTGGTGCTCAGCACCATCATCGGCATGAGGCGGACGCGGCCCACCACGCGCGCGACGCACTCCTCCAGGGTCAGGAACGCCGCGTCGGGGACGCCCAGCGCCAGGTTCCACCGCAGCACGAAGGTGAGGTCCAGAAGCCCCGACACACCGTACAGGAGCTGCGCGTACAGGAGGATGCTCCGGAACGGGTAGTCCCTGAGGCACTTATGGTAGACGAGTACGCCCAGCATGGACGCCACCGCGCCGATGGCGTGGACCACCCCCACGAATTCCTGCATCCATGGAGGAGGTGGGGGTGCAACAATGATTTTCAATGCGTCTGTTGTATTATTCTCATGAGACATGAGAATGATGCCCTAATAATGTTCTGTTTGGCATTTGCGGAGTTTTTTCTTCTTCAAAAACACTTGGTTTTTGTAATTTTTTTTGTCTGTTCGACAGGAAAGTCTTCTCTTTTCACCTTTTCATTTGAAGAATCATGACAGAGTAGTCATACTGAATTGGTGGTAAAGATTCTCATTCTACATACTGCCTGGTTTACACTTTACTGCACAAACCATTTCTACAGAACAACCTGACCGACTTGGTTATACCTTGTTAACATTCCAGGTTAAAATCCTAAAATAAGAAGAAAGAAGTAAAAAATTAGGATAATGTAGTTTACGAGTTCATCATACGCATCTGTTAGGGACATTCAGGACAGCATTATTGAGCAAGCAATATTGGTGGGACCACAACCTGCATCACAGATTCCTGAGTCTGAAGCAGGCAGCTTTTTTATCTGGGTTTCTTTCAGTTAGATCTTGCTTTTGTTAGTTTCAGTTTACTAGTAGAGTGATTGGTGTTGCACCTAGACTTCTTATTTTCTTTCTAGGTTTTTGTACTTTTCTCCCAATCTCTCGTGCACTTTTGGAGTTACAAGGATAAAGATAACGCATTGCCTTTGGAAAAGGGGGTGGGGGGGGGGGGGGGGGGCACCAAGGAGTCAGATGAAAAGTGAATATCATCATGAGATGAAGATGTGATGCAAGCAAAGCAAGGAATTAGTGTGCCTATGATTTCCTCGCATGCTGTACTCTTTCTGAATGTATCTGAGAGCAGAAGTATTAATAGATAAACCAATTCTTATCAGGGTTGTATCAATGCGGTGTCGACCACATATACTACTAAGGTTAAGTTTACTAGCACTATTCTACTTACAGTTTTCAGTTCAGTACACCCTTTCCCAGCTTCCCCCCTCACCTGTAGACTACAGTAATTACTTCATCAACCTAACCATTTGTGAGGATCCGGCATGTCTACAGTCGACTTGCAGTTAAAGACGCATTGAGTTGCTGGCGGTACAAAAGAACAAATATGATTTCCCTTGCCAGAATACTGTTCACTAATATGAATTGCAGATTCATAGTGAGCCTAACTCAACTAGTTGGATGGTACTTGTAATCATGCATCTAACCACCTAGGTCCGCTTTCATCTTCAACTCGAATTTGGTTACCTATTTTCTTCTTAACTAATGAAACATCTAGTTCTTCATAGAAGTCTCATTTTCGTTTTTAACTGCAGACCCATTTTTCTGAACAGACTGCATCTTTGGGTCATCCATGCCCACGGACTTCAGATCGTGCAGGACCAGGCCATTATGTTGAAGATCAAGATTAATATTGTTCTGTTCTCGAAAACAAAGATTACTATTGCTCTGTTCAACAGATCTACTGATTAGCAATGACATCAAAGAGGCAAGTAAACAAACTTTTACCTGTGAAAATCCAGGATTAGGTGGTGTCTTGTTAGTATACCAGTAGAATTGCCCCTCATGGGTGCTGATACTCAAAGCCAGCGAAAGGAACATGTAAAGAGATGGCTTCCACACTACTGGGTACCTTATAGTCCGAACCATTCCTTTCACTGCCTCACTAACCTTGTTCAAAACCTGCATTTCATTAGCATATCAGTGAGAAATCAAGTTATTCTGTATTCTTCATGTCTCTTCACTATGATGTTGCGTACATGATTTCTTGTCCCCAGTCACCCATCAACACACATATGCATCGCCACTCTCTTCAGTTAACTCGCTAGGTTCACTTATGGTTCAACAGAGAAAGCTTTAATTTTTATTTAACGGTTTACCTGAAGATTTCAGTTACTCAAGCATCAGAATTATTTTATTCTAAAACTTTTTTTTCTTGAATACGCAGGAGAGCTGCGTATCATTTGCATTAAGAAGGAGAATACAAAACACAAAACCCTTGTCCAAAAAGAAAAGAAACTATTTAAAAACACACCCATTACAGAAAAAACACAACCAAGCTTAGACAGAAGCCATCTATCTAGCGACCACTTCTAAATGCGATAACCCCTTAGTGCCAGCAAGGGACCAGAGATGAGCCTCCTCAAGTAAGGTTCTAACCACAAGTTGGATGTTGGGATTGGCTCCAATGAAGACACAGTCGTCACGATGCTTCCACAACATCCAAGCCCCTAGAGTAATCAGCGAATTCGAACCTTGCTTCACTTCCTTGGGGAACAAAGAATTAACTCTCATCCACCAGTCAAAGAAACCATTGTCTTCAGGGGATGGAGAGACGTCTGGTAGTCTGTAGTGGTGAAAGAGTAGTGACCATACTGTTCTTGAGAAAGCATAACTAAACAATATATGATTGATGGTCTCATCCTCCTGATCACACAAGGGACATTGCCTGGATGAGGTAATCTTCTACGAGCCAATCTGTCCACTGTCCAACATCTGTTATGAGCAACCAACCATAGGGAAAAAAGGCATTTCTTTGGTGCCCAGGTCTTCCAAATTAATTCCCAAGGTTCAAATGTCACTGACCCAAAAAAAAAATAGCGATCTGTATGCAGAGATTTATACTAGTACTGACCAGATTCAGTGAAGCGCCACCTATGAACATCTGAAACACAGGTTCTAGTTCCACCTCAAAAACTAAATCCCATAGTTCCAAAGATTCAGCAAGTGCAGAAACTGTCAAAGCACCCTGAATATCCAGAATCCAAGAATTCTGATCCATAGCTTCATGCACCATACTTCTCTTTACTTGCCTCTTATTGACCAAAGGAAAAAGGTGAGGAGCTAGATTAGCAACCGACCTGCCTTGCAGCTAAACTATCGGTCCAAAACAAAGTAGATTTTCTGTTGCCCACAAGCGAAACAACTGCCGCAGAGAAGAAAGCTTTCACAGAGGGGTTAACTTGTATCAGTAATTCAGCCCAAGGCTTATCACTTATCAGGCTGTGTCTTTGCCATCCAGAGCCACTTTAGTCTCGTAACCAGAAGGCATGCGGTGACCGTGCCCAGATGGTGCCAGCAGCAATCAAGGAGCAGCATGCAGATCAGCATGCAAGGAAGGCAAGAATTAGAGGATTTATGGGGGGTTATGGAGTCCTTTTATTTAGCAGGCCAAGTGCCAATATATATCCATGTACCAGCTCTCATGGGGGGTAAGCAATAACAATATGCCTATTCCTAATCTATCTTCTTCTTAATCTCACCCCCTTCAACAATAGGGCGCTGAGGGTAAAAACCTCGTCCCAACCCTACGGATCGAGGCTATGAACTGCATAGCTGAGGTACAGCTACCTTAGATCCCGACACACATGACAGGTCATGTAGCCCAAGTCCTCCCAAATCTTTGGGCATACAAACTCTAGGCCAAGTAATTAAGCAATGTCCCCCATTGGCCTCTCTTCTTCCCCTCCAAAGAAAATTCCTTCTGATTTTGTCAATCTCTTTTGTGGCCCACGGAGGGAGGTCCATAGCAATACAGAGATATATCACCATGGAGGTCAATACATGTTTAACTAAAACCAGCCTGCCTGCTTTATTCATCAAATCAGCCTTCCAACCAGGAAGTTGATCCGCAATACGATCAATGATCGCTGATTGGTTGGAATTGTGCCCTAGTAAGCTTTCTAATGGACAGTGGTAGTCCAAGATACTTGCAAGGAAAATCTTTAATTTCACAGGGCATATACAGCTGCAGAAGTTCAATATGTTCATCAGAAGACTGGATGGGGGTGACACTACTTTTTTGGATGTTGGTTTTTCGTCGAGAAGTATTACCAAATGCATGAAGGATGGAAGAAATGAACTCCAGGTCAGAGGCGACTAGTCTAATGAACATAACCACATCGTCCGCATATATTGACACCCTGTGCCTGAGAGGTTGGTTGGCAAGCAGTTGGAGCAATCCTTCGTCACTTGCTTTCCTTTTTTTTGACGGAGGTAAACCCTGCTTATCAAGAAAGCAGGCAATCCATTCGCATCAACAGTGCAGCTCCAAGTCTGTCATGCCAACAAATTAAGATACCTCCGCTGGCCCCAGACGAATCAAGGTAAATGAAATGTGAGAAATCTGTCCCCAACAAGGAAAGCACAAGACGCTGAGAAACATCCCCCATCTTAGTTTCCTGAAGGGACAACACATCACCCTTAACTGAATCAACTAAAGGTTTGACTGAATTTTGCCTCGCGGTTGAGTTCAACCCGCGGACATTCCAGAAAATAATATTTGCAGGGTCCATAGAATAAACTAAGCAAAACAACGAACAAGCAATCCACTAACAGACATATGGAAATTCTGGAAGAATAATGTAGAAAAATACAATTCAGCTTGGACAAACCAAACCGTGTGAGATGGTGCCAAATAGACCATCATGTTTGATAAAATGAAGCAGTAGTATGATCATTAACTAAATTGTGAAAGATCGCTGATCAACATACCTTCTCTTTAACATTATGTTGACGTGCTTTCAGCTCATATATGAAAAATCCAAGGAAAACCACTGTGGCAGGAGGTATAGCCATTACACCTAACGCACCCTACATTGAGCCAGAAGTCATTCAACATACAATTCATCACTGAACCAACAGACATGGATGAAACTTAGCAAAATTGAGTGCTTGGACAGAAATTAACCTGTGCTCCGAGATGATGGACAAATATGCCACTTGTAGCATACCCAACAAGTGCACCTAGAGATGATGAGAATGCACAAAGGCTCTGCATGTCTGGAGCCAGTGCCGGCT
The DNA here is from genome assembly GCA_009763385.1 of Coix lacryma-jobi var. lacryma-jobi. Taxonomy (NCBI): domain Eukaryota; kingdom Viridiplantae; phylum Streptophyta; class Magnoliopsida; order Poales; family Poaceae; genus Coix; species Coix lacryma-jobi. The sequence continues at coordinate 45,881,078 of CM019825.1, forward strand.
TATCAATACTGTTCTTTGCAATGCAAGCATCTATGGTTACATCAGCAATGGCGACTGCTGTTGAGATTCCCATCAAGCAAAGTACAGCAGAACTCATTGGCAATCCAATAGCTATCGCAACAGCAGCAGCTGAAATGGTTCCAAGTATTCCTATCATCATGAAAAGTAACGAAGATTTATCAGTGAAGCCTACAGTTGCTAGGTGCCAATAGGGAGCCTTGCTGTTCCCCATAACAAATGTCTACAGTTGCTACAAGATGCAGGCTACAACTATTGATCTACTCTGACAAATCATAAGTTCTACGGTCCATGTATTCATGTATTTGGTTAAAATAAACCAAATGTGCAGTCATAACCTTTAGTTTATTAAATATCTTTGGAGCCATACTAAAGTAACAGTATTAAGTTTGCATGTATATTCCCAAAATGTTAAATGGTTTAGCGGCCGCTAAGCTGTCATAGTGGTTTGAATAAGCCACTGCTAAATACTATAGCCCTCTATGTTCAACATTAGTATTAACAATCCTCTTTGCATTTCTCTCCTATTCTCCCCTTAAAATCATGCTACTAGAAGAAAATGTAAAAATATCTAACTCCAGTTAATTTATTATGGCATTGTATGTTACAGTCACATAATTGTGACAATTGGTATCTGAAAATAAAACCATAATGGTGATTAGGAAACAAACAAAAAAGCCAATAGTTTAGTCAAGATGTTCCTGTCGTGTACACTCCAATTAATTACAGAATAATAACAACTTCTTACAACCCAAATAAATTAATGAGATAAAATTACACGGATGAATACTCACACACATGGCATTTTTCAAAATTATAGACATGGAAAGAAGAGCCTACAACACACAACTAGATAAGGCCAATCGAGAGAGATGATGAGAATTTATATTGATGAAGAGAGATATGATGAAAGTTTCATGGAAGTAGAGATAATTTTATGAGAGATGAAACTCTTTTACACTATTTCCAAAATATCGACGCATTGTAAACCGGGACATGAAACTCTCACCAAGGCCAATCTCAATGGGAGTTTCATGAACATTAAATACGCTGATGTGGCGGCACTGTATTGATAAAGAGAGTTTCATGAGAGTAGAGATAGTCTCATGAGGGTGAAACTATTCTGCACGGTTTACAAAATATGGAAGTGTTAGAAACTGTGACATGAAATTAGCACTTAGGATGGCCTAAGAATGACCTAAGGCCTAAATTGGAAAACATGAAAACTGCAGTGAAAATGAGAAACAAGCTGATAGTGGCATGTATAAGTAACCTTTTGTACCTCCAAAAGGAGGCAAACAACCACCTCACTCATAAGTTTTCACCGACTAATTAAGATCAAACATCCAATAAACAATGCGAATACTGCCAATGATTCAAACCTACTCCACATTGCTATGTCACAGTCGAAGCACTCTCATCCACATTTATAAAATCCTTTTCAGATTCACAAAAACGAAAGCCAGCAATGGTAAGCTGAATTAGAGCCATAATTCTTTTTCAGTTACCACCACAGCAATGGTCAATGAAATCTGTTTGTACGCAGGCATATAACTGAAATTAACATCTACTACATAACAACAGCAACAGATAAGAAAGATGGCTCTGAACTTTGAAGATGATTAGCTTGAAAAAAAATGCCTTAAGATTGATTCCCTGCCGGCCAGCTGACCTGAGAAGAGGAAGTACGGGCGGCGGCGGTACCCGTAGATCGGAAAGACGTCGGTCATGATCCCCCAGAACGGCTTGAGCACCCATGGAATGAAGAAGAAGACGGAGAGGAACTGCACAGTGGCCGGTTGTACCTGCTGCACGTCCTTCCAGTAGTAGTCAGACGCCACTCGGAAGAAGGAGCCGCCGAAGCCCTGGTTGAGGCCGTACACCAGCACCACCCCCGCGACGAACGTCGCGCCCAGCTCCCGGCACAGCATCTGCATCCACCGCATCGGCTCCAGCACGGCCGCCGCCCAGTCGCGCTCACCGCCGCTTCGCCGCGCCCCCGACCCCGGGTCCTCCTGGCCGACAAGGCTATCCGCGTCCATGGCAGTGGTGGCGTCATCTTCCAGCATGGTTCTTGCCTTCTTGGATTCTTGATTGGTGCCTACTGCCTACAGCTCTAAGCTGTAAGCTCCCTTCCCTTCTTGATGGTTTCTTGCTAGGCGAGTTCTCGAGCAATGCACGTGCTCAGATGAAAATGGGATTGGATTTAAGAATATGAAGCTAGCTTGAAATCTGAGATTAGTTTATGGAGCTCGTGGGGGACAGAGATGGAGTGGACTGGGGAAGACTTGAGCTTGGGAAGGTGAAGTTGAGAGCTGACCTGCTGACCAGCAGATCAAGAGAAGGCGTTGACGAATTGGTGGAAACGAACAAATGTAGCGAGACCGAGAGCCTTTTGCCGTGTGTCATTACTAAGTTGGTGTATTCGTCTGTTCCCCTCTAAAGTTGGATCATCTTTTCGTGCCACGACGTTTTTTCTTTCTTTCCCTCCACGTCATTCCGTCTCTTCTCCCTCCAAAATTCACCGTTAACTCGCCTGACATGTGGGCCCGGTTCGTCAGATTGACCACTTTGCCCCTCTCACCCACCCACCCACCCGATTCCTCTGTGCCCCTCCAAAGTTGGGTCCTCTCTCTGTGCCACGACGTTTTTTCTTTCTTTCCCTCCACGCCATTCCGTCTCTTCTCCATCCAAAATCCACCGTTAACTCGCCTGACATGTGAGCCCGGTTCGTCAGATTGACCACTTTGCCCCTCTCACCCACCCACCCACCCGGAGCTAAGAGGATAGGAGGACACGCCAGCAGCACAAAGGCAGAAGCCGCGTGCGGCAATGGGCAACAACATCGGCGCCCAGCGCAAGGGCGCCAAGGTGATGCAGCTGGACGGCACGGCGTTCCGCGTGAAGCCGCCGGCGTTCGCGGGCATGGTGCTGCGCGACCACCCGGGGTTCCAGCTCCTCGAGTCCGAGGAGGTGAAGCTGTTGGGCGTCCGCGCGCGCCCGCTCGCGCACGACGCGCAGCTCCGCTCGGGCCGGCTCTACTTCCTCGTGGCGCTGCCCCGGCCGGCCGTCCCGCCGCGCCGCGCCGCGCCTGGTCGGGCGCGCTCCACGTCGGCGCGCGGGAGCGGCTGGAGACGCTCATGCTCACGCGCCGCTCCACCTCCGACCTCTCCCTGCGCGCCTCCGCGTCCGCGTCCGCGGGCACGGCGCCGCCGTCCCCGCTCTCCACCACGGCCTCCGAGGGCGGCGGGCCCGTCCGGCTCCGGATGCGCCCACGGCCCACCACCGAGGAAGGGGACGACTGTGACGGAACGACCCTAATCCCATGGCCCACGTGTCCCTGTCAACCTCTGACAGCCGAACCCATGTTCCATGTGATTAAGACCTGTTCGCCACCGGGCTACATCAATGCCCAATGTCCGCAGGATCATCTCACAATTCGGTTACAGCATTGCATACTTTTACAGATAACATCGGAATAAAGAGCGGAAGACTTAAATAACATTAGTTTTACAAGGCAGGGTTCCAAATAGAATTTAAGGTGCAGTTATTACAAACCAAGTTCTGATAATAGAAATAGACATAGGCAACATAGTGGAGAACAGCAAAGATACTTATAATCACCCAGCCCGAGGGTGTACAACTATTCTTCGGTCTCTTCCTGGACGATGGTCACGCAGCAGGGTGCAAGACACATCGGGGACTCTGTCATACCTGCAGCATGGGTAACAAACCCTGAGTATTGGGGTACTCAACAAGACTTACCCGACTAAAGAAAAAAAAAGAAGACTCAGGAATGAGAGGCTTAGGGTAGTCAAGGTAAGGCTTAAGCAAGATCAAGTATTTTGCAGAAAAGCATTTTTGTAAACCTTATTTTATTTTTGAAAGATTCAGTATTCCTCAATTCTTCATCGTTCATGATTCATTTTACATTTCAAAACATTCCTAGTTGAGAACCACTCTCCGTTGACAGTCAGTGGACCAAGTCTCCATAACCGAGGAGCAACGTTAATCCGGATAAATAATACTCAGCTGAGGATCCCTATCCACACTGCATATGTAGCACCCAAGCTTGCATATACCAACTCGTCTACCACGATTCCTCCAAGATTGGACCGGTCCTACGCCACCCGGAAGTACAGTACACCACTCCTTTCCAGGTACGACGACCACGTGGGTACATGCTACTTCCGCCATCTCTCCACTCCCAGTGCGCGGTTGTCGGTCTCAATCAAGGATTTCTCGGAGCCAGAGCTTTCCGAAGTATGTGAATAGTTACAAGTCTTGACCAGCAGGCCCCCATACGGATGGTCCCTAATTTTCCAGCCAGAACTATACCTTGGTTATATCTCACCCAAGCGTAATAGTCCCGTCAGTTTTTCAATCCTGTCCCGGTCGGTGTCAACTGTTGAGTCCCGGACTACAACATGACGGCACCGTACGCTCGGACAACCTCTCCTCGCTATTGACTAGGTACGGATCAGATACCTAGCCAACAGCCGGGAAGTAAGACCAAAATCCCACAAACATTCCTTAAGTGATCACACTTTTGAAATTGGCATTTTATTGCAAAGTCTAATTCAATAAGCATTGCTAAGCATTTTTCAAATACTTTTGAAAAACAGGTATCAGGTGTATCAGTGGTCAAGGTGGATAGTGCATCAATTAGGATAGCACACAACTCCTATAAACCTAATGCAATAATTTAACTCAAAAGCATTTAAGGAAATCATTTTATAAATTCAAGGAAAGGGTTAAATGCACCGGGGCTTGCCTTGAAGAGCAAAGAGGGCAGGCTCGAAGGCGGCGGAGCAGTTGTCGGAACTCGGGGTAGCCTCGGGGACAGGTTCGTCGGCGGCTGCCTCGATCTTGACTCCTTCTTCGGTGACTATACGAATGCAATGATGCATGCACATGAGTATGCTAGCATGAACAATGCAAAACAGGGCATACAACATGAACCCTAATCACTTTTTCTATTTTCCTTAATTATTTAAAAAGGTCATTTTATGAAGTTGCCCCAAAAATTACCAAATTAATCACATAAGTTCATTATGGTGTAGATAGATGGCAAAACAAATTTCATAATTTTTGGAGGTCATTAAGGTAAAAAAAATCAGACATTAATTAACAGAAGACACTATTTAACAATTAAAAATAAATGCTCAAAAAAAACAACTTGTTCCAAAAGACTTCAAAATTTCACCAGAGACTAAACATGGCATAGGAAGCTCACAAAAATTTATCTCATGATTTTTGGAGTTATAAATAATTTTCGAAAAAATCCGAAACTATCCATTTATTAATTAAAAGAGGGATTTTATATTTTCAATTTCTTGCAGAAAAGTCAAGTTTCATATTTTTATAAAATACTACACAGTGCATGGAGCATACCATAATTTTATCAGGATTTAAGGAACAACAGATTAATTCAAACAAAAAAGAGAAAACAGAACAGTATTCACACTCTTTCAAAAAAGGAAAAAGAAAAGAGCGCTGTGCTCCTTCCTCGCAGGGGCTCGGGCGAATCGCTGCGAGGCGGACAGCAGGGCTCGGGCGAGGCGGAAACACTCGGTCGTCCGAGACCTGGCTGGTAGGCTCGGTCGAGACGGAAACAAGCGTTTCGTCCGAGGCCTGGCCGGAAGGCTCGGGCGAAACGGAAAGCAAGCGTCCGTCCGAGGCCTGACTGGGAGGCTCGGGCGAGACGGAAAGCAAGCGTCCGTCCGAGGCCTGACTGGGAGGCTCGGGCGAGACGGAAAGCAAGCGTCCGTCCGAGGCCTGACTGGGAGGCTCGGGCGAGACGGAAAGTATGTGTTCGCCGAGGCCTGGCTCGAGCGAAGCTGAGGGTGCGTGAGTCCGCTCGAGGCCTGGCTCGAGCGAAGCTGAGGGTGCGTGAGTCCGCTCGAGGCCTGGCTCGAGCGAAGTGGTGAGGGTCTGTGTGTCCGCTCGAGGCTAGGCTCGGGCGAAACGGAAAACGTGTGCTCGAGGCCTGGCTCGAGCTAGACAGTGAACGTGCATCCGCTCGAGGCCTGGCTCGAGCTTTACGACGTGAAAGCAGAGACCAGGGGCTTCGAGTGCTTACCACGGTCGGAGGCAGGGCTCGGCGGAACAAGGGTCGAAGGAGGAAGCTCGACGTTGGCGGTGCTTCGGCGGAGCTCTTTCGGCGGCGAGCGGCGCTCCGGCGACCCTGCGCAACACACGAGACCGCAAGGGCCTGGTTAGAGTCGCGCGGAGCCAAGGAAGCTGACACAGGGGTCAGGGGAAGATGATCGTGGCCGGAGAGGAAGTATTTGACGAACCCGAGTTCACCGGTGTTTCGTCGGAGTTTGGGAAGATGGGGTTACGCCGGGCGATTGGAGGCGGGGGAGGTGAAATTGAGGGGTGGGAAAGCTTCACGAGCTCAAGGCGGAGCTTTCGGGCTAGGTGGTTGAGCGGCGGGAGCTTCGGAGTGGTCTGGCCACGGCGGCGGGGTCGAGTGAGAAGCTCGGACTCCGGCGGTCCCTTTTATAGGCACGGTCGGGGACGGTAGAGAGCACGGGATGGTGTGGATGAGCTCGGCCGAAGCGTGCGCACTCGATTGCAAGCCGACGGGAGGACGGCGTGCACCCAGGGCCTGGGCGAAGGCTCGCCGGTGATGGCCACGCGGTGGCGACGCCCTGGGCACTGTAGGGGACGGGGGGCGGAGGTCAGCGCTTGCGCGTGCGGGTGCGGCATGATGGCGCGGGCGCAGGCGACAAGTCGGGGGCGGACGTGCGGCTGCCAGGCGCGTGGCGCAAGCGGCGCTGGCGTGCGGCCATGGCCGGGACCCCCTCCCTGCTCTGCTCTGACCCTAGGTAGGAGATGAACAGGGCTAGGTCTAGGGTTTGACTATGAGCTGATCTCTGTATTTTGCAAATTACTTCCAAAACTTGAACTGAGCAGCAAAAACTCAAAACACCAAAGTTGTTCAGAAAAAAGAGATCTACAACTTTGTCAAAAAGAATACTTTCAAATTTCAAACAGTTTTTGAATTAAATACGAAATCAGAAAAGGGGACACTTTTAGGATTTGAATAATTTCAAAATTACTTTTGATTTTACATTGAAAGTTGGAAATCTGCAAATATGAAAGTTGTTCCTTTTATCAAAACCTACAACTTTGCTAATATATTATTTTTCTGAAACCCAATAGTTTTTAAATAAATTTTGAAAACTGAAAAGGGGACAAAAACTGGAATCTGAATGAATTTGGATTTACTTCAAACTTTGTACAGAAACTTGAAAATTTGTAAATACCAAAGTTGTTTCTCTTGGCCAGATCTACAACTTTGCTTTTTAGACCAACCTCAAATTTTGAATAATTTTTGAATTACAAAAAGAGGGATAAAATCCAGGGTTTGGAAATCAGGGTTTTGCAAAGGGATTTGAAATCTGATTTTGATTTTTGAACTTTGGCCAACACAACAAAACTTCAAGACATCCAACTAAACAAGAATTACACAAAGCTAGGCACAGAGGTGAAATTACCATTTTTGCCCTTATAGGAAGATTTGGGCTTTTAGGGTTTTTGAAACGAGATTGCTACACAAGTACTAAGCAAACATAAATGCAAGGCAAGGATGATTAATGACTAATGATGATGACATGTCAGGTTAATTACAGTTAAACACCAGAGGTGTTACAGCCTTCCCCCCTAAAAGAAATCTCGCCCCGAGATTCCACGTCTTAAGAAGAAAAAGGCAAAACCTTACATCTACAGAGATTCGAGAAAGTCGGGATAGTTCTTTGCTAAGAAGTCTTCGGATTCCCAGGTGGCTTCTTCTTCAGAGTGCTGGTTCCACTGGATCTTGTACCATCTTGTGGTGGTTCTTCGGGTAACACGATCCTTGTGATCCAACACGCGAACTGGATACTCAGTGTATGACAGATCTGGTTCTAGCTCAACGCCTTCAACTTCAACCACATGTTCAGGTACTCGGAGACACTTCTTGAGTTGGGAGACATGAAACACATTATGAACTGCTGAAAGATGATCGGGCAAACTTAGCTTGTAAGAGACCTTGCCACAACGATCCAGAATCTCAAAGGGACCAATGTAGCGGGGTGCTAACTTTCCTTTGACTCCAAAACGAGTGACTCCCTTGGTGGGTGAGACCTTCAGGTACACATAATCCCCGATCTCGAACTGCAGAGGTCGACGTCTCCTGTCAGCATAACTTTTCTGTCGAGACTGTGCAATCTTCATGTTCTCTTGTATTTGCTTGACTTTTTCTTCCATATCTTTTACTAGGTCAACTCCAAAGAATTCCCTTTCTCCGGGTTCAGACCAATTGAGAGGTGTACGACAACGGCGACCGTACAATGCTTCAAAGGGTGCCATTTTGATGCTCTCTTGGTAACTGTTATTATATGAGAACTCTGCCAAGGGCAAACAGTCATCCCAAGTATCTGCGAAGGTGAGCACACATGCTCTCAACATATCCTCTAACACTTGGTTGACTCGCTCGGTTTGTCCATCTGTTTGCGGATGATATGTCGTACTATGCAAGAGCTTGGTTCCAAGTGAGGTATGGAACGCTTTCCAAAACTTTGCGACAAATTGGGTACCACGATCAGAGATAATGCTCTTGGGTATGCCATGGAGTTTCACTATGTGGTTCTTGTACAAAGTGGCATAAGTGGGGACGGTGTAACTGGTCTTCACTGGCAGGAAGTGAGCTTGCTTAGTGAGGCGATCCAAGATCACCCATATGGAATCAAAACCTCTTGATGTCTTGGGTAGACCATTGATAAAGTCCATACTGATATCGTCCCATTTCCAAGCAGGTATAGGTAAAGGTTGCAATTCTCCTCCGGGCTTCATGTGCACGGCTTTGACTTTCTGGCAGGTAGCGCACTGAGCGACATACCGGGCGATCTTAATCTTCATCTTTGTCCACCAGAATTGCTGCTTCAAATCCTGGTACATTTTGTTGCTGCCGGGGTGGATGGAGAATCTAGTCAAGTGTGCTTCATCAAGAATTAACTTTCTTAACTCAGGCACTTTAGGAACTACTAACCGATTCTTAAACCATACTACTCCTGCATCATCAATCCTGAAACAATCAGCTTTTCCGGATTGGACCTTTTTGATGATGTGCTTGATTCCGGGGTTATCTTTCTGTGCAGCGATGATCTGCTCTCTGATAGGGGTTTCTATTCTGATATTATTCAGAGTTCCTTGTGGAATCATTTCAATATTCAACTTTTCCAGCTCATAACACAAAGAAGAATCATAGGGTTTCATCATCAGACAGTTGCAATAAGACTTGCGACTGAGCGCATCGGCAACCACATTCGCCTTACCCGGATGGTAATGCACTTCAAGATCATAGTCCTTAATTAACTCAAGCCATCTTCTCTGCCTCATATTCAGTTCCTCTTGAGTGAAGATATATTTCAAGCTTTTGTGATCAGTGTACACATTACAGGTACTGCCCAACAGATAATGACGCCAGATCTTCAAGGCATGCACTACTGCTGCTAACTCGAGATCATGAGTTGGGTAACTCTCTTCATGTCGCTTAAGCTGCCGGGAGGCATAAGCGATCACTCGACCTTCTTGCATCAAAACACAGCCCAAACCAGTACCAGACGCATCACAGTAGACATCAAAGGGCTTCTCGATGCTTGGCTGGACTAGCACTGGTGATGTAGTTAACAGTTTCTTCAGAGTTTGAAAGGCTTGCTCACAGGCTGGTGACCAGACAAACTTCACAGAATTCTTTACTAACTCAGTGATAGGCTTGGCGATTCTTGAGAAATCTGGAATGAATCGACGATAATATCCTGCCATTTCCATAAAGCTGCGGACTTGATGAACAGTGGTAGGTGGCTTCCAATCCAGAATGTCTGCCACTTTACCAGGGTCAACTGACACACCTTCAGCGGAAAGGACATGACCAAGAAACTGTATCTGATCCAACCAGAACTCACATTTACTGAACTTGGCATACAGCTGATGTTCTCTGAGACGGGATAGAACGATACGAAGATGTCCGGCATGATCTTCAGGGGTTTTTGAGTAGACAAGGATGTCGTCAATGAACACGACCACGAATTTATCAAGCTCTGGCATGAACACAGAGTTCATGAGGTACATGAAATGAGCAGGGGCATTGGTCAAACCGAAGGACATGACCAAGTACTCATATAAGCCGTATCTGGTGGTGAAAGCTGTTTTAGGAATATCTTCAGGACGAATCTTTATTTGGTGGTAGCCAGATCTGAGATCGATCTTGGAGAATACTTTGGCTCCAGCTAACTGGTCAAAGAGAAGATCAATACGAGGCAAGGGATATTTATTTTTGATGGTGACCTCATTGAGTGGGCGATAATCAATGCACATTCTGAGAGTCTTGTCTTTTTCTTTACAAAGATTGCAGGACAGCCCCAAGGAGACGAGCTTGGGCGAATGAAACCCTTGTCCAACAAATCTTGTAATTGGATTTTTAGTTCTGCCAACTCTCTGGGAGACATTCGATAAGCTCTGCGGGATATAGGAGCAGTCCCGGGCTTTAGCTCTATGGCAAACTCAACGTCACGGTCAGGAGGCAGACCAGGCAAATCCTCAGGAAAAACATCAGGGAATTCACAAACCACGGGGATGTCCCGGGTTTCCAGAACATAGGCGGTATTTATTTGAGTGGCTGCTGGTTTTTGAGGCATTGGAAGTTGGAGAAGGAGTTTGGCGGTACTGTTAGGAATATCCACTCTCACAACTCTATTCAAGATGTCGATCATGGCTATATACTGACACATCCAATTCATGCCTAGGATGACATCTATCTCCTGAGCATGAAGCACTATCATGGTGGTGGGAAGTACATGTTCCCCCAACATTACTGGTATACTGCGAACCACTTCCTTAGTACTTATACGCCCTCCAGGCGAAAATATGCAGAAACTTTCTTTTAAAACCTCAATTGATATCTCATGCTTGATGACAAAAGTACGACTGATGAAGGAATGCGATGCACCAGAATCAAACAACACAACTGCAGGGTGATTGGCAACAGGAAACCTACCGATCATGACGGGCTCCCCTTCTGGTATATCGCTGACAGCGGTGTAGTAGACTTGTCCGTGCTTCTTGACAATCTTGCCCTTCTGAGCATGCTGCTGCTGTGCACGGTGCTGCTGCTGCTGAGATCCTCCGGGATTCTTCTGAGCATTCTGAGCATACCTTTTGGGCTTTGGGCACTCACGAGACCAGTGACCAAGCTGGCCGCAGTTGTAGCAGGGATGGTTGTAGGCTGTTTGTGGAGTGGTGATACGAACACCTGGGGCGTTCGGCTGTGTGGCACTCTGCTGGTTGGCATTATGGGTGGTGGCCGCGGTACGGACGACCACTTGCTGGTTGGGGTAAGGTAGACGATTGTGGTGGTGGCTGGGGTGATAGATGATTCTCTGGCGTTTGTGACCGCCAGAGAAGCTGCCTGACCCTGCTTTCTTCTTCTTCTTCTCTTCCTGGTACTGGCGATTGCTTTCTTCAAAAGCAACAGCCCGTTCAACAACATCGTGATAAGACCCAGTCAGGTTATTGGACAAGCTCCTGCGGATCTTTGGGTGCAGTCCTCTGAGGAAACAATCCCTCTTCTTCTCATCTGTGTTGACATACTCTGAGGCATACTGGCTGAGATGATTGAATTGACCCACATACTGCATGACTGTGGAGTCTTTCTGTTGGAGAGCCAGGAACTGATCAAACTTCATTTTCATTAATCCAGAAGGGATGTGATGAGCACGGAGAGCAGTGCGGAACTCTTCCCAGGTCAACCGATGACCTTCTGGCTGGGCAGCCAACAGGTTGGCGTACCAAGCATTTGTCGGACCACGAAGCTGCTGGGAAGCGAACCGTGGCTTCTGGATGTCGGTGCAGTTGATAAGACCAAACTTCTGCTCCATGGTGCGGAGCCAATCATCAGCTTCGAGGGGTTCATCGGCCTTAGTGAAGACCGGTGGACGAGTTTCGGTGAATTCCACATAGGTGGTCTCTTGGTTGATGTTGTGGCGACCACGGTGAAAGTTCTGCTGTCCTTGGTTTTGAGCCATTAGGTTGGCAGCGGCGGCCAAGGCTGCAATGACATCTGCTAGGGTAGCTGGGACAGGTGGAGGGTTTGGGAGGTTGGCATCATCAGAACCTCCAGCTCCAGTGCGAGTGTTCACAGACATCTGTTAAGCAACTTGGAACTTAGCATTCATAGATAGGGTTCTGAAAACAACAGACTGATAGCTTCTTCTGGTACAAAAGACTGATGACTTGATAAGGTGACTGACAGATGATACAGACCGATAAAGGGAAAAGATGCGAAAAGAAAGATACATGCCAGACTTGGCAACAGACAGACAAACGCCCCCAAACCTAGACTAAGGTTTTAGGTAAGCAGATGGTACAGACACTACGAGTCTAGTCATCGTCGATGATGATCATGTCTTTGTCATCGTCTTCTTCGAGGATGAGCTCAAGCTCCTCCTCCTTGTCCTCGTCTTCAGCGTGGACATCCTCAGCAGGTTCAATTTCTTCGTCCACGTCTGGCTCTTGTTCCACATCGGGTTCTTCCACTACTCCGTCCTCAGGGTCTTCCATAACCGGGGGTACCAATGGGTGGAGTTGATCATACAGCTGATGCACTTCCTCATGAAGCATATCATTGAACTGTTCAATCTGAGCTGTGTACTGCTGCAGTCCGTGGAGCTGGGCTCTGGTAACGTCCTCGCGGGTCCAAGCATCATTGCGCTGCTCGATAGCGCGAACCGTGTTCCGGTTGGCCTGCTCCAGGAAAGCTCGTGCCTCATAAAACTCCAGGCGTGAGTGGTAGAAGTCATGCTCCAAGTTCTTCAGCTCAGCCTTCAGATCCTTGATCTCCTCCTTCAGGTTCTTGCGGGTGCGGCGGGGAAAGCGACGACCGTTGGAAGATTCTCCAGTCTCCTCCCCAGCGCGTGGTGCCAGCTGGTGGCGTGGCACACCATGCGGTCCAGTCGACTTGCGGGCAGTCAGCTTGATGCGAGCCATGTCTGGATAAGAGAAGATGGATGAGAAAGGCTAGCAAGAACAGGTAAAGGCATACTACCCCAACGAACTTAGAGAGGAAGTTAACTTTAGTGATTATGACATGATGCATGAATCGTTCCTACGGAACAAAGCAATGCAATAAATAAAGTACATAGGGCTTAAAACATGTTGTTCCACTTGCTAGTGTTGCCATATGAGAGACAAGATGAGAGAAGCAATTTGGACTCAAAATAGTCAAGTTTAGTTTGTTTGGATTAAAAAGGTCTTTTGAAGTTTTCGCAAAAACGAACACTGCAACGTTAAAGTGAGATGCTCCGATACCACTCTGTGACGGAACGACCCTAATCCCATGGCCCACGTGTCCCTGTCAACCTCTGACAGCCGAACCCATGTTCCATGTGATTAAGACCTGTTCACCACCGGGCTACATCAGTGCCCAATGTCCGCAAGATCATCTCACAATTCGGTTACAGCATTGCATACTTTTACAGATAACATCGGAATAAAGAGCGGAAGACTTAAATAACATTAGTTTTACAAGGCAGGGTTCCAAATAGAATTTAAGGTGCAGTTATTACAAACCAAGTTCTGATAATAGAAATAGACATAGGCAACATAGTGGAGAACAGCAAAGATACTTATAATCACCCAGCCCGAGGGTGTACAACTATTCTTCGGCCTCTTCCTGGACGATGGTCACGCAGCAGGGTGCAAGACACATCGGGGACTCTGTCATACCTGCAGCATGGGTAACAAACCCTGAGTATTGGGGTACTCAACAAGACTTACCCGACTAAAGAAAAAAAAAGAAGACTCAGGAATGAGAGGCTTAGGGTAGTCAAGGTAAGGCTTAAGCAAGATCAAGTATTTTGCAGAAAAGCATTTTTGTAAACCTTATTTTATTTTTGAAAGATTCAGTATTCCTCAATTCTTCATCGTTCATGATTCATTTTACATTTCAAAACATTCCTAGTTGAGAACCACTCTCCGTTGACAGTCAGTGGACCAAGTCTCCATAACCGAGGAGCAACGTTAATCCGGATAAATAATACTCAGCTGAGGATCCCTATCCACACTGCATATGTAGCACCCAAGCTTGCATATACCAACTCGTCTACCACGATTCCTCCAAGATTGGACCGGTCCTACGCCACCCGGAAGTACAGTACACCACTCCTTTCCAGGTACGACGACCACGTGGGTACATGCTACTTCCGCCATCTCTCCACTCCCAGTGCGCGGTTGTCGGTCCCAATCAAGGATTTCTCGGAGCCAGAGCTTTCCGAAGTATGTGAATAGTTACAAGTCTTGACCAGCAGGCCCCCATACGGATGGTCCCTAATTTTCCAGCCAGAACTATACCTTGGTTATATCTCACCCAAGCGTAATAGTCCCGTCAGTTTTTCAATCCTGTCCCGGTCGGTGTCAACTGTTGAGTCCCGGACTACAACATGACGGCACCGTACGCTCGGACAACCTCTCCTCGCTATTGACTAGGTACGGATCAGATACCTAGCCAACAGCCGGGGAGTAAGACCAAAATCCCACAAACATTCCTTAAGTGATCACACTTTTGAAATTGGCATTTTATTGCAAAGTCTAATTCAATAAGCATTGCTAAGCATTTTTCAAATACTTTTGAAAAGCAGGTATCAGGTGTATCAGTGGTCAAGGTGGATAGTGCATCAATTAGGATAGCACACAACTCCTATAAACCTAATGCAATAATTTAACTCAAAAGCATTTAAGGAAATCATTTTATAAATTCAAGGAAAGGGTTAAATGCACCGGGGCTTGCCTTGAAGAGCAAAGAGGGCAGGCTCGAAGGCGGCGGAGCAGTTGTCGGAACTCGGGGTAGCCTCGGGGACAGGTTCATCGGCGGCTGCCTCGATCTTGACTCCTTCTTCGGTGACTATACGAATGCAATGATGCATGCACATGAGTATGCTAGCATGAACAATGCAAAACAGGGCATACAACATGAACCCTAATCACTTTTTCTATTTTCCTTAATTATTTAAAAAGGTCATTTTATGAAGTTGCCCCAAAAATTACCAAATTAATCACATAAGTTCATTATGGTGTAGATAGATGGCAAAACAAATTTCATAATTTTTGGAGGTCATTAAGGTAAAAAAAATTAGACATTAATTAACAGAAGACACTATTTAACAATTAAAAATAAATGCTCAAAAAAAAACAACTTGTTCCAAAAGACGTCAAAATTTCACCAGAGACTAAACATGGCATAGGAAGCTCACAAAAATTTATCTCATGATTTTTGGAGTTATAAATAATTTTCGAAAAAATCCGAAACTATCCATTTATTAATTAAAAGAGGGATTTTATATTTTCAATTTCTTGCAGAAAAGTCAAGTTTCATATTTTTATAAAATACTACACAGTGCATGGAGCATACCATAATTTTATCAGGATTTAAGGAACAACAGATTAATTCAAACAAAAAAGAGAAAACAGAACAGTATTCACACTCTTTCAAAAAAGGAAAAAGAAAAGAGCGCTGTGCTCCTTCCTCGCAGGGGCTCGGGCGAATCGCTGCGAGGCGGACAGCAGGGCTCGGGCGAGGCGGAAACACTCGGCCGTCCGAGACCTGGCTGGTAGGCTCGGTCGAGACGGAAACAAGCGTTTCGTCCGAGGCCTGGCCGGAAGGCTCGGGCGAAACGGAAAGCAAGCGTCCGTCCGAGGCCTGACTGGGAGGCTCGGGCGAGACGGAAAGCAAGCGTCCGTCCGAGGCCTGACTGGGAGGCTCGGGCGAGACGGAAAGTATGAGTCCGCTCGAGGCCTGGCTCGAGCGAAGCTGAGGGTGCGTGAGTCCGCTCGAGGCCTGGCTCGAGCGAAGTGGTGAGGGTCTGTGTGTCCGCTCGAGGCTAGGCTCGGGCGAAACGGAAAACGTGTGCTCGAGGCCTGGCTCGAGCTAGACAGTGAACGTGCATCCGCTCGAGGCCTGGCTCGAGCTTTACGCCGTGAAAGCAGAGACCAGGGGCTTCGAGTGCTTACCACGGTCGGAGGCAGGGCTCGGCGGAACAAGGGTCGAAGGAGGAAGCTCGACGTTGGCGGTGCTTCGGCGGAGCTCTTTCGGCGGCGAGCGGCGCTCCGGCGACCCTGCGCAACACACGAGACCGCAAGGGCCTGGTTAGAGTCGCGCGGAGCCAAGGAAGCTGACACAGGGGTCAGGGGAAGATGATCGTGGCCGGAGAGGAAGTATTTGACGAACCCGAGTTCACCGGTGTTTCGTCGGAGTTTGGGAAGATGGGGTTACGCCGGGCGATTGGAGGCGGGGGAGGTGAAATTGAGGGGTGGGAAAGCTTCACGAGCTCAAGGCGGAGCTTTCGGGCTAGGTGGTTGAGCGGCGGGAGCTTCGGAGTGGTCTGGCCACGGCGACGGGGTCGAGTGAGAAGCTCGGACTCCGGCGGTCCCTTTTATAGGCACGGTCGGGGACGGTAGAGAGCACGGGATGGTGTGTATGAGCTCGGCCGAAGCGTGCGCACTCGATTGCAAGCCGGCGGGAGGACGGCGTGCACCCAGGGCCTGGGCGAAGGATCGCCGGTGACGGCCACGCGGCGGCGACGCCCTGGGCACTGTAGGGGACGGGGGGGGCGGAGGTCAGCGCTTACGCGTGCGGGTGCGGCATGATGGCGCGGGCGCAGGCGATAAGTCGGGGGCGGACGTGCGGCTGCCAGGCGCGTGGCGCAAGCGGCGCTGGCGTGCGGCCATGGCCGGGACCCCCTCCCTGCTCTGCTCTGACCCTAGGTAGGAGATGAACAGGGCTAGGTCTAGGGTTTGACTATGAGCTGATCTCTGTATTTTGCAAATTACTTCCAAAACTTGAACTGAGTAGAAAAAACTCAAAACACCAAAGTTGTTCAGAAAAAAGAGATCTACAACTTTGTCAAAAAGAATATTTTCAAATTCCAAACAGTTTTTGAATTAGATACGAAATCAGAAAAGGGGACACTTTTAGGATTTGATTAATTTCAAAGTACTTTTGGTTTTACATTGAAAGTTGGAAATCTGCAAATATGAAAGTTGTTCCTTTTATCAAAACCTACAACTTTGCTAATATACCCTTTTTATGAAACCCAATAGTTTTTAAATAAATTTTGAAAACTGAAAAGGGGACAAAAACTGGAATCTGAATGAATTTGGATTTACTTCAAACTTTGTTCAGAAACTTGAAAATTTGTAAATACCAAAGTTGTTTCTCTTGGCCAGATCTACAACTTTGCTTTTTGGACCAACCTCAAATTTTGAATAATTTTTGAATTACAAAAAGAGGGATAAAATCCAGGGTTTGGAAATCAGGGTTTTGCAAAGGGATTTGAAATCTGATTTTGATTTTTGAACTTTGGCCAACACAACAAAACTTCAAGACATCCAACTGAACAAGAATTACACAAAGCTAGGCACAGAGGTGAAATTACCATTTTTGCCCTTATAGGAAGATTTGGGCTTTTAGGGTTTTTGAAACGAGATTGCTACACAAGTACTAAGCAAACATAAATGCAAGGCAAGGATGATTAATGACTAATGATGATGACATGTCAGGTTAATTACAGTTAAACACCAGAGGTGTTACAACGACCGGGCGGAGCCGACGGGAGGGAGGAGGGCGGCGCGGCGGCGGCGGCCCCATCAAGACCCGTGTCGCAACTCCTCGTCGGGAAGGGAAGCGGCCGGCGCGCTTGCTCCACGCGGCGGCCCCAGACCCGCACCATAGCTGCTCGGCGGGGAGGGAGGCGGCTGTGCGCCTGCTCCACGCGGTGGCCCCAGATTCGCGCCGCCCCTGCTCGGCGGGGAGGGAGGCGGGCGGCGGTCGGCGTGGAGGGAGGTGGGCGGCGCTCGGCGCGGAGGGAGGCAGCCGGAGCGAAGGGAGACGGGTCGCGGCCGGCGCGGAGGGAGATAGCCTGGCCCTCGTTGAAACAGAAGAGGATAAGGAAGGGAAGAGAGAGGCAAAGTGGTCAATCTGACGAACCAGGCCCACATGTTAGGCGAGTTAACGGTGGATTTTGGATGGAGAAGAGACGGAATGGCGTAGAGGGTGAAGGGTCGAGATGGCGGACTAGAGGGGGGGGGTGAATAGTCTTTTATAAAAATAATCGCACCGGCTAACCGAAACAAATGCGGAATTAAAACTATCGGTCTAGCCAAGACTACACCCCTCTACTTATACTCTATGACACCTTATAAAAGATTCTAGACAATGCAAATAAGGTGTCGGGCTAGCTAGGGCTCACCTAAACAATTCTAGCTTGCAAGGTTACACAAACCTAAGCAACTAGTACTCAATCAACCAGGGAGCTCCTACACACGCCACTAAGCAAAAGCACAAAGCCTAAGCTCACTAGCAATGCTCAATAACAAGGCTACACAAGCCAAATTAGAGAGCTCAACTTAGCTACACAAACTAAGCAATGTGACTAGCAAGACTACAAGTCAACTAGTCACTCACGGGATTAACTTCTATGCTACACAAGCTAAGAAGGTAACTAGCATGCTACACAAGCTAACTAGTTACAAGAGCAACTACACAAGCACAAGTATATGAACAAGTAAATACAAGCTAGTGAATGGAGTTTGCAAACCACCGAGAAGATGAACACGAAGATGACACGGTGATTTTTCTCCCGAGGTTCACTTGGTTGCCACCAAGCTAGTCCCCGTTGTGTCGACCACACACTTTGGTAGTTCGGCGGCTAATAGGCACCACACCTAGCTCGACACTCGAGCGCCGCAAGAACTCACCCACAAGTGAGGGTAACTCAATGACACGCTCTACTAGAGTTGCTCTTCGCGATCCCCGCGGGGCGAGCACAATGCCCCTCACAATCCTTCTCCGGAGCCACGCACAATCTTCACGCGGGCTTCACGACGGAGACTCGATCACCAAGCCGTCTAGGAGGTGGCAACCTCCAAGAGTAACAAGCACCACCGGCTTGCAACACGAACACCTAGTGCCACTCGATGCAATCTCTCAAAGCAATGCACTAGAATCACTCTCTCACACACTCGGATGAGCACTAAAGCATATGTGTGTTAGAGGGCTCACAAGCACATCCACACAAGCCACCAAGGCTTTGGAGTGCTCCAACAGCTGGCCCAAAACCGGCCTCCACTCCTATTTATAGAGGGGAGCGACCAACTAGCCGTTTCCCCTTTCCTGCGCCTCGGTCGGTAGTACCGACCCCCCTTGGGCGGTAGTACCGACAGCCTTTCTAATAGCCGTTACACGGAGCGCGTTGACCAAAACGAACAACCGACTCCTGGTCGGTACCACCGCGGGCGGTAGTACCGAGGTTATGGCGGTACTACCGCCAGGCCATTTTTGGCTCGAACAGAGAGCATCTCACAAAGGGACTCGGTCCCTCGGAAACTACCGCCCAAAGGTCGGTACCTCCGAGGTCGGTGGTACCGAGGTTATGGCGGTACCACCGCCAGGCCATTTTCAACTCAACACAGAGAGCTCCGCAAACTTGGTTACTACCGGCCATAGGTCGGTACCACCGCGTGCGGTAGTACCGAGGTTATGGCGGTACTACCGCCAAGCCAAACCAAGCCACATCCAGAGAGGCTGCAAACAACCCTCTTGGGTCGGTACTACCGACCACCAGGGTCGGTACCACCGACCACACCAGCCTGCACTCCCCGCGCTAGAAAGGCCATAACTCTTCACTCCAAACTTCGATTTCGATGATCTTGGACATTTTGGAAAGCTTATTTAAAGGGCTACACATCCCACATGAAAACAAGATCCAAATATCAAAGGATTAGAACAGAATTCCAATCCAAGATCCATCGCTTCTCTTTTTCAACCAAAGCTTTCTCCGAAACTTCTCCGAGTTGATCCAAATCAACTCCAACACCTTCTCCTTTGCAAAAGTGCCAACACCACCAAGTGTACACCCACATGTGCATGTGTGTTAGCATTTTCACAAACATTTTCAAAGGATTTTCACTTGCTCTCACCACGCCACTCGATCCTAACAACATCGCAAAGTTAGATCGCTCAAGTGGCACTAGATGACCGATATGCAAACAAGTTTGCTCCTCTTGATAGTACGGCCATCTAACCTAAACCCGGTCATAAACTTCTCTACACACCTATGACCAGTGAAATGAAATGCCCTACAATTATACCTTTGTCTTGCGCATTCCATTCCATCTCCTTCGGTGTTGATGCAACACATGCACCAACCTATCATCAAATGATATGATCCACTTCATATCATCACATGGCCTCCATGGTTCATCGATCTTGACCTCACTTGCTCTTCACCATTGCTTCGGTTCTTCGGCGCCAAGTCTTTGCTCAAGCCTCCCGACACTCGGTACCAACGGCTTCAAAGCCTCCAACTTGCCCTTCACCTTCGCAACCGGTTCGTCAAGCCAAGTCTTGCCTTGATCTTCACCATCTTAGCCACATGACCACATGTCATGTCACATATGCAATGAGCTCCTTCTTCACATGTGTGAGCCTTGCAATATCTTCCAAGCCATTTCTCCTCTATGGCATATGTTGCTCACACATGATCACCTATGGACTAATCACCTGTGTAATTCACTTCAAACACCATTAGTCCACCTAAAGTTGTCACTCAATTACCAAAACCAAACTAGGACCTTTCAATCTCCCCCTTTTTGGTAATTGATGACAACTCTACAAAGATATGGAAATTAAGCTCTTTGGATTCTATGTTACTTATCCAACATTAAGAACATATGAGAGAATTTGGATAAGCACCATACAACCCGACTTTGTAGTGTTAACTCCCCCTACATGTGTGCTCAAATGGTTTGGTTTCAAGCTTGCACACATGAATAAATATGAAATTTGTGGGAGTGTTAGCACTACTAAGTGATGCTAAGGTATACATGATGAAATTTTACCTTTGAAGCGTGCATACCACATTTTGATTCATCCTTAGCATCAACCTTGCTAGAACAAGTGAAACTAGATACCACGTGAGATCAACATTATAATCAAGGTTCTAGTTACCACTTGCTACACTAAGACTATGATCTAAATACCAAATGAAGGAAAACAATCATCATCCAAGTCTTAGTTCTAGCAAATATTGCACACAAGCATGTAGGAATGTAAAACATATGCAATGTGAGCAAGCAAATGTAATGCGCAAACAAATGCATCAATCATGTATTCATGAGCTTGCTCCCCCTACTTGTGTGCTCTCATTGTCCAAGAATTTTGATCCTCTTGCATATCTTTACCACATCTCCCCCTATCATATCATATCTTTGTCACTTTCTCCCCCTTTGTCATCAATAACCATAAAAGGCATGCTTTACTTGATACAAAGGGTTGCACTAGGGTAGATGGTTGACATTTGAGTCTTCATTTTTGATGGACACCACCATATGTGTTGGAATGACACCATGTGTAGGATCTTTGACCTTGATACCAATAGGTGGGGCACCTCCCCTATGTCATAGCATGGGTCATCCACTTGATAAGCTTGAGCTCTTGTTGGTGAGGGATGCTTTGCTTGATTTGATCACTTATAGTTGAGGATCAATTGAAGTCTTGTAGGATACCACTTGAATGAAAATTTAACTTGATATCCATTTGCATTATTATCTTCTTTTTGAACTCTTGTCATCTTCATGAGTTTCTCATTTGTGACTTGAACTAGGCAATATTGCACAAGATATCTAACTCGGTTTGCTCTAGAGTAAGCTTCTTCACACATCTTTCAATGGTTATCTTACTCATGTTGAATTAGACACTTGAATGTTCATCTTCTAGATCAAGTACTTGGGTTCACTAGCTCATGAACAAACTCATATACTAACCACTAGGTTATATAATCAAACAAGCAATAGTGGTAGGCTATGAATTTAAACTTTTCAATTGTTATGCATGATCCTATTTAGCATGTACTATATGCACTAACCGCATACTAGTGAGGAATGAAATGATCATGCACATTACAATGATACCTTTGCTATCTTGGAGTAGAGGATAGTCATTAGATTCTAATTAAGCTCCACAATAGCAATGTGAAGTCCATTTCAAAGCTTGGTGAAGACCAATAGATACCAATTTGAATACCATTCTTCACCCATATGATTTGAGAACCACTAATGATCAAGTGCACTATATTGTTGTGGTTGGCTTGCTTCTTCATTTGATTATAGCTTGCATGTGAATACCGTCTAAGATCTTCATGATTTTCTCTCTATTTGGGTGTTGCTTGCTCTCTTTGATCAATCTCTTATGATTTCTTCAACCAAGCATCTCCAATGACACTTTAGATCACCACTTCCATGTTAGCCTTCCAAGCCTCGCTTGGTTAACCTACAAAAGGCGGCAAGCCCCTACAAAAGGGAAAAGTGACCTCTCTCCAAAGAATCATCCTTGATACTCACTTGAATTGACTTTGATTGATTGATCCATTTGAACTCTTCTTGAAATGATATTTTGAATCCTTCTTTGAGTTCTTTTCTTTCTTCTCAAAAGATCTTCAACTAACACTAGGACTTGAGCTTCATCTTTATCTTGATCTTGGTCTTGATCTTCAATTTGAGTACCAATTGTGTGCCAAATACACTCCCAATCAAATGAACTTGTACTCATATTTGTCATGCTTCTAGCTCATCTCAAAACCAAACATAGGTCCCTCAACCACTTATAAACATGATTCCAACTTGAGGGCCTTTCAATCAAAGTGACTCTAGATTAATCCAATAATTGTCACTTTTCTGGCAGATTCTGTCCTTCTCAAAGAAACATGCATATCTCCCAAAATATAAGTCTAATGACTATGAAATTTGGTGGAGATGTGCCTCTCTAAGTGTTCTAGCAGCCATAAAAATTTGAGCTTCATTGGCTTTCTAGATTGCTACCAGATTTCAATTCTTTCCATAGTACTACATGCTGAAAACTGCTGCACTATAGTTGACAAGATCTACTCCAAAACCAAAGTACATCTTATCCAATAATCATGAATTTTGCACAGCAACTAATATCATAAGTGTAGAGCATGTGTACCAAATTTCAAGCCAATCAAAAAGATTTGATCATCCAAACATGGCTATCTTCTCAGCTCACTCAGATTTTGCAATATTGAACAACTTTGAGCAATTGAGCTATACTCTACCAATTTGAATCAAACTTGAAGCTAACTTGTTTGAACAATCTCACAAGACATACATCCATTCAAATCACTTACTAAAAGAAGTCTCATGAACATATCCATTCAAACTAACTCAATTTTGATCACTAAGCATCAAATCCATTCAATCACCTTATAGCAAGCAACATATGCATATATATCCGATTCGATCATCTCATATGCATCTAAAATAACATGATCAACTAGAGATATACCTTAGTAGCTCATGATCATCCAAATAGCAAGCTTCTACTCAATTAGATTGCAAGCCTTCAAATAATTCCAATCAACCATCACAACTTGATCTTTTGCACTTGTATGTTTTGCACTTGGACTTCACTTCTTTTGTCTTGGCATTGGGTTTGGATAGCACTAGGCTTCATTACTTGACTCAATCACATGATGAATAATATGAAATCAATTGAGTCAAGCCTCCAATGCCATGGTACCTACACACATTCATCCACTTTTTGATGGTACCCAAACTAGTTTGGGTCCTCTCAAGTTAGGAGCAACATACTTAGGCATAGCCTTAGTATGAGTAGCGGGATGAGTTGCAATAGTAGCCTTAGAGGTACCATTTTCATCCTTCCTAAGCATAGAATCATTAACAATTGAAATAGGCTTAGGGGTCATACCTAGGGGACATGAATTAGCCATGTGTCCCCTTTCCCGGCATGAGTAGCAAACTCTCTTTGATTGAGCCTTTTCTTCCTTGCTCAAATGTTGCTTCTCATTGCCTTGCCTCTCATGAGTTGCTTGAGCCTTCTTCTCAAGCTTGGTAGGACACTTCGAGGCAAAGTGTCCCATGTCACCACACTTGTAGCACTTGATGTGAGCCAAATATTTCTTCTCATCTTGATTCTTGCTCATCATCATCTTAGCATCTTGGATATGAATTGGATGCCTTGCTCTTCCGCCCCTTCTTGTTTTCTTCTTCATCATCAAGTCACCATCATGATGGTTGTTCTTGATATGAACTTGGGGTTTCCTTTCTTGTGGCAATACTTGAGGCTTCTTCTTGTTGGGGCAAGCATTTGCAAGATGTCCCATTTCATGGCACCGATAGCACATGAAATGAGATAGCTTTTCTTGTTCTTGCTTCTTCATCTCTTCTTCATATATTTTTCTTGCCCCATCTCTTGCCTTTGACATTGCTCTTGTTGAAGCCAATGCCACTCTTGTCACCATAACTTCTTTGATTCTTCATCATGTACTCATGGGTGACCTTTGATTTACACCACCTCTCTAACTTGTTGCTCAAGTTCTTCACTTCACTTTTGAGCTCATTGTTCTCCTTCAAAAGGTTAGTCTCACAAGACATAGAAGTAGAACAAGCATCTATATGTGAAGAACATGGCATAGATATTAAATCATCACAAGAGGTGGATACATTCTTCTTGCCTACATCACATGGGTCAGCAACATTTTGCAATTGATCATTTGATCCATGTGATGAGCTCTCACTAGTTTTAGTTTCTTCATTAGAAAGCTTGTTAGTGAGAAAAGCATGGTCTTTTACCAAGTTGTCATGAGCAACACTAAGTTCCTCATGAGTCAATTTAAGCTCCTCATGTGAACAAGTAGTAACATAAAGTAGATGTTTTTGTTGTTCACATGTGTTCTTTAGAAATGAGTTTTCATTTTTCAATTTTATTGTTTTTGCCATCTCATTTTCTAAAGCTTTAGTGAGTCTACATACAAGCTCAAAGTTTGGATCATCACAATCAACTACCACATTACCAATAGATACCTTTGTGTCACCATGTGACATGAAGCAATGTGATGTAGTAGAAGAGCTTGTGGAGACATCACTCTCATAGTCGTCATCATCACTTGAACATGAGGTGGAGCAATCCTCCACAACCATCAAGTTGTGGTCATGCTCAACATCCTCATGCGCCTCCTTCTTGGGCTCATCAACATCATCATCGGAGATCACCCCATATTTCTCATTGAGATAAATCCAAATCTCATGGGCGGACTTCAAGTCCATGATCTCACCAAATATGTTATCCTCCATAGATTGATAGAAAATGTTAGTAGCTTGGCAATCGAGATGTAGGCATTTCTTTTGTGCTTGAGTTGCATTCTTTCTATCCAACACAAGAGAAAGACCTACATCTACGATCCACCACATTTGAGGACTAATAAACTTAAAATTGCATATCATCCAATTTTTCCACCGTGTAAAGTGTGTGCCATCAAAAATGTGTGGACACTCAACATCTAGCCCATAAGTCGCCATCCTCTCGGGTCGGTGAAGACCACAAATGAGAGACCTTGCTCTGATACCAATTGAAGGGTCGAGATGGCGGACTAGAGGGGGGGTGAATAGTCTTTTATAAAAATAATCGCACCGGCTAACCGAAACAAATGCGGAATTAAAACTATCGGTCTAGCCAAGACTACACCCCTCTACTTATACTCTATGACACCTTATAAAAGATTCTAGACAATGCAAATAAGGTGTCGGGCTAGCTAGGGCTCACCTAAACAATTCTAGCTTGCAAGGTTACACAAACCTAAGCAACTAGTACTCAATCAACCAGGGAGCTCCTACACACGCCACTAAGCAAAAGCACAAAGCCTAAGCTCACTAGCAATGCTCAATAACAAGGCTACACAGGCCAAATTAGAGAGCTCAACTTAGCTACACAAACTAAGCAATGTGACTAGCAAGACTACAAGTCAACTAGTCACTCACGGGATTAACTTCTATGCTACACAAGCTAAGAAGGTAACTAGCATGCTACACAAGCTAACTAGTTACAAGAGCAACTACACAAGCACAAGTATATGAACAAGTAAA
This sequence comes from Coix lacryma-jobi var. lacryma-jobi, assembly GCA_009763385.1. Classification (NCBI taxonomy): domain Eukaryota; kingdom Viridiplantae; phylum Streptophyta; class Magnoliopsida; order Poales; family Poaceae; genus Coix; species Coix lacryma-jobi. The sequence goes on from CM019825.1 coordinate 45,907,091, forward strand.
TACAAGCTAGTGAATGGAGTTTGCAAACCACCGAGAAGATGAACACGAAGATGACACGGTGATTTTTCTCCCGAGGTTCACTTGGTTGCCACCAAGCTAGTCCCCGTTGTGTCGACCACACACTTTGGTAGTTCGGCGGCTAATAGGCACCACACCTAGCTCGACACTCGAGCGCCGCAAGAACTCACCCACAAGTGAGGGTAACTCAATGACACGCTCTACTAGAGTTGCTCTTCGCGATCCCCGCGGGGCGAGCACAATGCCCCTCACAATCCTTCTCCGGAGCCACGCACAATCTTCACGCGGGCTTCACGACGGAGACTCGATCACCAAGCCGTCTAGGAGGTGGCAACCTCCAAGAGTAACAAGCACCACCGGCTTGCAACACGAACACCTAGTGCCACTCGATGCAATCTCTCAAAGCAATGCACTAGAATCACTCTCTCACACACTCGGATGAGCACTAAAGCATATGTGTGTTAGAGGGCTCACAAGCACATCCACACAAGCCACCAAGGCTTTGGAGTGCTCCAACAGCTGGCCCAAAACCGGCCTCCACTCCTATTTATAGAGGGGAGCGACCAACTAGCCGTTTCCCCTTTCCTGCGCCTCGGTCGGTAGTACCGACCCCCCTTGGGCGGTAGTACCGACAGCCTTTCTAATAGCCGTTACACGGAGCGCGTTGACCAAAACGAACAACCGACTCCTGGTCGGTACCACCGCGGGCGGTAGTACCGAGGTTATGGCGGTACTACCGCCAGGCCATTTTTGGCTCGAACAGAGAGCATCTCACAAAGGGACTCGGTCCCTCGGAAACTACCGCCCAAAGGTCGGTACCTCCGAGGTCGGTGGTACCGAGGTTATGGCGGTACCACCGCCAGGCCATTTTCAACTCAACACAGAGAGCTCCGCAAACTTGGTTACTACCGGCCATAGGTCGGTACCACCGCGTGCGGTAGTACCGAGGTTATGGCGGTACTACCGCAAGGCCAAACCAAGCCACATCCACAGAGGCTGCAAACAACCCTCTTGGGTCGGTACTACCGACCACCAGGGTCGGTACCACCGACCACACCAGCCTGCACTCCCCGCGCTAGAAAGGCCATAACTCTTCACTCCAAACTTCGATTTCGATGATCTTGGATATTTTGGAAAGCTTATTTAGAGGGCTACACATCCCACATGAAAACAAGATCCAAATCTCAAAGGATTAGAACAGAATTCCAATCCAAGATCCATCGCTTCTCTTTTTCAACCAAAGCTTTCTCCGAAACTTCTCCGAGTTGATCCAAATCAACTCCAACACCTTCTCCTTTGCAAAAGTGCCAACACCACCAAGTGTACACCCACATGTGCATGTGTGTTAGCATTTTCACAAACATTTTCAAAGGATTTTCACTTGCTCTCACCATGCCACTCGATCCTAACAACATCGCAAAGTTAGATCGCTCAAGTGGCACTAGATGACCGATATGCAAACAAGTTTGCTCCTCTTGATAGTACGGCCATCTAACCTAAACCCGGTCATAAACTTCTCTACACACCTATGACCGGTGAAATGAAATGTCCTACAATTATACCTTTGCCTTGCGCATTCCATTCCATCTCCTTCGGTGTTGATGCAACACATGCACCAACCTATCATCAAATGATATGATCCACTTCATATCATCACATGGCCTCCATGGTTCATCGATCTTGACCTCACTTGCTCTTCACCATTGCTTCGGTTCTTCGGCGCCAAGTCTTTGCTCAAGCCTCCCGACACTCGGTACCAGCGGCTTCAAAGCCTCCAACTTGCCCTTCACCTTCGCAACCGGTTCGTCAAGCCAAGTCTTGCCTTGATCTTCACCATCTTAGCCACATGACCACATGTCATGTCACATATGCAATGAGCTCCTTCTTCACATGTGTGAGCCTTGCAATATCTTCCAAGCCATTTCTCCTCTATGGCATATGTTGCTCACACATGATCACCTATGGACTAATCACCTGTGTAATTCACTTCAAACACCATTAGTCCACCTAAAGTTGTCACTCAATTACCAAACCAAACTAGGACCTTTCAGAGGGAAAGAAAGAAAAAATGTCGTGGCACAGAGAGGTGACCCAACTTTGGAGGGGCACAGAGGAATAGGCCAACTTTCGTAATGGCACACAGGGAAAAGGCTCCGAGACCGACGTTTTGGGCGTCCCAGCAGAGCGGGTGATTTTGCTAGCAGAGCTGGTTTTGCTCAGATGGAAATGGGGTTGCCGGGTTGGATTTAAGAATTTGAAGCGAGCTTGGAACCTGAGATTTGTTTATGGAGCTCGTGTGGGATGGAGATGGAGTGGACTGAGGAAGACTTGAGCTTGGGAAGGTGAAGGTGAGAGCTGACCTGCTAAGTGCTAACCAAGCAGATCAGGAGAAGACGTTGACGAATTGGTGGAAACTGCCAATAAATGTAGCGAGACCAACAAATGTAGCGAGACCGACATTTTGGGCATCCTAGCAGGGCGGGTGATTTCGTTAGGGGCTGTTTGACGTAGGGGTGGAACGTTGCGGTTATAATTTAATTTATTAAAAATATACTCCTTCGTCCAACAAAACATTCAATTCTTGTTTATTAAGGAGTCAAATAATTTAAACTTTGACCAAAATTATATAAAAAATCTCATCCCTCCGTCCCTAAATTATACAAAAAGTTACGAAACTTATGGTAGATAAAAATAAAATATCACATACTCATCCCTCCGTCCTTAAATAACTGTAACTGTTAGTGTACATACTATAAATTTGATTTCATTTATAACAAATGTATACAACATTTATACCTCTAAATAAATTTTTTAAAAAAACTAGATTCAAGATCTTTCTAGTAATGTCATTAGAAAGATATTGAATCAAAGATGAAGGGAGTATCTATTTAAGATTATAGACTACCTGTAAATTACAATCTATAATTTATTTATTAATGACCCTGACATCCATAATATATGTTAGATTATGGATGTCATGATCAATATAAAATAAATTATAAAAAAATAAAACATAAGTAGATATATACCATTCATGTTATCGTTTTGTATGAATGCTTAATAGTCTTTTTTCCATTATAATGCATGAGCATATTTGCTAGTAAAATAATAAATGAAGAAATATTGAGTGATTTTTTAACATGTGTATAAATATTTGTTTTAAACTTAATTTAGTAGGTTTGTGATGTGAAGAGGACATATAGAAAAGGAAAGTGGAGAGATTAGGAGTTCACTTGTGCAAACAGTTCTTTTCACTGGAACAAACATCCACCGCTTTTGTGTTTCCTCGTCCCAGTTCCTGCGAGTACGAGAATTGGAAGAGCAGACCTCCAAGACTAGCACCAATTAAGTTTTTCCGTGTTTGGAAGTCCGGTATTTAGTTCAAAACCCTTGTAAATTACAAGCCCTAAAGTTTTTCCAATCCGATCTAGAATTTGTTGTTTGGATGACTAGTTAGCACAATAATTTTACAGTTGGTTTTGGCCAAAACAACAGGAAAAAATAATCTCCTCCCCAGGTCTGGAAAATTATACGACATCTATCGGGCATCTCATGTCCGCTTGCTTCGTCCCCGGCGGAGGTTGGAGCCAAACGCATCGATTAGGCCGTCATGCGGTGCACAACCCCCACCAGCGCTGCTCCTGCTTCTTCCACACCCGACGACCGGTATGGCAGCGCGCTCGCCGCCCCTACCTCCTTCCTCACCCCGGCAACCGGTCTGGCAGTGCCCGTTGCCCGGCCCCAGCTTCTCCACCCGTGCGGCTGCGCGCGGAGGGGCGCCCCTGCCTCCTTCCCCAATCGGCCTGACGCGACGGCGCCCGCCACTGCCCCTGCTTCTCCAGATGCGCGCGACGGCGGCGCGCCCCTGCTCCTTGCCCACCCCATCGCGGTGGCGACCTGACGATCAGCGTTTGGTCGCCGTCCTCGGCCTATCGTGTGGGACACGTATGCCTGCGGCTGCAAGAACTACTCATTCCTTGCAGCTGTCCGCGGCGGCGGATCATGCTTCGACGAACAGGCGTGGATGGAGAAAGCCTGACAAATAGGCGCGCAACTCCGGCGGCGGCTCCACTTCGGCAAACGTGTCGAACTGTCGATGCTGGAGTGCATGACTGCATGGGGGCCACCATGCTCACTGCGGCCGTCAACCCCAGATCACCTGACGTCGTGTTTGTCGACTGCACTCAGCAGTCAAGCACATCGGCCGTTCACTCCCATCCAACGAAGGAGATCAGCCCAGGCAGTCTACGCAGGATGGAGGCCGGCAAGACTCAAAGGCCCATCTAAGCCCACAACAGGGACCCTCAAGCGCACAGTTTTTTTTCCTGCCACCGCTATTTTTTTGGGAGAATTATTTATTCGATCTAAAAAAACTCTGGTTTCCTTTTTTTTAAGTTGTATATATGGCCTCAAAATGAAAAATTGTACTTATTTGGCCTTCCGTTGGATTTGAGGGCATAACGGTGTTAAGTGTTGGGTAAAAAGACCATTTTGCCCTTGCGCTTAAAAAATAAAAAGCCAGTATATATTCAGCAACTCCAACGGTTTTGCAAATTAGTTTGACATTCTTGTTTTTGCAAAAAACGTCTAAAAAACTCCTATCCAACGGTTTGGGAAATAAGCTTAACATTTTTAGCAACTTAACAAACACCGGTAATATTTGACATATATGTTAAGCTGTGGTTCGTTTGGTAATCGTCCTCGTGTGCTACTCTCGTAGGATATTTCTCTCTCGCGCGCACAAATTTATTTAGTTTTACAAGTCTAAATGCAAAACCGTTGAGATAGACTCTTTTTACCTTTGCCATATTAATTTGAGAGTTGACAAATACCATATTTTGCCAAACAAAAAAATTATTGGAGTTGCTCTAAAACAGTTTATATATATATATATATAAACAACCTGTTTAATTTAATACAAGGACTGTTTATTATGTTTTAAGTGCAGGGACTTCCTCGCAATCCTATTAAGACTGTTATATATATGCCCTGTGCTTAAAAACTAAAAAACACTTCTTGTGTTAAATTAAATAGATTGTTTTTTATATAAGAACTGTTAAATATATATATTGTTTTTTTAAGCGCGGGAGAAAAATAGTCTTTTTACCCAACACTTAACATCGTTATGCCCTCAAATCTAACGGAAGACCAAATAAGTAATAAAATTTTATTTTGAGATCATATACACAACTTAAAAAATTAACCACATAAGTAACCAGAATTTTTTTAGGGCTGAATAAATAATTATCCTGAGAAAAATAGCGGTGACAGAAAAAAAAAACTGTGCGTTCGAGCGTCCCATATTGTGGGCTTAGATGGGCCTTTTGAGTCTTGCCGCCTTGCCGACCTCCCGTCCCGTGTAGATTGCCAGGGCTAACCTCCTCCGTTGGATGAGAGTGAACGGCCGATGTGCCTGACTGCTGAGTGCAGTCGACGAACACGACGTCAGGGGATCTGATTCCGCGCACTGCGCACCCTTCGGCACCTTCAGCCACGGCACCGAGGACGAACGCAACGGCGTGGGGTCCGATCGAGCTCCAGCTCTCGCACGCCGTGCTCTCGCCTGCATGCAACCAAGCGACTGGCGCAACCCACTGTTCTCCATTTCCATGCAAGAGCTGATTACCCAAACGCATATTTTACAGTCGTAAGAATATACCGTTGTATTATAGTGCACAAGATGTTACATCTGGAAGCTGATTACCAGTGAATAATATTACAGAGCTGCCAAACAGTGCCTAAGAGTTTTAAGGAGCGACTTCTACGTGACTACTCAATTTCCTAAAAAACCAACTTTTTTTGTTGGCTTCATATTTTCTAACCAGAAGGCGTCGCTTTAACTAGCAAATTGGGCTGTAATCCAATTCGTGACAGAAACTAAACTTCAGGATTAGTTGGGCCTGCCCGAAGAAAATACCATTTTGTTTTGAGGCTAAATGGCCTACCTCGGTTGGACATGACGCGTCATTAAGCATTTCTATTTTTTTTTTGTTGAACTGGGCTTTTGAGGCACACGTACCCCTAATAAGATGATTAAAACCGAGAAGACGATAATAACTTGGTAATCCCGTACACGTCTTCGTCAATTTACTCCCTCATAAAATAAATTAGTGTTCTTAAATAAAACCAATTTAACTTTAACTAAATTTACAGAAAAAGACATCAATACTTATGACATCAAAAGGTCAAATATAAAAATATATTTTGTGAGAAATCTAATACTTAAAGACATTAGTATTTTTTAGAAATTTAGTCAAGTTTAAAATTAAAATGATTTAGCTTATGACAAATCTAAAATTCATTAGGTCTTGTTTGGTTGCACACAAATGCACCCCCTAATCCATGCACCCCAATCCACGTGGCTTAGAGTAGATTAAAGTGTAACTTAAACTAAATTATACCATAATCTCTCCCAACTCACGTGGATTAGAGTGTATTTGTATGCAGCCAAACAAACATGGTGGAAATCAAAGATTGTCTTGTTTGACGCAGTTGCCTAGCTAGCGGTGTTGAGATCTTGGTGTCAGCAATAAGTGGCTACTCTGGTCCACATGCAAATTGTACATATACTACCTTTATACTGTGTTTTTCAATCTCCGGGAAATATCATGTTACTTACCATGTTTGTGGAGGAAGAAGAATACTTCATAGGACCTATTTGCAATATCGTTTTTATTGGTTGTTGTGTCATGTTTTTCTAAGAGCATCTCCAAAAGAGTCATTCCTAATCTACGGCAATAGAGATTTTTATGAAAAATGCCCTCAAACAACCTCTTCAATTGGATATCAAAATATAGATATCCTCTATTATGGATTTCTTGCTAGTCGAAGATAGAGAGCTGATAGCTCTCTAGCTAGACTACTCACAATATATAAAGAAAATGTTGAAGAATACAAACATATATAAAATATTTTTTTACTCAAATAACTCTCTAAATGATGATAATTTAGAGAGTATATTTTAAAATGGCTCTTGGAGATGCTCTAATATTGTATACTAGAAGCATGCCCAACACGTTGCAGATTACTGGATTGCATACATATAGATGTGAATATTAAAATGCTTGTGTGTCTTGTTGATGTGGACATTACAATTGTATGCGCCAGTAGATTTTAATTGCATGTGATAGTCCATTACTGAATTGGACAGTTTGCATGTTAAGATATATAGCTAGCAGTGGCGGAGCCAGGGCTCGCAGGGGCCATTGCCCCCTAACATATCACACCAAATTTGTTAATATAACTTTACAATGTTTTATTTATAATAAAAGGGAGAGTATGACAAAAAAAATCTTGTCTTATATATGTATTAATATATCTTCTAGATAATAAAATCATACAAAGCATAGCTATATATAATAAAATCTATGATATGAGCACATCTGAAAGACACTAGATACTAAAATCATTCCTATAAGCACATCCAAAAGACTAGGCCCGCTAGATGTCGATGAAATCATTTTAGATGTCTGGCTGCCAACAAACATGTGATCTACCACTAAAAAACTAGAAGTATACCCCGCGTGTTGTCGCGAGATTTTATTTAAAAAATGTTATATACATAATGTTACTATTGATATTCTGTATACTATATATATATATATAATTTGACTTGTTGTATCAGATCTAGTAAAAAATTGCTAAGCTAGTTAAAGAAAAAACAATAAAATATTTGATTACTTTATAGAAGAACATGTGACGAAACAATAACATATGCAGATGACTTGTATGTTAAAGTATTTTACGTGATAGAGATGTCATGGATATTTTTTTACTAATAAGAGATGATATGGACATAGTGGAGAATGATGTGGACACCTTGCATGGAGAGATAAAACGTAATGACATGGACTTAGTGGACAATAATGTGAACAACTTGCATAAAGAGATAGAACATTTAATGAGATCATTTAGTGAGAAATGATGTGGACACCTTGCATGAAGAGAGAAATATTTAGTGGGTATTAGCTTTATTAGAGTTATAGATAGCACCTTAAATTTTAAAATATAAGAAAATGTGAGCACAATATCAAATCAATGAATAACCAAGATGGTCACCGTGAGGAACCTAACTTGTTGAGCTGTGTTCGATTTTTGTAGTTGTCCCGTCCCCTATTAGTACAAAAATGATTTTTTCAGGACGTCTCCCTTTTTTTAACAAAAGTAATTTTATTAGCACGCTATCTCTAACCTTCGCGGAAAATACTGTAGCTATACAACCATCGCTGAAGATTCATTTCCAGGGATGGTTCAATTAAGAAATATGTATTTGGTTCCACTAAGAGACCCACCTCTGAAAATGTTATTTTCAAGAACAGTTGCTTATGTCAATTGTCTCTGAAAATAAGTGATTTTTAAAGACGGTTTTATTAAGTCAACCACCTTTAAAAATCAATTTTCAAGGATGGAGTTAACCATTCTTAAAAATAGCTGCAGTACAAATAAATTCATATCTTTTTAAATGAAGTTGGATGAAGACAACACTTATATCAAAATTGTAGACCTCGACGAGATCTAAAACTTTGTAGTTGATAAATTTTTGTTTGAGATCATTTAGGGTTCCACATATATAAATTAAGTTTCAAATTTTGAATTTCAAATTTCATAATTTTTCAAATGACCTTAGATGGAAAAATATCCTATATGGTAGTTGTAGTACTAAACGAGATCTAAAATTTTGTAGTTGAAAGTTTTCTCATTTAAGATTGTTTATGAGTTAAAATATTGATTACATTATTCGTATATATTAGTGCAAATAGACAATATCGTAAAACTAGACATAATTGAATATGTGGTGCAGTGGTTGGAGGTCAATCGCGCAAGCAAGAGGTTGTGGGTTTCAAATCTCAATGTTTGACACTTTTAGAAAATGCAAGTGATAAAGTGAAGAATAAATCTTGTGAATTGGGTGAATCCCTTTGGGCTACATTAAAAATATTTTTTTCTTATTTTTACTAGCTCTAAATAATTTTTAAAATTATTTTTAGGAATGGTTGACTTAAGTCAACCACCTTTGAAATCCACTTTTCAAGACGGTTGGCTAAAGAGAGTCGTCCCTGAAAATTGATTTTTAGAGACGGTTTTAAAACTGCTTCTGAAAATCATTATTTTTACAATCAATGTTATTGTAGCGGTTTTTCAAATCGTCTTTGAAAACTAATTTTGACCGTCCCTTAAAGAATTTTTTGTACTAGTGCCCCTAAGTATAATTCATTGCTTTACCACGGCTAGCGGGGTTTAGCATTATAAGAGATATATGTCAACCTTTGCTCCTACACATAATACTATAATAGTGTTTTTTTATAAAAAAAAGACAAGTGCTAGAGGTTTAAGATAAGGGGCCACAACTATTCCAAATATTTATCTACTAATTTGTTCATATTCTCAATCATCACTCATATATGTTTAATTTGTCCGGTTGTAATACATTTTAGTTATCAATTAGTCTATGTAATCTTTGCACCTGTATTTCGATTTTTCCCTTCTGTACATGGCGCCTCCATGTTTGCTTAGTGTGGGTTTAGGTCGAAACATTTGCTTGGACTATGCGATTAACGTGAAAATAGCTAGATAAAATATAGTCACCTCATGTTGCACACACATGCATGACACATACATATGGTGCGAACTGTGGCACACATCATGTATGTATATTGGGATCTGACAGGGATCAATAACCAACCAAACAAAACACCTCGACTCACCTGCAATATATCGACGCACAAGATTCAAACATCTCAAGATTTTGGAGTTGGAGATATCCACATATATTCTGCTTCAACCTTATCCACGCACAAATGATTACTCTCATCTCTCCGCATCATTATCCAAACTACTGTCGTAAACACCCAATAAGAAACATCAGAAGTGGACCATTGGCCCCATTGGATTTGGCTAAAAGCACAAACAGGACTCTTGCATCTGCTGCAGCCTGCAGACGACGTGCATCATTGCATATACTCTCTCCGTCCCTTTTTAAGTGTCGTCCGGAAAACGTGTCTGTGAGGGAAACACGGATTTCTAGAGACAGTTATTTAGGGACGGAGGGAGTACTCAATATCCAATCACCCATCACCACTAGTAGAATATTATATTTGCTAGTCTGGTCCAGTTTAGGCAATGCTACTTGACACCATTAGGCTCTAACGTTCAAGCAATATATGCTCCAACTTTGACGCACGCTCGGTTTATCTGAATCACGATTCACGCAGGCAACACTTTCCATCCAACTTTGGCACCGGCCTTGCTGGTTTTATATATGCTCATAGGCTACACTTTCAGACATAGAATCTCAATCTGCATGTATGCAGCTACGCTATAATATCACGCCTATGCTAATCTTCACTATAGAATGATGATTTTTCCTAGCGCCTCAATTTTTTTTACTGGCGGTTTGAGTTACCACGCGCCTGTAGAAATGAACCGGTGGACATCAAGTCTAGAACCACCTGTAGAAATGGATTTCTACAGGCGGTTTGTTAAGACAATCGCCTGTAGAAATGCTTATTTCTACAGGCGGTTGTCTTAACAAACCGCCTGTAGAAATCCATTTCTACAGGCGGTTCGTTAAGACAACCGCTAGTAGAAATAGATGTGTTTTTTAAAATTTGATTTTTTCAAACTATCTCGGATGAGAAAACACCCAAAATAAAAGTTGTTCGTCTCAAAAAGTTATGAAACTTTGTAAATTACAACTTTTTAATTTGAATTCATCTTGTCATCGAAAAGTATGTTTGAATGGTCTCAAATTTGAAATTTAAATTTTGTAAACCACCTCGGATGGAGAAATGACCAATACAAAAGTTGTTTGTCTCGAAAAGTTATGAAACTTTGTAGTTGACAACTTTTTGATTTGAAATCGTTTAGAACCTCAAACAAGCAAATTACACTCGGGTTTGTATAATATGTGGGGAACCGAAGGGGTATTTGAACACATGTGAGTGTGTGGTGCAGTGGTAGAGGAGGCTTCGCGCGAAGTTGAGGTCGTGGGTTCGAATCCCACCGGCCGCGCTAGCCGCTTATTTTGCGCGAAAAATGCTGCGACTTCGACAGAGACGGGCGGGCGCTTGGCAGTGAGGTCCTCGCCGTTTTCGTTCAACTATGTGACGGTGTTTTCGTTCAGCGGATCCATTTTGTTGATGTGCATGAGGACAGGATACATGGTGAGCAATGCCTAGGCATGTAAAAAATGCATTTAGGGACTGGTATTCACCACCCCAATCAGATTGGACAGCAATAATCTTATGATCAAATTGACGCTCAACCATGTTCTGAAAATCAGTGAAACACTGGAAAACTTCAGATTTATAATGCAACAAATAGATCCACGTGAACTTACTAAAATCATCAATAAAAGTGACATAATAAGAATGGCGACCGACTGAAGTTGGTGCGGGTCCCCAGACATCAGAAAAAACAAGCTCAAAAGGTTTAGATGAAACACTGTTTGACCTAGGATAGGGTAACTGATGGCTTTTTCCCATCTGACACGCATCACAAATCACACCATTATTCGAACCACTCGAAGCTGAAAATTTATGACAACGAAGAATACTCTGGACAATAGGTGACGACGCATGTCCGAGACAACTATGCCACAAGGAGACAGAGGGCTTGAAGGCACCAAGGACTTGTTTATTTTGTGGAGATTGACGACGTGTGTGCGGCTTCAATGGATAGAGACCCCCCTCACATGGCCCTTCGAGGAGCATCTTCCTCATCACCTGTTCCTTGAGAGAAAAGTGTTTGAGATGAAGTTCAAGGAATGCATTGTTATCTTTAATGAGACGATGAGCAGAAACAAGACTTTTACTGGCAGTTGGAATGTGAAGAATATTATGAAGGTGCACATCATGAATAGGAGATTGCAAAGTGCTATGACCAATGTGGTTAATTTTCATACCTGCCCCATTTGCCGTGAACACCTGCTCGCCACCGTGATACTTGTCGCGGAAAGACAGCTTCTCCAGTTCATTGGTTATGTGACCCGTTGAAAGGTCCGAATGGCTAGAGGGGGGGGGGGGTGAATAGCCTATTTAAAAATCTAGAATCCTGAAACTTAAAGCTCAAAAGGATATCAGATCACACAGTCAGTACTACCGACTGTAGGGGCCGGTACTACCGGGGTCGGTACTACCGGCTCCTATGGTCGGTACTACCGACAACCTAGGAGAAACTACGAAATCAAGATGAACGAGATGCAAAATTGAATCTAGCTTATACCAAGGTTTTCCTAAGAGATGTAGATGAAGTTTATACCTTGTCCAAGTAGTGGCTCCTCCCCAAAAAGTAGATCGAGCCTTCCCACACCTAGAATGAGAGAGGAGGGAGGAAGAATACGAAGAACACGAGAGCAAACGAAATCTCCAAAGATGCGAAATCAACAAGCACACGAGACACAAGATTTGACCCGAGGTTCGGCCACTTCACAAAGAGGTGCCTACGTCCCTGTTGTTGAGGTGACCACGAAGGTCGGAGTCTCTTTCACCTCCTTGCCTCACTCAAGCAACCACAAAGGCTAGTTGAGTTTCTTCACTAAGAATCATGAGGGTAATACAAACACTTCGGAGTGCCCTCACAAATGAGTCAATCACGGGCAACAACCGAAGAACACCTAACCGGCTAGAGTTCCAAGAACCCAAGAGTAAAGAACACAAATCAAGCCGGAGAGATGTTGGATCCAAGTGCTCAAGACGTAGATCGATGCTTCTCACTCTCTAATCTCACTTCCCTAGCTCAAGGCTTGCAAGAGATTCACTCTAGAATCAAAGGGGGATAGAGAGGAGGTTAGTCAACACTTGGGAGCTCTCTTTCTTGTGTTTGGGCGCAAGGAATCGGAGAGGTCACCATCGGAAGCCGGCCGAGCGGCTATTTGTACAAGTCAGCTGCGCCACGGTCGGTAGTACCGACCCCCTGGGCCGGTAGTACCGACTACCTCACTTATAGCCGTTACATGAAGCGTTGACCCGATGGAAACCACCGACCCTCAGGTCGGTACCACCGGGGGTCGGTAGTACCGGCCCTATGGCGGTACTACCGACAAGCCAAAACCGATCCACACAGAGAGCACCAAACTGCCTCAAACCTTGGTGCCACCAACGGTCGGTAGTACCAGCCCTATGGCGGTACTACCGACAGGCCAACTTTGGATCTACACAGAGAGCATCCAAAACTCCTCCAGACCACGGTACTACCGACCCCCTGGTCGGTACTACCGAGCCCGTTACTACCGGCCCTATGGCGGTACTACCGGTAGGCAAAAAAATGGGCCAACACAGAGAGTTTGCGATCTGCGCACGGAGGGTTCGGTACTACCGGCCTCAGGGTCGGTACTACCGACTTCAGCAACTTAAGCTTTGCGCTAAAACGGCCATAACTCTTAGCTCTGAACTCCGATTTCGATGATCTTGGCCATTTTGGAAAGCTTATTCACAGGGCTACACAACCCATATGAACTCATGATCCAAAGAACAAAGGATCAATACAGATTTCCAATCAAAGATCCATCGCTACTCTTTTTCAACCAAAGTTTTCTCTAAAAACTTCTCCGAGTTGATCCAATTCAACTCCAACACCTTCTCCTTTGAAAATGTGCCAACACCACCAAGTGTATACCACCTTGTGCATGTGTGTTAGCATTTTCACAAACATTTTTTTAAAGGATTTTCACTTTCACTCACCACGCCACTCGATCCTAGAAACAACGCAAAGTTAGATCGCTCAAGTGGCACTAGATGTTAGACGTCATGAGCACTTTTCACCACACCTAGATAGCCTAATTTATATCCCTCTTGATAGTCCGGCTTGCCTATACTCAAGATTAAAAGAAGAAATAATCTACCACTTGAGCAAAGCATCTTTTCTCTTCTTCATTTCACCAATGGTAGAGCACTTGATCACATGAGTGCTTGTGGCCGTCACCATCCTCCATAGTTGCCGCCTTGCTAGCTCCACCACATGGCTTGGTTGTAATCCTTTCTCATAAGGTACACACATGCTTATCAATAGGATTAGACCAAATAGGTTTCATCAATTAACCAAAACCAAACTGGGGCTTTCATTCGTCACCCCAGAATCAACATACCAGTTGCTATCTGCTCCATAGGGTGTTGTGGTCGCAGATGAGGCACTCTTCTGTGGTGGTCCAGTGAAGGAGACGTCAAAACGCTTGAAGCAGCGCACCACTGTGTGACCCTCCTTGCCACAAAGGTGGCAGAAGACCCTGCTGAGGAAGTTGCGACTACCACCGCCACCACCTCCATTGCCACGGCCACCGCCGCCGCGACGAAAAACTCCACGACCTGAATCACTGCGACCACGAGATTGGTTCTGATTGGAGGAATTCCCCCCACGGCCACCCTTGGTGACCATATTGGCAGAGGATTGAGGGCCTTAGCTATTGATCTCCTTGCGCTACTCAAAGGCAATCAACGGAGCGTACAGAGCTCGTTAACTGATATCGGCTCCACGCGTGAAGCCATGATAGTGACAATGGACTCAAAATCATCACCGAGTCCAGCGAGGATGAAAGAGACGAGTTCCTCATCTTCCAGTTTGTGACCTACCGAAGCCATGTCGTCAGCGAGACTGAGTTCCTCATCTTCTAGTTTGCGACCTACCAAAGTCATGTCGTCGGCGAGACCCTTCATCTTGACGAAGTATTCTGCCACGGATGATGCCCCTTTGGACGCCGTGGTTAGGGCCATACGCGTAGACATCACGTGTGCCCTGGACTGTGAGGCGTGGAGACCTTGGATGGCGGCCCATAGCTGTGCCAAGGTGGTCGCCGTCGCGACCTGGCCGAACACCTCCCGAGACAGGGAGGAAAACAGATAGCTGAGGACGATCTGGTCCTCGGCGACCCACTTCTCATACGTCGGGTTCGGCTTTGGTTCAAGCTTCTTGTCGTCATCGCTAGATCCCGACGCGGAGGTGAGGAACGCATCTGGCGGCGCCGCCGTGTTGTTGATGTAGCCGGCGAGACGCGTGCCCTTCAACACGGAGGAGACAGTGGCATGCCACATGTTGTAGTTCCCCCGGGTGATCTTCTCGGAAACGGCCGGAAGCAGGCCGAAGGCAAGCGACACAGAGGCATCCGCCATGGAGGTAGATCGGATCGTGGGAAGAAGAATTGGATCGTGGACTCCATTAGGAGAAGGAGGCGTCTGATACCATATAAGATGATATGCGGGAAAGAGATAACCCTCTAGGGGCTCTTAACTCTTCATTATATAGGGGTGTGTTACACGTACAAGATTACAATAGATTACACGAGTTGTATTCCTATAACAACTATGCCTATACATATGGAAAGATATCTCATTACTTAACATGTTGCTATCTCTACCGCAAAAGAGTTATGCGACCTAGGTTCCAATCCTATCAACTAAGCTAGGAAAGGTAAAGCACATAATTAAGGTAGCAAGGTAAATGCGAAAGCTAAAGAGAAAGGTAGAGATGCAAACTCTTGTCGACGACTCCGATATTTTTACCGAGGTATTGAGAAGCACACAAGTTTCCCCCTAGTCCTCGTTGGAGCCCTTCCTAAGGAATCCCTCGCAAGGGCCAAGCTCTCCGGGTAACTCCGTGGATAGCTCCGGGTCTTCCCCACGCGTAAGTGGGTCTCCGGTTAAGCCACTCGTGGACAAAGCCTCTTTCGGATGCTCCCGCTGTCTTCACTATCAAGCTTCCATCCAAATCGTCACGAGTCTTGTTCCCTTCGGTACACGGTGGCAGCCACACCACAAACGCGGTTGGTGTGGTCTCGCAAGACTACAAGCCCCTTCGATGTACAATAATGGTGCGCGCAAGCACCGAGTAGCAAGAGGTACGCAAACCTCACTAAACATTAGGCCTAAACCTAGAGCAAGCGCATGAGCGGTGGTCTAACTAGCCTAAGTACTTCGCAAAGCACCTACACTAATCACCATGTGAATCACTAAGCACTATGCATATGGAGGCACTAATATGATGTAGCAACACCCTTGGTATATTTCCTCACTCCTGCACACGTCTTTTGGCTAATTAGAGGTGGTATATATAGGCCCCCAAGCAAATAGAGCCGTTGGGGGGGGCTGAAAACAGCTGGACGCTACAGTGAAGGCATCAGACGCGTCCTATGCTCATATATTGAGTAGCCATTGGAAAACTAGTTGTTAAACCTGTTTTTCGGAAGCATCAGATGCTCTATCAGACTCTACTATAACACTGTTTATTTTGGACCGATTTTAGTGAGCATCGGACTCTAGCATTAGAGCGTTTGTTGCTTTTTTCAGCGAGACAGACTTTCATATTTTGGGCATAACTCTTAGCTCCGAACTCCGATTTTGATGATCTTGGACTTTTCGGAAAGCTAATGAAAAGCTCTACAGCTTTATGCTAGTGTCATGCCAGTTTGAGCAGATCCAAAATCATGAGACAGTTCCAATTCAATCAGCTCTTGTCTCGGCTTCGGCTCAACTTTGTTTGCGTCCGACCCTCTATTTCCTGTATCTTGGACTTTGCTTGATCTTTGTAAGCTTTCAATACATATTGTAGGGTCTTGCTTGAGGTGTTGATCATTTGATCACCATATTGCCTTCGTCCAAGTCACGTTTGCACCCTATTGGACTACAAAACAAATATTTGTAAACACATTAGTCCAATTTGGTTATGTCGATCATCAAGCACTAAAATCCAAAGTTAAATGGGTCGAGGTCCATTTTTCTTACACACACGAAATGCAATGATGTAAGCATAATTAGTAAAGGGCAAATCTAGATAAAATAAATTGAAAAATTGAGACAAATTACGAATAAATAAACCTAAACAAAGAGTCCATATAAATTATAATTACTAGGTAAGTTCAAAATTGAAAACTGCAAGTATAGTAGTTTGGTTTTCATATATTCAAAAGAGCCCCTAAATAAAAATTTATCATATTACTATATAATAAGGACAAAATTAGGCTTTAAAACTACCTCATTAAATGGAAGAATATATAATAATGAATTAATGATCCTATAGATCTAGACTGTAGTACCTATCTATCTAGATACATAAAGTAGAGAAGGTAACAATAAACAATTCAATATAGATAAAAAAGGTATGGATTAGGAAAATAGACAAAAGTTTAGAACTTAATTCAGCACTACAAACTTGGTTTTGCCATAGTAAAACAAAAAAGATGATAGAGGTGCTGCGTTCGTGGCCTGACAACTGCAGCTCGGTTCAATATCACACTAGAGGTGTGCAATGACAGGATGTTGACGGCTATTTGAGGCAACAGTGGCTTAAGCAGAACTGAGCAGTGCAATTTTTATGATGATTCTGATAATGTTTTAGAGCAACAAAAGGCAACTATGGATCTGCAAGAGAAGATACAAGATGTTAGAAAATTTAATTTTAGAAGAGGGGCTAAGGAAATGAACAATTACTAAGAAAAGTTGGATTTCACAGGGATACAAAGTCCCCAACAAGAGAAAAAGGCTACACTGATTTGGCGTTAGAAGGAATTGCACAACCATAAGTTAGTTGAATCTTGAATCAATAATTTTGTTCTTAGATACGCAAAAGATTTATGTATCATTGTATTAAGTAGAAGAGTTATAAGAAGCATAGAACGTGCTTTTATCGTGCACCGAAGGAGGTCGACCTAACACAATGATAGATGGACCATTTTGAATCAGTAATAATATGTTGACTCATATATTTTCTCTAAAATCGAAGTATTTTTTTGTCAGGGTAACTCAAACTCCCAGACAAAAACATAATTAAAGAATTACTATCTTCCCACAACAAAATATAATTATTTATAATAAAATAAATGAAAAACAAATTTTCTATGTAACCTATTTCCTTCACTCTCAAAAAAAGTGTTGCATAGAAATGCAACATAAATAAGATGATGAAAAAAATATGGACAATTCCTTGCTTTGTATCCCTTATAATTAAACAAATAAACAACAAATATTTGAAAAAAAATGTTAAGGCAGAAAAGAAACTTACAACAAGAAAAAGACACCTGGTTCTACATTTGAAATTCGGATATTTATTCAATAAAGAAATCTTACAAACATTTAAAGGGCCAGATAAACATTCATCCAGCATTCAAGTGGTTGTGGGGGCGTTCTTGTCAGCCCAAGCACAAGATTTTCTTTTGACTATTGTTAGAAGACAGAATAAGCACCAGAGAGCTCCTAAGGAGGAAAAACATGTTGCTACAGGATTATAATTGTGTTTTATGCAATACAAATGTAGAGGAATCACTATCTCATTTGTTTTTAGATTGCCCCTTTGCTATTCAATGTTGGGCCCTCATCAATATTCAAGTTGACCCAAATTTGGATCCCTTTAAGAAACTGCAAAGCTTCAAACACCAGCTTCAAGTGCCCTTTTTCATGGAAATCATAATTCTGATGTGTTGGACAATTTGGAAGACAAGAAATGATTTAATTTTTGGATAGATCAACCCAAACTTTCAGTTGACAAAGCACAACTTTGTGGATGAATTCCAGTTGCTGCTTCTGAGGGCAAAGAGAGAACATTCGCCAAGGATCAATCAATGGATTGCAAATCTTCTTTAGCTCAGTTCTTTGCAGTGCTCTCACTGCTGTTACTAATCTCCTTCTGGGTCTCCTAATTTTGTCTCTGATTGCAGTACTGCAGGCCTTGAGGCCTCCCTTTTTGTTTTGTATTCTGTGCAACTCTTTTTTTAATATTAATTTTTCTATAGGGGTGCAAACCCCTCCAGTTTTCTCAAAAAAAAAGCTAGCTATAAGCGCTATTTGTGTGGGTCATCTTTCTTGAGGAGCTTGAAATTATTCAGAGTACTCCAGAAAAGAAAATTTTGATCGAACCTATATTTGCCCAATGGATACAATCTGCTCATGGTAAGACTACATATGGATTCGATATACTCTTATCTTCAACGAATGACCCCACTTTCAATAAATGTTGAAACATATGGTTGCCCGGATCGTTGAATATTGTTAATGAGAATAGTAATTCGCTTTTCTTAACAATAGGACATATAGGGATTTCTTGGTTCATCATGTACATTAATTTTAGTAAATGGTGCTTTAGATGCACACGGTTCCAAATTAATACCGAATAAAAAGGATTTCAGGTATAGTTTTCCTTGGGATGGCCCAGGGCACACAACAAGTACTGGAAAAATAGAAGACATGCAAAGTTCAGAAAGAGAAACAGACGAGTCAGTATCTCCTTGTTGAACAGAAATCATATACTCACAAAGATCTATGGCCAAGTCTTATATTACATCAATAATTAACACACCTTCAAAGAATTAATCCTATGTTTTTGCACCCGTTCTTTGGCTTCCTGCAAAGTTGTCTTCAAGCAAGAATTGGCACAAGTTAAGCTCAGACCCGATTTCAAGCCCCTTTTTGATTTATGGATAAGAAACTTTGTTAATTCTTCTGATTTTCTTCCTTTCTTTCCATGTTTCCTGACAGACCTTTTTTTTTTCTTATATTGTTAATAAAAGTCCAGTAGGGGGGCACAACCCCCTCCTGTTTCCCTCAAAATAAAAAAAATAAAAAAAATCATACCTTACCTCCTGGTTCTAAAGGAATGCTAGCTACGCATCTATGCATGACCGTACAAATCCTTGGTATATAGCTGTTCCTACTGATCAATCGATGTCTTCATCAAGCGTGGTGGAGGAGAATCCCAGCGATGACGCGAAGGTGGCCGTGGTGTCGCCGCCGAGGTACCGCTTGAGCCGGTCCAGGTCGTCGGCTGCGTCCATCATGGTCGGCCGCACGGACGCTTGCTCTTGCGTGCAGAGGATGCCGAGCTCCAGCAGCTCGCCGATGGCCACGTCTGACATCCTCCTCACCTCAGGCGTCTGGTCCCGGACCATGTGCACCAGTGCCTGGTCGACCACTGCGTCGGCGCGGCCGTGGTAGTGGGCCTTAACCCACTTGTGGAGGCTCAGCCCGGCGTCGAACATGTCGTCGGTCGGCTTCCTCCTCGTCACCATTTCCAGCACCAGCACGCCGAAGCTGTACACGTCGCCCTTTGTCGTCGGGTTCGAGCCGTAGCCGTACTCTTCATTCAGGGCATCGAGAACCACAACCACGTACTATTCAGGGACGAGGACGATCAAACGGACAAGGAAAGGAAGCGTGTGTGCCACTGGATGCCACGCACGTACCTGGAGGGATGTATCCGATGGAGCCGCACAGCATGTTGGCGGTGGAGGCGCCGACGTCGGCGGTGTTGGCCACCCCGCCGCCGATGCTCATGACGAGCCGGGAGATGCCGAAGTCGGAGACGAGCGCGGTCATGTCGTCGTTGATGAGGACGTTGCTGGGCTTGAGGTCGCAGTGGATGACCTTGACGGGCGAGTGGTGGTGCAGGTAGGCCATCCCCTCGGCGATGTCGCTGCAGATGTTGACCCGCTGCACGAGGCTGAGCACCTCCGCGGGCGGCCCCGCCGCGTAGAGGCACCGCTCGAGGCTGCCGTTGGCCATGAACGGCAGCACCAGCGCCTTGAAGTCCGGCAGGCTGCACGCCGTGACGATGCGCATGAGGTTCCGGTGCCGGATGCGTTTCAGGACCTGGCACTCGCGGTTGAAGCTCTTGGTCGAGTTCCCCGTCTGGAGCTGCAGCACCTTCACGGCGACCATGGTGCCGTCGCGCAGCGTGCCCCGGTACACCCGCCCGTAGCTGCCCGTCCCGACGAGCCGGTCCTCGCTGAACTCCTCGGTCGCCTCCACCAGCTCCCTGTACGTGATCCGGGGGAACTTGTACTTCATCACCGGCGACGAGCCGCCGCCGCGGCGGCGGCCGCCCCTGAACATGTCCTCCCGCATTGCCGCGACCCGCTCGCGGATCTTGCGGACGCTGACGGCGCAGAGGATCGTGAGCGCGAACGCCAGAGCCGCTGAGCAGACACACAGGACGACTAGGAACTTCCGGGACTGGTACCACGAGCGGTGGCGCCCTCCGCAGCGCCTGATCACAGGACCAGAGAGGCGGCGGTTGCCGAGGTAGGAGAGGCAGCTGAAATTCACGAAAGGGCCGGCGGTCGGGACGACGCCCCAGAAGTCGTTGTATGACAGGTTGAGATATCTCAGCTTGCTGCAATCGGTCAGCGCAGTGGGGATCTCACCGCTCAGGTGGTTGTTCGAGACGTTGAGGCTCTCGAGGTTCTCCAGGCGGCCGAGTGTCGAAGGGAGGCCGCCGGCGAGCGAGTTGTGCGAGAGGTCGAGCACCGTCAGCGCAATGCAGTCCCCGAGGCTGGGCAAGATCTCACCGTCGAATTTGTTCCAGGACAGGTCGATCTTTTCCACTTGCTGCATGTTGCCGAGGCCAGCCGGCAGCTTTCCCCCGAGCTGATTGCGCGACAGGTTCAGTGTCCTCTTGGCGACGCCGGCGATCTCGTCTGGTATCACCCCGGTCAAGCTGTTGCTGGAGAGGTCGATGACCAACAGACTGGCATACCGGCCGAGGCTCGGAGGTATCACCCCAGACAGCTTGTTTCCCTGCAAAATGAGATACCGGAGCTCGGTAAGGTTCCCGATGCTGCTGGGGATGGCCCCTGACAGCATGTTGTCCGACAGATCGAGCTCGCCGAGGCGCGTGGCGTTGTCAATGCACGCCGGAATTTCGCCTGTCAGGGAGTTGTTGGACAGCACGAGCCGCTCCAGGCTCTTGAGACAGCAGAGGGACGCTGGGATCGTCCCGTTGAGCATGTTGCTCGACAGGTTCATCAACGTGATGTTGATCACGTCCCCGATAGACTCCGGGATTGGGCCCTCGATGGCGTTCTGCTCCAGGTTGAGGTGGGTCTGGCTTCTCGGGAGCAGCGAGCCCAGCCGACTTGGAAGCTGCCCACCCATCCCCACGGCGACGGCCTCCACCTCCTGCAAGCTCGTGCAGTTGGACAGCGCGGCGAAGAATGGCTCCAGGTTTCTGTTGTCGTCGTGGCTCCGGAAACGGTTGTGAGACAAATGCAGGTACTTGAGGTAGCTCTTGCCCGAGACGATACTCGTAGGAAGCTCGTCGCGCAGCAAGTTGCCGTCCACATCTAGCGCCATCAGATAGGTGCAGTTGGCGATCCACCGTGGAAGCGTCCCTTTGAGGTTGTTGGAGTAGAGGTTGAGGACGACGAGCTGGCAGCCGGTGGTGCTCGAGATGGCGCGGGGGATCTCGCCTGAAAGGCTATTGTTGCCGACGTCGACGAGGCCCAGCTGCGTGCAGTTGAGGAAGATAGCCGGTGGGATGTTCCCGGACAGGTTGTTCTGCTGGAGTCCGAGATAGAACATTTGCGCCAGCTCCGAAAGGGAAGCTGGTATTCCTCCATGGAGTTGGTTAAAGCCGAGGTCCATGGCTTGAATGTTCCGGAGGTTGGAGAGCCCGGCTGGAATCTTCCCCGTCAGCTGGTTCATCGACATCTCGACATCAATGAGGCTTGTGAGGTTGCAGATGGCCAGAGGGATCCCTCCAGAGATGAAGTTGCCTTGCATGTACAAGTACTGAAGGAGAGTCAGGTTGCTGATGGACTGAGGGACGACGCCGGAGATGTTGTTGACGGACATGTTGAGGCTTAGGAGCTGCCCGAATCTGCCGAGGTCCAGCGGAATGGTACCGGAGATGCGATTGTAGGAGACGTCGAGTCGCCGGAGCCTCCCCCGGAGTGGTAGCAGGTTGCTGAAGACGGAAGCGACGGTGTCAGAGATAGCGTTGTTGTTCATGAAGAGACCCTGGAGCCGCGTGAGGTTGCCGACGGACGTCGGCACCGCGCCAGAGATTCTGTTGTTGGACACGTCGAGGATCCGGAGGTGCGAGAGCCCGCCGATGACCGGTGGAATAGCGCCACTGATGCCCATGTTGGCGAGAGAGAGCCCGACGACGTGCTCCCGCCGCCAGTCGCACCTGACGCCGGTGAAGCCGCAGACGTCGCCGTTGGACTCGTTCCAGTCCGCCAACGGTAGCCTGAGCCCCTGCTTCAGGGCCAGCAGAGTCGCCTTCTCCCGCAGCAGGATCTGTCGCTGCCGCCCACGCGTGTCGCCGGCCTTCCTGGCCGCCGCCGACGTCGTCGACGCGGCGAGGAAGAGGACGACGACGAGGATTAGCAGGAGGAGAATGGCCATGCGGACCCTCATCCTCTCCTCGTCGGATGGCACTAGTAAAACACCAAGGGGATGGGATGGCGATGATCACTTGATCAGACCTATCTATTAGCTAGCTATAGATTGCACGCACCTAATTAAGCTACTACTACATGGCAGTGGCCAGTGGCATCTGTCATCGATCGGCGGCTATGCTAGCTCGATCGAGATCAATCGATCTTGTTATGAAACGACCAAAGTGAGAGCTGCACCTGCTGGAGAGTACGTGGAGAAGAGAGTCAAGCATCGAAGCTGCTGCAGGTCTGCCTTCCGTGGGTTGGAATGGAACGGCGGCCTAATGGAGGCCGCAGACGTCTTCCGGGATGCCATGATTGCGCGGCGCACGACGCACGGCTTTTCGACCCGGTTTGTGCATGATGAGTGGGTTGGGGCGCGCACGAGCCACTGAGCCAGTCGCGGGGAGGCGCGGGGAGCATGTGTGCGCGCGGCCGCGCCAGGGGACAGCGACGGTGGCGAAAGCGACGAGTGTGGCAGCGGTGGTGGGCTCCGGCGAGCACAGTGCAGGAGATTGTGGGAAGGATGGCAACAGGGCTGTGCACTTCGTTTCATCAGGTTTGCTGCCGCACTCAGCGCGAGCGCCAGTAGGCCAGTGCATGCACCGCCGGCCTCAAGCAGTGCCTGCCAAGCACCTCTTAAGTGGCATAGGCAACAGGATTTGTTTCCCTCTTATCCAAGCATTTCAGTTTCTTAGACGCTATTATGGTAATAATCCTGCATTCCAAAAAAAAACTATCCCAAGCTTTGAAACACCAAATAAGTAAGACATTTGCCCTCCTGATGTTCCCCTTAAAGATTTCTCAACATCCAAACTTGACTGTTAACTAGTGGTAGCTTAGGTGACTTTGCCTAAAATTTATAACCTAGTTATCTGAACCAAACATCATACCTGCATCTTTAAAAGTTCACAGGCCACCGCCCACCAGTCAGCATTCCCCTCTAGGGATAGGGACCAAAACTAGAGGAATGCTGGATTTGGTCCTTGGTGTTAGGCTGTTATCTATCCTATTTTTCACTGGCTAGTCTATCATGTCATTTCTGAAAGAAATAGCACCCATGTGATATTTGCATGTAACCAACAAGTGGGAAAGCAAAAAAAAAAAAAAAAAAAAAGTCCAAACTACTCTCCCCAATTTTGGCTTATATCCAGATAACCCTCTAAATTAACATTGGTTTAATTTATTCCCTCCAACTATTTCAGTCGGCACAATTTACACCTTAAAGAGATTTTTCTTTTTTATTTCTCTATGTACAGGTTGCATTTTAGTTTCAAATTTCGTGAGGTGACAGAAGAAATCATATTTTGTGCTAGAAAAATACATTATGATTTTCCATCATTATGTTTTGTACAATATTGTATCTCTAGTGTTAATTTATTATTAAATTTCCTAAGCTATTAAAATGGTGGTGAAAAATAAAGATATACTTTTGTACAATAACTTGTAATGTCCTCTACCACCTCACAAAATTTGGTATTAAAACTCAATTTATATGTGGAGAAATGAAAATAACAAATCCTATCGAGGGGTAAACTAGATCAACTGAAATAGTTGGAGTGAGTAATTTGGACCTTTTCCAATAAAAAATAAAAAAAGAATACAGCTTAGATAGTTTTAGAGGGTAGATAATCAGACCATCTGAAAAAATATCTTAACAGAGGATTAGAATGTTTAGAGTTTGGGAATTTTGCAAAAGGAAACCGGGAAAGACAAGGCTACCAGAGAATGGAGGCAAAGTTCTGCTCAGTGATAGATATGCTGCAGTCATCTGGTCAGCCAATATCAGGGGAAGATCATCGATATCCCTGATGCCATCAGAGATATTTCAGGGTGTGGTCCCATCTTATTGTGCCCAAAAATGCACACCCACCGGATGGTAACCCAGCATTCACTAGACAAATATGATTCACATATAAGCTTTTAGGTAGCTTGGTCCACGCCTCAGCTAATAAATATCAGCCTACAATTGTTATATTGCTATCCACGAATTGGTGGGCCACAAAGCTAAACCTATGGCACGTTATTTATGCCTAGGTGATCAAGAAATGTCAAAGAATGATTAACACTTTGCGAAGCAGAACTGTGGCTAGAAAGATCAGCCTATACACCTAAACGGTTTATAGTATAGGTAGATCATGCCTTCCCTTTTTACCAAATCTAATGGGATTTTTGTGGTGTCCAGTTTGTCCTCTGATGTTTCTCACTTAAAAAACATGCTCAGTTAGCAGATTTCTGGCACTA
The DNA here is from genome assembly GCA_009763385.1 of Coix lacryma-jobi var. lacryma-jobi. NCBI lineage: Eukaryota > Viridiplantae > Streptophyta > Magnoliopsida > Poales > Poaceae > Coix > Coix lacryma-jobi. The sequence continues at coordinate 45,932,487 of CM019825.1, forward strand.
TTCCACCTTGGTAGATCCACCAGTTGTTAAGCAGATCACACGCACTACTTCTATTCAGAGTTTCACCACAATCCCATGAACAGCAGCAGGACAAATTAAAGAAACTAGTAGTTTATAGTTTATACACTAGTTTCTAAGTTAATTAATTTATGTGTTCTTTGTTAACAGAAATAGGCACAATCTCGGGCATAATTGTTTAAAACAAAGTTTAGGTATGTGGAAGTGAATAGATAAAGCAGAGTCTGGCCCTCCTAGTTCTCCAATTGTTTCTGACACGTGTTCTGTGTAATTAGGCAAAGTAGGGTACACCTTCTAGTACTAAAATTATGTGAGAGCAAAACCTATTCAGCACTCAGATCCATACCTTTACACCATTCGAGACAACCCTATGACTATGAGTTTGAGCGAAGCCTACGGAAAGCTCAAGGCCCAGGTGCGATGCTGTCTCTCGGAAGCATCTACTATACTACTCCCTCCATCCCAAATTATAATACGTTCCAAGAATTTTGGAGAGTCAAAGTTTTTCAACTTTGACCAAAATTATAAAGAGAGATACAAAGATTTATAACATCAAATATGTATATTATGAAAATATAACTAATGAAAAATCTAATTGCACTTAGTTGGTGTCATAAATATTATTATCTTATTATATAAATTTGGTCAAAGTTCAAAAGCTTTGACTCTCCAAGATTTTTGGAATGACTTATGATTTGGGATGGAGGGAGTAGTTACTAAATGCCTAATTAGTGATACATCTACAAGACAGAACTGGCAGATGATAGTTCTGACCTTTACGGTGGAAGTGATCCATAGGCCACATAGCCGTCAGCGGGTAGATGTGTGCCATTCCGTGCCATCCACTTTAGAGAGAGAAGACCGTCGTCTCGATCTTTCTTCTGCTAAGGTCGTAATAAGGAATACAAGGTGGTGGTTATAGAACGAAGGTCATTCACAGGTAAAAAGACTGATGAAAAGATCCATGGATGATGGATCCATGACCAAAAAGACTACGGAGAGGTCAAAGATGGTCTCATTGGCACTTGGCAGCATACCTGCAAATGTGAAAATTGCTCTCCTCCTGCACGCCCCTCGTCAGCAAGTAGCTGCGGAACCATGAGCCAGGCTCAAGGAGAGGTGCAGCTTGGTGCTGGAATTCGGTTCCCCAAATGCCAATCCTCTCCTCGATACCCGTTAGCCAGCAGCCGTTGTGCTGTACGATGAGGGGGCGTTGCCGTCATGGGCGGCCGTCCTGCGCATTTGCACGAGCAGGTGGTGGGCTTGGCTTGCCACCGCACCAGAGAAATGGTGCGACGGAGACGTAGCCGGTAGCCTTATATTAAAAGTTAAACACACCACGACGGGCGGCAGTGTGAGGCTAGCACTAGCAGTCACCGGCCGATCGCGGTGGCAGTCTTGCTTTAGAGTCTTCAGACATGGCGCCCGCTGCGGGTTGCGTTGCGGCTACTATCTCGCTTGCCACCGCGTTGGTGCTGCGGCCGAGTTGGGGAGACTCCGATCCGATTTCTCAGCACGCACCAACGTGAATTCGCGCGATGCAGGGTGAGGAGAGGCGCAGCGCAGCGCAGGTGGGCGTGGGCCGTAGAGGAGACGAAGCAAAGGCGGCAGGCGTGACGGAAGGGACGGCTGTGAAGTGAATACTGAAAGGGCCGAGGACCGACGACAATCCGCATGAGTTCGGAGGGCCCAAGAGTCACTTTTTCCAGTTGCGTCCGTATAGGATTATCGGGCTCCAAACATTACGTCAATAGGCCCAAACCATACAGATTTTATTTACATATGTTTACGTATTTTCTGCTTCATTCCATTTAAAATTATGTATGTTTTTTTTTCTACGTACTGGTGAAAAAACTCTGCACGTTGCTGCAAGATTGGTTATAGGGCACTGAAAATGACATCTCTTTGCTAGCAGATATATAAAATGAAGCAGTTTACTGGTGTACACTTTTTTGTCAAATTTGTTGATAGACACTGTGTGCAATAAAATAGTTTTATAATATAGAAAAATGTTATTAGGAGCATTGGGCTTCCAATAGTTACGGGAAGCCCCAGCCCACCGGTTCAACCAACCCAACTAGCTACAGTAAGCCCACCAACCACGCCGGCCCATCATTAGCCCAGCCCATTCCATCACTGCATATAAATTGGGCACCCCAAACCCTAATCACAGGGTGGGGAGGAGACTGGCGGCTGGCAGAGGCTCTGTGGGCGCCATCGCGGCCCGCATGCTGCGTGTCGGGTACGGCCCGGAGCTCGCGTAGGTGTACGTGGCTGCCCGTCGCGACGCGCTCGAGGAGTTCGTTGCGCTCCTCGGCGTCGAGGCCGTCGCCATCGAGGAGGTGCTCAGGATGGAGTGGTCGGCGCTCGACCAAAAGATGCGGCGGTGGAGCCACACGCGTGAGGGTCGTGGTCAGGACCTTCCTCGCGGACGAGCGTCGGCTCTGCGACGAGGTCTTCGCATCGGACGAGGACCTCGGCCACGAGTGCTTCGCCGACGTCGCCAGGGGCTACGTTCTGCGGCTGCTAGCCTTCGCGGACACCTTGGTGAGATAAATGGCTGGCTGGGAAATCCGCTTCCACCTTCCATGCGCTGGTACAACTCTATTTGTTGTTCTCCAATTTTTGTTTGTTCCTATCATACGGCAGCCGTATAAATTATTTCATTTTTATTCCATACCCTAATGAATGTGGATTGCTTGAATGTATAGAACGTATTTCATTTTTATTTGTTCTAATTTTTTATTTCATTATGTAGCTGCTCGTTCTAATTGTTGATTTGTTGATCAATGCATAAAACGTGAGTTAAGCCATCTCAGACAACATTCTGTCAATGCATAGAAATTTAAGATTTTTATTAGAAAGTTTTCTATGCATGGTAATTCAATTTTATTTACATTATAATTGTTTTCTCTCACAGAACTTTTTGCGTAAGCAACCAAGGGTTTCTATGCAATTTTTTATTCATAACATTGATGCATCTAGCGATAATTTTGTTTTTTCGTTTAGATGCATAAGTTTCTATGCATATGAAATCATTTTGACATATAGTATTTTGCGTGCCATGCGGAGGGCGGGGGCGTACTCGGTTGCACACGCCCCTGATGCTTGCGTCGCTGTCCCTCGGAGCCTCTGGCCGCCTGCACCGAATTGTCGATGCCGCCGCAGGGGCCTCTCCGGCACTCGTTCTATTGGTTGCTGCCATTGTTAGGTGCTGTCTCTCTGCCTCTCTTCAGACCTCCCTCTCAGATCTGTTCTTCAATTTCTTGTCTGCAGGAGATCTATGTTCGTAGTATCATAAAACTGATGACATGCAAAAACTAATAGGTCAGTTTGGTTTCCCTCAATTTTGTCAATGTACCATTATATAGAATTTCATCGTTCTCAATTGCAGCAGGCTTCAATGGCTATTTGTAATTTACGTTGAAATTGACATCTAAACTATTAACTGCGGCAAACCTATTAGGCTATTAGATGGCTTACCATGGCACTCGGATTAGTTGCAGTTGGCTGTGTTCCACTTAGTAAATGTTGCAAATTATTAACCAGTTAGGTTAAACATGCTATACGATGCTGGTTCAACTAAAAAATGAAAATGCCGAGCTGTAAGCATAGCTTCAGTGACACTAGAACACATGCTTCATCAGCTTCTTCCCTTTTTTATGCTGCTTATATTCCATATTATTGCATGGTCATTTTTAATTAGGTATTAATGTATCTACTGCCTTGCACCCTAACCACCACTATCTAGCTTCGACTTTCCTCATTTTATCATAAAATTTCATGGCGACGTGGTTTCTCTGGAGGTGGAGGAAAGGATGGAGCCATGGAGGTGTTGGCTTGCATCCTCGTAGCTATTTGGACCACGGAAGCCATCAGCCACTATGGCATTGGGCGCGGTCGCCATGTGTCTTGATGGTAGCCCAACGTCCAGCATCTCTGACATCAGTTGCATATATGCGAGACGATGCGGCACTGCTCGCTCATCTGCAAGCAGCAACAGCAGGTATTTATCTGTATTTTGGTTTTTATGCAGCGCTGCTTTGGAGAGCAACTGCGTCGACAAGCTCGCGGAGGTAACAAACCAACAGAAGCGCTAAGAAGCCCGTTCGTCTATCTCACCTTGGATAGTATTAGTACTAGTACAAATTGGCTGAAAGTTTCTAATGTGTTTGGCTGGACGTGCTATATTGGATAATACTAGTACTAATTAGCTGCCACTTTCTATGCTTTAATGCTAAAATTTAAATGTAATTTGAATGCAAATTGTTTATATTTTTCTGTGCATCATTCCAATACTAAGTTTCTATACAAATTGATTTAAATTAGAATATTGATGCGACTATTCCAATATTATATTTTTCTATGCAGCTTTCTATATATGGTTGGTATACATCATTTCTATACGCTTGATTATGATTTTTTATGCATCTCCTTGATGTGACGTGCAACGAATAGGTTTCTATGTAATTAATTTTTTATCCCTATATCTTTGTACAGTTAATTTTTTATGTACAATTAATTGTTTCTATGTAATTAATTTTTTATTTCTATACGTTGTAGAGATGGAACAACAAGGTTTTTGTACAATTAATTTTTTATTTCTATGTTTCTTGAGCCAACTATGTAAGCAAGCAAGCATCTGGTTTTTTTTGTTTGAATCAATATAGTTTTTATGTAGGCGATATGTAGGCAAGCGGAAGTAGACGACACGTGCCACTACAGAATTTTTTATGCAATGTGTGTCATCCTCATTGTAACTGGATAAGCATTTTAATGTAATTTTAAATTTTGGATGTACTCTTTACATCATTGTATACATTGTTGGTACATCATTCTATACATTGTTGTACATAACTCTATATATTGCATGGTGGGTCCAGAGGCGACGACGGGCTCCCAGATTGGATGATGGCATTGCGGTGGCCACACGATTTTATGCTTACAAGCATAGGGTTTTATACAGTCTAAAACTGTATTTTGTAGTATCGAGGTTTCAATGCATGATGTCACTCTGTAATTTAGTTTCTATGCTCACCAGTCTACGTTTTAATGGATGGTGAAATTATGATTTCGAAGATGATGGATGATTTCTATGCATAGTTGATCGTTTTAATGGATGGTGAAATTATGATTTCGAAGATGATGGATGATTTCTATGCATAGTTGATTTCGAAGATGTTGGATGATTTCTATGCATAGTTAGATAGGTTTCTATCTACGATGTAACTGTGACATTAAAAAATATATACAATTGCTATGTGTTTTTCAATATTCACGCATAAAATGGGGAGAATTAGGTGTATGACCCTGGAAAAAACTCAGTTTAGTTATTTGACCTTATTTTTTTGAATTTGGTTCTATGGGCTCAAATCAAATTTTATTTAGGTGTATAACCTTCTGTCCATTCAGGCATGTAACGGTGTTAACTCGGGTGGTAAAAAGACCATATTACACATGGCAGAAAAAAAACTAGAGTTTTATTTGTTTATTATATATTTTTTGCACATTGATATATCTATATTTATATATATATGTGGTTATGTGAAAATTAATTATATGTTGCACTGTGACAAATTGATATATATAAATATGGATATATCAATGTATAAGAAAATATACAATAAACAAATAAAACTCTGGTTTTTCTGTTAGGGATAATATGGTCTTTTTACCACCCGAGTTAACACCGTTACATGTCTAAATGGACGGAAGGCCATACACCTAAATAAAATTTGATCTGAGGCCATAGAACTAAATTCAAAAAAATAAGGCCAAATACCTCAACTGAGTTTTTTCAGGGCTATACACCTAATTCTCCCCATAAAATGCATGCGGGAAAGGTTTAAATTTCAAATTTTGTAGCATTAGAAAGGTTTATATACGTCTTCAAGATTCTATGCATTGAGACATTATAAGAATGATAGAATTTGTATATGAATAGGATTCAAATTTTAAGCTTTATAGGAAACGGTAGATAAGTTTCTAGGCTTGTATATACAGAGTTATACGCATGTTTGCATATACCAAAATGAATGGATCTCTTTGGTATCTAGATTTCTATATCTCAAGCCATTAGTTTCTATACTTCAGGGTGGAATGTAAATTTCAAATTCTAAACAAAGGCACATTGCCAATATTCGTATACCATGAACCATTAGTTTCTATACGTCAGACTGTGCGAAATTCAAATTTGAAAATCTAAGCAAAGAGACAAAAATTCTAATATTTTGTGGGTGTTCTATGCATCGCTCATCTGGTAATTATGCATTGCGCTATGATGAGAGCCTTTTATATCAACGTGACATGATTCAAATTTTGAATTTTTGGAGAACATGAGATCGTCTACTTGTTTTTATGTTCAAGGCCATATGATTCTATGTGTAGTCGAAAGCATTGAAATCCATATCTTAATGCGTAAATTTATGAATTTCAAATTTTTTTTAAAAAATATTCAAAATGGATCTTAAATCGTACATAAAAATGTCAGGAGTCTAATGGCGAAAATCGTTTTTCGTTGAAGAGTTATTGTGAAAAAATAGAAGAAATGGGATTGAGTTACATGCATGCATGCGTTAGACATATCAACATGCGTCAGGTGTGTCAGCTTATGTCAGGTGTGATGTCCATCCCGCAGAGTGGTTTTTATGCAGTAACAAAGTGAAGTTTTATTCATTTAACTACTAGTTTATATACATTGTCGGTGACAAAATATTTTATGTAACTAGACCCAGGATTCTATGCATCCGGTTGGCTGGGTATGCTGTGGTCCTCCACCTGCGTGTCAGTTGGTCTGTGGGTGGTCTGGTGAGGTCAGGTGGCTGGCTGGGCTTCCAATAACAGGACCCTTAATATATATATATATACTCCCAGGGAGTAGTTACTCCCTTGTGTACATCTTTTGATTTACGAGGTTTATGATGGGACGAAGTATACGTAAAGGAAGTATATGATAATATACTAGGCCTTCTAGGGTACCATTCTAGGGTACCATGCATGTTAAGTATGCAAGTATACTTAGGGTATATGGTCATACTTATTTTATATACTATTGTAGTTGTATTTTAGTAATATAATAAAAAGTATATGCTTTTTTGTGTAAATAAGATTTGAAGTATCTTAAAATAAGTATATAGACATACTCAAGCTGATAAATAAGTATGTATACATATGCAATGTGGTTTATTAGAGATGAGAGTAACTACTCCCGGGAGTATAGAAAACTCACCCTATATATATATAGGGTCTTGCTATTGGGAGCCCAGGGCTTCCAATAGCTTACGACACATTGCTTTAAAACCTTGCGGAACCTGTATAAAAACATATTTGCCTTCGAATGTCTTTAAATCCTTGCGGAATCTGGATAAAAACCTATTTGCGTTTGATGTCTATTAGCAATGAAAGGTTGGATGCATAAAAAGTATTACGTAGGCTGATTCTAGGTTAAAAAAATCTGGTGACAGGTCGATATATGAATGGGTGTTTAAAAAATTTGGATGCATAAAATCCTTGGGACGTAGATGTGCACTTAGAGTCACAAGGGATAAAAGGCCACGCACCCCAACATGTTCTGCCACCAAATTTGATGTATTCAGTGGGTTGGCAGGGGTAGGCTTTCTATAGATAGCAAAACCATTGAGTGTTGGCGCGTTTTACTGCTACGGTGTAAACTTCATAGCTTGTAAGACATTTATTTAAGAACCCACTCGTGTATGCATAAATTCCTTGCAAAACGTGCATTGCTTGTTAGAAGGCAATCATGTATGCATAAAAATGTACAGCAGATAAGGTAGAACTCATTTAGCAGATATAAACTTATAGCGCATAAAAAATAAGTGGTGACGAGAGTATAAAAGCACTATAGACCACTGGGTATAGATATGGGATTCACCGTTGGCTGCGTTGGATGCATGAAGACCAATGTTCAGTATGTATAAAAACGAAAATTACTCACTGCGCGCGGATAAGAATGAACTCATTCAGCAGATAGCAACGGCCTAGCGCATAAAAATATGTGATGACGGGGGTCCAATTTCACTATAGACATTTTTCAGAGGACGGGTGCATCCGGGTGCGCGTCTGTGGTACACGCGCGTGGGGCAGACTCGGGCGCCTGGTCGCCTCGCGTGCGACCGCGGTCCGCGGTGCGCGCCTCTGGACGCCGCGCGACGTGGGCCAGGGTCGGGCGCGTCGCGACGAAGTGGGTGCGCCTGCTCCAGGCGAGTGATGACGTTTGCGGCTGCTTTTTGGTTGGTGCGGACGACCCGGATGCTGTCGCGTGCTACTGCTTTTCACATTGCTTTGAAACCTTGCAGAACCTGTATAGAGACATATTTGCCTTCGAAAAAACACATAAAAAACCAAAGGTCCGATGCATTAAAAGTATTACATATTTGTTTCTGCTGTACGCATGTCTTTAAACCCCTTGTGGGACCTGGATCAAAACATATTTGCGTTTGATGTCTATTAGAAATGAAAGGTTGGATGCATAAAAAGGTATTACGTAGGCTGTTTCTGGGTTAAAAAAATCTGGTGACAGCTCGATATATGAATGGGTTGTAAGGAAAATAGACCTCGGACCATTTAACTTCAGATTTTGGTATTTGATGAACAACATAACCAAAATTGGACTAATGTGTTTGCAAGTATTTGTTTTGTAGTCCAATAGGATGCAAATGTGACTTAGACTAAGGCGATGTGATGATCCGGTGATCAACACCTCAAGCAAGACTCTAGAAGCTCAGTTGAAGACCCTAAAGATCAAGCAAAGTCTAAGGCACAAGAATGGAACCAAGACGGCGCAAGAAATCGCGAAGAAACGAGAAGAAAGGGACATCGGACGCTGCCCTCGCAAGCGTCGGACGCTCCGTTGGTAAACCCTAGCTCGTGTCAGCGCCAGCAAAGGCATCGGACGCTGAAGACCGAGGCATCGGACGCGACTATGACACTGTGCAAACCTGCACAGCGAACATCGGACGCTCCGTTGCTAACATCGGACGCTTCAGGACCCTGCGTCCGATGACCATGCAGAGAGGTTCCAGAGAGGCTCTGTCAGCATCGGACGCGTCCGTTGATCAACCATCGGACGCTGAAGTTACCGTTGCGACGCAGTGCCAGGCTGGCATCTAGCCGTTAAAGGAGCATCGGACGCGTCTGAGGGTCTCGACTGCAGCGTCCGATGCTGCGCAGTTAGACCACCTTTGGTGCCCAACGACTCTATTTGCTTGGGGCTCTATATATACCCCCATGGCCGGCCAAATCACAGTGGTTGGAGCTCAAGAAAGTATACCAAGTGTATAGACAAATATTTAGTTGCTCTAGCCACCAAAGTGCTCAAGTGATATACTCGGTGATTAGTGTATGTGCTTTGCGAAGTACTTAAGCTAGTTAGACCATCGCTTTGCGCTTGCTCTAGGTGTTAGACCTAGTGTTTAGTGAGGTTGAAAACCTCTCATCTACCGGTGCTTGCGCGCACCGTGGTTGTACATCGGCGGGGCTTGTAGTCTTGCGAGATCACACCAACCGAGTTTGTGGTGTGGCCGCCTCCGTGTACCGAAGGGAACAAGGCCCGCGGCGCTTCGGCCGAAAACTTGATAGTGAAGACGGCAGAGAGCATCCGGGAGAGGCTTTGCCACGAGTGGCTTAACCGGAGACCCACTTGCGCGTGGGGAAGACCGGAGCTATCCACGGATTTACCCGACCGGGAGCTTGGCCCTTGCGAGGGGCTCCAACGAGGACTAGGGAGAAGCTTGCGCGCTTCTCGATACCTCGGTACAAATACCAGAGTCATCGACGGGAGTTTGCATCTCTATCACACTCTTTAGGCTTCCGCATTTACATTGCAACCTTGTCCATGTGCTTTACCTTTCCTAGGTTATATGCTAGTTGATAGGTTTGGAAACTTGGTTGCATTACACCTTTTGCGGTAGAGATAGCAAACACACATAGCGAAACTTTAGTTGCACATTAGATAGTTTACTTTCTTGCATAGGTTTTGACTAGGTGGAAATTAGAGGCCATAGTTTAGAGTAGAACTTTTAAGTTGCCTAATTCACCCCCCCTCTTAGGCGTCACGGTTCTTTCAATTGGTATCAGAGCCGGTTGGCTCTCTTGTGGACTCTTGGCTTAATCGCCTTCGAGCCGACGCCCCTAAGAGAGGTTGGGATGGATATCTCTAGGCCTCCACACTTTGACGGCACTAACTCCCTTACTATAGTGCTAGGATGGCTTGCTTTTTAGAAGCCGTTGATCTAGGTGTTTGGAGAGTCACCCGCGACGGGATGAAACCCATTAAGAATCCCGAGAAGCCTACCGCGGGTGATGAAAAAGAAATTCATCTTAATGCTAGAGCTAAAAATTGCTTGTTTGAATCTATTAGCATGGATGTCTTTAACCAAGTTTTCACTTTGCAAACATCTCATGAAATTTGGTTAAAACTACATGAGCTCCATGATGGTACAAGTAATGTACGTGAGCAAAAACATCACCTAACTAAAACAAGCTATGATTCCTTTAGAATGAATGATAATGAGCTTGTTCGTGATATGTATTCTCGGTTGAACCTAATTATCAATGAGCTCCATTCTATAGGAATTACAAAGCTAGGTGATGCGGATATTGTGAGGAAGATCATCACCGTGCTTCCAAAGAACAAATATGCAACCATCATCACCATCCTCCACAACATGGAGGACTTGAGCACCATGACCCCGACCATTGTCATTGGCAAATTGGTGTCATTTGAGATGTCACGCAAGATGGGTCAAGAAGAAGCCACTTCATCAAGCAAAGACATTGCTCTCACATGTGATCACAAAAAGATGAAGGGCAAAAAGCAAGTTGAGACAAGCTCAAGCTCCTCAAGTGAAGAAGAGGATGATGAAGATGAAGAATCAAGTGATTATGATCAAGCCTCCACCTCATCCAACTCCTTCTTAGATGAAGAAGAAACAATCAAGCTCATGAAAGGAGTGAAGAGGATGATCCGCAAGCTCAATGTCAAGGGTGTGCCCATCACCATAGAAGATTGCCTCTTCACCAATCAAAGAAGAGAGCAAAGAAAAAAGGGATGCTATAGATGTGGCAAGAAAGGGCACTTTGTGGAAGATTGTCCAAAACAAAAGCCCACACCCAAGGACAAGAAAAAGAAGGGATGCAAGGCCAAAGCTCTCACCACCATCAAGACATGGGATGATTCATCAAGTGATGATGAAGTCCAACACAAGAGACATGGCCGCAAGCACTCATCATCAAGCTCCTCACGTATGTGCCTTATGGCACGAGGTAACACAAGCCCTATCTCTAGTGATAGTGATATAGTGATAGTGATGATGAGCTACCTTCTTACAATCAACTTGTACAAGATAATCTTAAATATGCTAAAGCTTGTACTAGCCAACAAAAGAAGATTAATATCTTAAAAGAAAAATTAGATAGTTCTCAACAAGCCTACAATGCTATGCTAGATCAATATGAAACTTTTTCAAACTTAAATGTTGAGCTATCTAATAAAATTGAGAAACTTGAGGCTAGTATAAGCACATATGATAGCACAAGTAATAATGAGCAACTTGCTAAGAAAAATGAAAAACTAAAAGCAAAGTTAGCTAGCACACAAGATACTTACAAAAGTTTGCTTGCCAAAATGGAAATCATGTGCAAACATTGTGATGAGCTAACTAATAAAGTTGCTAATCTTGAAACCATCGGAGCAAACCCCACCGAGGCACCTAAAATTGAAAAATCAATCTTTAATATGCCTAAAAAGGATGTCTCTTCTTCTTGCATTGATTTACTTGATTTAGACTCACTCATGTGCAAACAAGCTTGTGTTGAGAATGTGATTATAGAAACATGTACACAAGAAGTTGCAATGGAGAATGAGCTACTAAAACAAGAAGTGGCTCGCCTCATCAAGGACTTGACTCAAGCAAAAGGCAAATCAAAGCAAACCCGGACTCATCAAGATAACACCGTCAAGGGAGTGAAGAAGCTTGATGAGGAGCAAACCGTGGTTTGTTATATTTGCCACAAGGAAGGCCACAAGTCCTATGTGTGCAAGGTGAAGCATGGGGGAGAAAAGAAGAAAGAGAAAAACAAAAAGCAAACAAGCAAGCTCTCCAACACCTACACCAACAAGGTGAACAAGAAGGGCACCACACCCTATCTCTTGAAGAAGAAGAAGAATGACAAGGTGGTGGCCATCAAGGTGAACAAGCAAGTCAACAATGGGGCCAAACACATTTGGGTGCCTAAGGACATCATCTCAACCATGAAGAGCACCAAAAAGGTTTGGGTCCCGAAAGGGAAGTAAGTAGCCAAATTGGCGGCGGGGAATTTGGAGACTTGGCTAATGTTGGGTGCATATCATGGGGTGCATCACATTGGATCATGTCATTGCCAAGTATGTTAGTAGGTACTATGAACCCAAGTTCTCCCTCCCATGATTAGGTAACTAGATTTAAATTCTTGCAATTACTTTCTATTCTTGCAATTACTTTTAGCATCTAGTTCCTTCATTGCCTAGGTTTGCATTGGTATATTCATATCTTTTGTCATGCAAATTAGGCTTATCATATGGTAGTTTTGCTCAGTATCACTCACATTCTTAGAGCAATACTACATGGTTTTAATTGGTTAGAAGCACGGCACATAGCTTCTTTTACTTTGTATTTATCTTATATGTGCCAAAGTCCAAATTATAGATAAACTACCTCAATTACCATCTTTAATTGATGTCACATTTCTTGTAATATCAATATGGAAAATGGTCGTTTGACCTTACAAGTCAATGTGCATGTCTCCTACAAGTATTTCAAACTTGTATGCACACCCTTAGGGGGAGTTTGCTCTATAATTTGAAAGCTTTGAGACTAACACTATTTTCAAGATTATCATGTGTGTAGTAGTCTCATTGCAAGGAAAAATGGAGTTCTCAGAGACAAGCATTATGTATGGTGATAATCCAATTGGCATCTACATGTGGTATTCCTAACCGATATCATTATGTTGATTTCAATTTGATACTCTTATATGCTTTCTTCATGCATTATATAAACTAAACTCCTTTGTGCTTTAATTTGACAGTTATGCATATGCTTTTGCCTTACATCATATGTATGCATATACTTAGGGGGAGTTTTAGCTTATTTAATGTTTCCTCTCTTGGGCTTTAAATGTCTTCCTTTTCGATGTTTGATTCCAAAGGGGGAGAAATGTGTAGGACCAAAAATCAAGCCCAAACTAAAACAAACAAAATAACCAAAATCAAATTTTCAAATATTCTATGGTTATTTTCGTGGGAATGGTTCAAAAAGAGAGGAAGTGTTTTGTGGAGTTAGGGGGAGCCTTAATCCATAAAGTCACAAAGAGGGACTCTACGGCAAGGGCAAGATATGTTAGATTAAATTTGTCTCATTTTGGTATCTTTTAAACATCATATGATCTTGCCTTTGCATTGCATCCTAGCAAGTAGATTGCATTTTAAATTATGTATCTATTATTTGTTTGTTTTGGTCGTGTTGTCATCAATCACCAAAAAGGGAGAGATTGTAAGGAAAATGGACCTCGGACCATTTAACTTAGGATTTTGGTGTTTGATGAACAACATAACCAAAATTGGACTAATGTGTTTGCAAGTGTTTGTTTTTTAGTCCAATAGGATGCAAATGTGACTTAGACTAAGGCGATGTGATGATCCGGTGATCAACACCTCAAGCAAGACTCTAGAAGCTCAGTTGAAGACCCTAAAGATCAAGCAAAGTCTAAGGCACAAGAATGGAACCAAGACGGCGCAAGAAATCACGAAGAAACGAGAAGAAAGGGACATCGGACGCTGCCCTCGCAAGCGTCGGACGCTCCATTGGTAAACCCTAGCTCGTGTGAGCGCCAGCAAAGGCATCAGACGCTGAAGACCGAGGCATCGGACGTGACTGTGACACTGTGCAAACCTGCACAGCGAACATTAGACGCTCCGTTGCTAACATCGGACGCTACAGGACCCTGCGTCCGATGACCATGCAGAGAGTTTCCAGAGAGGCTCTGTCAGCATCGGACGCGTCCGTTGATCAACCATCAGACGCTGAAGTTACCGTTGCGACGCAGTGCCAGGCTGGCATCTAGCCGTTAAAGGAGCATCGGACGCGTCTGATGGTCTCGACTGCAGCGTCTGATGCTGCGCAGTCGAACCACCTTTGGTGCCCAACGGCTCTATTTGCTTGGGGCTCTATATATACCCCCATGGTCGGCCAAATCACAGTGGTTGGAGCTCAAGGAAGATGGCGGACTAGAGGGGGGTGAATAGTCCTTTTTAAAACTTAAACTTAATCGGAGCGGCTAACCGAAACAAATGCGGAATTAAAACTATCGGTCTAGCCAAGACTACACCCCTCTACCTATATTCTATGACACCTTACAAAAGATCCTAAACAATGCAAATAAGGTGTCGGGCTAGCTAGGGCTCACCTAAACAATTCTAGCTTGCAAGGTTACACAAACCTAAGCAACTAGTACTCAAACAACCGGGGAGCTCGTACACATGCCACTAAGCAAAAGCGCAAAGCCTAAGCTCACTAGCAATGCTCAATAACAAGGCTACACAAGCCAAATTAGAGAGCTCAACTTAGCTACACAAACTAAGCAATGTGACTAGCAAGACTACAAGTCAACTAGTCACTCATGGGATCAACTCTATGCTACACAAGCAAAGAATGTAACTAGCAAGCTACACAAGCTAACTAATCATAAGAGCAACTACACTAGCACATGTATATGAACAAGTAAATACAAGCTAGTGAATGAAGTTTGCAAACCACCGAGAAGATGAACACGAAGTTGACACGGTGATTTTTCTCCCGAGGTTCACTTGGTTGCCACCAAGCTAGTCCCCCGTTGTGTCGACCACACACTTTGGTAGTTCGGCAGCTAATAGGCACCACACCTAGCTCGACACTCGAGCGCCGCAAGAACTCACCCACAAGTGAGGGTAACTCAATGACACGCGCAATCCACTAGAGTTGCTCTTCGCGATCCCCGCGGGGCGAGCACAATGCCCCTCACAATCCTTCTCCGGAGCCACGCACAATCTTCACGCGGGCTTCACGACGGAGACTCGATCACCAAGCCGTCTAGGAGGTGGCAACCTCCAAGAGTAACAAGCACCACTGGCTTGCAACACGAACACCTAGTGCCACTCGATGCAATCTCTCAAAGCAACGCACTAGAATCGCTCACTCGCAATAGATTCGCACACTAGTAAGCACAAACGAGTTAGAGGGCTCCTAAGCACATCCACACAAGCCACCAAGGCTTTGGAGTGCTCTAACAGCCGGCCCAAAGCCGGCCCCAATGACTATATATAGAGGGGAGCGGCCAACTAGCCATTTCCCCTTTTCTGCGCTTTGGTCGGTAGTACCGACCCCCTGGGCGGTAGTACCGACAGAGTCAAACTAGCCGTTAACACACGACCCGCTGATTTAGGCGAAGCACCGACTCTCTGGTCAGTACCTCCGAGGTCGGTAGTACCGGCCCTATGGCGGTACTACCGGCAGGCTACTTTCGGATCTACACAGAACGCATTCAAAACTTCCTCCAGACCTTTGAACTACCGATCCCCTGGTCGGTACTTCCGAGCCCGGTGGTACCGGTCCTATGGCGGTACCACCGCCAGGACAACTTCCACTCAACTCAGAGAGCTCCGCAAACTTGCCAAACACCGGCCTTGGGTCGGTAGCACCGGGCGCGGTACTACCGAGGTTATGGCGGTACTACCGGCAGGCCATTTTCAATTCTACACAGAGAGTCTCGCGAAACCCTTTAGAGCCACGGTACCACCGACCTTCTGGTCGGTACCACCGCTGGCGGTAGTACCGAGGTTATGGCGGTACTACCGCCAGGCCATTTCAGACTCAACACAGAGAGCATTGCAAGCAGCCCCCTTGGGCGGTACTACCGACCCCCTGGGCGGTACTACCGACCACACTCAGAAAACTCCATTTTCTTCTTTGTGTTGATCCAAATCAACTCCAACAACTTCTCCTTTGCAAATGTGCCAACACCACCAAGTGTACACCATCCTGTGCATGTGTGTTAGCATTTTTGCAATCATTTTCAAAGGATTTTCTCTTTTACTCATAACGCCACTCGATCTTAGTAACATCGCAAAGTTAGATCGCTCAAGTGGCACTAGATGACCGATATGCAAACAAGTTTGCTCCTCTTAATAGTACGGCCATCTATCCTAAACCCGGTCATAATCTTCTCTACACACCTATGACCGGTGAAATGAAATGCCCTACAAATATACCTTTGCCTTGCGCATTCCATTCCATCTCATCCGGTGTTGATGCAACACATGCACCAACCTCTTCATCAAATGATATGATCCACTTCATATCATCAATGGCCTCCATGGTCCATCGATCTTGACATCACTTGCTCTTCACCATCGCTTCGGTCCTTCGGCGCCAAGTCTTGCTTAAGCCTCCCGACACTCGGTACCAACGGCTTCAAAGCCTCAACTTGCCCTTCACCTTCGCAACCGGTCCATCAAGCCAAGTTTTGCCTTGATCTTCTCCATCTTAGCCACATGACCACATGTCATGTCACATATGCAATAAGCTCCTTCTTCACATGTGTGAGCCTTGCGACATATTCCAAGCCATTTCTCCTCTATGGCATATGTTGCTCACACATGATCACCTATGGACTAATCACCTGTGTAATTCACTTCAAACACATATTAGTCCACCTAAGTTGTCACTCAATTACTAAAACCAAACAAGGACCTTTCACAAGTGTATAGACACATATTTAGTTGCTCTAGCCACCAAAGTGCTCAAGTGATATACTCGGTGATTAGTGTATGTGCTTTGCGAAGTACTTAAGCTAGTTAGACCATCGCTTTGTGCTTGCTCTAGGTGTTAGACCTAGTGTTTAGTGAGGTTGAAAACCTCTCATCTACCGGTGCTTGCGCGCACCGTGGTTGTACATCGGCGGGGCTTGTAGTCTTGCGAGATCACACCAACCGAGTTTGTGGTGTGGCCGCCTCCGTGTACCGAAGGGAACAAGGCCCGTGGCGCTTCGGCCGAAAACTTGATAGTGAAGACGGCGGAGAGCATCCGGGAGAGGCTTTGCCACGAGTGGCTTAACCGGTGACCCACTTGCGCGTGGGGAAGACCGGAGCTATCCACGGATTTACCCAACCGGGAGCTTGGCCCTTGCGAGGGATTCCTTGCGAGAGGCTCCAACAAGGACTAGGGGGAAGCTTGCGCGCTTCTCGATACCTCGGTAAAAATACCAGAGTCATCGACGGGAGTTTGTATCTCTATCACACTCTTTAAGCTTCCGCATTTACATTGCAACCTTGTCCATGTGCTTTACCTTTCCTAGGTTATATGCTAGTTGATAGGTTTGGAAACTAGGTTGCATTACACCTTTTGCGGTAGAGATAGCAAACACACATAGCAAAATCTTAGTTGCACATTAGATAGTTTACTTTCTTGCATAGGTTTTGACTAGGTGGAAATTAGAGGCCATAGTTTAGAGTAGAACTTTTAAGTTGCCTAATTCACCCCCCCTCTTAGGCGTCACGGTCCTTTCATGGGTGTTTAGAAAATTTGGATGCATAAAACCCTTGGGATGAAGATGTGCACTTAGAGTCATAAGGGCTAAAAGGTCCCACACCCCAACATGTTCAACTAATCCTGCATTGCTTGATAGAAGCCAATCCTGTATGCATAAAAATGTACAGCAGATATGACAGAACTCATTTAGCAGATATGGACTTATGGCGCATAAAAAAATATGTGGTGACGAGAGTCCAAAAGCACTATAGACCACTGAATATAGATATGGGATGGACCCCTGGCTGCGTTTGATGTATGAAGACCGATGTTTAGTATGTATAAAAACGAAAATAACTCAGTGCGCACGGATACGAATGAACTCATTCAGTAGATAGAAACGGCCTGGCGCATAAAAATATGTGATGATGGTCGTCCAATTTCACTATAGACATTTTTACGAAGTGGCCAATGCTTTCCTCGTCTCGGTGTACAAAAATCTTATACACTTTTTGCGACTAATGCATAAAAAATTCTAGGCAAAGGAATTTTGCTTCGGTCGAGGAAAGACTCTTTCCGGTGGGTGTCCGACAGAGTCACAGAGGTGATGTCTGTCACATCCTACTGGCAGTATATAACGCCCGCGGGGCTCGGTCCCCTAGGGTATTCTCCAGAAGAATCCCCCCCAGGCCGCCCGCCCACCAACCCCCAACTCCCCTCGTGTTCCGGTCATGGTGGGTGGGGCGTCATCGGCTGCGCCGCTGGGCTGAGCGCCGCCGGATCCAGAGGTGTGGGCGGCGAGGACGTTCTGGAGTCTGCCTTCCGTCGGAGGCCCCTCGCACTGACGTCGTTGGGCCAATCAAGCGACCCACGCAGTTCAGCGATGGGTGCAGCCAGGGCGGCGGCTCGATCCACCCCAGAGTTCATCACGCCGGATGTCATTCTTCGTGCTCCAGGAGATCCAAGAGTTGATGACCAACGGCGCGGTGTGCCGGGCTGGCTGTGGCCGCCGGAGTTACCTACTGCTGGCTCCCACGACATGGACACTCCATCTGTGACTCAACTGTACACCCATGTAAGTACCCGGCAAAAAAAATCCTTCTCTTTCCGTACTTCAGTTGACCTATAAGTGGAAACCACATTATTTGGTTTGTGTGTTTAAGGCGCACGGAAAGTTGTTTTTTTCCTTCAATTGAACTGTTTTTTCATGGTTTAAAAAAACTGGGAACCTTGTTTCCCCCACAGAAAAAGAAGCATCTATGTGTGCAACCCAAGTGTATTTGTAGATCCTCGTAAATAGTCGTCAATTTCATATGTCGTTCTCATTAACACCGGCACCACATCCTCTGCTTGCAATTTTTTTATACTGTGCGTACAAAAAGTTGTCTTTTTCTTTCGTATGACAGTTTTTGCATGGGTAAAAAGAAAATTGAACACCTTGGTTCCTAGACTAAAAAAATACATCTAGATTGTGCAACCCAGATATATTTATGCAACTTGGTAAATAGTTGTCAATTTCATAAAACGTTCTCATTTACGCGTACTACACCCACCTCCTCTGTTTTGCGACTTTTTTATACTGGTTAGAAATGTAATTTATGGGACCTGCTAGTGTATTGATGCATCACCTACTGGTCATCAAAAATCCATATGAACAGGGTGGTCTTCTACTCCACCAGCACACAAAAAGAATGTTTAATATGGAAACTGATAATTTATTTAACACACTAGTTCATACGCATTATTAGATGATTTTGTGACATCTAAAAAACAACGATGGGGTGTGTTTCCAAAAATCGAGTGGAAATTTATGCATACTCTCGGTAGTTCGTACGTATCGTTACATGGTTTTGTGACATCTATGAGACACAATTGATATGTGTCTCCAAAAATCCAGTAGATATTTATGGAAAGTTTAGATAAACATTTGCATTTTATATCTATACAATTTTTCAGATGATTATGGACACATATAATGCCTTTTTCGCAGTAGTTCATACTCAAGTGTGATTGTTATAGCCCATTGATGTTGTTTGTATACATTTTATTGCTGATGGAACTAATCGACACTATATTAACTACGATGATTTGTTGCAGCCCCATGACATTGATGACAGAATTGCTCCAAGGGTGGGTATGCAATTCAGACCAGTTGAGGATGCGTATGGTTTCTATTCACACTATGCTGCTGTTGTGGGATTCGAGATGAAAAAATATCGTGAGAAGGATGGATGCAAGTGGTTAAATTGTGTGAGGGAAGGTAAGTGCAAATTCCATAAGGATGGTATTGTCCGTGTGCGCAAGAAGACAACTAAAAGAGTAGGTTGTTTGGCTGGGCTTAAACTGAAGAAGGTCTTTGATGATGATGGAAGGCTATTTTCTGTAGTGATTGATGTGGCTAACCTTAGCCATAACCATGATTTCCTTCCGTCACCGTCTGCTACCAAGAATTTCCACTACAACAAGCAATTGGATCCCACTTACAGAGAGTTCATTGGTTCAATGCAAGATAGTCGTGTGTCAACACATTGTGTGATGGACATCATGGCAGAAATGCATGATGGTGCTGAAAATGTGCCACTCACAAAGAGAGACTTGGAGAACATGTAAGCTATTTGTACTGAAAAACAATGTTTTTGAACTGATTGTTATTGGTTCAGTGTTGCATAATTTTTTTTGTAACTGATTGTTATTGGTTCAGTATTGCATAACGTTTAAAAGACACAGTGGCATATATGTTACACATCTTGTATGTGCACAATTTTTTTTTTACATTGTTTGTATGCATACTTTTAATTACTGACTACGTGGTGATGTGTATGGATCAGTTGTGGATCAATATATGGATCTAGTTATAGACAGCATCAGTGTCATATAATATTTTATGCATTATAGATCTATTGTATATACATCCCCCTTACACTTCTTATTCTTGTGTACTCCGCATTACAAATCTCAGCACACAACTAAGATGTGGTTATTGTGTTTGCAGGAAGGCTGCACGAGCAAGAGAAGCACAGGTTGATGATGTTGCAAAACTGATTGCTTTCTTCACACATTGTAAGCAGCAAAACACACAGTTTTATTGCGACTTCCAGCTCGACAGAGATGGCAAAATTGTAAGCATCTTCTGGTCCAACACAAGCATGCAAGGGGAATATATAGATTTTAGTGATGCGGTAATATTTGATACTACTCATAAGACCAATCTGTACCAGAAGCCTTTGGCAATGTTTGTTGGTGCTAATCACCACTTGCAATGCACTGTTTTTGGGATTGCATTGTTGGGCGATGAGACAATGAAGACATTTGAGTGGGTTTTTAATACCTTCAAGACATGCATGGGCGGTAAAGCTCCTCAGTGTATTCTAACAGGTAATACCTTGAAGAATTCATGAATTTGATGATTGTCATTTTTATGCATTAGAACTATAAGTTTGGTGCTTGTAACATGGTTGGTTGTCAGTTTTGTGCAACTTATTTCCATACTTGTTGCGGCATTGCCATGTTTTTATACTTCTGTGTGCTGATTTCTACTCGCAGTTATAAAGTAATCATGTCCATGACACTGACCCCCCCCCCCCACAACCACACACAAACACAATGCAGACACATTTAGATAAAAGTTGTATTAATTATTAAACTTTTGGTGTGTGCTATAGATGAGTCTTATTATTGTTGTTTTAATGCCTATGTGGACCAAGATCCAGCCATGCCAGAAGCCATAAAACTTGTCTTCCCGGAAACAACACATCGTCTCTACCTATGGCATGTTATAGACAAGTTTCAGCCATTGCTAAATGAATTATATGCAAGGTTTGAGAAACTGAATTTCAAGGAGAAGCTCCAATCTGTGATCCACCACCCTCTGACTCCAAGTGAATTTGAAACTGCATGGGCGCTGCTGCTAAATGAGTTTGGTTTGGAGGCTGACCCAACACTGCAAAGCCTCTATCACATATGCCATGACTGGGTACCTTGCTTCTTCAAAGATGGATAGTGTGGCACGATGTCGTCAACCTAACGTTCTAAAAGCGTGAACCACATCGTGAAAAAATGTCACATTGATGCCAACACACCGCTGCATCTGTTTGCGAAATAGATGATGAAGTTCATACATCGCCGCAAGATGGATGAGGCAATAGAGACATATGGGTGCACGATATGTGCTCGTCTGTTGTTGTGTTTTTATGCACATTGTGTTACTGTTTTATCCTGAACATATCAAGTTTGGATGCACCTTACGTTATTGGCTAATCTGCATTTTCTATGAACTCTAACAAATGTATGGCTGATCTCTATATACTAATGCATAAATTTACTATACATATCTGGTGATTGCTTATATGTATGGCCCCCCTCTATGCTTATCTTGGGCAAAAAAGTTTTAATGCGTGTATGACATTGTTGATATACATACCTATAGAATCCCATAAAAATGGTTCTTTCGTATAACTAATCCCCCGGCCCCCCCTTTATTTGTACTATGTTGCACAGAGCGAGATAGTGACAAATTCAAGTTGGGCATTTGAACTACGTGTGGCAAGAGTGTACACGCGTGCTGTGTTTAGCCGCTTCGAAGAGTCAATGAGGTCGGCAACAACATTTCAGATAACAAAAGACCCAGCAAGAGGTAGAAATTCGTGGCTAGTGAAGCACACATCTACATCAAAGAAAATTGTATGGGGTCAGCATCAGTTTGAAGTGACTATAAACGAAGAAAATGGCCATCTGACATGCGAGTGCAAACAATGGGAATACACAGGCATGTTGTTTCATTGTTCTATGCATTTTCACCCTTTCTCATGAATTTTGGTGACTGCATACATGAATTGTTCTGTATACATGAAGCTATGCACTGTGTATATGAAAACAAGTTGGATGCCATACAATTCTTGGAACGAAGATATGCATAAAATTCTATGATGCATAAAATTGTAATTAACAA
Organism: Coix lacryma-jobi var. lacryma-jobi; assembly: GCA_009763385.1. Classification (NCBI taxonomy): domain Eukaryota; kingdom Viridiplantae; phylum Streptophyta; class Magnoliopsida; order Poales; family Poaceae; genus Coix; species Coix lacryma-jobi. The sequence continues at coordinate 45,955,014 of CM019825.1, forward strand.
TGCATAGACAGTGTGCCTGTATGCATGATGTGTTCTGTATATAAAGTTGTTGTCACAATGCATAAAACATATACAACATTTTGCCAAAATACATCGTAGTACTCCATGTGGCACATGCAATAGAACTCGCAATCAACAGTTACAATCTTTTGGTGATGAATGTTCAACATTTCCCAAAATCGCATGTTTTTTTGTTCTATGCCTTTTCCACCGTAACTGTAATTTGATACCAACTTTACACTATTACCTACACAGGTATGTTTTGTGTGCACTTGCTGCGTGCATTCATGCATGTTCAGCTCGAAAAAATACCTCGCAAGTACATTTTGAAACGCTTGTGCCGCAATGCCCGTCATGACCTACCATTCGATCGTGCTGACATGAGGCTAAAAGGCATAAATGGAGAAACGAAAGCATACAGGCAGAGGTTATTGATGACAAAAATAATGAAACTAATTAAGTTTACTTGTATGTCAAAGCCTGGTTTTGATCGGGCTATGGAAGGGATAGATGATCTAATATCACTGATATCTGAGTTGGAGCCTGATATTGGTGTTGAAGACATAGACTTGGATGATGTCGTGGTAAGTAATTTAGTTACATACTGACATAGCTTTTTATGCATAAATAGAACTGTTTCAACCGGCACAGTTATCATTTGATCAGTATATATACATTCCAGCTAATGATTTTATCTGTACTCTAGGACATTGAACCTGAGTCAGTGCCAACAACAACAACCCATAGTGAGGAGCGCTTGGATCCAGAGGAGGTGTCAATCTTGCAGCCACACACTGCACCGGAAGAGGTGAATGTAGACTTAAAAAGTTAGAAAAATCTTGCAGCTAGTCACTGCACCGGAACTACTGTCAAAATCTTGCACCCAGGGACTATGCTTAGATTCTATGCTACCTTTCAGAACAATAAAACAATATTAATAATCTAAATGTTCTTTGTAGGTGGAAAATGTGATGCAAACAACAGCGGTGGCTAAGATTGTCATTGGATGTGGGCAACAGGATAATAATACAAACAAGGTATGGTTTCTTATGCAATGTGTATGTTTTAATACATACAAGCTATATTTTTGATGCGCATTATGGATGCAGTTATACTGTCTTGATGCATATTTGATCTGAGTCATTCCCATTTACAATCAATAAAAAGCATTGCTTTTTATCTGCAAAATTTAGCAATCTGGAAGCAATCAGATATAATTATACGCTTCTTGTGTTAGTATTTATGCAGACTAATAATTGTGGACTCACCATTTTGATTCGTAGAACATGCTTTAAGTTGGTGTGGGCGTCAGTCTTGACCGACCAGACAATGCCAAGCAGAAAGGGAGGACGTTGGCGCCATCTGAAAGGAGAACGTTGAAGTTGGGTGCACGAGGCCCAAAACTGAAGAGCGGAAAGTGTAAAGTCTATGGCATCGCTGATGGTCACAATGCATCCACTTGCTTGAAGAAGGAGGCTAATCGTGTGAGGCTTGCAAAAATGACTACAAAGAAAAGAGGTCGACCCCCTGGCTCAAAGAATCGCAACAGCTTGGGTGGGTTGGGTCAAGAAGTGACCAAACAAGCTTTGACACATATGTGCGTGTGCGATGATGGAGATGGTTATGAAGAAGTCAACTCAGAAGTGGAGGGGAGTTCATAGCAAGAAGAACCTTGCCCGCTCCAAAGAAAAAGAGGCAGACCCAGAGGGTCAAAGAACAAAACTGCATAGACAATGTCCTTTTATGTTATTTGAATGCCTTTGTGCATCACTGGACCATGTCATCCCAGTCTAATAAGTGTAACACCTATCTGATGGGATTTTGGGAGAAAAATGACGCTTGGCTGCATCAAACATTTTATGCTATGTCACATCCGATTTAAAATGCAAACGTGAGAATGATTTATGCCATCATGTTTTCGAATGATTTATGCCATCTTGGATTAATATTGCGTAGAAAGTAGCTCTCACATATATGTGATAGTTGATAATGGAGAACACCATAGAAGCAATGCTTCGAACATGTGGAAATGTATAATAGGTGGAATACACAATATATAAAACGAGCTAATATGTGTGACTGCATCTATGAAGTAATCTGTATATATTGACCTCTAACATTCCACAAATGCTTAGAACAACATGCATAGAGATTTATAAGTCCAATGTATAAAAAACGATACCACCACCAATTTAACCACTTTCATACCACACCCCAAAGTGCGCAGCACAACCAATTGCAAAAAATAGCTTCCCAGCAAAACAATGTATAGGAACATGGTGTATAATAACCTGTGTGAATGTATAGTAAGTGGCATACAGTGTATAAAACGAGCTAAAAAAGTGTGACAACATCTATTTAGTATTCTGCATATAAAGATGCACAGTATGGCCAAAACACCATGCAGGTGGATGCGTACCGAAATGTGCATAAACAGCCAACAAAATAGAGCAAAAGTGTGACTGCAAACATGAAGTATTATGAATATGAAGTTGCTGGGACACTGGTTAAAAAACATGTCGAGATTGTCCAAGGCACCACACAGGTGGGTGCATAAAACGGAGGCAGGAAAACAATGCATAAAGCATGTGACTATATACATGGCGAGTGTTGTATATAAATTTGCTGGGGCAACGCATAAAAACACATAGTCAATGTACACCATCCAATAGAACAGTCAATCATTTGACCCAATCTTATGAATGTTCTTTAACATTCCACATATGCTTAGAACCTCGTGCATACAGATTTACAAGTCCAGTGTATAAAAAATCGATTCCAACTCCAATTGACCCAATTTTATATCACACCCAAAAAGTGCACAACACGACCCATTGCAGAAAAAAGTTTCCCATCATAACAATGTATAGAAACATGGTGCATCCAAAAAAAAGCCACTACTAGTGCATATATCAATATAGATGACACTATTTCAGTGTGCATAGACCATATCTTCCTAGAAGTTTAGCATAAGTACATCAGGTCCAACAGGGCACTAGTATCTACATTTTCACATAACCACTGTTAGCTGAGACACATATCCCATGTACATCAATCATAGCGGGGGCGGAGCTCCTCTATCTCTTCAGGAAGTTCCTTTTGCTCGTTGGCCTCGTGGAAGATGATGTACTGGAGTGTGTCAGCACGCAACTGCTCTGAGGAGGCCTACACAACATAATTTCAATGCATAAATTTCTTGGGGAGGGAAATATGCGTGAAATTAATGAATGCATAAAGATTGGATGAGCAAGATATAGAAGTGTGGCACCAAAAATAAAGAATTATGTTTATAAAAGGGTGGATGAATGCAGTCACACCCTTTTATGCCTGTCACAATGCATAAAACACATCCCAAATATGGCCAACAAAAGCATCCAGACGGTGGATGCATACTGGGACATATGCTTAAAAAGGTACCCACCGAACCATAAAAAGGCGTAACTACACAAATGGGGTGTCCTACATGCAAGGTTGCTGACACAATGCAACAAACACATACCGAGTATGGCCACTGCACTCTGGCAGTGGATGCATCGTAGTACTCCATGTACCACATGCAATGGAACCCGTAGTCATTTGATCCAAGCTTCTGCTTATGAATGTTCTCTAACATTTCACATTTGTAATTCCCGAATTTTGGGATTCCTGAGTCAGGCCTAGCTACTTGCATCGCTTCATTGAGCCTTTTCATCATTATCTTGCACCACCGGCCTTTATGATTTCCATACTCGACAGTTCTCATGTGTGTATGTTTCCATCCATCACCGATCAAGTCCCAAGGGTTGGGGTCAAGAATATCAACCCTTCGGAGGATGAAGTTAACGATGTACACTGAAAAGTGACCATTCCTCAAGAAAGGGATGACAATCTGCAAACAAATCCACGTGGATGGTGCAGCCTAGTGTAAGTTACGACAATAAGGGTTCACATGTAAGTGAGAGTTTTTTTGGAAAAAACACACAACACTCACCTCTTTGACACCTTTCAACACATGTTGGTCTGGTAAAAACATATCCAGCCTCCTGACCAATACTGCTTGCCGGTATTCAACCACCTCACCTCTCCACGAATTGCCTTCCTGAAATATATCCCTCTGCAAATGGTGTATCTGTGTCAGGTGTTCATAAAAAGAAACATATATACATCGTACACTAGTATTGCAGCTAGCAAGTGAGCAGCGTGTCCTAGTTTCAGCACTATTACAAACAAATGAATGTATAAAAAGGATGTAAAACAAAAAATGCTAGATGTTATCTGCATGTCAATGTAGATAAAGTGGAAAACAATTTATGCTCACCATCACATCAAAGTCCAGGTAGATCCGCTCATATTGTTTCCTAAGTAGACGATTGTTGGGTTCATCTCGAATCAAACAACAGACATAATATTGTACCCATGAATCAGCAACATCTTGTCCGGGGGCAAAGTACTGGTGGACTTCTCCTGCTCTGGAATGGTCGTCGCCAAACCGACAAATGACAGCGCTGCATAGAAACGATAGTAGATGTGCGTAAAAAAATGTGCTAATGCCAATGCAGAGACAAAAACATACAAAGTGCAAAAGACCCGACAGTGGCAAACACTATTGGGAACATTAAACATCTCCCACGATATTAGACTGTTGGTGCATAAAGAAGTATCATTGCATGTATATAAACCTTTAGTTAGCAAAGAATCTTACTTCTTGAAAGGCAAATCGGTGCAAGTCAGCAGTTTCAACAACGCAACTGCTTTCTCGTAACAACTTTCAAGGAATCGTTGGGTGCTTTGACGTTGTGCCGGCAGCGCATCGGTGGGTCGCAGTTTTGAAAGACCTTGGAAGGCAGGAGTCCTATCATATGATGGGCCCTGTACATTTTGGCGGATGGTTACAAGTGGTAGACCAATGTTGAAAATAAAACCCTTGTTTTTATTATGCATTTTGGTAACCACTGAAGAAAAAACTAAAAAGCTTCCCAAAGATGTTTAAAAACATGCTTGCCAGTAATCAAGCAGCAGCAATGATACAACCATGTACAAAAATGTCCTTATGGTCCATCTATGGTCATGCATTGGCAATAGATATATATGTATTTTGCAGGGATAAAAATATTTTTTGGTGTATGTTTTAAAATTCCGTGCTTTAAACATCGGAATGATGTATAACATGAGTGTGGATGAAGATGGATACAAAATTCCATAAAAAACAATAGGATGGCGGTAAAGCATGTGATCATAATGCCTAAAGCAATGTTATGAAAAAGCCCATAATCTTAAAACATAGCATAACACAAAGATAAAATTAATGTTTAAAGGCATGCAAAAGCCTCCATAGCACACCGCATATAAAGCTACTTAATGATGTGTAAAAAAATGTGAAACAGTGATCAAAGCAGCAGCAATGATACAGACATGTACCAAAATCTCCTTAGGGTACATCATTGGTTATGCATAGCAAACAGAGAGAGAGATATTTTGCAGGAAATATAAATATTTTATGGTGTACAGGTACAATTTCATGGTAAAAACATAAGATTGATGCCACCCATTGGTGTGGATAAAGAATATTACAACAGTGCATAAAAATCGAGAGGTTAGCGGGTAAGCATGTTAGACATTCATATGAGGCGCGGGGAGAAATCCCTAACCTGTGGTTGTGGCGTATCGTCGAAATGTGGAGAACCTTGTTGAGATAAATCATTGATGTCATCTAACCCACTAAATATAACATTTATGTCATTCAATGTCTGAGACACCCGTGGGTTGACACTAAACAAGCCACCCTGGCCCTCCACGTCATCCCCTTGACCCTGTTGTGCCGAAGCAACGCGCACATCTGCAGTCTCATCATTGCTTAGGTTTAAAAATCAGGAGGCTGGTGCACAAAATAAATGGAAGATCAATTTAACATATGAACACAAGTAGGGGTGGGCCAAAAGGGTCACTTCCTTACAACAAATACATGCACGGTAAAAAAGGAACTTGCCACTTCCTTACAACATATGTGACGCTGGCTTATGTTGGTGGTTCGGAAAAAAGTGATTGGAGACACCAATAAAAAATTTAAAAAGGATGAAGAGACTAATCATGATAAAATGTAGTAACTAAATAGGAGTGGTGCTAGACAAGGTAATCAAGCCTGATTCTGGTCTTCGTTCTTACGTGAGCCATCTTCATTCCATTTCTCGGCTCCCATATCATTCGTATGTTTGGGCTTCTTTGTTTTTTGCATTTGCAACAAGTAGTCATTCATGTTCTTAATTTGGCTTTTAGACAGTTGTGATGCATCAACAAGAGTTTTTAGAGCAGTGGAAGTCACGAGCGATGTATCTATGAACAAAAACATGTAGTTAATATTGCACATGAGGCAACCACACTGGGTTTTTTCTTACAAAAATATATATAAGAGAGCCAAAAGAGGGTATAGTGAGCACAGTACCAGGTAGAGTACCCTCTTCTTCTTCCACCTCGTGCATTTCCACATTGAGTCCGTGGTAAGTGCGGTGGCCGTGGTCCGGGTTTTGCTATAGATTAATAAGCAAAGTACAACTCATTACCAAATCATATATCTTTTGGGCATATGCATATAAATGTTTCCATAGATGCATACGAACGCTGTCAGCCGTGCATAAAAAGAAAAATAAGCTATAGACACCATATAGGAGGCCACAAATAATCTTTGCGCGAATAAAAACAAATGCTCATTAAAACATGCCCAGCTATGCATTTAGCCCCATAATAGATGTTCGTATGGACTGAGAACTAAACTTTTGATGCACCACAGCATGTAGTTAATATTGCACATGAGCCAAACACCCTGGATTTTTTCTTACAAAATATATATAAGAGAGCAAGAAGAGGGTATAGTGAGCGCAGTACCAGGTAGAGTACCCTCTTCTTCTTCCACCTCGTGCATTTTCACATTGAGTGTGTGGTCAGTGCGGTGGTCGTGGTCCGGGTTTTGCTCTAGATTAGTTAAGCAAATTAGTTAAGCAAAGTACAACTCATTACCAAACAAGATATCTTTTGGGCATATGCATATAAATATTCCCAGGGATGCATATGAACGCAGTCAGCCGTGCATAAGCAGAAAAATAAGCTATGGACACCAGTTAGGATGCTACCAATAATATTTGCATGAAAAAATACAATATGCATAAAAACATCCCCAGCTATGCATTTAGTCCCACATTAGATGTTCGTATGAACTGACAACTGAACTTTTGATGCACCAACAGCATAAAAACATGTAGTTAATATTGCACATGAGCCAAACACGCTGGATTTTTTTATAAAAAAAAATATAAGAGAGCAAGAAAAGGGTATAGTGAGCGTCGTACCAGGTAGAGTACCCTCTTCTTCTTGCACCTCATGCATTTCCACATTGAGTCCGTGGTCAGTGCGGTGGCCGTGGTCCGACTTTTGCTCTAGATTAATTAAGCAAAGTATAACTAATTACCAAACCAGAAATTTTATTGGCATATGAACGCAGTCAGCCGTGCATAAACAGAAAAATAAGCTATGAACACCAGTTAGGATGCTACCAATAATATTTGCATGAATCAATACAATATGCATAAAAACATGCCCAGCTATGCATTTAGTCCCACATTAGATGTTCGTATGGACTGACAACTGAACTTTTGATGCACCAACAGCATAAAAACATGTAGTTAATATTGCACATGAGCCAAACACACTGGATTTTTTTATAAAAAATATATAAGAGAGCAAGAAAAGGGTATAGTGAGCGCCGTACCAGGTAGAGTACCCTCTTCTTCTTGCACCTCATGCATTTCCACATTGAGTGCGTGGTCAGTGCGGTGGCCGTGGTCCGGCTTTTGCTCTAGATTAATTAAGCAAAGTACAACTCATTACCAAACCAGAAATTTTATTGGCATATGCATATAAATGTTCCATTCACAAAAAAAGATATGTGTGGGAAAAAAATTATCGTGAGCAGTATACCAGTTTCAGTACCCTCTTCTTCCTCCACCTCATGCACCTCCACATTGTGCTCCTGATGAGATTGATGACCATGGTCTGGGTTTTGACCTGGATTAGTTAAGCAAACAATAACTCATTCCCTAACCAAACAACTGTGTGGGCCATATGCATGTGAATGTTCACACGAGTTCATATGCGCACTACCATAAATATATGCTAAGAAATGACCTACTATATGCATAAAAACTGCCCATATGTTGTGCAATCAGCATAGAAAACACAATAAAGGATGTATAAAAAAATAGCAGAAAAGGGATGTGCATGAAACAAGAATATTTCAGATGTGCAAGTTCAGAAAGAATGTATAGAAAGTGACAAAGGATGTATAGCACAATGCAAGTTTCTTTAGACATGGTCTGGTACCTGCTTCATTATCAACGTCCTCGTCATCCTCACCAACCCACAATACCTCTTCAATCATGTCGCCAAAGGTAACAACCATGTTATGCTGGGTTTTCACGATACTGCTAATTGCGGCCTGGATTGTCTGGCACTGCCTATCAACATCATCGTCATATGCATTGCAAATGGCCTGAAAACGAAGCCGAGTGCTCCCTCTCAATCCTGATATCTTGGTAGCAAGCACCTTATATAGCTTAGGGACATAGATGCTCCCCAGATCATGTGCAGCCAGGTAGCAGGTCTAGGTTGGCAGGCAAAACTATAGCAATATACAAAAGTCCAAAAATGACATTAGATACATACAGGTTAGACAACAGCAAAACAATCGCAAAAATGGATCTGTATAGAAACACATACATTTAGCTTTCCATAACAGGCGATAGCCTGACCCGCGTGGACGACGTCTGCCCTACTCAGATCGGAAACCATTTGGCTGGTAAACATGCCAAGACGGGGGGTCTGGAACCTATCCTCAGGCGCGGCAGGATGGTCAAGCCAGTCCAAGTAGTAAAGCTGCAAATCAATGCATAGAAATGTAAAAACTATGATGAAGGTAGAAGACAACAAGTATGCAGATGATAGATGGCTAGAATATGAATATGTAGTGCATTGGAAAGTCCACGTCCTCGTACATATGAAGTGGCTAAGCCAATAGTGGAGTGCATAAAAACAACATGCAGGATGGAGTATGAAGTAAAAGACTGAAAAAAGGGATTTGACTCGTACCATTATGATAGTGCTGCACCCCAATATCGTGTATGCAGTTTGCTGTTCATCGATCTTCTCATGCCATGTTTTCACCGCATGGCATAGATCTAAGTAGATCATGTGGCACCAATCAATTTCATCAAAACCAGAAATGTTCATAGTTTTCCCGATCTCAGAATTGTTGATTGGCCAGCTGGCTGAACAAAAAAATAACCTACTGAATAGGACTAGAAAGAAGCACTGTTTTGTCAGGTCATCAGTGCCACCCTTTTTTATTCTCTCTATGCATTTGTCGACTGTTAGATCCTTGGCGCTGCTGACGTTGAGCTCCTTGCGCAAGTTTTTTGCTTCATTTACCTTATCCAGCCATGTTGCATTATCTGACAATGATTTGCCTTTGTTGGGCACACCAAGGATATGGTGCACAACTTCCTTAGTAATTTTTAACTCCTTCCCTGTCCCAACTTTCAGGACCATGGTCTCAGGGTCAATATGGTCATATAACCACTTGAGCAAAGAAGGTGGCCTAGTGCTCCTCAGCTTAATGTCCTGCAGGCTGGACAGGTTGTTACCATGTACAAAAACCCTCAATAGGTCTTCGTTCAAATGAGAAATCATGTCAGCCACTTCATCTGGGGCACAGCGGATATTCCATCTTGGAGCCTGCATCGAAAAAACATATACATTGCATATATAACACATGTTGAAAAGCCGTGTGTTACTCACAAACTAGTGAATGTAGGAAAAACCGCATGAAGCATGAGTAAAAACGTCTCATATCTGACAATGTAAGCATGCAACATCACAGTAAATAGACTTACTGGTGCTGCCAATTTTGTCGTCTTTGCCGCCCGTCTAGCCTTACTTGCTGGTTTGGAGGTTTGGGCTTGCATCTACAATCAATGAAATGGACAACATATTATCGAAGTATCAAAACTGTGAGTCATCTTTCTTTAATACACTTTCAAGGCATATACATAAAAAAGCAGCAATATGAACAGTTAGTAGAACAATTAGGATGTTATGACATTCTAGGGATGAATACATACATGTACTTATTGGATGCATAAAAATGTGCGAAAGCAATGCATAAAAAGACATCAACAAAAACGTGTTAGATTACAAAGCATATAACTGATGACACAAACAACAAATAAATGGTTTTGCACTATGACCTGAGAAAAGATGTATACCTAACCTAACTGTTGCAGTACTTTTCCGATAACCTTGTAATATACATGAAAAAGGGACACACTTGTGATTTAAAAAGAGTTTGCATGCATAGAAAATCATGAGACAAATATATGCATGTACTTATTTCATGAATATAAATTTGCCAAGCAAAATGCGTAAAAAGATATTAGGAACAAAGTGTTAAATTACAAGCATATATCTAATGACACACCCAAACAAGCAATGGTTTTGCACTATGTCCTGAGAAAACATGTATACCTAACCTAACAGATACAGCCAATACTTTTTCAATAGCCTTAACTTATACATGAAAAAGGAACATGCTTGTGATTTAAAAACAGTTTGGATGCATAAAAAATCATGGGACAAATGTATGCATAAACTTATTGGATGTATAAAAATGTAATCAGCAATACATAAAAACTATTAACAACACTGTGTTGAATTACAAGCATATATCAGATAACACATTATAGAACCCAAGGCTCAACTTACACATGTCAAAAAACAGCGTGACATATAAAAAAACATTTTTTGCACAGAAAAAACTCAAACTGAACATAGTAACTTACAGCCTCATCCAACTTCCTCTTCCCCAGGCCTGGTGATAAAGCCACCTGCAACCAAAAAAACAAAACACAGGCCTCATATTAAAAACAAACAATGAACGTGCAGTAGGGGTGGGCTGGGGGAAGGTGGGGACATGGATAACAGATTTTATGCACAAATCTAAAAAGTTTCTATACCTTGAAAGTGACTCCACGCTTGCCAGTCGCTGCAGCTTTCTTGCATTCCTCATCGCGTTTGACCGAACCTCGGGTCCGTGGTACAGCACTGTCCGGGGGTGGTCGCCGGGGAGTTAAAGCAGGCCGAAACGAAGCAAGGATGAAATCATCGTCGTCGTTCGAGATCGACCCATCCTCTGGCGGACGCTTGCTCGAACGGACAACGGTTCTTTTCTGCTTGGTCAAGACTTGGGCTTTCAAGCGACCGCCTGCCGTAGCGTGGCCGTGGACAACCTTGTTCCCGCCAGCCTGCCCGGTAACTTGAACGGACGGAGCAGTGCCGCTTCCTTCGACGGTTCTGCCAGCGGCCGGTGCGCCGCTGCCGCTGCCACCTTCACTGTCGCCGTGGTTACCACTGTCGTCCTCCCCCCCGCGAAATGGAGCGGGGGCCGCCACCGCCGTTGCCACCCCCGGCATCACACCCGGTGGACCCAGCACCAGCATCACCGCTAGCCTGGTCACCATCACCGGCGCTGTGCTCGTGCTCACCCATGGTAGATCTGCTAGCGAAATGGAATGACGGAATTGGAAAAGACACTGTTTTTTGAGAGGCATAGAAACCAAATCGAGCAAAAATCGACAAAATTAGTCATAGAGTCTCACCACTGAATCCTATGCGTCAAAATCTAATCCCCCCCTACCGCCTTGTGTCCGCTTTGTCTGCCGCCTTGGGTCCGCCCTGTCTGCGGCTCCGGCGGTTGTCTGAAGCGGGGGGAGTGGGGTTTGGGGGCGGAAGGAGCGTTCGCTTTGTCTGCGGGTAGGGCGGTTGTCTGAAAAGGGGGGAGTGCGGTTTGGGGAAAAAGGAGCGGTCAAAAGTCTATGGTGACGTTTTGGTAAAAGATGGTGCTTTTTGTTTTTTTTTCTTCGGTGGTTAAAAAGAGTGTGTTATGGCTTATTTGAAAAAACGCGCATAAAAACTCATTCAATATCGTATAGAAACTACCGCGTCGAGGTATTGAAATATAGCTTCCATAAAAACGTGTATATTTTAGCATAGAAACCTAATTGTGTCAAAAATTGCTATATATTTTAGGAATGGACGATTCTCTGCACCAGAACACTCCAGAAAGATTCTCTGCGCAATAATACTCGAGTAAGATTCTCTGCGCCACAACGCTCGAGTAGAGGACGACACCATATAGGAGTATAATTATTAGAAAAACAATTAATAAAAAATAGCTCTAACAACATATAGAAACATAATGTTTTATGCTTCCCCTCTAGGGCGTGTATAACTAGTAGAAGAGCAATGCATATAAAAAGCTTTATACATGCGTAGAAACATATGATTGCACGTATTAAAAAGTTATTATTCCATAACATCGACAAACACTAATGCACACCCACGTAGAGCATAAAAAGCATTAGGACAAACACATGAATTTCACAGCTCCAGAGAAAATATATACTAAGCCTAATGTATAGAAACTAATAGCTCGATGTACAGAAATCTATATTTTTACTGTAAAATTTGAAATTTGAATCCTATTGCCAAAGAGATTCTATCATTTTTGCAGACTCTTCCGACGCATAGAATGTTGAAGCCGATACCATAGAAATAACATAAAAATGCATATATCTCTAGCATCACTTTTTACATCGTGCATAAAACTCTAGGAAGCTCAGCATAGAAATCACAAAACATTTCTGAAATGACAGTTTCAACAGTGCATAAAAACCTATGGTTGCAAGCATAAAAACACAATTTTTCTCAACATATTTGCAGTTACAATTTTCGCTATGCATAAAGGCCTATGCTTCGAAGCATAAAAACTATTCGGTGGAGGAGCGAGGGGGATGGAGCCGTGATGCTGCTGGCCGAGGTCGAGTCACGCCGCTGCTAGCAAGTCCGCATAGCGTTGCTTCGGGATACTGGGTCCCGTGTCGTCGCTGTTGGGATGCAGGGGTGCCCGCAGCGCCGCCGGATCCACGAGAGGGGCGGAGTCGCGACGTCGTAGGACGAGCGGCCGACGGGCCATGGCCGCAGAGCAGCGGCGCGCATGCCGCAGTTTCGCGCGCATGCTGACGAAGGGCTGTGCATGGTCCTGTTGGCCGACGAAGGGTCCAGCGCCGCCGCCCGTTGCAGATCCGCCATCGGGGGAGGGAAAGGGGCCACGCCGCCAGGCGCAGGGCGAGCACACCCCGCCGGGGGGGAGGGGTGGAGCAGACAGGGGCCACCGCCGTCCGGTGCTGGTGGTGGAAGGGGCGTCGGCCGAGAAGGGCGTGGAGCCGCTGCGCCGGCGCCAGACGAGGAGGGGTTGCGCGCCGCCGCGGGTCGAAGAGGGGCCGCGGGCAGGCCGCCGCCGTCGGGGCCGCGCGGGGCGGCGGGGCAACATGCGGATCCGCCGGTCGAGGAGGGCCGCTGGCCACCGGTCGAGGAGGCGCGGGTCGAGGAGGGCCGCTGGCAGGACGCCGCCGCTTGTACCTCTGGATCCGCCGGGGCCGTGCAGGCTCTAGGGGGCCGAGCCACGTCGGCGCCCCGCTCCATAGGCCGAGCCGCGCGCAACAGAAGCAGTGCAAGGCGGCGGAGCACGCAACCGGCCCGGGGAGGGGCAGAGCCCGTGGCGCCGCCGGCTGGGAGGGTCGGTACCACGCCGCCGCGAGTGGAGGAAAGTACACGTCCGCTCGCTGTCGCGTGGGGCGCAGCGGGAGGGTGGGGGCGGCGCACGACGCGGAGCCTCGCAGGGGCGTGGGCCGAGGCGGCTGGCCGCCGACGCGCAGGGGTTGGGGTTGGGGGTGGGGGGCTACTGGGGTTTGGCTAGGGTTTGTGGGTTATATAAGGCCCAAAAAGGTGGGCCTAATGGGCTATCGGGTAGGTGGTCTGGTAGAACCAGATAGATATAGTTTAGGTCAGGGCTTCCACTAGATTATTGGAAGGCCAGAGCTCCTAATAGTGTATATATATATAGAGAGAGAACTACTATTTAGGATATAACACTCTAAATAATATTTAGAGCGCCGGTGGCGCATCCCAAATCCCACAACCGTAAATATTATTACTAACAACCATCTTCCTGTATGCACTAGCGAAGCGATCCCGCAACCGTAAATATTTCAACCCGCAACCGTAAATATCGTAGAAGTAAGAGAATGATCTGGATAACATTTACGGTTGTGGGATGAGAATTAGCAGTAACTTTTACGGTTGCGGATGGAAGAGAGACTGATGTGGCTGCCATTTACGATTGCGGGATGAGAATTAGTAGTAACTTTTATGGTTGCGGGAATTAATGGCCAGTGACGCTCTAAATAATATTTAGAGCGCTGCGCTCCAAATAGCGGGGTCCTATATATATATAACTGCTATTTAGGAACCTGCGCTCTAAATAGTATTTAGAGCGTCGGCGGAGCGCCGCCTCCCTCCGGCAAGCGATCAAAGAATAATCCACAACCATAATATTTATTTCTAGCCTAGAAAAGGTAAAATGATGTTCTGTTATGTCCATCGATAGGCAATGGACTTCCACAGTGTAACCTTAAATCTACTCGAGCCACACCTTCATTTTTTCTCCGCCTCTCATTTTCTCAAATCCAATTTTTCTCGTGGTCTGTATGGCCGGCGCCCTCTTCCACATCTACCGACGGCGGCGCCATCTTCTCTCCCACCAGCGGTGGTGGCCTCTCGATCTTGTTTCCTCTCCTTCGCTCGTCATTGGTGATGCGGTAGCGAGCCTCCGTCGTCGGTGGAACTAGACGCGGCGCCCCTCCATCACCCCGGCGATGTTGGCGGACCTCCTCACCTCTCAGATCTGCCGCGACATCCCGATGTCGATGCCTTGCCTTTCCCTCCCTTAGGTGGCGGTGTCATGGTGCTCCTCTATCAGGTGACCGTACCTAGATCTGGCAGCACCACATCCGGCAGTGACTAGTGCTCTCCTCCCGACAGTAGTTGAAGGAGTAATCGTCGACCTTCTCTGCGAGGAACTCAACTTCTTCATGGTACGGCTCGAAATCCCCTACAGGCCTATTTCTGTGCTTTCTGCTTGGCATACGTGTTTTTTAACTGATATAGTCTTACAGTTTTACGGTGAGGAATTTTTGGAGTCTAGGATTAAAAGAAGGGTTAGCGACCTGTACCTGAAATTTGGGATTGAAGGAAGGATAGATCCCACTTGTTCATTTGGTTTTGTACGTGATTATATCTTTCTAACCTCTAATTTCTTTAGTGTTGGGGGATTTTTCTTCAGCAAGAATATATATCTGAATCTAGCTGTAGAGCATGTCCAATGAAGCGGTCCATTTGTTTGGATTCCACCCCCATCATGGTTTGTTTGGATTGCTTGTATCATCTAATACTGTCACGCAAAATATACCAGTTCATCAAGTGATAAACAAATTACTATTAAAAGAAATGTTGCTGCTCTACAGTAATAATTTAATCCTTCAACTCAAGAAGACAACAAGGTTAGGTTACTATCAATATATTACTCCTCCAAAAAAAATATTAATATAAATGTTTTTGAAACTCACAAATACTATACAATCAACCAGGTATTATTCCAAAACAAGAATCAACAAAATCCTACTCCAAATAAGAATAAAATTTACTATCCTAACCATGGTCTGAATTGTCTTGTTAGTCATATGTTAATATCCAAGGTGAATTAGATTAATTCTTCTAGTGTATTTGTATTTTGATAGTTTTTCTCTAATTTTTTATAATGAATAATGTTCTACATGAGAGCTACCAGCACCCAAAATTGGCCACTCTCTTCACTTGTAGTAGTAATTATCGCTAGTATTAACAAGTTGGGAACATAAAAATTGATCTTCATCTTCTGCTTTTCAGATGATAGAGCCATGTTGTTGACACATGCACAGGTTTGCTTTCTGGTGTTATATGTAGCATACTCTTTCAATATATAATTATATGTTTGTTCTTATTGGGTCTGACAGCAGGTTATATTTGCTTTTGTACTCTTTGAATTATCATTAGAACAACTATTGTATTGTTTAGATTTATTAGTAGTAATTGTAAATATTTTCTTTTCACTATAATCATTTTACAACACGTCTACTTTGCAGTGCACACCACGTCTAGTAGTAATTTTTATTATTTGTTAATAGTAATTTAAAATATTGTGTATTCCCATAACTATCCTACTATTGCAAATCTTTGTACCTGGTGGTACAAGCAAAGTGGTGTGGGAATGTAGATATTTTTTTGATAATTTGAACTAGAGATTTACTACTAACTAGTGTCCTGATTATAAGACAATTACTTGTAGAGAAAGGAGCTCTATAAGAAAATTACTACTATTAGAGAATGAACTCAATAAAACTAATTTTACAGTGTTTCTCTTTCTTTCATACATATATATATAAAAAATTCTCTTGTAGCAGGATGCCTGCAAGGCAATTACTTTTCTGGAACTAATTTCCTCCCAACTGAGATTACCACATGCACAACTATATAGAGCCTGCTATTATGTGTAGCTAAGAAGTATTTTTCAATCCCTGGTACTAATTTACTTTTGTAGATTGTATTAGTAGTATTTAACGCATAGTATAATTTGAATGTTCATGCATGGAGAAAATCACGATGGATAGCATATATTTCTGTTCAAATCTGCTTAAACTTGCTATTAGGAAATCATGGGCATTGTCACTAAATCTTATGGTTGTAAATTTGATACCTGATGATACATGATGCTGCCCGCTTAGCTACATGCCTATGTACTTTGCTAAAATATTTCTGAAAGGTTTTCATTGTTACATGTAGGCTGGTTCTGATGGAGAAGGCACCGATGAGGTATGCAGCAAATTGTGCTCTCATGAACCCTATTGCAGATTAAAGTTACGCAATCACTTGATGTTTCAAACAATTAGTAATAATTGTTTCAAACAATAGCTAGTATGTAACTGATTCGAACAAGTATTAGTTGTCTTGATGTAGTGCAGTTTAATCAATAGTTTACAAACAAGTAAAAATATTACTACTTGTCTAAACCGAGTAAAACATTTTTCAGTATACTACTAAAATCATTAGTTTACGACACTAGCATGTGTTTTGTTTGATAGTATATTTTGCCAGCAAATGATTAAAAGTTCTTGGTAATAGCCTATTTGACACTATGATGGATATGGCAGTAGTACAGAATAAGTGTCTCCACTATTTTTTATGTATTCAATTCCAATATGATCCCTTTCTGGAGCTTGCATTTTCTATGGGCTATGGCAGCTATCGCAGATGCACTGCAAAAGGATTCTCATCTTGCATCTCTAGTATGACACATATCATGTTTTTTTAGTTTTTTTCATAAATAATATTATTTTTCTACTTTGGGTAGGAAATCAATTTATGATTCCATTTGTATGCCTAATATGTCAAACGGGCTATATCTTCTATCATAATGAATTTTTGATATATGTTCTAAAAATTCACTACTTTGTATGCATGGGATGCTTCTAATACTTCTTTAGCCCGGATCTAATTTTGTTAGTATCTAAATAAATCAAATTGTGAATTTTTCTGCAGGGTCTAATATATTTACTCCTATTCATATTCCAAGTAGTAGTAGTAAGTGCCATTGAGGTGGATGAACCACTACTTATCTAAGGTCATCGAAGACTCGAAGTAGATGAACTAATACCACCACCGCCACTTCTACTGCTACTACCACAATTCCACTACAATGAATGACTACTGCGACTATGACTATGTTGACTATTATAATTTTTTTTGGAAACTTTCGTTAACTATATTACTATTACTATGAGATGCTAGGGCTGCTACTGCTACTATTACCAACATCTGTACTTCTAACGAGATACGACCACTACTATCACCACTATATCAGTTGTACATTTTTAAGTAGTAATATTCATATGTAGTGCCTCCAGGCTTCCTCTGCCTATAAGATTCCAAGAGTGAATGAACATTTATTTATACGGTTTGAGAAATATTGTTGTACCTTGATTTCGTGACACGAGTAAATCTCATGGTTCCTAATGTAATTGCTTCGGGCTTCCTCTGCCTATGAGATTCCAAGGGTGAATCACCATGAACGAACATGTCTTTATACGGTTTGAGAAATATTATTGTACCATGAATTTCGTGTCACCGTAAATCGCATGCTTCCTAAATTTTTACGGCTAATTTGTAGTGGTTACTACTATTTGCGTGCTAGCGCTCTTCACTGCTTTTTAGGGTGCATGGCAAATGACATCAGGCCAATTTACGGTTAATTAGTAAAATAGTGATAGTAATACACTTTACAGTTGTTAGAATGGAGCTCGTGATTGGTACTGTCGAGAAAGGGTGTGCTAATTCAATTTTATGGTTACGGAACCAAATGGTGACTAAATTATGGTTGCGAGAAGCGGCTCCCAGATCATCGCCTGTGTCAGTTTACGTTCAGATAAACTTTTACGTTTGCAGGATGAATTAACCATATCCTTTACGCTTGCGGAGGGTGCCATCGGAGATTGGTGGCGCGTTGGGTCGCCGGCCGCCGACGCTCTAAATAGTATTAAATGCGCAGCGCTCCAAATATATATATATATATATATATATTCATATAAGTGTCCAAAATTATACTTTGAAATCTTCTACACTCTAAATGATGAGAATTACATGGTAAAATATTGCTTTGCACTGAAATGACCATTTTACCCTTTTTCATAAATAGACAGTTAAGCATGGTTAATTTGTTAATATGTTTGTAGGACACTAAAAATCTTTAAAAAATCATAGAATTCATACATCACCAAATCTTTACTATGCTAAAAATATTAGCTCAAAATAATAAAGTTTATCATGGTATATTCAACATGGCTGAGTTATAGATTTATCTCCTGTCAAGCTTAATTGATATATTAATTTTTTTATTTTAAGCTGATATTTTTAACATAGTTATGATTTGATGACGTGCGTATTCTATGATTTTTAAAAATATTTTTAGTGTCCTACAAAAATATGAATAAATTAACTATGTTGTAATTTTATTTATTTACGAAGAGGGGCAAAATGATCATTTCAGTGCAAAACATAATTTACCATGTAGTTCTCGTTATATATAGTGTAGAAGATTTCATAGTATAACTTTTGTACATTTATATGATTTATATCTATTTTGTAAACAAATTGTGCACAGTGTCTATCAGTAAATTTTGATAAAAACAAAGTGTCCTCTAATAAAGAGAGATTATTTTTAGGGCCCATTTGGATAATTAAAATTGAATTCATTTTTTTAGAAAGACGGCAAAAGCTTTGCTGGATTTTTATTAGACGAAAGAAAAAGGAAAAACAGGTACAAGAAAGAGCTCACAAACACTATAAATCGCACAAAGGCCGACTAACCTACGTACAAAAAACGAAAGGAAAAAAACTACTATGCTCCTTTTGCTAAAAACTCACTCTCTGTCCCCAAAAGGAAAGGCGCCGACGGAACAAGACTTGGATTAGTCTGCTTGAGCATTTGATCTATGTGCCAACTGGTATTGCTCTATGTCTTCCTTGCACAATAGTGCCACTTGTCGAGGTTGCATATGCGTGTTTTGGAAAGTTCTTCTATTCCGTTCTTTTCCATATGTTCCATCAAAAATAGATCATCACCCCATCAAAACAATTTCTTTGTTTTCGTTCGATCCTGGTGCGACATTTACATCAGTGACAGTGTAGCGATCCATTAGATGTAACTGTATGAAGCCTTGCTAGTCCCAACCACAACTTGAGGGATGACCATACTTATTTTGAGAAAGTGCAATCCATGTAAAGGTGTGTCAGAGTCTCTAGATCAACTCCACAGAGTTTGCAAATGGGATCATTTGGCCAGTGTCTTTTCATCAAGTTGTTGGCAGTTAGAATTTTTTTTGTGCAGCAAAGTCCAGGCGAAAAATCTACATCTTAGTTCTGCTTTCGCCTTCCAAATTGGCATGAGTTTCAATTTACTAAAATTCCCTTGAAATTGAATCATATGCACTCTTAGCTGTGTATCATATGCACTCTTGGCTGTGTATTCACCATTTGCAGTCCAACACCAACGTATGTGTATGCTATCATCTGCCCTGTTCTCAGCAAGCTGTGTTTGGCCGATTGCTTCCCAAAGTGTCACATATTCATTAATTTCTTGAGTTGTTACGACTGGGGCAATGTGAGATATCCATCGATTGTCCTGTAGGGCCTTCTGTACCATGATGTTTTTCCTTTTTGCTTTTTGGAACAAGGTTGGCGCTATATTCTTCGGTGTTTGTCCATTGATCCAAGACGATGTCTAGAAGGACACCAATTTTCCATCACCAAGTGTTACCACTGTGGAAGCCACGAAGAGTTCTTTATCCTTACTATCACACAGAAGGTCAAGATTGATCCAAGGTCTTTCTTTTTGCTTCCAACAGAACCAAAGCTAACGCAGATGCAAAGCTCTTGCAAAATGTTCGAGGTCTAAGACCCCTAGTCCACCTTTCACTTTGGTGAAGCAGGTCGTGGGCCAGTTGATGATGCAATGACCGCCATAAACTTTATCTTGAGTTTCTCCCCTCCAAAGAAAACTTCTTCTTAGTCTGTCATGTGTCAATTTTCTTTATTAGCCATTTGTGTTCCTCAATTACTGTCATGTGGTAGATTGGCTGAGAAGATAGCATGTTTTTAACAAGCGTCTCTCTGCCAGCTGTGGAGAGGAAATGACCCTTCCAACCAGGAAGTCTGGCACCTATCTTGTTGATCAGCGGTTGTACATCAATCCTGTGCAGCTTCCTAACATGGAGAGGAAGACCAAGGTACTTACCGGGGAATTTGCACAATTTGCTACAAAAATTTTACAGAAGTTGGTTGACCACACTTTCTTCCATCTTAATGGGAAAAAATTATGTCTTGATGATGTTAACTTTGAGCCCTGAGCAATCACCAAAGAATTGAAAAATCTTGTGGAGATTGTTTAGTTCTGAGTTGGATGGTTCAATAAAGATAGCCGCATCGTCGGCATAAAGTGAACAACGCAACTTTGTTGCCCTGGGTAAAATCGGCTTCAGTATGCCACGCTGTGCTGCCGCTTAACAATCATAATTTAGACACATATTCATTAAACTAATATGGTTATATATATATATATATATTATATTTGTATATTATTATTGTCTATACGAGAGGGATACTCATATGTTGTATTTTTATTATAGAGGAGTGAGTTGAAGAGACTGTTATAAATTAGAAAGTATAAATATAGTATGATGATCTATAGAGTCCATTTCACTCTCTCACACTATATAAATCTGAGATAGTCTTATACGTAAACTTTGAAAAGTAATGAAATGTCAAATTCTAAGACAAATAGTCTAGTTTATTGAGTGAATTCCAATTCCTCCAAAATAAATGTCAATAGCTAATTTTGCCTTCTTAAAATAAAGTCGCATCATCAGGCTGGTGCGGTTAAGGTAAGGGACCGGTCAAAAGGTTGCTCGAGAGATCAACCCGGATCAGACTGGAACACCCGCTGAGACTCTGAGGTATCGCCCCAGACAGCTTGTTTCCCTGCAGGAATAGATATTGGAGCTCGGCAAGGCTCCCGATGCTGCTGGGGATGGCACCTGAGAGCGCGTTGCCCGACAGATGCAGCTCGCCGAGGCGCGTGGCGCTGCCAATGCACGCCGGAATTTCGCCTGTGAGGGTGTTGTTGAACAGCGCGAGCCGCTCCAGGCTCTGGAGCCGGCAGAGGGACGTCGGGATCGTCCCGGTCAGCAAGTTGCTCGAGAGGTTCATCCACGTCATGTTGATAACGTCCCCGATAGACTCCGGGATTGGGCCCTCGATTGCGTTCTGGCCCAGGTTGAGGTGCCACATGTTGCTCGGGAGCAGCGAACCCAGCCGACTTGGAAGCTGCCCACCCATCCCCACGGCGACGGCCCCCACCTCCAGTATGCTCGTGCAGTTGGACAGCGCGACGAAGAATGGCTCCAAGTTGCTGTTGTGGTCATGGCTCCGGAAATCGTTGTGAGACAGATTCAGGTACTTGAGGTAGCTCTTGCCCGAGATGATACTCGTAGGAAGCTCGTCGTCCAGCAAGTTGCTGTCCACATCTAGCATCATCAGATCGGTGCAGTTGGCGATCCACCGTGGAAGCGTTCCTTGTAGCTTGTTGAAGTAGAGGTTGATGATGACGAGCTGGCACCTGGTGGTGCTCGAGATGGCGCGGGGGATCTCGCCTGAAAGACTATTATTGCCGACGTCGACGAGGGCCAACTGTGTGCAGTTGAGGAAGATAGCTGGTGGGATGGTGCCGGACAGGCTGTTCTGCTCGAGTCCGAGATAGAACATGGCCGCCAGCTCCGAAAGGGAAGCTGGTATTCCTCCATGGAGTTGGTTAAAGGCGAGGTCAATGGCTTGAATGTTCCGGAGGTTGGAGAGCTCAGCCGGAATCTGCCCCGTGAGGTTGTTGACGGACATATCGAGATAAATGAGGCTTGTTAGGCTGCAGATGGCCAGAGGGATCCCTCCAGAGATGAAGTTGTTTTGCATGTAAAAGTACTCAAGGCGAGTCAGGTTGCCGATGGACGTAGGGACGGCGCCGGAGATGTAGTTGACGGAGACGGTGAGGCTTTGGAGCTGCCCAAATCTGCCGAGGTCCGGCGGAATGGCACCGGAGATGCGACTGTAGGAGACGTCGAGTTGCCGGAGCGTCCGGAGTAGTGGTAGGAGGTTGCTGAAGACGGAAGCGACGGTGTCAGAGATAGCGTTGTTGTTCATAAAGAGGCCCTGGAGTCGCGTGAGGTTGCCGACGGACGTCGGCACCGCGCTAGAGATACTGTTGTTGGACACGTCGAGGATCCGGAGGTGCGAGAGCTCGCCAATGACCGGTGGCATAGCGCCACTGATACCCATATTGGCGAGAGAGAGCCCGACAACGTGCTCCCGCCGCCGGTTGCAGGTGATGCCGGTGAAGCCGCAGACGTCGCCGTTGGACTCGTTCCAGTCCGCCAAGGCCGCCGCTGCCATCGACGGCAGCGTGAGCCCCTGCTTCAGAGCCAGCAGAGTGGCTTTCTCCCGCTGCAGGTCCACGGCACGCCTGTCCGCCGACGTGAACGCGGCTTGGAAGAGGAACAGGAGGAGAATGGCCATGCGGACCCTCATCCTGTCCTCGACGGAAAGGCACTAGGGTAGTGACTGCCAGTAACCACCTGGGGATGACGATGACCAGCTAGATTAATATTTTGCCTAAGCTGCTACTACTACATAGCAGTTGCATTTGTCATCTGCTAGCTCAATCGATCGAGATTATTATGCGAGGAACGGAGAGAGCTGCACCTGCATGCTAGGGATGCAGCGTGCGTGTGCAGGGTTAGAGTGGCGTGGACTGGCCTGTTTTCTGCCGTGGGTTGGAGTTGGAACAGCCTAATATGAAGGCCGCAGACATCTTCCGGCCGGGATGCCGTCGTGGTTGCGCGGCGCAGGACGGACGGCTTTCCCCCCGCTTTGTGCTTGTGCATGATGAGTGGCTGAGTGTCTGCGGAGCATGTGTGCGCCGCCGCGCCCGCGCCAGAGGGTTGTGTGGCTGTGTGGTCACGAAAATGACGGTTGTGTGGCTGTGGTAGGCTCCGGCGGGCACATCGCAGGAGATTGTAGCATTTCATTTCAGGTTTGCCGCCGCACCAAGCGGGAGCGCCAGACGCAGACAGCCAATAATAAGGTCAGTTCATAAACCGGCTGAAATGGTGCCTGACTAGCACATCTGAAGCGGCGTAGGCAACAGAGTTTCTGAATCCGTTTCCCCTGCTTTGGCTCTTGTTGGCACTCAAAAGTGTCATAAATAAATAATAAGATTAGAAGAGGTATTCGGCTCATAATATTTTAAAGTCAAATTTATCTTTTAATACTTTATAGTTGAAAGGTCGGATGCTCTAAGTAAGATAGACCTGATCATTTGAGGTCTTCCAACCAGTTGTGCTATTTTCGACTAGGTGACGCTGGTCGGAGGCCTTACAATGGTGATGAATGTTGATCCAAGCGCCGATTCAAAGATCCTTCTTTTGTAAGGATGATCTGTTAATCGGTATGAACAATTTGGGTTATTGTCTACAAAACCCATTGGACCGGTTTAATCGATCTGTGAGTCGGTAAGATTAGGTTTACTTTGTCTAGTCCGGATTGAACTCTTGGATTCTATATTTGATAGAGTCCGGATGAGAAACTTGGAGATTGTATCTGAAAATGTTTTCTATTGGGATAAGACCAACCTCCTCTCTATATATGAGAGGATCATGGCCAATTGAGGCATCCAACCCTAATCGATCAAAATCAACCTACTATCTCTTTTACCATTTTTTTCCTCTATCTTGTTGTTCGGCGCGTCTCTCGGCGAGACTCGACGGCGTCCTAGGCGGCCTTGCTGGTCCTAGGGCAACCTCTACGTGCTTCTCCTCGACGGGTCTTCCCAGGAGGAATTCTAGAGTTACCAACACAAGGATCTAAAACCCTAAATCGGCCTAAACCAGTCTTTAGATCGGTTCTCATCGGTTTAGGTAGGGTCCTTGCTGTCCCAGGTTGATTTGCAACCTCTTCGGGCGTTCTAGCCCTGCTGGTGTGTGATTCGGATCACTTCCAACGTCAACACACTTTTTGCAGACTCCGCTGGGGAAGATCGAAATTTCATCTATTACTAAGATGGGCGGCAAAGATGGTGCTACAGACAAAGATAACATCATCCGTCCTGCGGGTATTGACGAACTCCCTGACGAGTTAAAGCAATAAGCATAGGCCAAGCTCGGTGCCGTCTTGAAGGCTTTCCTGGAAAGCTGCTCGAAGGATCGGCGCAGCAGGGTCACTCAAGACACAGAACCGAACTTCAGCGAAATAATTTCTGCTCTGTCAACCACGACCGCTGAAGACGTTACCGATAAGGTAAATACTAAGGTACATGAAGATCCTTACCCTACTCATGCCAATTATTCAGCAATGCTAGTTGATACTTCAAAGACTCTTACCAATACTATTTAGCATTCGTTTAAATTACTTAGCGACTGCATGGATAAGTTAGAAGGTAAAACCGTCGAACCTGAGCATTCAACCGGACAACCGTAGTTCGACATGCCTTTTAATTTTTTCAAAGGCCAGACTTCGCACATCAATTTTGGGCAATTGCAATCAGGGTCTGTTGAGACCAGACGTGGCGAAGTCGGTACATCGACGAATGCCAATAATGCCCATCATAGCTCTGGTCGGACCACATAGACCGACCAAGGGGCAGCAACAAATAGAACTTTGGGAGGAGAGGGGACGGAGTTGCCCAATCCACCGAAGTCCCCAAGTCATAATCCCATGCATAGCGGCGCTCCTAACCTTGCTGAAACCGATTTTGGACGAGCTATAAATCGGTTTAAAGATGAGATAGCCAGGTCTCTCGAGACTAGCTTGAGGGTCCAATTTAAACCTAATAGGACCACTTATTCTAAACTGTATCCTTCATGTTTTGATTTTATGAAAGCACCTGATGGTTGGAGGGTACCGGATTTTTATAAGTTTAGTGGTGACGGTAGTAAAAGAATCATGGAGCATGTTAGCATGTTCCTTGCACAAATGAGCGAAGCTAGTACTTTAGATTATATGAATGTACGATATTTTCCTTTATCTCTTACTGGTACAACTTTTGCTTGGTTTACATCGCTACCGGAATGTACCACTGGTTCTTGCGCCGAATTAGAAGAGAAGTTTCATAATCACTTTTATGATGAGGTCCAAGGAACTAGGTTATCGCATCTCACGTCAGTTCGACAAGGACGCAGTCAGCCTGTAGTCGATTTCTTTAAGCGCTTTAAAGAAATTAAGAACCGATGTTTTCATTTGATGATCTTTGATAGAGACCTGACGGATCTATGTCTTGTTGGTTTACGTCGAGAGATTAAAGATAAGCTTGAACATTATGATTTCTGAACGCATCTTGGCCCTTAGTGGTTTCGGTGATTGGATGAAACACAAGATTACTGTGACTAACGTGTGTTTTGCAGAAACAGGGATGAGTTAGGTCACGGTAATGGCGACGATACGGGCATATGGAGTTCATGTCCCCTGGCGATGGATATCGTTTCGGATTTCAAAGGATGGACGACGAAGACGGTGGTAGACTAGGCTAAGTGTCATATGGTGTTGGAGGACACTTAGGTAGTCTTACGACTTTGTTTTTCCTTTGGCCGTACTATAAAGGGGAGCGTGAATCAGTAGCTTGACCTAGATGAGTCTATTGAGGTAGGTGTGGTGCACACTTGTTAT
Organism: Coix lacryma-jobi var. lacryma-jobi; assembly: GCA_009763385.1. Classification (NCBI taxonomy): domain Eukaryota; kingdom Viridiplantae; phylum Streptophyta; class Magnoliopsida; order Poales; family Poaceae; genus Coix; species Coix lacryma-jobi. The sequence continues at coordinate 45,981,288 of CM019825.1, forward strand.
TTCATAGCCCTAGGTAGCTCAGAGAGATGCCTTAAGTTGAGAGGATCAAAAGTCGTTTAGGCCGCGTCGCGATCCGAGTTGATTCTGCCCTTGTAACGGGCATCGGACGCTGGCCAGTTGGGCATCGGACGCGTCCGATGCTCACCCCAACTAGGGTTTAGTCTGGTGCGTGGCATCGGACGCGCCGATGTGTTCACATCGAACGCGCTCGTGCCACTGTTCACGTGGGCGTCAACTGGAGGCCGCATCGGACGCTGGCATCGGACGCTGAGGGCCAGCGTCCGATGGCCATGCAGAGAGGTTCCAGAGAGGGTAAATCCACATCGGACGCGTCCGATGTGGTGGCATCGGACGCTGCCCAGCGTCCGATGTCCCTTTAAACAGTCTGACAAGAAGGTACAGTAGACCGTTGGACGAGGTCATCGGAGCGTCCGATGCTAGGCATCGGCGCGTCCGATGCCCCCGCAGAATGCCTGTCTTGTGCTGTTTTTGGATGGCCGGTTGGGGGAGTATATATACTTCCTTCCCTCCATCCATTTGAGTGTTCTTGCCACTTCCATCTGCTAAGAAACACATTGTGAGTGTGAGTGAGTGCAAGAGCCCTAGTGAGGTTGAGTGATTTGCTAATTGTGAGAATTAGACACCTCCTAGTGAGAATTGAGTAGCAAGTGTGCATCCATCCATCTCTTTGGCCTTGTGTTGGTCAAGTGAGAGTTCTAGCTTGTTACTCTTGGTGATCGGCATCACCTAGACGGCTTGGTGGCGATCGTGAAGCATGGAGAGCATCCGGTGGCATTGTGGATGACCCAAGCAAGCTTGTGACCGGTAGCGAGCGATTCACCGGGCCGGAGTGGCGAAGAATCAGCTCGTAGTGAGCACTTGATCCTTGCGCGGATCAAGGGGGAGCGATACCCTTGCGCGGGTGCTCCAATGAGGACGAGGGGGGTGTGCCGACACCTCGATACCTCGGCAAAAAGATCGTCGAGTCATCTCTACTCTTTTACTTACGCATTTACTTTCAAGCAATTCAATTCCGCATTACTCTTGTTGTTCATTCTATATTGAATTGCTTTTCTAGAGTAGGAGTGGCTTAGACTTGGTCTTTTGTGCGGTAGAATAAAGAGAATCACACTTCTAGGCACTAGGGGGTTAATTGAGGCTTGATAGGTTTTATTATTGCAAGAAGTTTTAGAAAAGCCCAATTCACCCCCCCCCCCCTCTTGGGCATCTTGATCCTTTCAATCGGTATCGGAGCCTCGTGCTCTCGATTTAGGCTTAACCGCCTAGAGTTAAGATGTCCAGAGGTGATGGACCACCTCCCATGTTCGAGGGAGACGACTTTCCATATTGGAAAATCCGTATGGAGTCGTACCTAGAAGCGGTTGATGTGAAATGCCGCGATGCCGCCATAACCGGGTTCCCCAAACCCAAGGAGGGCACTAGCCTCACGCCACATGAGGAAGAAAATGAGAAGTGGAATGCAAAGGCCAAAAACATTCTTTTTAGAGGCATTTGCAAGGATGTGTTTAACCGCGTCCGGAACCACAAGAATGCCCATGATCTATGGGATAACATTTGTGCTCTCCATGAGGGAACCAAGAGTGAGCGTGAGGAGAGATATCATTTAGTTATGCAAAAGCTTCATTCATTTGATATGCATGCTAATGAAAGTGCAAATGAAATGTACTCACGCTTGAATGTTCTTGTAGAAGAACTCAATGGACTTGGTCTCACACAAATGCAACCATCCGATGTTGTGAGGAAGATTCTTTGTGCCCTTCCAATTGAGAAGTATGGACACATCGTGACCGTGCTACATCAAGGTGATCTTTCCACCGCTACACCAACTCAAATCTTGGGAAAGATCAATGCGCATGAGATGTACATGCACATCACACCAAGTGGTGGCTCCTCCACCGACAAGAAGAAGGACTTGGCCTTCAAAGCTAGCCATGACAAGAAAGGCAAGTCCAAGGCTATTGTGGTGCATCATGAGAGCACAAGTGATGAAGAAGATGATTCCAACATTGCTCTCATGGTGAGAAGGACCACCAAGATGTTGAAGAAGCTTCACAAGAATGGGGTCAACTTTGACTCAAGAAAGAAGAAGTTCTTCACAAGTAGCAAGAGGAGGCCAATCTCCGAAATGGATTGCTACAGTTGTGGTGAGCTTGGCCATCTTGCTCATCAATGCACCAAGCCCAAGAAAGAGAGCTACAAGAACAAGAACAAGGGCAAGAAGTATGACTCATCAAGTGAAGAATCGGAGTGAGGAAGTGAAGTTTACTTTTGATTTCTCTAAATGTGACCGAATATTTGATGAATTGCTTAAATTCGGTTATCTTAAAATTAATTATACTTTGTCATCACCTGACGAATTGAAAAGAAGGGCTTATTGCAAATATCATAATTCTTTTTCTCACGCCACTAATGACTGTAATGTTTTTTGTCGACAGGTCCAATCGACCCTTAATGAAGGACGATTGAGTCTCACTGAGATGCAGGTCAACACTGCTCCTTTTCCGGTTCATATGGTGGAAGCAGGGAATCCTGCTGTTTTGATTCGAGTTGGTGTATGGTCAAGAAGCAGTGTTGCCTGTTGAAGTAAATCTAGATGCATATAGACTTGCCAAACAAAATGATTTATTTGTTGTTATGTATCATGATGCCATGATGGACAACATTGACGAAGTGACCGACAGGAGATTGAAGGCTCTTAAGGAGATGGAGAAGGACAAAGCCTGAGTTGCCAGAGCCTACAACAAAAAGGTGAAAAGCAAGTCGTTCTAAGTGGGAGAATTAGTATGGAAGACTATATTACCGCTTGGATCGAGAAGCAATAAATTTGGCAAGTGGTCGCCTAGCTGGGATGGTCCCTATAAAGTGATCAAAGTGATATTCGGGAATGCATATATGCTGGAGACGTTGCAAGGTGAAAGTCTCCCAAGAGCAATAAACGGGAGGTATTTGAAAAAATATTTTCCAAGTGTTTGGCAAGAAGCCTGAGTGCCTTCCAAGCCATGGCCGATACATGTATCGCCCTTAGAACAAAAATGACCAGAAAATATCTACCCTTAATTATTGAATGAACGATGAGTTGGAGATCGCCGTTGTTCGGTTTATTTTTAGGTTCTATTGAAGATCACCTAAAAACAGGGGGCATATGTTGACACTCAAAAGTGTCATAGATAAATAATAAGATTAGAAGATGTATTCGGCTCATAATATTTTGAAGTCAAATTTATCTTTTAATACTTCATAGTTGAAAGGTCGGATGTTCTAAGTAAGATGGACCTGATCATTTGAGGTCTTCCGACCAGTTGTGCTATTTCTGACCAGGTGACGCTGGTCGGAGGCCTTACAATGGTGATGAATGTTGATCCAAGCGCTGATTCAAAGATCCTTCTTTTGTAAGGATGATCTGCGGTATAAACAATTTGGGCTATTGTCTACAAAGCCCATTGGACCAGTTTAATCAATCTGTGAGTCGGTAAGATCAGGTTTACTTTGTCTAGTCTGGATTGAACTCTTTGATTCTATATTTTGATAGAGTCCGGATGGGAAACTTGGAGATTGTATCTAGAGATGTTTCATATTGGGATAAGACCAACCCCCTCTATATATATGAGAGGATCATGACCGATTTCCGATTTAGGCATCCAACCCTAATCGATCAAAATCAACTTATTATCCCTTTTACCCTTTTTCCTCTATCTTGCTGTTTGGCGCGTCTCCCGGCGAGACTCAACGGCGTCCTAGGCGGCCTTGCTGGTCCTAGGGCAACCTCTACGTGCTTCTCCCTGACGGGTCTTCCTGGGAGGAGTTCTGGAGTTACCAACACAAGGATCTAAAACCCTAAATCGGCCTAAACCGGTCTTTAGATCAGTTCTCATCGGTTTAGCCAGGGTCCTTGCTGTCCCAGGTTGATTTGCAACCTCTTCGGGCGTTCTAGCCCTGCTGGTGTGTGATTCGGATCACTTCCGACGTCAACAGCTCTTATCCAAGCACTTCAGCTTCGTATAATCGGCATTTAAATTTGGACAATCCAGAATTTCAGGAACTATCTCAACCCTTTGAAACGCCACATGATAGTCATGAAAAATTGGATAGAAAAACCATCAACGTGCAGTAGTATACTGCCATCAAGCATTTTATTTCCATCATATATACAACTCAATCAATGATTTGTAGAGGAAGAGGGGGAAAACGTTTTAGGGAACCAGAAAAGGCAAATATCAAACATTCAAATTCGTATTTTCCGGTTACGTTTTGTTGTATAAATCATTGTTTGGAGCTGGTGGAGCTCTTCCAAACAGACACCAAAAAAAATCGGTAGCCCAAAATACAGACAAGCACTCTACGGTGTGGAAACAAGGAAAAAATACCTCCGAGAGAAGAAAGGCTGATAAAAAATGAGAATGGTGGTGGAACACACAGCTAGAAAGATGCTTTGATCCATCCATGATCCAAAGTCTCGCCTTGTCTTTAATTTTCTGTAGCACCATGAAATTTACAGACTCCATACAATCAAAAACTCTAGCATTTCTTTCCTTCCAAATCTCCTCGCATACTAGGACGATGAGTGAGCGGAGGCCTTTCCTATTCGCGCCTTGACATGGACGTCCAACAGCTCTCTAGCGTCTCACTAGGCGGCAAAGCAATCGGGTGCAGGTTAGAGTTTGCAATCCAGGTAACAATCTCTCCATAGCCGCTTCGTGAACCTGCAGTCTCCGAAAAGGTGCAGCCCCATGTAGCCTACAGAGTGGGCAGGTCCCTTGGTTTGGCCACCCCCGAGCATCCAATCTATTGGCGGTAATGGCAAGCTAGTCGAAGAATTTATATTTAGGCGGAGCCCAAGGTTTCCATATTGGGCGAGTTAGGGCAACATATTTTTCTAGTAGTAGCACGCATGAACTCTCTTTTCTTTTGTATTTCCTTAAACCTCAAATAACCAATCCAACCTGTAACTACACTACCAGGTACATGTTTCTCCAGAGTCAGCTGAACCAAAGATCCAAACCTTTGAAGTGACCATTGGACATTGGTTTAGAGAACTTCAGAAAGAATGAGCGAGTGAACAATGCTTCCACTCTTGTACGGTTGAACCATACAAGTTTACTACTTGTATAGCACGGCTAGCCTAGGTAACTTTTCCTAACAATCTGAACCAAACATCATAATTGTATCCTTAATAGTTCACGGGCAACCTGATAGCATTCCGCTCTCGAGGCTAACGCAGAGTTTAGTACTTGGTGTTAGGCCAGTCTCAGTGGTGAGTTTCATTGTGTTGTTTCTAAAACTGTCATGTCATATGAAATAAATAAAACTTGAATGAAACTCTCCATTGAGAGTCAGAGTTTTATTCTAGAGTTTCATAGCCATTAAATTCCATGACTCATAGAGAGTTGATATTCGTGTTAAGAGAGTTTCATATAGATAAAACTCATTTTTTCTCTCTCTTATTAAATACATTGTCATATCATCATCAAAAATGCTTATGTGGCAGTATATTTAATGCAAATGAAACTCAGATGAAACTCAGACTGAGACTGACTTTAGCTATCCTATATTTCTCTGGATAATCTATCACAGAATTTTTTAAAAAAATAATTTACACCCATATGATATTTTTCATGCACCCAGAAGTTGGAAAGCAAAAAATATATAGAGCTTAATTAGTTTTTAGAGGGAAGATAATTAGACTATCTAAACAATATCATAACACGGGATTGAGATGCTAAAAGTTTGGGAATTTTGCAAAAGAGAACCCTGAAGACAGCCACCAGAGATTGAAGGCAAAATTCTGCTCAATCATATGTTGCAGTCATCTGACTTAACTGTCAGTGTAAGTCAATATCAGGGGAACATCATCGACATCCTGTTGCCATCAGAGATATTCCAGGGTATGGTCCCATCTTATTGTGCCCCACATGCACACCCACCGAAGGGTAACCCAGCTTTTACTAGGCATAAACATGCATGATTCACATTTATGCTTTTATAGACGGTTTGGTCCGTGCGTCAACCAATAAATATCAGCCTAAAACTGCTAATGCAACAAATTGGTAGGCAGAAAGCTAAACCTACCACACGTTATTTATGCCTTATAGGTAACCAAGAAGTATCGAAGAATGATTAGCACTTTGTGAAGCAGAACTGTGGCTAGAAAGATCTGCCTTTACTTCTAACTGATATTGTAAATGTTTATTTTAGGTACATCAAACCTTTCCTTTTAGCAAAATATAGTGGAACACCTGTGGTGTCTAATCTGTTACCTACTGTTTCTCACTTGAAAACATGCCTAGCTTGCCGATTTATGGCACTATTCCATTTCCACCTTGGCAGATACACCAATTGTTTAGCAGATCACACATGCCACTTATATTTGGAGTTTCACGCCATTCCCATGAAAAAGAATCAGGACAAATTAAAAAGAGGTAAGACAATAGTTTCTGTGTTGTGGAATGTGCAGGTGCATAGATAAAAGCAGAGTTGGACCTCCTAGTTCTCCAATGGTTCCTGAGTTCAACTTCTATACTCAAATGCTGTGGGAGCACCTCCTATCGAGCACTTTGGTTCATCAGATTCGTGCCTTTACACCATTTGAGACAGCCCTATGACTATGAGTTCAAGCAATGCCTACGAAGAGCTCACAGCGTGATGATCCAAATCATCCAGGTAGCAGCCTAATCAGTGATACATCTACAAGACGAACTGGCAGTTCATAGTTCTGACCTTTAAAAGATAGAAGTGCATCCATAGCCATAGGCAATAGCCATCCATCAGCATGTAAATGTAAATGTGCGCCATTCTGTAGCATCCACTTCAGATGGTGAAGATTGCCTTTCTTTCTTCTGACAGGGAACACAACACAACGTGGTCATAGAAGTTCATTCAGAGGTAAAAGAATGATATATATCAGGTACAAAAAGAATGATATATATGGCTCCATGACAAATAATACTGTTCGTAGTAATTAACCTGTGGCTCCAAGAAATGGATCTCACTGGCAGCAAATCTGCACATGCAACGGTAGTGCATCTAAAAAACGCTGCTCCTGAGCCTCCCACTCCCTCGTCAGCAGGGAGCCGCATGATCCTGATTCTTCTTGTCGAATTGCCTAGCTAAAACCATGAAGGTCAAGCTGAAGAGAAGGTCAGTGCTGGAATTCGGTTCCCCTAATGCCAATTCTCTCATGGTCCCCCCCCCCCCCCCCCCCCCCCGGCTAGCCGCTGTGGTTCCCAGCTCCCTCCAGGAGTACTTTGGTGGGAAGGGGGCGGTGCGGTTGTGGCCTGCCGTACTGCGCATTTGCACGAGCAGGTGGTGGGCGCGTGGCGGGATCGCCCTCCGCTGGTGCGACGGAGACTTGCCTTGAAAGTGGGAACATGCCACGGTGGGTCGCGCGTTGAGGCTAGCACTAGCAGCGACTGGCCGACCACAGTGGCAGACAGACTGGCGGCCGTGACACCCCTGCGCTGCGCTCGCGGCTGCCATCTCGCATTCTCTCGCTTGCCACGCAGCGTTGGTGGCACTGCGGGCGAGCCGGGGCAGCAGCATTTTGTCACACTCGCACCGATTTCTCAGCAGGCTGCATCGCGAATCGTGATGAAGAGTGGGAGGCGCAGGACTGCAGGAGGGCCGGAGACGAGACTGAGCAAGATAGGGCCGAGCCAGGCGAAGTCGGCCGGATGAGTTCGGGAAGGGCCGGATGCCAGGCAATGGAGCAAGTTTATGGGCTTCACTTTTTCCGGTGGCTCTGTGCCCGTGGACTGGGCTGCTACAGTTACGCCAAGTGGCCAAGAGGCCGAAAGCCTTCCCGGAGCATATCGAGCAGTGGCGGAAAGCCATTTTTATCATTCAACTAATGTTTAATTTTGTATATGAATCATAAATTTAAATATTGAATATGAATTATATAAAAATCTCTCCAAGTTACTTTTGAGGTTTCTTACGTCCTTGAACTATCCAAATCGCCATTTCATCGATCAAACATTGCAATTTGGCTCAGTTTCATTCATAAACTATTAAAGTGATGTTTTTTTATAAACTATTAAAGTGATGGTTAAAAGCTCTCAAACTGGGCGTGACGATACTCGAGGAACCAAAATGATTTCATTCATGCAAACCCTATAACCACTTCCTACAACTCTACCACGGAAAATAGAATACAAAACTATCTATCGTGCACATATGGATTGGATTGGAGTGAAAATTAGTTCAAGTTCCATTTCAACACATGTGGATTGATGTGGATACATGTATATAGAAACAAGGCCTTAACACAATATGTGAATTGAGGAGATACATGTGCATCCAAACAAGACCTAAGAGTATGTCACACTAAAATACTCAACTCGAAACACATTTAGTTTTGGTAATGTGCTTTGAAGCTTGTGCAATACAGAAAATCACCAATAGATCTATACAAACTATCTATCGTGGAAATAGCAGTCGTCTATTGCTTTGTGTCATTCCAGGATGGTGGAGAGTCACCAGGGTTCAACCCTGGTGTTCGCACCTTTTCTGGATATATCCAGAAATTTGCAGGGTACACGCACGCGTGCGCGTTCGGTGATACTGCGCGTTTCCCGCGCACTGGAGACGACGAGTCTCTCAATCTCTTTGTTTGCGTGTTTACGGACGCGCACGCGTGTGTGTGCGCGTGTGGTGTGAGTGTGGTGTGTGTGAGTTGTGTGCGTCCAAAGTTGTACCCAGATCAAAAAAAAATAGAGCTATAGTTGAGCATTATCTAAAGACCAATCTACATCGGTAGTTAGCCTGTCTCCAACAGACGATCTATATAGGCATCTAAACTCAAAATAGGTAGCAGAGCATAAGATGAAGATCTAAACTCAGCCTCCAACATAGTACCTATACAGAAGGCCTATTTTAGGTTGACTGAGAGACACAACCAAAATATGAGCTTCCTCTTCTTTGAAACTCATTTACAGAAATAATTCTCTTTTTTGGTCCTATTGTTGGAAAAGATGTTGAATGAATATTGAACTTTTTATCTATAGCGTTACCCAAACTTTAAATAAGTCTTGTATTTTGGGTGTTGTTGTCACACAACTCTAGAGAAGACCAGTTAAAAAACTCTAGAGAAGACGATGGAGGGAAAATAGACACATATTATATGTTGAATACTAACACTTATTATTCTTTGTAGAGAAAATATGTTTGTGATTGCTTGCTTGTACTAGTTTAAACTTAAGCTAAACCTTGCTTGTAATATTCTTTATTAGGAAAATAATTTGTCGATGGTATGGAAAAAGAGGGCCCCAAAACCTTCGCTTCGGAAAAAGTATAACTAGGGCCAAGAAGGCAATCGGCGCTATTTGGCCCACCAAGCCATAGCCTGAAAACCCGTTGAGCGGAAGCAGGCCGCGGCGGCCCAGCAATCCGGGTGTCCGCGCAAGCCCCCCAAGTCAGGCCTCGGGCGAACGCTCGTTCTCCGTCTCGCCCGAGCCTTCTGAGCCAGGCCTCGGGTTAGCACTCGTTTTCCGTCTCGCCCGAGCCCTCCGAGCCAGGCTTCGGGCAAACGTTCTTCCTCCGTCTCGCCCGAGCCCTCCGCGCCAGGCCTCGGGCGAACGCTCAATTCTCCGCCTCGCCCAAGCCCTTCAAGTCAGGCCTCAAGCACTCGATCGATCTCCGTCTCGCCCGAGCTCTCCGCGTCAAGTCTCGGATGAAACCCTCGTCGTACATCCTCGACCCTCCACACGAAGGGGTCAAACCCCAACCTCGAACACTTCCTAGTGAAGGAAGCAAACCATGATTACCCCGTACCTATCACTCGTACGACCCCAGAAGCATTAATTGCATCTTGTCCACTCCGGTCAAGGTCCGCATGGCTACAGCGAATACACAGTTGGTCGTACCCCAGTAAAATCGAACTTTTACTGCTATCCCCGGGAAACAAGCACGTCGTGCGGAGCTATCGCCCCATGTCGTGCACTGTACCTCTCGAGGACACCCCTCGAGGTACACACAACACCGCGTCCCGAGTATGGTCCGGGGCTCGACCCCCTCCGCTTAGCCTCGGGTCCAACCACGAAGGTCTCGACCACACCCTCGAGCACGGCTCTACTAGGACTGGTTAGCTCTCCAACAACTCCCGATGCGACGTCTCTGCGCACTCCGGCGCATGGGCATCGTACTTCACCACCATCGCCGGCCATGCCGCCACAGGACGAAGTGCGTCGTTACAGCGGCACCGACATGACCGGCATCGTCATCTCCGAGATGGATTGAGAGATTGGTGACTGAGACAAGAGAGAGCAAATCCCATCTTAGGACACTTGTGGACTTCATGTAAGTAATTTTGTATTCCTAGATGGCTAGGTGGTGCCCAACGAGCTTCCAAGCTTGTGGTGAGCCATGAAAAGTATGTGAACGTTTCAATTTCACCTTCTCAATAAAATTTCAAGATAATGAAGGCCAAGATTAGCCTCTTGTGGTTTCTTTGGCAACGGTGGGTGCCCGAAAGAAACATGGTTCTCTTGGGAGGACCTCAACGGAGATGTAATATTCATGGAGGTGAATCTGAACTTCGATGAACAAATCACGTGTCATTTTGCTTGTTCTTGTTGTGCAAGTTGACTTTTGGGCGTGGCTTGTCCCAATCTATTTGTTCTTGTGTGTTTCAAATTGTGGGGTTTAGGAGGAATTAACTCATTGTATTTCTTACAACCCTCGGTAACTAGAAGAGTCGAATACATATGTAACTTCTCTCGATTTGTGTTTTTTCCATCACTTGATATCGAACCTTTGGTATATGCCAGACCTCCGGTCCTCTAATATTTTTTGCAAGGTCTATAAAATTCGCAAACACCTATTCACCCCTCCTTAGGTGAGATTTCAATAGCATGCCCTTTATGCCCCCAACCAGTAGGTCATGCTATTTCTTTTCGTCCAATCCACGAGGAATTTAGCTGACAACTGCTACTAGCGGGCGTGTTTGTTTCCAACATTAATTTTATCTACTAAAAACAGTTTAATTATAAAATAATTACCGTATGGTAATTACCAAGATGAATCTATTAAACTAAATTAATTCATCATTAACAAATGTATACTAGCATCACATTGTCAAATCATGAACTAATTAAGTTTAATAGATTCTTCTCGTGAATTAGTCTCCGACTGACAAATTATTTGTATAATTAATTTATTTTTAATAGACTCAATTAGAATTGTAATATCGACAGAGACTAAAATTTTAGCCTGACAAACGAACACGCCTAAGTAGTTGTTTTTTTTTTTTGTAAAATGTGCATATACCGCACACAGATGAACCACGACAGCTAGAGCTGAGTTCGGTGTGCTTACATGAGGAGCACACTAGCCTAAGTTGTTTGTGACTGTCAACAATTTAATTTAGAGTTAAATACGGCAGCATGTAACGTAATCCGTCCCCCCACCCCCACCAAAAAAAAAACAAATACCATACGTTCACTGATATTATCATGCGGAAGCTGGACGCCTCGAATTAGCACGATCTTTCCCTTGTCAAAACCAAATTAAACAATGTCAATGGTCTTAGCTTTGACAGCTTCCAGGGATCCAGGGGGAGACGTACTAGTGATCATGCTGTGTAACTAAACATCATAAGCAGCGGAGGGATATGTTCGATTATTATGCATTTGCAGCATTTCGATACATGCATGACCAATGACCATATAGTATTCGTAACTCCTGAGTCCTGACAACGAAGTACTCGGAGCAGCCAATAGCCATCACACAGCTGAAGGAGATAAAGAAGTAACACTAGTATATGGGCTTTAGAATACTTGAACTGCTACTATTCTATCTCCGTCGACGAAGGAATCGATTCCTAGAATCCGTGACAGTCAAATATTTTAAACTTTGACTTACTTTATACAAAAAAGTAATAACATTTATGGTATAAAATAGACATATTATGAAAATATACTCTATGGTATATCTAATGATACAAATTTGAGATCATCAATCTTTATAGTTTTTTCTAGAAATTCGATCAAAGTTTAAAAAGTTTGACTTATGACAACTGTAGAAATCTATTTATTCGTGGACGGAGGAAAGATACTACAACGACGATGATTGACGAAACACGGTCGGCAGCCGCACGCGTAGCACACCTACCTGGCACGTCGTGGCGTCGAGGTCGATCGGGCGGCGGGAACGATGATTGCCTTGCCTGCCTGCCTGCCGCCTTCGATCTGTGTCGTCGCGGTAACAATTCCGTTCTGTTGTTTCCTATATAATAATAAAGAAACGTAGCTACATCATCGTCCATTATGAGCACGTAATCATAGTGTTGTGCACGTTGCTTCTGCTCTAATCCAATTCTGCTGCGTCCGTGCATCATGGCGTACTGGATGGGGGCACTATCGGAGCTGATCATAAGCATTCAGCTTAAAAAGGCAACAAAGGAAGGAAGAAAAAAAAGACACCACTGGTACGTACGACGCTCATGGTTTGCATATTTGCATCACAGACAGTCCTCCTTGATCCTGGACAGGTTGACGATCTTCTTGAATCGTGACGCTGCACCTCTGCTGCGCGTTCGTTCCTCGATCCTCCATCGCAAAAAAAAAAAAGCACGCCAGTGGGGCAATTTGCCCTCCGCTCCCCACTTGATGACTCGAAGCACCTTGATGCAACAGACCACATGCCAGATTTGCTCCCCTCCTCCCCTCCCCCCGCACGCACGCACACGCACCTCGCATGTCGTCGCTGCTCCGTTCTGTTCGAAAAAAAAGAAAACCTCGTCTCTGCTCCGTGCCTCCGTGGCGCGGGGCGCTTGTTCGCGTGTGTCCGCGGCCGCGAAAAAAAATGTTGCGCTCGCGGCGGGGCACGGGAGGCCAGGCCGCGACCGAGAGACCGCGGGCCGCGCGAGAACGTGCCGCGACCGGCTGCGTCTGGCTCGGTGCGCCCCAGTCCCCCAGATGCCATGCCCCATGTGCGCTCGGCCGCTCGCGGTCGCGAAGGCGGGACACGGAGGCGCCCCGGCAACTGGCGGGACCGCGCGGTCCTACGGACCAGGGACCACGGCGGTGCCCGCCCTGCCCCCTACTGCTGTGCTGGGGCCTTGGGGAGGAGGACGCCGCGGGGCAACGTGGCGGTTGGCGAGCGCGGGGGCCCGACGTGGATGCCTCCACGGGGTCCCGCTTTCGGTTACGGATGCGGGCCACGTATGGTGTGGTGCCGCCGTGCCGATCGTGGTGGTGGCGGGAGAGAACGGCCAGACGAGACGAACGAGGCCCGCCAGCGCCAGGCCGTGCGAGGCGAGCGTGCGCAAATTTGAATGCGGTTGTTGGGCTCAGCCTTGAGCGGGTACTGCTCCGGGATTATTCGCAAAGAGCACGCAAAATCTTTTCCGTTTTTTGGTCCAAACACGGTATATCAACGTAGGTTTCCACGCATTTAAGCAGCGGCTGATATACGTTTTTATAGTTAGCGGTAAAAACAGTGTTAAACTGGACGTGAGCAGTGCTAAACAGTTTTGTGTGAACAGTGTTAGATGGCTGAGAGAGTCTTCAATTAACTTCTGATTGAGGGACGTCTAATCGGTGGAGTTATTTTTTAGCCTCTTTTTGTGGGAGACAAACTCCACACCTCTCTCTTCACTATTGGAGATCCGGGACCAAAGGTCGGACCCTCTAGTCCCGGGTGCTCCCAACCGGCGTTAAATGTTTTCACGAGAAAAAATCTTCAATTAACTTCTGGTTGAGGGACGTCAAAACGGTGGAGTTATTTTTTAGCCTCTTTTTGTGGGAGACAAACTCCACCCCTCTCTCTTCACTACTGGAGAATTAGCCCCGGTTGGGAGGTTGAGGGACGTCAAAACGGTGTAGTTATTTTTTAGCCTCTTTTTGTGGGAGACAAACTCCACCCCTCTCTCTTCACTACTGGAGAATTAGCCCCGGTTTTCCCAACCGGGGCTACCAATCCGGGACTAAAGGTCGGACTAGCCTCTAGTCCCGGGTGCTCCCAACCGGGGTTAAAGGTTTTCCTCTAGTCCCGGGTGCTCCCAACCGGGGTTAAAGATTTTCACGAGAAAATGTCTTCAATTAACTTCTGGTTGAGGGACGTCAAAACGGTGGAGTTATTTTTTAGCCTCTTTTTATGGGAGACAAACTCCACCCCTCTCTCTTCACTACTGGAGAATTAGCCGGTGGAGTTATTTTTTAGCCTCTTTTTGTGGGAGACAAACTCCACCCCTCTCTCTTCACTGCTGGAGAATTAGTCCCGGTTTTCCCAACCAGGGCTACCAATCCGGGACTAAAGGTCGGACTAGCCTCTAGTCCCGGGTGCTCCCAACCGGGGTTAAAGGTTTTCACGAGAATAAATAAATGTGCATCTGTGAGATTCGAACTCAGCATCTCTCGCCTCAGGCACGCTTACCAACTGAGCTACACAACCCACGTGATGTAGTTCGGGACGTTTTCCTTTTGAATTCACTCGGGAAGGACCTTTAGCCCCGGTTGGTAACACCAACCGGGGCTAAAAGGACCTTTAGTCCGGGTTGGTAATATCAACCGGGGCTAAAGATTCACCTTTAGGTCTTTAGCCCCGGACATAATTTTTGACCGAGACTAAAACTCAATTGATAGATCGTCCAAAGATCTGTTCTCTAGTAGTGCTTCACCTGTCAATCTCCCAAGTGGACAAATAACCTCTTACGCTCTTCCTAGGCAAATATCCATAGAATTATCTATATTAATATCTATATCTATGTCTATATCTATTCCCCTATATATCGATCTCGCAAGTGGACAAAAAACCTCTTGCGACTCTTCCTATGCAAACATCCATAGAGTTATCTATATCAATATCAATATCAATATCTTTATCTATATCTATATCTATCCTCTGCATCATTCTATACCTAATATTAAAGATGAATCATATCTTCTGTCCCGCTATTTTTTAATTTCACAAACTATCCTCGCGTCCTTTTGTCTCTCGTATGCAACTCTGACTCGTGACCTATACTCATATGAGTTACAACAATTGTCTAGCGACAGTACATAGGGTTTCTTCAAACTCATTTTTAATCCCTAAATGCATATGCATCCTCCATGTCTTGTGTCACCATAATGGACAAGGACGCATGCCCTGTGCTCATAAGAGTTAAAATGACTCATATATAGCGATGGTATGAAATCCGATTTCAAGATATATTGTCTCTCTTGCAACGTACTCCCTCCGTCCCTAATTGACCGTCGCCGTTGGTGTGCGTGCCACAAGTTTGACTCAATTTGTAGCAAATGTGTGCAACATTTGTATCTCAAAATAATTTTGTTAAAAAACTAGATTCAAATATCTATCCAACAATACTAATTATGTATCATACATATTAATATTTTTTAATATATATTTAGTCAAAGTTGTTTATTGGAAAGCGCAAACGACAGACATTTAGGGACGGAGGGAGTACAAACGTTTGGTAGCCATTGAAAAATATTGCCACTAATTTCTAAAAATAAAATCCAAAAAATACGAGCATTCGTGGTAAGTTAAAATAAAAACCCACGTGAACAAATTCCATCGAAGAAACCCCAACAAACTAAGTTACACTAAATTTGCTAGGACCTCGTATATTTGCATAAACACTCAAATGTAAACCCTAGCCGTAAGCATCCATGACGAGTTAGATATTCGAATCTAGGTAAACATGTTTCTTTTTGTTTGCCCGCAACATCAAATACTCCCTCCAGTTTGATAAAAGAAGTCGTTTCGGACAGCGACACGGTCTCCAAAACGTAACTTTGACCACTTGTTTCTTTAAAAATATTTATTGGAAAGTGGTATATGTATATTTTTATGAAAGTACTTTTTAAGACAAATTTATTTATATGATTTTTATATCTCTAAACTCAACAACTTAAAAGTGATTCATGATTTATATTCCCAATGTTTGATCCAAACCTTGTCCAAAACGACTTATTTTACTAAACTGGAGTAAGTACGTAATAAGCTTTTTTCAAATAGCGTGGTTGACGTTTGATCAAAAAAGATAAATAAAATAGCGTGGTTGTCATTGCCAAGGCGATCAAACTTTAATTTGTAATCGTTACAGCTTTGGTCGATAGTTTACGTAGTTCATGGATGTGGCTTGGAGTTTGCATTTGACCGGGAATTTTCGCTACTAGCTAGGCTGCTATTCCTGGACGCTCTAGCTGACTGGTCCCTGGATAGCTCGGGGTGGGCAAGTCTGAAGCTTGAAGAAACGTTCAGCAGAAATAAAAACTTGTAAACACGAATTTTTATCCCCGAGAGATTAGGTCAACTATTCAGGCCAGCTACCTGCGGTGCACCGCGGCATCCGCCGGCGATGACCCGGGCCTCTGCGTGTTACTTTCAGGCCAATCCAAAGATCAGATGAGCTAATCCAGCAACTTCGTCGTTTCCGCTGAACGGAAAACCGAGGGATGTCCATTTGCTTTGCACCAGCGAAACATGCGGCCGGGAAATTGACCTTTTCCAGCTTTCCTGCACCCTGCACAGGCTTTTTCAGGTCCGCCATGGCCCAGGTATCCAACAAGCAGCGCTCGGCTCGGGGTGCACGCGCCGGGGGACACGTAGTGGAAACCGCTCGGTAGCTTAGCAAGAGAGGCGCAATTAGAGAGCCGTTTGGTCTCCCTTAACTCGTCGACCCTCCTTAATCCTCTACTTCCCTGCCGCTGCGGCAACCGTCCTCCCCTCCTCCTCCACCTCCACCTCCACCTCCACTCCCACGCCGCGCGCCCGCCCTCTCCTCCTCCTCCTCCCGCTCCAAACCGGAGCCGCGTCGATCCCGCGCAGTCGGTGTGGCGTGTATCCAGGAGATCCCACGATCCGGCGGGCGGCGCTGCGAGGCTGAAGACGCACGCGCCGGCGGATTTTACTTAAGGGCCTCGCCGGCTCGGGGTCTCCGCGCGATCGCCGCTGGGCCACGCTCTCGAGGTGAGGAGGCTTCTGGCGCTTGCTGCGTGGGCTCCGGAGCTAGGGTTTAGGACCTGTTTGGTGCGTAGCGCCGATCTATTCGCAGGGTTTTCCTTTTCCTCGATTTGAGCTGGGGAGCTAGGATGGGTGAGCTTGTCCGGGCGTGGGGGGCGGGTGATCGGGGTGTGCGGATGGGAGAGGTGATTGGGCGTAGCGTTGATCGCGGGCTCGGCGGGTCAGGTGGTTTTGGAATCCTGGATTCGCCGCCTCTCTCCTGCTTTGTACGGACGACGCTAGGGGTGAATCCGGTCGCTCTTCCTCGTGTTCTTCGCCGCTGTGCCACTTGGGCTCCTCGCTGCGGACCGTACTGACGATTTTGGCATGGAGTGACTCGTGATTTTGGTTTGGGTTAGAACACGACTCGAGCTTGGCTGCTTGCCAAGTTAATCTTGCCGTTTGCAGACATTTGTTTTCGCTCCGTGCTTTGGACACTTCAGCGGTTTGAAAGCTTAATTACCCCGCGGTGCATTTTTTATGGACTAGGTGCTTCGTGCTAGTACATTACCTATTCTTTAAAAAACAGTTAAACGAACATATACCAAAACCCAGCGGTAGATCCTGAATTCCAAACTAAATGAGCCTACCCATGCTAGTGGCACTTAGTGCGCTCTTGTTGTCTGAATTTTCCAAGGAACCATTGTTTTATTCGCACAAGAATTACCTTTGGGTACAACGAACTTTTGCATCATTAGTCGATTTTGTCCAGGTGAATTCTCGGTATCTTCAAGTGAAGTCTGGCAGTTTTAGCTCTGTCATATTTTCCCCTTGTCTCTGTCATGGCGGGCATATCCTTGATGCATGTGCATAGCTCATTAGTGGCAAGTATTAAAAAAAGGTTCCTGTTTCCCATGCTGCTTCTGGCCAGAAATTATTATTCGTCTCACATGCATGTGCATTGTCCTGTCTGTTCTAAAACCGTCAGAATCTCCGCGAATAATGTTTATTTGCTTTGTCCTTGCTCGATTGATGTATGATCCCATGTAGCTGCTACGATTTGTCCAAAAGATCTTTTTTATGATTTATAGTAGATCTACAATGCATTTATACATTCTGATGCCACCTTCCTCCCCTGTTTCCGAGCCTGCCTCTAGTCACCCCCCTTCCCAATTTGCCATTATATCCACACTATAGGGCATTGGGGCACTAACTTTAGCTGTTCAAAATTTCGGTGTTGAAATTGGTAAAATTTCATATCCATACACAATTCAGTCACATACAATTTATGGTCTTGTGGATGACTCAGGGTTCATTGTTTTACATGCTAATTTGGTGCCTTTTGTTGTTTTTTCTTATGAGCAGAAAGTTCCTATTGCTTGTTTCAAAGTGAAATTTAGATATTGGTTTCAAAGTGAAATTACTCTTCTTAATTTGAGGCTTACCCTATTTATTTGGTGTCTGGTTGTGTGCCTTTAGGTACATATTGGTTGTTGCAGCAAGCTGGTTTCCTGAGATCCCATTGATGTGGTTTGTTCTGGAAATCTCTATTCTTCATGGACGCTCTTAAGAGCTACGTAAAGAAGGCTGATCTTGCTGATGAGACTCTAAGACCACCACTAGTTCCATCTGAGAAGCACAATGCTTTCCGAGCGAGGGATGTTGCATCCAGGTGCAAATCTGATCTGGCTGATGCCACTAAGATAAGGCGATGTACATCACCAAGTCTTGGCCGGACCTCAGCAACTGAAGGCACACCAGCACTCAAAAGAGCTCAATCAGCAGATAGAAGAAGGCCATCGACACCTTCAACCCCTCCCTCTAAGGTGTCAACACCCTCAACGCCTGCATCGAGGTCCATTACACCAGTTCGTGATACAACTAGAGACTTACACAAGAGTTCCAAGCGTATAGCAAGCACAAAGGCTCCTGATGGCTTGTGGCCAGCAATGCGTAATTTGTCTTCCTCCTTCCAGTCAGAATCAGTGGCTGCACCTACTACAAGAAAAGATAAGGTAATAACTTCCTTGGATTGTAGCAAGGGGCAGGCGAGTGTGCTAACCGAGAGGAAGAGAAGTCCTTTCAGAAGGAAAAACATTGGTGAACATTGTGAGAACGCTCAACCTTCAGAGGAGCCTCCTAAGAGGGTAATTGAGCAACACAGATGGCCAGCCATGATCGCTGGGCAGGCGCCAAAGAATTTCATGTCAAGAAGCATTGACCTTTCTGACAAAACTACTAGGCCAGTCCTATCGTCAAATACTTCAAGAGGCCTTTCACCAAGGAAGACGCCTTCTGTTGGACCAGCCCCATCATCGAATACATCAAGAGGGCTTTCACCAAGGAAGACCCCTTCTGCTGAAGCTTCAGTCAAACTGTCGAATCAGTCATTGGATGAAGTGGCAAGGAGTTTGGCTATTCAGGCAAGCAGAAGAGATGATAAGGTAGATTCACAGATGATAGAGAGATCCAAATCTTTGAGCCGACCAAACAGAACAGTTACTTTTCCTGTTCCAATTCTACAACGCTCATCATCACCAAGCAGAGGATTGCCAGCTTCGTCCTCAACATCCAGGGCCTTTCAGAGCCCATCTCGGACAAGGCCTTCAACACCATGTCGGTCCCGAAGTGCTGGAGCTATCCAAGCAAGTGTTCCATCTCCTCTTATTAACTACATAGTTGATGCGCGAAAAGGAAAGAAGAATGCTAGCCAAATTGAAAATATTCACCAAGTGCGTTTATTGCACAATAGACATTTGCAATGGCTCTTTATAAATGCTCATGCAGAAGATACTTTATCTTTTCAAAAGGCTACTGTTGAGGTAAAAAATAGCAAATTATCTTGTTGCTCTTACTTTTTTAATCTAATTTTACTTTAATTGGCCTGGTTTGTGTCATTTTGCCTTGTTCTTTCTTGGATTCCAGTACTTCATGCAGTTAGAGGCTTAGAGCAACCTCTATGATAACAACATAACAGCAGTTCATGTAATACTTTCTCTTCATAAGTTAACCTTGCAGCTGCACAATATATATGCAAAATTAAACATAAGCTTTATGACTAGGGTACTAGGCATTTTTCTTCCAAAATCACTTGGTTTTGTAGTTATGTTACCAACTGTTTGACCAAAATAGCTGAGAGAAACTTTTTACTCTGTAAAATTTGCCCATATCTATGATTTTATGTTTAGATAGAAGTTTGTGATCTATTGCTCCTTAGAATTGGAACTTTTTTGGTGTACTTGTTTCTTTTTAGTTTTTTGAGTGATTTTATTCATGAAACTAGTTTTCTGTCTTCTTATGTGAAACAGAATACCATTTATAATGTTTGGAGGAATACTATAAACTTGCGGGATTCTGTTAATATGAAAAGAATAACGGTGGAACACTTTCAGCAAGAATTCAGGCTTTACAACATTCTGAGAGAACAGGTATATTCCAGATCATTGCTTGCTACACGGTACTTGTATTATTATTGTGCTAGCATGGTAATGGTAAAATGTGGAAAAAAAATCCGCATTGTTCAATTGCATTGAACAGCACATGATATAAGTATATATTTATTTAGCACATTATATTTTCAGAGGATGATGGTACAAAACATTAAAACTGTCTTTTCACAGTGGTTTTTAGCACTCATATTGCCGTAGTTATTACCGTCGATCAAATGCACAGATCAGCATTTTTCTAAAATATGCTGTTGTTTTGGTTCAGATTGCTTACCTTGAACAATGGCCGACACTAGAAAGGGAGAATAGTATCTCTTTATTAGGGGCAACTGAGGCACTGAAAGCAAGCACCCTGCGCCTGCCAGTTACATCGGGGGCAAAGGTAACTGAATTGCACACATTTTTAGTATGCTTGTGATTTCTGCCATGTTATTGACTATCATATGAACAGGTTAATGCAATTGCTCTCAAGAATGCTGTAAGCTCAGCTGTTGATGTCATGCAAGTTTTGGGCTCATCTGTTTGCTGCATGCTTTCAAAGGTCAGATAATTGCATGCGTTTGACTTTGAATTTAGTATTCACTTTTATGTTGGTTTCTTTGATAAAACGAGGTCTTTATGTCATAGGGTATGTACTCATTCTGCACAATAGCTATACACAAGAATATTTCAGATTCTCACCACATATAGGTGATGTTAACAAAGCAATGAGAAATGGTCTTCTCTGATAAAGAGAGTGATAAACCCACATTCTTAAAGTTTTATGTAACTCAGTAGATTATGACTCATCTAGTAGCATTATCTTTATATTCAACCAAACTATCTCTAATGACATTTTGAGAAGGTGTGCACCTTTGAGGATTTAGGCCTGGAGCTTTATGAATGGGTCCATTATAGTCCCAGATCTTATGGATGGGTGTAAAAACGGTTTCTGTTTAAAGCATTTGCTAATCCATTGTAACTCTGAGCCATTAACAGATGCGCCTAGTCTCCAAATAAAAGGATACCCCAACCAATCATCTCACACTTGTTAGTTCTTATAAAAACTCGTTTTACACGGTCTGAATAGGACTTTTACAAAACTCATGACCCCTTTTAGTATCCCCCTTGTTTTTTTTAAAAATAGTATTCCCCTTGTTAAGGTTTGTTTTGATTAACATTAGAATATCTTACCAGGTCACGGACAGCACATCCTTGGTTTCAGAACTCTCCGTCATAGCAGGACAAGAGAAGGTCATGCTTGATGAATGCAGAGAACTCTTAGCTACAGTTGCAAAACTGCAGGTACTTACTTACATTCTGCCTAATCTAATAAGTGCAGTTGACTCAGTTTAGAGGATATAGTAGTATCCCGCCACATCTAGGTTTTATATTGCGGCCTTCAGTACCATGCTGTTTAATTGTTTATGCAGTAATTAGGATTCAACCTATCCTCATTACTTTTGAATGATCTTTATCATCAGAAAGCAATTGCATAATTGCTTTCTACATTATATGTGTAACTTGGTACAACTTAGGCTTCTTTAACTATGTCTGTCTCCTACCAGTAACTTTGATCGTCTGAGCATTCACCTTAGCTTGGAATATCCCATGCAAAGTTAACTTTAGCCTATCTACTTAATACTGAGTTTGTTATATGAAAGAAGCCATTGAACTTGTAGTAGAGGAAGTAGGTTTGTACAATACTTAACCCTTGTTGAATAACTGTTTTATGAGTTTTCTTCTTGAGAGACATGGTCACAGCAGCAGCTTACTTGACCATTGATGTTGAATAACTGTTCTATGAGTTTCTTCTTGAGAGACATGGTCACAGCAGCAGCTTGCTTGACCATTGATGTTGAATAACTGTTTTATGAGTTTTCTTCTTGAGAGACATGGTCACAGCAGCAGCTTGTGCACAAAAACTTAGCTATTTGTTCCCAATTTCTTTCAGGTGCAGGAGTCGAGTCTACAGACACATCTTGTACAACAGAGACAGAGGCTTCAGGATTGAATTTGGCAACCTGAACAAGATGCAGAAGCCCTAGGCCGTGCCATTGAACAGGTACAACTGCACAAGTTGAACCTGCAACTTTAAGAACTGCAAACAAAAAAGAAAACTGTAGAGACGAAACAATAGGAACAAACAAATGTTAAACATCCCCTGGAGATTCATGGTGTGATGCGACAGCTAACTACCCGCAGTGCATAGATATGACTGGTTTACTAAAAAAACCTCATCATATGTAAATGGTTTTCACCATATAATGCACTCCCAGCCTTTTTTAGTATTGTTTTTTCTTATTTTTGTTCCTTGTATAGAGTGGAGCCCTCTTCTTTCCCATTGTATTTTTTGACATTTGGAAAGAAATACATAGATGAAATGAATGGGCTGCGATGCTGATATCAGTTTTACAGCTTCCCTTTTTTGAAACCTATTGTTAAATTCAACTTCAGCGTTGTATTTTGAGTGCTGTCACCGTATACACGTTCAGATTTATCGTTTCTGTACTCGAAAGTACTGGTGCTGAACATGGCATCAGTTTTTATAATTTGATGGCAACTCACCTGGAGTATGGATTGCTGTTTACTCAAAAGATAACACTGGTGACAGACACACATCAGTTTGTTGAACTAGAGACTTCGCTTGTTTTGCCAGCAAAGGTTTGAAGTTAATGTAACACCTTCAGCATTATCAGGCTCTTCACCTAGACTCACTAAAGTACAAATAAGCAAGAGCATCCAAAAGTAAATCTCATTGCTTGAATTCATGTGCAGACAGCAGACTGTAAAATCTAATTATGTAACGATGGTGCCCTTCCCAAGATGTGGGTCCGTCCATCTGAATCGATCAGATGAAGGCTTGGACCGAATTTACTAGTTGCTATGAGGATTACATTTAGCACGACTGCACGGATATCATTTGCCATTTAACATTCATTCAAACCTTGTCCTTTGTTCAATTCCTCGTCCGACAATTCTGGGTCCCAGAACATTACACAAAACATAGCATAATAAGCTTGAAGACATCATCAACATTACAAAATTTCTAAATTGCTGTTTCTCCCTATGCACAAGCTCCAGAATCATAATAAACAGCTCAGCAGTTGATGCCACACTGCCTGACGTCCGGGCCCTTGGTCCTGACGATGAAGGGGTCGATCCTGACCCAGAGCAGGGAGAAGATGGAGGCCAGCAGCACGGACCAGATGACAACAATGGTGGGCGTCCGGTTCTGGCGGCCCATGAGCCCCTTGAGGAACGGGTAGAGGTGGACGATGACCCAGAAGGCGAAGAAGAGCTTGCCGAAGAGCGGGCCCCATGACTGGTACCCGTTGTTGATGGCGTCGGAGACGCCGGCCACGACGCCGATGATGTTGATGATGAGCAGCGTGGTGGGCGGGATGAGGAGCGTGGTCCACTTGAACGCGTAGAGCTCGGCGAACTCGTCGTCCTCGTCGCCGGTGGCCTTGGAGGTGACGGTGAAGTTGGTGTCGATCCCTGCCAGGACCTTGAGCAGGCCCTGCACGACGGCGAAGAGATGCGCGGACACGCCGCCGATGACCCAGAACTGCTCGTTTCTCCACCACTCCTCGATGCTCACCCCGCTCCACCGCATCTCCAGGATGCCCGTCGCGAAGATGGACATGAAGAGCGCGATGAAGAACAAGCTGGCGAACGTGCTAATCTGCAGCGAGATCGTTCACATAGCATTGCAGGGTGTCATCACACCGTCAGGGGGCTGGCAGCATTCGAACCTGCCAAGGTAGAATAGGATAGAATAGAAGGCGGTGGCGAACACTGACTGACCGACGGCATGATGAACTTGCCGGTGAGGAGGCAGACAGCGGGGAGTGTACAGTAGGCGAGCAGCGGCAGCGAGGTGAAGGGGTAGATGGTGGTGTTGATGTAGGCGAAGCGCTCCAGCCACTTGAGGTTGCCGTTCTTGTAGCCGTACAGCAGCGGACTGTGCCGGCTGAAGAAGATCTCGACGGACCCCAGCGCCCACCGGAGCACCTGGTTGAGACGGTCGGATAGATTGATGGGCGCCGACCCCTTGAACGCCGCGCGCTTCGGCATGCAGTACACGGAGCGCCACCCGCGGCAGTGCATCTTGAACCCCGTCAGGATGTCCTCCGTGATGGACCCGTAGATCCACCCGAGCTGCATTTGCATTTGCATTTGCATTGCAGTTCATCATCATCACTGACTTCTGACACTGACCGGAGGAAGCAATGCAGGTTGCAGGGAGCCAGGTAGCTTAGCGAAATCGATGGTTTCAGTGCCTTAATTTACCTCCAGTCCCCAGTCGGTCTTGTCCTCGTAGCCGCAGCTGATGACGTGGATGGCCTCCTTGAGGAGCGCGGCGGGGCTCGACGACGGAGGGACGCCGCCTTCCTCCATGAGCGTGGACGTGACGAACGCCGCGGACTGCCCGAACCGCTTCTCGAAGTTCATCTGGGACATGAGCATCTCCTTGTCGCTGTCCACACCTGATGAAACAAGAAAAGAAACACAGCAAGGTGGGCAACTCCATCAGTCTTCAGAGTCGGAGACACCTAAACTAACAGGTTAACTGAATGTTGTGGCCAGGAAGGAATTGGAGTTTCAGAGACATCTGAAACTGAAACTGACCGATATCCACGGTGCCCTCCGGCAGTCCGTCCTTGGCGTGCTTGCGCTTCTTGCGGCCGAAGCAGGGGCAGCAGTCGCAGGTCACCATCTTGGGCCTCTTGGGCCCCTTGGGAGGGTTGTAGCCGTAGAGCGCCTGCCGCCGGAACACGCACCCTGTCCCGACGTACACCGGGCCCTGGATGCCGTCCAGCCCCTTCATGTTGATCTGATGGATCACCAAGAGGAGAGCTACCAGTGTCAGAACAGCATCGATCGCTCATGGTTAAATTTGATCGATCTTGATCTGCAGGAGCAGGAGCAGCAAGCTTACGTCGAAGAAGACGGTGTTCCTGTTGGCGTATCGGTCGTGCGAGTCGATGCCGTCGAACCTCTGCGGGAACTGCACGTAGCAGACCTTCCGGCCGACCTGAGGGTCCATGAGGAAGCACATGGCCTCCCGGATGGCCTTGCTGTTGTTGATGTAGTGATCACAGTCCAAGTTGAGCATGAAGGGCGCGTTGGTCAGCACGGCGGAGACGCGGATCTGCCGGAACGAAGAGCCGTTCAGTTCAGTTCAGAGAGTCAGGAGGCAGAGAGGCATCAGCCACTGCCTAGTGCCTAGTCGTTCAGTTGACTAGTTGCGTACGCACCAGAGCGTTCATGGCGCCGGCCTTCTTGTGGTGCTGGAATCCCGGGCGCTTCTCACGGGAGACGTACACGAGTCGGGGCAGCTCGTTGCCCTCGGTGTCGTGGCCGCCGCTGTGGCCCAGGAACACCTGGATCATGCCCGGGTGGTCGCGGGTGTTGTTCCCGGGCCACGGCGTGCCGTCCTTCATGATCCACCCCTCCGCCGGCACCTTCATGGCCTTGGCCACCAGCGCGTTGATGCGGACCTTGAACTCCTCGTACTCTCTCTGCCGGTAGCAGTGCGTGCCGGATCAATCAGCCACGCATTGAGAAACGCATGCATGCATGGAAAACCATGGATCGATCGACTAGAGTGAGAGCGAGTACCTTCATGGCCCGGCGCTCCTGCACGAAGGTGGTCTGCACCTTGTCCTTGAGGTAGTCGACCTTGCGCGAGAAGTAGAACTCGGGGGCGCGGGGCTCGATGCTGAACTTCTTGCAGAACGGCACCCACTTGCGCGCGAACTCGGCCGTCTCGGACAGGGACTCGAACGTGAGCATGGACGCGCCGTCGTCAGAGACGTAGCAGGAGACCTTGTCCACGGGGTAGTCCACGGCGAGGATGGAGAGCACGGTGTTGGCGGTCACCAGCGGCGGCTCCTTGAGCGGGTCCACCGTGCTCACGAACAGGTCCACCGCCGACAGCAGCGACGGCTCCCCTTCCCTCTCGTACCTGAGGGTGAGCCGGTCCAGGTACGTCTCCCGGTCGATGGGGAACCACTTGGGGAACTGGTCCAGGATCCACGAGATGGCGAACCAGATCTCGCAGATGATGGAGACGAGCCACAGCCCGATGGCGTCCGGGACCGGGTGCAGGATGCGGTACCGGAGGAAGAAGGCCAGCACGACGAGACGCACCACGATCACCATCCGGTACGGGTTCACCTTGCTCGACGCGATCGACACCTTCCGCGACAGCGGCTGCCTCGCCTCGTCGTTCCTGCACGTCGACCGTCGTCGATGGATCGATCAGGAGCAATGAGTTGTTGGGAAATAAATGATACAAAAGTTCAGCTGGAGCTGGTCGGAGGGAGGTTTGTTACAGTGGCACGTCGGCGTCCATGTCTTCGGGATCGGCGCCGCCGCCGAGGATGCCCTGCTTGGACTTCCAGTCGTCCATCCTCTCCTTCCAGCTCACTTCTTTCTTCTCGTCCCACTTGGCACTCCCTGGTGAGTGGTGAAATCGAATCCATCCATCAGGTAATCAAATCAACATTATTTCCTTTATTATCAGTTTATCACTAGCAAGTAAATTTGATCATGACCATGGACGACGAACCTGGCTCAGACACAGGGTAGGGGTGGATGCGCTTGTGCAGGGAAGACGAGAGCTCGCCGTGGCCATAGCCGTTGGTGATCGGAAACTCGCCGCTCACCTAGATCATTTTTTATTTGCGATCGCCCAGTTAAAACTACTGTAACTACTACTAGTATAGAACTAGAAGGGCGTCACGTCTGTCGAGCGCGGGTGGAACAGTGCAGTGCAGTGCATGTCATACCGGCACGGAGCGGGATCCGGTGATGATGGGCGGGATCTGCGGGGTGTTGTTGCCGTCGCCGTCATCGGGGCCCCTCCCGTAGCTCATCTTGCCGTGCAGCATCGCCTCGGTGATCTGGCTGTTCTGCATGCCGCCCTCCAGTTGCTTCTGCTTCTCGTCGTCGATGTTGAACTCGTGCTCCAGGTCGTCGATGTCCTCCTCGTCGTCGTCCCCGGCGACCCTCGGGCTCCCTTCGACCGTGACGTTCAGGGGGAGGGGGGTTCGTCAGCAGACTAACTAAAGCTGGCGATCCAAGGGCAATGCAAGAAGCAGAAACCAGACAGAAGAAATGTACGTACCCTTGAGGCGCTTGTATCGCGTCTTGCACTGGGGGCAGTTCTGCGTGCCCTCCCGGCGCTCGTACTCGTAGCAGGGGCGGCACACGGGGAAGCCGCACTCGTTGCAGGCGACGAAGAGGTCGCCGTCCACGGTGAGCCCGACCTCGTCGCCGCATATCTCGCACACCTGCCCGCTCAGCGCCCGCAGCGGCTTGGGGTCCTCGTGGCCCCGGATCAGCACCAGCTCGTTCCGGTTGTGCGACCCGGCCACCAGCCCGGCGCTGGCCTCCATCGCGCGCGGCGCCGACGAGCGGAGGCCGGCCGGCGTGCGTGCTGCCTCGCTCGCTCTTGGCCTCCGATCGATCGACCGCGATGATGGCAACGCCGGGTGTGGTGTGCGCGATGCTGCTCTGCCTTGTGCCAGGGGCTGCTGGCTGGCTATATGAATGAATGTGAGAGAGAGCCGGAGGTTTTGGCGGGTGGGAGAGGTGAGGGGTGGCTGTTCGATCGAGGTCGAGGGAGTGCGATTCGGTGGGTCGGTCGAGCCCGCCACAAGGGTGAGGGTGAGGGTGAGGCGTCGGCGCGCGGGGGATTCCGCTCGTGGGACGCGCGCGTCGCGGCGGGTGAGGAGGAGCTCGTGTTTGGTTATTTGGTTGGGTGCGGCGTCCCCGTTGCCGCTAAGTGAAGCGAAATCCTCCGACCCTGCCGCCTGCGCTGGCTTGCGCCTGATGCTATGCTGTGCTGCTGCCGTTGTCAGGCTGCGTCCGGACCAACCCCTCTCGACCAACCGAGACTTGGCTTTCCCGCCATCTCATTTTTTTTTAATTTGCTGGTACTCCTTTTTTTTTTTCAGAAAACATTTCTGAAACTGATCAGCGTGGGTTTGTTTATAAATTTGAACTTTTTTTTGGCTTTAGATTAGAAAAAACACGTAGATGAGATTAGACATTTTCTCTTCCCATGGGACCTGCTATTTCTGTGAAACAAGAGATGTTATCATAGAATTTAGATTTAAGTTTATTTTACAGCCTCTCAACTATTGGCTGGGTTCCCAACATTTAGCTACACAGTGGCATTCAATTTTCAAAATTGGGTCCATTTTCAACTTGGTTTTTAAATATCCGTAAATGGCTTGTAACTAAAAGTTTTTCTCATTTGCATTGAGAAGTAACTGTAACTAAACAAAATTTCCATAGAACAATACTGTACAACATATAGGACGAAGCTAAACCATTTTCAGCATGTCAATTAACTTAGTTCACTCCATACCAGAACTGATTTATATATTGAATACTTATATGCATGTGCAACTGAAGGGCTTCTAGATTTTTTTGAAGCTATAATAATACACTAACTTCCATAGTGAAAATATTACATGGATGTAAACAATTCTAAAAAATATAATTTTTGATGTATATGAGTATTATTGAACACATGTTTTTAAATCATCCAACATGTGGCTGTTATTGGAATTGCAGTCATTTTTGTGGGTGTATTCAAGAACTGATGTTGTAAATTGCAAATTAAGTGTTTTGAGTCCTGAATGGCATTTCATTTATCTTGTTAGCACAAAACTGAAAACTTGATCAAACATACCTCTCAAATTGGAAGGACAAAAAGTCAAACGTTGTAGGGTTGTGTTTGACTCATCTTCTGGGAAGTGATGCTACTGCCAAAAAGTAGAAGCCCCAAAAAGTAGGACGCCAACCAAGTAGAACTTGAAACTGCTTTTGTGCAGTACAATCTTTGCAGCACCTTAGGCCCTAAAGGCAGTCTTTTTACCCTCAAGGGTACATGCTCTTGTGTTGTGGACCTCTAGATATGCATCGAGATATCATGAGAGAGAACATACTTTGGCTTTTATCTTTTCTACATGGGTGGAAATGAAGAGGGGTGGGTTTTATAGTTGTTTTAATCAAACAGTTTACAATTCTTTTTCATAACTCTTAGCTAAACCAAATAGACCTTAAGCCCTCAAGACACTCACTTGTTGTATACATATCCTAATTGCATGTCCATTTGCCTGTAGTTGTATTGTTAGTAATGATGCATGTGTGTGTGCGTGTGCGTGGAAAATCCTCATTGTGTTTGGAAGAGCCAACTTCATGAGTAGTTTTCTATGTCCTTGTCGGTGTTTTCTCCAACTGGTTTTGTTTCAAACAAATGAAAAGTTTCTAGCTTTTGAAAGAAAATTCCCTTCTCTATCTTCCACCTCTTTCCCTCCTTTCCATGTGGAGGCTAGAGCGAAGACGTCTTCCACTTGTTTGTTAGAGAAAGTACGACAATTGGCTTATAGCTAAGCTAATCAACATTTTTGCTGATGTGAAGAGAGAAGGAAGGAGAGAGAATAGAGCTTGGTTCTTATGCTAGCACCAAGCTAGATGAAAGCATAGACATTGGTGTTGGGGTGGTACCCAGGTCGCAGGCGCCTCCGGCCCGCAGGGCGAAGAAAACTTCGCGCGAATGATGTATGCTGTCGGGCGAGCAAGCCCGGTGGACCGAGCTTTCGCGCGAAAGAGGCCAGAGATGGCCGGGGCCCATGGCTTGAGGCAGCTTTCGTGCGAAAGCACATCGACATAAGAGTGAGCCCACTGGGCCGTGCTTTCGCGTGAAAGAGGCCAGAGACGAATAGACCTGTGACCCGAAGCAGCTTTCGCGCGAAAGCGCACCAGCTGGCGAATGAGCCCGCCGGGGCGAACTTTCGCGCGAAAGAGGCCAAAGGCGCGCCAGGCAACTTTCGTACGGAAGGGGCCTGACGTTTTTGGTGAGGCGCTTCCGCCGTTCTCGCCCTTTGTTTTCGAGGTTTTCGCAGACTGTCGGAGTTTTCAGTCGAGGAGAGCGGGCCCACCAGTCAGAGGAAGGAACCAGGGGCCCACCGAAGTCCGGGTTCACGATGATGCCCCGCAGGTCGGAGGGAGCGGCAGGAGCCGTGAAGTAGTTGAGAAGGACATCGTTGTAATTGTGTCAGAGTGGTTAAAGGGGCATTCTTGTACTTTTAAATTGTTGGAGATTAATATAAAAGCCCCAAGCCTCCCTCTGGGGGGAGAGCACTGTTCACTGGACCACAACGTCTGTTCGTTTCCGTATTCGCCTCGTGCATTCACTCGTGCGTCAACCGGCTGTTCCAGGGTTTCGGCCCTGAAACAACAATTGGTGGACCCAGATAAAACTGTATGCGATGATGAATAGAAAAGAGAATGCAAGACATGGTACCGCATAATTTTTTTTTAAAAAAAATAAATAAAAGACAACTATTGTATAATTTGTCTATTATAACTTCACTTATACCCAAACACTTGGCTTTATTATTGAACTTGTTCTTATTGTTGTAACTTGGTTACTATATAGAATAATAATGTAGAAGTTGCACCTTAGCCCTCAATAATTACATGTGACGATCTATCTTGGGGCATGTATTTGCCTTAAAAGGGTACAAAAGGACTTTCCCCTACAGAACACCAACAAATTTTATAGTAATACCCATTAACCGTGTTCTAGCATGGTTTTAGATATTATGGTAAATAAGTACTAAAAAAATTGTGAATAAATTTAGTAGGTATATACACCTAACCTAATCAAGATTGATCAACTTTATTTTATTCATTTCCTAACACAATATCTATTTAGGGTGCCTTAAGGTACAACAACAAAGTCCATGGTTAGAGACCAAGAGAGTATAGAGAGTATAGAGGTCCATGCATGTGGACGGAGGACTAAAACCTTTGGGGTCTGAAGGTTTGGATGCCAACCTCAGAGGTTCTGGATCACGAGCCTCATGAATTGGGGTAGGAAATGACGAAGCTAGAGTAGATTAGAGAGGAGTGCATTTAGCTTGTGAGTGCATAGTGTAAGTGCATCTAGCCCTTAGTGGGTTTTGGTGAACTGAGTGACAACATAATTAAAGGTCTAACAAGTTTGCTAAGTGTATCCAAGGTTCAACTAGAAATGCAAACTTGATGGTATTCCACATAGTGCTGAAATGAAGGCCAAAATTATGTATTATTGTATTGGAAGATCATGGAAACAATCTTGTTCAAGTAAAAGACAACAATGCAAATAGAGTTGATGATATGGCTTCTATGTTGTGGGATATCATGGCATCATGAGAAAGCAAGCATATTTGACAAATGACAAGTGAGACATAGATTTATGATTTTGGAATGGTCTCAACAATGGGTTGCTTTTCATGAGCAAGATGAGTTTGATAGTGAACTAGCTTTGATCAAGGTTGAAGAATGAATCAAGAATGCATAAGTGAGTTAATGTCAAGCAAAGGTCAATGACAAAGACTTAAACTCATATTGGATATATGTCATCTCTACATTGGTTTGCTTGTATGGATAAATATTTGGAGAATCACTTTGCATTGATTTGATCAAGCTAGAAGTATGAAGATGGAGATTGAAGTAAGTGTTGAGTGTCAAGCCAAAATGGAGAGGATATAAGGAACCGTGAATTGGCTTGACCATATTAATGATGATCCATATATGTCTCTATGTGAGTCAAACTAAAGCTTGATTGATCTCAACATTCATATCTACAAGATGTTCAAGCAAGGATCACAATATTAAAGAAATGGTTTTCAATGGATGCTTAATATGATGTGACTTGAGTATGGCTTGGTAAGGTGAAGATAGCAAGGAAAGGACTTCGAGGTACTAAGCGAAAGTGAAGGTCAAGGAGACCGAAGTACTATGGCTAGGGTGAAGAAGAGAGTACTTGCATTGAGTCGAGGTACTAATCAAGCTATGAGGAGTCATATTGTGTTGACGATCAGATCATTAGTGATAGTGACTTGAAGCCATGAAGTTGAACTCACATATGGAGAAATGGTTCAAGTCACATGCTCAAGGGATGTTTGCTCGAAGAGATGAGATAGTTGCAATTAGTTGCAACCCCTATGAAGTGACATTGAGAAGAAATGGCATATGAAGATACTGAAGACTCAAGTGGTTAATTGTTTATATTCTCTTATTCTTGAGTATAGGTATGCCGTACTATTAAGAGGGATTCTAGCACCCACAGTCAAATTGTGTTACCAATGCTCAATCTTTGCCAGATAGATACACATCCAGCCACCTTTCTAACCCCACAGGTTTCATATGGATCAGATCCTTTTGGGGAGGTCGGCAGTGCCGAACCTTATGGTCGGCAGTGCCGATCATAATCGAACCGTTGGGCCCAGACTATATATACCTTTCCAGAAAGCCCAAAACGGCCCAGTTACACCAGTGCTTCTTCCAGCTCGGGATCTGACCGTTTGAAGGGCTCCCCTCTCTCTCTCTCACTCCTCCATTGTTGCTCCCAAAGCTTTCAAGTGGATCTCCCATTCCAACCACTAAAACTTGAAAGAGAGGGCAGCAAAACTCGATTAGAGAGCAGATCCATTGATTCCCAAAGTCTCAAGAGCATTGGTTCACGTTTGGCCAGAGGTTCTAGTGTTTATTACTCTTGGAGCTTGCTCCTAGCCGGCTAGGCGTTGTCCTTGAGCTTGCCAACGTTTGTGGCAGCCTTGGGAGGTTTGTAACCACCTTCTTGCAGCTAAGAAATCACCCCTCACCTCAAGAGTTCACTCTCTTGACTTGAGAACGAGGAAAGGGCAAACCTAAGTGGTGAGCTTGAGCCTTTGTGGCATACCTCAACAACGTGGACTTAGGCAAGCCTTTGTGGCGAGCTGAACCACGGGATAAATCCTTGTGTCACCTTGTGCTTTGGTTTACATTCCATTCTTGAAGTGGTTTCTAGGGTTAGGGTTTGATCTAGTGCTTTATACCTGTGCTTTCGATTTCTGGCATATCTGTGAACAGTCTAACCCTGCAGGAAGCTTATCCTCTACCTGTGTTACATTTCTTCTCATACTCACGAAACTCAGTTTTACACTTTCCCTGGTCGGCAGTGCTGACCATTTGATCGGCAGTGTCGACCGACTTTTTGATCGAGTTAAGTTTTGAGTTTTAACAGGCCTATTCACCCCCCCTCTAGGCCTCCTAGGCGACATCAAGGTCCTTTCAATTGGTATCAAAGCCTGGCTCTCAAATTCGGGCTTAACCGCCTTGAGAGACGATGTCGACAAGTGAGGAAGTATCTCTAGAACTTTTGCTTTTAGATGGCTCAAATTATGCATCTTGGTCCGCCAGTGTGCTTACTGTTTTTAGGACCATGGGTCCTCATATCGAGCGGATTATTGATGTGAGCATTTCACCTCCTAGTGATGATTTGACCTATCTATCTAAAGAGGAAGTGAAATGCTTACAACACAATGCTCAAGCCTCTAATGTCTTATTTAGTGCTTTGAGTGAAGATGTTTTTGATGTCAGTCATATTTGGAGATGGTGAACCTCTTGAGGATGCTCATGTGATTTGGACCACACTCAAGGAAAGATATGACAAGTCCAAATGTGATGAGAAGTTGCTCTCATTGGAGGAATCACTTGAGGAGTGCTCAACTTCACCAACAATTGAAGAGCCTCAAGTGATTCTCCTAAAAGGCCTAAGTGATCATGGCACAACCACTTCCTTACCGACATATGTGGAAGGTAATGAAATGGTTGGTGAGAACAAGACTTTGACATGTGATACTTCTACTTCCTATAGTTCTTGTGAGACTAACATTTTGAAGGAAGAAGAAGCTTGTGATCGGTGGAGGCCAAGTGATGAATCTACTTCACCAAAATGCTCAACTATCCATGTCACTTCTCATATATGTCTTATGACAAAGGGTAAGAAGGTAAAATCAAAAGCCAAACCTCCTCCAACTCTAGAAGACATCTCTAGTAGTGATCTTAGTGATAGCTCTAGTGATGATGAATCTAGTGATGAAGAGATAGACAATATAACTAAGAACTTGGATAAAATGACCAAAGTCTATATCACTAAGCTATTGGAGGAATTAGAGAGCGTTCAAGCTGAGCTAGCTACTAGAGATGATGATCTCATTGCACAAGAGAACATCTACATAGCTAGCAAGGAAGCTCTTGCAATAGAGAGAAGTGAGGTGGCTGCCTTGCGCAAGGCTTTGGCCAAAGAGCAAGAAAGCCATGCTATTACAAAGAATGAGAATGATTGCACTCAAGCAAAAGTATTGTAGCTTGGATGAAAAGTACAAGGAGCTTGAGTTGCAATATAACATTCTTTGGGATAGCAACTCACATCCCTCTAAGGCAATGAATGAATCTACTCCCTCCACTTAGTCAAGGTTGTGGAAAATGCTTTAATATTGATTTGAATATTTATGCCACTAACCTTGCTAATATGGAGGCTATGAGAAAAGAGATTGCTAGGCTCAATGAGATCATAGCAAAAGAGTGCATGGATGGCAAGACTCAAAACAGTGGCAAGAAGGTGGAAAATAGCTCTGAGTGTGCTCAGTCCATGATCAAGGGCAAGGTTGGTACAGATCAGCCTGCACAGATGTCAGGCACAGCAACCAACCAAATCAGCACTGCCACTGCTTGGTCGGCAGTGCCGATGGTTTGGTCGGCAGTGCCGACCCCCGCAAGAAAGGGAAGGCCACCAACCATGCCCCTGGTCAGAACAAGCCCAAGAAGATGGTGCCCAAGCAAAAGCAGGTTCCACAGAAGCCAAAAGAATCAATGTGGGTGACTCGAAAACAAGGTGCAACATCAACAAAAGATGACTCTCATCACTTGCTTCAAGTGCAAGAAAGAGGGTCACCATGTAAGGGATTGTTGCTTGAAGAAAGAAGCGAAGGTCATGAGCAAAATTCAAGAGAAGAAAAAGATTGGCTCATGTCAAGTGCTCCAACATGGGGACACAATGTCTCTATGTGTTCCAACAAGGTTGATGACCAAGTCACACTTCCAAACAAGAAGACAAGAACAAGCAAGAGGAAGTGTTATGGATGCAATGAGAGGGTCATGAAATTGCATCATGTCCCTACATGAAGGATGAAGGTTTGACATCATCAAGAAAGAGGCTCATTAGCAAGGTAGCAAGCAATTGCAAGAAAGAGAAGGCTAAGAAGAACAAGACACGCCTATGCTACACTTGCAAGGGGAAAGGGACATCTAAGCATGGATTGTCCCCATGGAGTAACACTCCTAAGCCTAACTTGTCAATTGATTTAAAATTGCTTAGGAGGCCCAAAAATGACACTTGTGCTAGTAAGGTGATTGGTTCACCACATGTTAGCACAAAGGCCATTTGGGTGCCTAAGTCTCTTGTGACTAACCTTAATGGACCCAACATAGTTTGGGTACCAAATTGTGCTTGATGACTGTTGTAGGTACTTGAAGGTGATATGAGGCTTCGGGGTGCTTGAGCAAGTTGATTGAAAATTATTCACTCAAGCTATCAACCAATTCATATTGTCCTTTCTTATACTGTTGACCCGAAGATGATTTGATGGAAATATTTAAAACTTCATATTCACCTATGTAACAAGTACCTAACCCTTGTAGGCTAGCCACTTGACTTGTGTAGTCTCTAGTAGTTCATAAATATGTGTTGTTTGTGAATTATTAGGAGTGGCTAGAGCATTTCAAGTTTAAATGAATCATTTGCCATATGATGCTTTTAATGGCTCTCTAGTAGAGCAAGATCTTGTTCATGTTGTAGGTAATGAGGATATACCTTATGAGGCTAATGAAGTAATTGGCTATTGTTGATATTAGACCACTAGAAATCCAAGCCACTTAATTGAAGGTTACTCAAGTTGCTGCTACAACAATTTCCGCTGACGTACTCGATGTAGAGGTGTTGGGGCACCCCTGCTGCAAATCAGTAGGGTGGTAGTGCTGCCCCTCCTACTGCAGCAACTCATTCCACTTCAATACATGGACAAAACCTACGACCTTCATATGAGCAAAGTGAAGATGAAGAGACCACATCATCCATTATATTTCCATAAGGGTGGTAACTTCTAAATCTCAAGTGCAATTTATTTCAAATCTTATCTCTTTGTGTCTTGTGTAGCCACTTAGGGAAATAAAGCACTTGAGGATATTTATTGGTTGTTGGTGATGAAAGAAAAGAAATGATTGGAATTAAATTGATCATTCACTCTAAGCAAGATACATGGCTTATGTTTCCTTTGTGGATTTCAAACCAAGAATGTCAAGAAAGACAAGAGTAAAGAATCAAGCTCAAGTAGAGACACTTATCACTCAAATCTCAAGAACTCTCTACTTGATGGAATCTTGTCATATGGTAGATTGACAAATTCTTATTCTCATCTTATGACCATCTACATGCTCAAATGGTTGTGAGTATTTCTTGGCATTAGCTAAATTTGATTATTCCATTGTTGCCATAACCTAGACATGGAGTGAAATTCCGTGTTCTTAAATGAATAGAGTGCTATGTGAGAAATTCAAATACTTAGAGCACTTATATAAGCGAAGTCTGAGAGTCTAATTGGCTACCTGTTAGGCTTGTTTCGCACTCGGATATGCACATGTATGTTTAATACTGATTTAGCTTGCCATATTTGTGCGAGATGCTTATTTTTATGCATGTTAACTGTTGTGTAAGTTTCACTGTGATCTGGCTGTTGAAGCCTGATCGGCAGTGCCGACCATTTGGTCGGCAGTGCCGATCTATGCAACAACAGCCAGACCTTGTTGTGCTTGAATTGTCTTTTGCATCACGTCTTATACTATGACACTATGTTTCTTGCACCCCATAGCAGACATGGGTGTAGGGGGAGGCCCCAATCTCACTAGTATGTGAAAATTGACCTCTTATGTCAATATTGAAAATTCAAATTCCCATTCACATATTTAGGGGGAGTCTTCTACATCCATGACTCATAAATCTCAGCACCTTTATATATCTTTTGTAAGCTCTATTTGGGTTGTCATCAACTACCAATAAGAGTGAGATTGTGTTTCTCAAATGGAGTGTGCTATTATATCAATGTCATCAATCCAAAAACTATGTGATGTGTTCTCTCTAGCTATTTTGGAATTGCTTCATTTATGTTAGTCACTCACCATAATATGGCTTAAATCTGCCCCTTGGACTTAAGTGACCAACCGTGCACATTCACATTTCCATTCCACTCAAAAGAGTGTGCATGAGGCATTAAGGGAGATTTAGTCCATGTTATGAGGTTTCTCTATTTTGGTAGCCCACTTGCCTTCCACACATAAAGGGTTACTAAATGAGAAACTAGTGCTTGTGTTACTAATGACCTCTTGTGTTTGAGCTTATTCATAGGAAATCAATGAGAAGAGGTTGTGCTTATTTATTTGTATGCATCACAAGCCTGAAGGTTACTCTTCACCTAAAGTAAGATGAGGTCACTAGAAGCCAAAGAGAGCAAAATCTGAGTTGAATTGACAAATCAAGTTTGAGGTTGAAATGGATGAGCTATATTGGAAGAATTCACAAGACTTCAATAATTGACAAGAGGACTGAATGGTAATGAAATCTTGTGAGTGTTCTTAGCCAAAACCACCTCATTATTGGACAAGAAGGGAAGGATTGTGAAAAACATCAAATCTGTCTAGAAATGTGAAATTCTGGGTTTGCTGTCTTCAAGCATGGATTTGGATGTTCAATGCTAATGAAATGACCTGAAACTTTGTGAGCATGCTACATACATCTAGTACTTGTTGCTGTACAGTTGGGATGCAGTTTGGTTTTGAAGAAAATCAGTTTCAGTTGAATTCTGTCAGCCTCAGCACTGCAGTTTCAGACTTGAGCAGTTTTGGTAGAAAATAGATTTGACTGATCAAATGGAGTCCAAATGGGCTGAAATTTTGACAGCAGTTAGAGGACTCATAGATGAACATTTCTACCAAATTCCATGCATATTGGATCAGCAGTTTGAGAGATATGAATTTTTCTTCAAGGAAGACAGAATCTGAAAATTACTGCATGAAGTTGGATTGCATTGCAACAACAAGTTTCATTTGGCTCTCGAGTTGGTCATGAAGAATCAGTGAAGATGAGAAGCATCAGTTTGGTCCAAAGGAGTTCAAATGAGAGAGAAGGACACATACAAGCATCCAAAGGAGTTGGAACCAAATTGTAAGTAGCAGCAAGAAGTTGCAGCTAGTTGGAACTAGAAGAAATCAGTTGCATGCTTTCAAATTCAGCAGCTGCAATCAATTGAAACCAGTTGTAACTGATTGACTTTAGCATATACAAGCAGCAGTAATGAGTTACAATCAGTTGGAATCACTTGACATCATTTTGAAGCAACTAAGAACTAGCTGAAACTAATTAGATTGCAAGCAAGCTTGAAGGAGTTTGAAATCAATTGGAATGTAGTGTAAACTTCTCCCCTGTCCCAGGATCCTTTGATATGCATGAGTGTACTCTGTGTACTCATATGCACAAATTGAGGGGGAGTTTAGTCTATATCTCTTGGGACTAATGGATTCTTTCAAGATTCATGTTGTGCAGTCCCATACATTGGAAGGATGGATGGTTCCTTTGAATTCACACTGGGTACTTCACAGTTCTCTAGGATGTCTTGGTCTTTATAACCAAGTTCTACCAGCTTAGTGTCGAATGCCCCAATCCTTTAGTGGAACTAAAACTGAATGAGTTGGAGAAAATAATTGAAGAGTGGACTTTCATTGTCAATTCTATACTCTAGAGCTCATAAAGTGCACATGATCCATCCTATTGATCAACCAAGACCTTGTCAACAAAGAGTGGTAACTCCTAGTTCATAATTTGCAAATTTCATGAACTTTACCATTTTCTTTCTATATGAGTTGCTTTAGGTAAAGAAAGAACTAGGAACTTAATTTGGATCTTGGATGATGACCAAAGCTCTAATTCACCACATTTCATCAAAAGAGAACTATGGCCATCTAAATCATTAACATCTTACTTATATGATGGTCATGTCAATCAAAATTTATGTGGTGATATCTCTACCTTAGTGGTGGTATGTTTCCTTTGGCATAATTTCAATTGTTGCAAATTTGGTGTGCCTTGACCAAGATATAGGATGAACTCCTCTAGACTCTTAAACCGGTTCAAGTGCATTTCACAAGTAATTTGAGTACTTGGTGCACATATTAAGGGGGAGCTCATTCTATGTCTTGTGTCTTTTGAGACTAACATTTTCTTCTAGTGAACTTGTGTAGTCTCTTGGTGAGAATAAGTTTCTCATGGGTATGCTACATAACCATATCAATCCAAATTGGTAAAGTTATCTCTCATATTCATTTGGATTGCAATTTTAACTCTTATGTAGCTACTTTCCATAATATAGCTTAAATTCCCTTGTTTGGACTTAATTGACCAAAAAGTGCATATGTTCTTGCCATCCACTTACATATGTATGCACTATCAAATAGGGGTAATTTAGTCTATGTTATGAGGTTTGCAATTAGTGATCCACATGCCTTTCACATTCAAATGGTCACTAGTTGTAAAACTGTAGCTTGTGCAATTTAATGTTATCTCTTGTCTTGGTGAGCATTTTCTAGGAGACATCAAGGTCCCTAGGAGACATCTAGGTGATATTATGAGATACAAGCTTCCATGCAGATTGACATCAACTTGTGAAGATTCCTTCCATCGATGTCAAACTATGAAGATCATATTTCAATTGGTATTGGTGGATAATCTTTCAATTTGGTATATCAAGAAATATGTCTTCAATTGGTATCTCAAAATGACAACAAGAGCTAGCAATGGACTTTCAATGAGATGAAGCACAAGTTTGTGATGTCTCCTTGAAGATGATGAAAAAGAGAGATGGGCGCAAATGAGATCTTTTGCTTAATAAAGTGCTAGGCCCATCAAAGCACTAAATTGAAAATCATCATCATGGTGGAGATTATGAGGCTTAGAACAAAGGTAAATTGCTCTATAAACATTTGTATTACCTTTGTGCATCTAGGCCCTTACATGCTAGTGTGTGCATGTGTATGCAATATTTTGAGTCACACCATGAGTTTGTTCTTATGGTGACGATTAGAGAATGAGTTAGATATTTGGTTGATACCTCTTGTGGTGATGCTATGAGTTTGTCTCGTGTTATGCCACCTATGTGAGGTATGAGCTAAATATGCTAACCTCTCAAGAATCTTGACTTAAAATGTTCCATACTTTGTTTGGTAGAAAACATAGAAGAGAAATTATATATGCTAAACTCTTACCTACCTCTTGCCCTCACTTGTCTACCATCATTTCTTCCTTTTGGTGGAGAGATCCTTTTTGGAGATTAATGCCAAAGGGGGAGAAATTTTGAGGGAGAATGTAAGGGGAAGAGAGATTGAAATGTGGATGTAAAGGGGTAAAAGAGAGGCATATAAGATTTTTCAAAATTGAGTGGTGTGTGCAAGCATAGTTTAAATTGATGCTCTTGACAAGGATCATTTATGCTAGTGTGTGACATTCGTGCCTTGAATGATGTTTTGTTAAACTTGTTGAGTGCATGAACTGTCATGAGCATCACGTTTACCATGTTTGATACCTTGCACCCCACGAATGCTAAGATATAGAAGAGTTTCCACACTTTCTCTTAAATATGTGCATTTGGCATTTGAGGCCAAAATTTGAAATTCCTTTCAATGCACACATTTAGGGGGAGCTCACTATATCATAGGATTCAAAATCTTAAAGTTTATCAATCTCTTGTAAGCTTTAATTGTGTTGTCATCAATCACCAAAAAGGGGGAGATTGTAAGTGCATCTAGCTCTTAGTGGGTTTTGGTGAATTGAGTGACAACATAATTAAAGGTCTAACAAGTTTTCTAAGTGTATCAAAGGTTCAACTAGAAATGCAAACTTGATGGTATTCCACATAGTGCTGAAATGAAGGCCAAAATTATGTATCGTTGTATTGGAAGATCATGGAAACAATCTTGTTCAAGCAAAAGACAACAATGCAAATAGAGTTGATGATATGGCTTGTATGTTGTGGGATATCATGGCATCATGAGAAAGCAAGCATATTTGACAAATGACAAGTGAGACATAGATTGATGATTTTGGTATGGTCTCAACAATGGGTTGCTATTCATGAGCAAGAAGAGTTTGATAGTGAACTAGCTTTGATCAAGGTTGAAGAATGAATCAAGAATGCATAAGTGAGTAAATGTCAAGCAAAGGTCAAATGACAAGGACTTAACTCATATTGGATATATGTCATCTCTACATTGGTTTGCTTGTATGGATAAATATTTGGAGAATCACTTTGCATTGATTTGATCAAGCTAGAAGTATGGAGATGGAGATTGAAGTGAGTGTTGAGTGTCAAGCCAAAATGGAAAGGATATAAGGAATCGTGAATTGACTTGACCATATTAATGATGATTCATATATGTCTCTATGTGAGTCAAACTAAAGCTTGATTGATCTCAACATTCATATCTATAAGATGCTCAAGCAAGGATCACAATATTGAAGAAATGGTTTTCAATGGATACTTAATATGATGTGACTTGAGTGTGGCTTGATAGAGTGAAGATAGCAAGGAAAGGGATTCGAGGTACTAAGCGAAAGTGAAGGTCAAGGAAACTGAGGTACTATGGCTAGGGTGAAGAAGAGAGTACTTGCATTGAGTCGAGGTACTAATCAAGCTATGAGGAGTCATATTGTGTTGAGGATCAAATCATTAGTGATAGTGACTTGAAGCCATGAAGTTGGACTCACATATGGTGAAATGGTTCAAGTCACATGCTCAAGGGATATTTGCTCAAAGAGATGAGACAGTTGCAATTAGTTGCAGCCCCTATGAAGTGACATTGAGAAGA
The DNA here is from genome assembly GCA_009763385.1 of Coix lacryma-jobi var. lacryma-jobi. Taxonomy (NCBI): domain Eukaryota; kingdom Viridiplantae; phylum Streptophyta; class Magnoliopsida; order Poales; family Poaceae; genus Coix; species Coix lacryma-jobi. The sequence goes on from CM019825.1 coordinate 46,023,422, forward strand.
AATGGCATATGAAGATATTGAAGACTCAAGTGGTTAATTGTTTATATTCTCTTATTCTTGAGTATAGGTATGTCGTACTATTAAGAGGGATTCTAGCACCCACAGTCAAACTGTGTTACCAATGCTCATTCTTTGCCAGATAGATACACATCCAGCCACCTTTCTAACCCCACAGGTTTCATATGGACCAGATCCTTTTGGGGAGGTCGGCAGTGCCGACCCTTATGGTCGGCAGTGCCGATCATAATCGGACCGTTCGAACACAGACTATATATACCTTTCCAGAAAGCCCAAAACGGCCCAGTTACACCAGTGCTTCTTCCAGCTCGGGATCTGACCGTTTGAAGAGCTCCCCTCTCTCTCTCACTCCTCCATTGTTGCTCCCAAAGCTTTCAAGTGGATCTCCCATTCCAACCACTAAAACTTGAAAGAGAGGGCAGCAAAACTCGATTAGAGAGCAGATCCATTGATTTCCAAAGTCTCAAGAGCATTGGTTCACATTTGGCCGGAGGTTCTAGTGTTTATTACTCTAGGAGCTTGCTCCTAGTCAGCTAGGCGTTGCCCTTGAGCTTGCCAACGTTTGTGGCAGCCTTGGGAGTTTTGTAACCACCTTCTTGCAGCTAAGAAATCACCCCTCACCTCAAGAGTTCACTCTCTTGACTTGAGAACGAGGAAAGGGCAAACCTAAGTGGTGAGCTTGAGCCTTTGTGGCATACCTCAACAACGTGGACTTAGGCAAGCCTTTGTGGCGAGCTGAACCACGGGATAAATCATTGTGTCACCTTGTGCTTTGGTTTACTTCTCGTTCTTGAAGTGGTTTCTAGGGTTAGGGTTCGATCTAGTGCTTTATACTTGTGCTTTCGATTTCTGGCATATCTATGAACTGTCTAACCCTGCAGGAAGCTTATCCTCTACCTGTAACATTTCTTCTCATACTCACGAAACTCAGTTTTACACTTTCCCTGGTCGGCAGTGCCGACCATTTGATCGGCAGTGTCGACCGACTTTTTGATCGAGTTAAGTTTTGAGTTTTAACAGGCCTATTCACCCCCCCCCCTCTAGGCCTCCTAGGCGACATCAAGGTCCTTTCAATTACCCAGGACGATTGTTCGGTGGGGATCGGTGTTCGTAGAACTCGGTGAGAACACAGACAGAACGATTTATACTGGTTCAGGTCGCTAAATAGCGTAATACCTTAAGTCCAGTTGTGGTGTGTGCCTTGTGTTATGATTCAAGATTCGATGATAGGGGTATGCGCCTGCTTCTTCTTATATAGTCTGGTAGAGCATAGCACATACCGAGTCCTAGGCGGTTACAACATAGGAGTCCTATTCTAATTACAAGACTTCCTTCAGTAGTTCGACTAAGTTACAATGGGAGTCCTAGTCCATGTTGCTTTGCGTCATGCCTTCGGATCTTCTCATGACTTCCTAGGACTGGTCCGAGTGATCATCTACTGATGAAATTTCTGACATTCTGGTCCGTCAGAGATTCATATTATCGGTCTTGTGTTCCTACACAACATGTTCCCCTTTGAGAGGTTCATGGGAGTACTGAAGAAATATGTTCACCAACGTGCTCGGCCAGAAGGAAGCATCGCCAAGGGCTACGGGACAGAGGAGGTCATTGAGTTCTGTGTTGACTTTATTCCTGACCTTGACCCGATTGGTGTTCCTGAATCGCTGCACGAGGGGAGACTGAGTAGAAAGGGGACACTAGGGAACAAAACATATATCGGTACAGGGGACGATTATTTCAATAAAGCGCACTAGGCAGTTCTTCAAAACTCCTCCTTGGTGGAGCCATATGTCGAGGTACACAAGGAGTTCCTACGATCCCAGTTTCCAGGGAAGAATGAAGTTTGGATTACACATGAGCACATGAAAACTTTTAGCACTTGGTTGCAAAAAGAATGTTAGGGTGATAGCAATATTGATGAGCAACTATATTTGTTGGCTAGGCAACCATCGTGGCATATCCTCATATACAAAGGGTACGAGATAAATGGAAATACATTATATTTTACACCATTGCCCAATATAAAAGGAGCATGAACCAAAATGGCGGTGTTCGCGTAGATGCCACAAACTCAAATGGGAAGAGGCAAACATATTATGGCCACATAGAGGAGATTTGGAAACTAGACTACGCACATAATTTTAAAGTCCCTTTGTTTCGGTGCCAATGGGTCAAGACGACCGGAGCCGGAGTAACAGTCAACAAGGAGCATGGAATGACAACAGTGGACCTCAACAATATTGGATACAAAGATGAACCATTCGTCCTTGCTGCTGATGTGAATCAGGTGTTCTACATGAAAGACATGTCTACAAAACCCAAGAGAGGAAAAAATGACGATAAATCAACCAAAGAGCCAAAACGCCACATAGTTCTTTCAGGAAGAAGAAACATTGTGGGAATTGAGGACAAGTCAGACATGTCAGAAGATTATGAAAGGAATGACCGAATACCGCCCTTCAGTGTGACCAAAGATCCAAGCATCCTGCTAAATGCTGAGGAGACTCTATGGTTACGGTATAATCATAACCCAGTGACATACGTTAAGAAAATGGTCATTAGTGTACCCGCTTGATATATAGTGATATTTTAAGAAATATTGTGTATTAAAGTTTTTATGTAATTAATAATGATTATAACTTCATATATGGATAGTCATGGTTCGTTGATGTCGGTGTCGAAATGACTTGATTTATTTTTGGCAAGCATGTGCGCCCAAATTGATGCCCCACACGAGGTCTTAGATTTTTCTGACCATTATTTAAATTATTACATTTTCCTCTGTGCCGAATGAGACAAAAGCCGGTGAATTACACCTCCGACCCACTGCGGTTTTTCATCAACCTCCACAATATTCTTCTTCGTAGGGCATACAGGACCCTGTGTAAAAGTTTGGCACCATTCTGGATTGTTTTGGTGGTAGACTCAGTTGACCCTATAATTACTAGGTGACGGTGCACGGTAATTCAATTAAATCGGAAAAAGTAGCAAACCATCTCCGAAAAATCACAACTTGTTGGTTGCCTCACCCGTGCCACATGACAGCCTAAGAAATAAGTTTGAGACCAATACGACATAAAAATGTATATGAACTACACAAATTTATGTCTTCAAATTAAATTGGTATTTAACAGTGGATTTCTCTATCGTGCATTTGGACAATGAATGATAAACAACCCAAAGTTTAACGTCCAGATAATGCAAAAACAATTTTCCTATCGAGAACTAATAGTTTTAGATATTTAAACTTAACATTATATTTTTGCATTAACAAAATACGAATTGTTATTTACATTTATATTTGTTATTATAAGAAAAGAAAAAAAATTATGTTACAAAATTTTCTACTATACAATAAGGCAAAAGAAAAATACAACTGTTATTTTAAAGTAATTTTATGGCTAATATTTAATTTACTATGCAATTAACAAGAATTATAGCATATTTATATAGTGAAAACTTAATACAAAATGTAAATAACCCAAATACTGAAAACTGTGGCGGGAAGGAACCTTTAGTCCTGGGCGGTGACACCACCCGAGACTAAAGGTGCTTTTAGTCCCGGGTGGTGCTACCGGGCGGTCTTACGGTCCGAGACTAAAGGTCTTTTATTCCCGGGACGTAAGACCGCCCGGGACTAAAGGTTCCCCGGGTATATAAGGCACAGTGCCCTCTCAACCTTCCAGATCGACGTCAGACTCTTGCGCCGCCGCCTCCGGTAGTGCCGCGACTAGAGGACTAAAGGCCCTCCAGTAGTCATAGCTCTCCTCTCGCTCGCCGTCTGCCGTGCCGCGCCGCCATCGTCCGAGCCGCCCTCGGCCTCCCTCGCCGTCGTCCTCTCGCTCGCCGTCGAGCTCGCCGTCTCCAGTGCCGCGCCGCCGTCGTCCGCGTCGCCCTCCAGATCACCGGTGTCCTCCTGCGTCGTCGTCCTCCCGGCCACGCCGCTTCGTCCTCGCCGTCGTCTTCCCGCGTCGCCGTTGAGCTCGCCGGCGTCCTCCCACGCCGTCGTCCTCCCGGCCGCGCCACTTCGTCCTCGCCGTCGTCCTCCCGCGCTGCTTCGTTGTCCGCCGCCGCCGCCGGAGGTGCAGCCCGCCGTCGTGCCGTGTGTGTGCGTGTATGTGCGTAGTGTGTGTCTGCAGTGTGTAAGTGTGTGTGAAAATAAATATAAATAGATATATATATTACATATAGGATAAATTTTTCATACTCGCAGGGAGAGTAGCTATTCCCTCCAGTTAAACTACGGCAGCCGAGCTCCGCACGTCGTGAGCCTTTGTACAATCGGGTTTGGAAACCCTTCAACCCGTTTAGATTAACACAAATCGGATCCTATTTATACAGAAACCAGATATTTTTGGACGCATCCTATTAGCCTCTCTAAGATATTAAATAACCACCACGTGTGACGGCCGCCGCCTCCGCGTGCGACTGCTCAAGATGTCGATGACCACCATACCCGTACCTAGCCCCTACCTGGATTATGGACCGGTCACCGGCGACGCCGCAAGCCATGGCCTCATGTCGTGGATTTCTTCCATGCTGCTACGGCTCGCCATGATCGACAGGGCCATGGGAAGCCGGTCCGCCGACCGCCGGTAATGGCATGCGTGAGTATATGTATGTATTTAATACGGAGTGTATATATGAGAAATCTTAATCTTGTGGCGGTACTTACATATTGGTTAATATTGTAGCACGGTTCATTCCAGAGAGTCACGGCATTAATCAGTTGATCTGCATTTTTAATCTAAATTGATCTCTATATTTTTTTTCTTCCATGGGCATGATATGACGTGCCCATCCAATGGAGATGTTGACATTTTTGTGCTTCGTTTCCTTTTCGGATCATTAAGAGGGTGTCCAGAGACACTGCAATTAGAATTCCATCTATACGTCCATACCCTCTAGAGGCCATCATGAAAATGATCTCGAAGCTGAATTATCAGTAATCATCAGGGAGACTAGATGGTGCTTGTCGACAGCATGACGAGAGCGGTGGGCGCGGTGGCAGCAACCCTATAAGCTCTGGTCTTTCCGGATCATGATATTTAAGTGTCACTTGATAATTTTCAGATCTAAGTATCTTTGGATACATTTTTTATATTTTTATATTAAAGTATGACTTGATACTTCTTTCAATTAAATATTACTTGATACCTTTTTAGATTACAGTTTGTTCTTAGTTTTTGTTTTGTTGACAGTTTTCATGAGCTTCTGAATTTCGTGGAGTATGTTATCGGACATAAACTGAATGCTGCTTCTACAACCAACGCCAAGGTCTCTCCATGGCATATCGTGGGCACACGGCAGATAAAGGAACACTTTGCCGAGACGCCGACAACTTCGACCGGTGGAGGAGCATGGGTTGCCACCTCCACTACAAAGGAATCCTTGCCGAATATACTCGCAAGAATTTTTGTTATTAAATCTGATTCCTGCACGATTATCCTATTGACAAAATTTTGTCAAGAAAAGTATACCCTACATATATTGTATTCTCAAAAATAGTATGAACACATTCTCTGTTGTTATCAATATATATCTACATAAATATGCATGTATGTACACAGAGTTTATTGGCATATATACTCTTTTATGAAATAGTAGCAAGTATGTGTACATACCAGCTTTTGCAAAGTATATGGTCCATATAATATAATTTGTACAAATGTACTCCCTCCGTATCGCTTTTAGATGACGTTTTGGACAAGGTTTGAGTCAAACATTGGGAATATAAATCATGAATAACTTTTAAATTATTAAGTTTAGAGATATAAAAATTATATAAATAAATTTGTCTTGAAAAATACTTTCATAAAAGTATACATATACCATTTTACAATAAATATTTTTAAAAATACAAGTGGTCAAAGTTGCACTTTGAAGACCGTGTCGCTGTCCTAAACGTCATCTAAATGCGATACAGAGGGAGTACCATTTTATAAAAACAACATGTATTTATCAAAACAATAAAAATAGCCGGTTCACGTACTCACTTATAGCGAAAAGTATACATATACACTCCCAGTATGATTGCAAGTATCTAGTCATACCCTTTCTCGAATACTGTGTACGTATATATACTCCCTACTACTCAGATCCGATCTGATATACCGATTTTTGTTGATGTGGCAGTCAAACGTTGGCTTCCACGCAAATAGCCGAGAACCAAGCTACGCAACCGTCATTCTCCCTAATGGATTTTTCTTATACCCGGTAGTAAGATTTGAGAAAGAGTAGCTAACGGACCGGACGTCTCCGTCACCCACGTCCGTGGCACTGCCTTGATGGCGTGTATAATCTCGTGTGGGAGTAGATACTCCCGGGAGTATACAAAACTCACTCTTATATATATATATATATATATATATATATATATATATATATATATATATATATATATATATATATATAGTTTTCTATACTCCCGGGAGTAGTTACTCTCATCTTCAAAAAACTAACTATGTTGCGTATGTGTTCATACTTGTTTATCATTTTGAGTATGTTTATATACTCATGTTAAGATATTCCATGTCTTAATACACTAAAAATTTTCAAAGGAACTCATACTTTTTAATATATTACGAAAATGTCACTCACTGTAGTATATAAAATAAGTATATCCACATACTCTATGTATGCATGCATACTTGATGTATATACTTTCATAGATAGTCTAGTATGATCATATACTTCATGTAAATATACTTCGTTCGGTCATATATACCATAAATCTAGAGATATAAACATGGGAGTAACTACTCCCTGGGAGTAGAAAATAATTTCCCTATATATATATATATAGAGAAAATAAATATAAATAGATATATATTAATAGAAAACGTTAAATTGATATATATATAGAAAATGAATATAAATAGATATCTATCTATAGAAAAAGGAAAATGATATATATAGAAAATGAATATAAATAGATATCTATTTATAGAAAAAGGAAAATGATATATATATATAGAAAATGTATAAATAGATATCTATCTATAGAAAAAGTAAATGATATATATATAGAAAATGAATATAAATAGATATCTATTTATAGAAAAAAGAAAATGATATATATATATATAATGAATATATATATATATAGAAAATAGATATATATATTTTCCCCCTAACAAAATATATGTTTACACATGTAGATAAAAAGAGATTGGTCGCATCGACTTGTCCTGGTGTCCTCTCCACCGACCACGCCGCCGTCCGCCGTCATCCTCACCGCCGTCATCCTCGTCGTCGTCTTCGTCCAAGATGTGTGTGCTTTGTGAAAGATGGAGGAGGAATAAATAGAAACTGGATAAATATATTTACAAATGTAGAAAAATAGAAACTGGATAAATATATGTTTATGGAAAAATCACTTAGATATATTTTGGTTTTACTTAGATATGATATGTAAACATGTATTTACACTTAGATATGCCATAGAAAATCACTTAGATATGTGTAACCAAAATATATTTTGATAGATATGCCTTTTCGTGTTTATCGGTCGTGTTACCTTTACAAAGTGTTAAATAAAAAAACGAATATGAAGACCAAATATATGTTATTTTACGAATATGGTCTTTATGAATATATGTTATTTTTAATGTTGGCGAAACCTAAACCCTAAAACCTGAAACCCGAAACCTAAACCTATACCTAAACCTAAACCCTAAACCCTAAACGAATATATGTTACCTTTATACTTACAGAACCTAAACCCTAAACCCTAAAACCCGAAACCTAAACCTAAACCCTAAACCCTAAACGAATATATGTTACCTTTACACTTACAGAACCTAAACCCTAAACATGAAACCTAACCCAAAACCTAAACCCTAAACCATAAACATATGCCATAGAAAATGACTTAGATATGTGTAAACATGTATTTACACTTAGATATATTTTGATAGATATGCCTCTTCGTGTTTATCGGTCGTGTTACCTTTATAAAGTGTTAAATAAAAAACAAATATGAAGACCAAATATATGTTATTTTTACGAATATGGTCTTTACAAATATATGTTATTTTTAATATTGGCGAAACCTAAACCCTAAACCCTATACATGTATAAAGCTCCTCTAAGTGTTCGATCACACACACATATATATAATATTCACAGAAATGGCCGACCCAAATGACAACATGGAGGAGGAAATGTTGAACATAATCAACAGCGGTGCTAATCAATATGCCGAATTAGAAGGTGATGACAACAATCAAGAAGTAGATGACGGGAGTCAGTACTTTGCCGATTATAAAGATATCATGCAAGAAAATGCTAGTGAGGTATACCTATAATCTCTATGTGCACATGAAATTCAAAATAATTTATCTGTATAAATGTATTTATAATCTACTGTTCCTACATACGTAGCCCTCTGGATCGACGACGACTACGGGAAAGAGTAGGACCGTACGAGGTCCGAAGAAGCCGTTGGATGGTCGGTTCATTATCTCGGAATTCGATGACGAAACAGGCGAAGTACTTGGAGAACATGCACAGAAATTTGTCAGCCACTGTGGGTACCTTGTAAGGGCTCGGATAAGATCCCAATCAATGCTCGTGAATGGAAGGAAAAGAAAGGTGCACCTCATATTAGTTTTGTCTCTGATCGTGGCAAGGCACTGGTTTGGGAAGATATCCTTGAACATTTCACGCTCGAAACAGAAGATAGAAATTTGAAGGAGAGAGTTAGGAACTGGGCTATGAAGAAGATGGCAACACTATTCCAGGGTTGGAAGAAGAATTTGTACAACACATTTATCAAGAAGAACCTAATGCCGGATTTCAACACTAAGGCCTACGTCAAGTTGAGGCCATTTTGGGATGAGTTTGTAGCATTCAGGAAATTAGAAGAGGGTGAGGCACGGGTCAGAAGGAACCAACAGAATGCCCGACAAAAACAATACTACCATCACTTAGGATCAGGTGGCTACAAGAGTGTCATTCCCAAGTGGGAAAGAATGGAACAGGAGATTCTAGCCAAGGGGATCGAACCAGAATCAACCAACTGGCCTGAGCGCGCCAAGTATTGGTTTTTTGGTCATGGAGGAAGCCTGGACCTACAGACAGGAAGGATAGAGTATGGCGAAAAACTCCAAAGAGCAGCAAAAAAATTTGCTTATGCTCGAGAAATGGCTGACAGTGGCAGGTGGCAGCCGAACAGAGAAAAGGACGAGCTGACATATGCCATGAAGAATCCCGAGCACGGTGGGAGAACGAGAGGCTATGGGGAGGTGTCGTGGGAGCATGGCTTCTCTGGGGACAAAGAGACCTATAGAAGCCACGCGAGAAAGAAGGAGGAGGAGGCAGAGCGGATGCGAAGGATGGAGGAAATGGTTCTTCAGTCACAGGCCGCGGCTCGTGAAGCAGTAGAGCAAGAAAAAGCACTTGAAGACAGAATGAGCGAGGAAGTAAAAAGGCAAGTGCAGTTAGCAGTAAGTTCCATGTAAAGGCAGTCTGCATCAGAGTCGGGAGTCAACATCAGCCACCCTGGTCAATTGAAAAGTAGTTGCACTTCCACGGAGGTGCCAGATGACGCAGTACTGCGCTTTCCCGTGGACGACATCACCGAGCCTCTCACGACATGTGAGCTGCACATTCCACAGGGGAATGCTACAGTCATGATGGCTATCGGTGTTGTATCTCCTATCGACCCTACGAAGACACCAAGATGTCATGGGGCAATAATACCACCTGGACATGCTAGCGTCTCGGTGGATAGGTGTCACACCCCAATTTTAAGAACAAAATTGAGCACAATATATGTATGCCAGGATCAATTCTCATACATATATCGACATCATAGTAAATGTCAAAGCAATGCTTTTATTAATATATCAAACTTTATTACAAAAATGACCCTCGGGTCCAAAAGAAAAGTACAGACTCTCAGTCTAACTCTAATATAGACTCACAGAAACTGGACACCATCTCCATAGGAAGGTCGACCGGGGGCTGCGCCATCCTAGTACAAGTCGTCTGGGTCGTATCCACCGTCTTCTGGGTACATGTTGTCGGGGTCGTATCTGTCGTCTTCTGGGTACTCCTGCTCCGCGTCGTAGACTCCAACGTCTGGGTGGGGTAGCAGGGGGTTCAAAGAGGAAGGGTGAGTACATCGAAATGTACTCCGCAAGTGTAGGAAATATATGCTTATGAGGCTATTAACAAAGGTAGGCTGACTCTGTTTGACTCAAGCGCCTAAAGCGACACAACCCTATTAATCCTATTAATCCTATGCACCTATTTACTAGGTTATAACCACAGTCTCCTCAGAACAGTAACCACACTCGGAGTCCACCGAGCAAACCGCACTTGGAATCCACTAAGCAACCACACTTGGAGTCCACCAAGCACAACCCACACCTGAAGTCCATCAGGCAAACCACACCTGAAGTCCATCAGGCCACCCACAAGGCCGACTCGAAGAGTCCCCCTAGGTGTATTAGTTCCATATGTCACGATATAGAAAGCTACCTTCCGTAATAACACCAGGTCTGCGCCCGAGCCTGGGAGTCACTCCCGTACCAAACAGTAACCCGCGTAGAAGAAGCCTTTGTACCCATGTCATATGGGGCTAATGACCACATAAGGCTTCCCTAACGAACCAGACCCAACCCACCAACTAAACTCGAAGAAGTCCAAGCCCGCTCGTGACCGTGAGCACGGCTGATATATCAGTTTTAATACTCTGCAGAGTTCACACATCTTTACCCATGAGTCGTGTTGCCCTTGTGCCCGAGGTAGCTAGCCTCTTGACCCACTTCCAAGGTGAGTCGGCAGGGTTCACTACAAGGCCGTTACAAAGCCTCCTCCAAGCCTGTTTTACACGTTCACTAAGGTTTCACCGCTAACAGTGGATAAACGCACCACTGCAATAGCCCCCTCTTGTGCCACAAATCCGACCCCGTGTAAACCCTCGACTTGGAGGAAACTAATTACTTAGCCAGTCCCAGAGCCATATAGGTCTCATGGTTTGCGTTGTTTTGCCGGGTTACATGCTCCAAGAACCGGGTCTTAGGGATCCAGGCAGGATAATCTAGCACAAGCCCAGAACCAAAAACCAAATCCAGTTGCCGAGTCCCACGACACAAAAACCACCAGTACGGTTCATCCTGCCGGATATACCTACTCACCATTCTACAACATTACCAACCCACATGTTCCATAGTTCATTAATCAAAATTAATATTTAACCACCATCCCATCCCAAGACCGCAGGGCTAAGCATGACTTCTACCCAACACATCCCAAACCAGGTGATAAGAAAAATATAACAAGTTCTAGTAAACCTTATCGTGGGATTCAATTTAAGACTGCATGCAACTACTAGATCTAACTACTCTAACTCAAAATAAAATAAATACAGGAGCAAGATGTGCAAGGACACTTGCCTTTTATGGGAAAAACGCTATACAACGCATACTTGGGGTCTTCAGGATCCATCAGTGACTTTTCTTCCATCCCGATAAACTTCGGTGCGCAAAACATACAAGAAAATATATACAAATAAATAAAAACAGTACATCAAACATTATGAAAACATACTAAAAAGGTTACTAACGTGTAGGGCTTATTTCTACGATCGCGTGAGCGCAAAAACCACTAAAAACGGAGCTACTATTTAAAAGTTACGGGCTTTTGAAGTTTAGGGGCAATTTGGTAAATAAACATGATTCGTTTTTTAATTACTCCCTCTGTCCCAAGATATAAGGCGCGATTTGACTTGGTGCGGTCTTCAAAAATATATTTTGACCTATAATTTCTCTAATAATATATAATTTATAGAAATAAAAGTTTGATCATTAGAAAGTATTTCTCAATACAAATATAATGCAACTACTTTTGTAGTATAAGTTTTTTATATGATTAGGCTAATTGTTAGTCAAAGATAAGAAAGTTTGAATTTTGAAATACGTGCGTGCCTTATATCTTGGGACGGAGGGAGTACTTTTGAAAATCAGTGACTAAAAGTAAATCATTTGGACCACAAATTTATTTTATAAGATCTAAAATATTTATTTGTAAACAAAAGTATTTTTTAGATTTATTTTTATAAGCAAATCACATTTATGGACATTATAAAAGAGTTTATAAAAGCATTAAACTTTTCAATAAAACATATTAGAACTATTTTATTTTGCGAAACAAAACAGATTAATGACATGATAAATTAAGTTAACAACATCATTAACCGTTCATGGTATAGAATAAAACTTAAAACACATTTTAAAACAAATGAAACTCATTCTCCTCTCTGTTTGGGCTGAAACAAGATTAACTATAGATTGCGAGGGTTAGCTAGGAAGATTTCATAGGCACAAGAAATAGTGGAAAAATTAAACACAACAGCAGGGGCTAGATCGCAAAAGGGGTGCTGACCGTGCTTTGACCTGATGACGTGATGAAGACCGGACACGTGACGGTACGCGGTTGGGCCAGGACGATGACTGGGCGCCTAATTACTTCTTGTGTTGACCGGTGGTCAATAGGCAATCTGGGCTCTTCATCTCGGGTTGAACGGTGGAGGAGGTGTCCTGCATCTCTGCTCCTGGCGCAGGGGCCAACCGTGCTCCTACGGCGGCGCTCCGCCGGAGTCACGCCGGGGTTGAGCTCCGGTGGCCTGGAGTCCTCGATGAGCGGCGGAAGGTGGTGAGGGTGGCACTGCGATCTTGTTGGTGGTTTCGTGGATGCCGGGAAGGAGCCAACGACGTCCAGCGATGAGGAGAGGCGGACTCGACCGGCAATGGCCTCGGCCGTGCGCGGGGATGGCGTCGTGGGCATGAACTGAGGGCACGAAGGGGTTGGGCGGACACAGCGTGTGTGTGCGGGGTCGGAGGAGCAAACAGGGATGCCGGGGTGGCACTTTGGGCTCCGTGGGTGGAGACCGACGAGTTCGACCCGAGCTCGTGCATGGCGGCGGCGGTTCGGCGGGGTCTGGGGTGGCGAGGAGAGGGAGAGGGGGCTCGGAGGATGGCGAGGCGGATGCGGCTTGGTCTTGCGATGCCAAAGGAGGAGACGGGGTGGCGATTGGTGGCGTACAGGGGGAGATCGATGAGCTCTGGCAAGGAGCGGCAATGGCGGCGACGGCGCCTGACGCGACCGATAGAGAGAGGGAGAGGGCCTAGGGTTGCGCGGGTAGCGGCGCAATCACGCTGTGGAGGCTCGGAGATAGCTTTATAGGGTTAGGGCTAGGGCGGGGAGAGAAGCTCGGTGCACGCAGGCAGTGGCGGCGCGGTCTTCCGCCTTCTGCGGACGGAGGTTGTGGATGACCCCCGACAGGTGGGCCCCACCTGTCAGCGAGGGGAGGTGTCTGTGGCGCGGGCCTTGTTCGTTAGATGCGGTGAGGGGGTGGGCTTGCGCGGCGTGGGCCGTCTGGGACGGTGCGGGGCGCAAGGGGGGTGTGGCGTGGGCTGGGAGGAGGGAAAGTCCAGACCGACCGGCGGGGAGGGTTGGGCTGGCGCCGGCTTGGGCCGAGGAGTGGGAGAGGGATCTGGGCCGCGGCTGGACTGGGGGCGGTTGGGCCGCTGGGCCAAAAGTGAAGGATAGGGAGAGAGAGGAGAGTTCCTTTTTCTTTTCTTTTTCATTTCAAAAACCTTTTCCAAATTTATTTGAAACCTAAATTTAAATCAGTTTGAAATCAAGTAAACTTTGTGAAGTTTAGAAAATAATTTCCTAGATTTTGGAAATAAAACTTCAAGTTTAATTTTTATAAAATTTTATAAACCTTTTATTTCTTTATTAAATAGAGTAAAAGTTGATTCGTCGCTTAAACGACTTTAATAAATTCTTTTTCACCCAATAAAATTATGCAACGGCATGAATGCAACATACCTTTTGTAATTTTTTTCTACTCAGTATTTTGCCTTTTCCTAATTAAATTCTAATTATTTTTAATTATTTTAAAACACGGGGTGTTACAATAGGGTGGTGAAAGGTTACAACAATGTTCAACTTGACATTAAAGGAGGTGATGGTGAGAAGACATTAGGAGAAGCGGAGAAGACATTCATATATTGGCGCAAGCACTATATAATTCTTGGGGCATCACGTCCTCCTCCTCCTCCTCATCAACCTAACCCTAGATGCGTATGAAAGTGAATGAAACATTTTTTCACTAGTTAATAGTATTGGTGGGTTAAATAAATGGATACCCATACCTTGTTGTTTTCATAGCAGGACCTCCCCCAACCTAAGTCCAATTATTTATTCACCACATGATCACAGTGTTGCGGGCGATGGCGATGCAATAGATCAAGATCCAACACGACGGGATCCATCACCGCCACCGGCCCCATCTCCTGCACGATGGGATCCAAAACGCCGCCACAAGCCCCACCATCTCCTCCACGACGAGATCCAACACCGCCACCGACCCCATCTCCCGCACGACGTGATCTAACACCGCCACCTGCCCCATCTCCACAGCGGGCTCCAACGCCAAGACCAACAAAGAAGAGGCCCGCCACACAAATAAAGACGTCGGCCCCACTACCTCCGAAGAAGACAACCTCTGTGAGAAAACCAGCTATTCCCAAGATGACAAAACTTCCCTATGACAAGACCGATGAGGAGAATAGAGCTGCAGTCCAAAAAGACTTGAACCAGTTCTTTGAGGCCACCATTACTAAAAGTTGAGTGAAGCAAAACCCGGAGAATCCGTACCTTTTCGTACGTCCTAAAGTTGAGTGAAGCAAAACCCGGAGAATCCGTACCTTTTCGTACGTCCTAAAAAACTAAGGCAAACTATGGATGCTCTCTAGAAAAAGGTACGTGTTGCCCGTAAGGCTTCACCAAAATCAGACTATGATCACACACTCAGCAAATTAATTGAGGAGGCAAAGAAGACAAAGAAGAGAGCAGGAAAGGGTGTCGCATAGCTCGGGGAACAACCACAACAATCAGTGTCCCCTCTAGTTGTTGGGAATGAATATGGTACAAACATGGACATCATACAACGGAGATATGGAGCCGTGGATTCTGAGCAAATGCTCAAATTTTTCGCGGAAACGGGTTTAAACGTGGACAACATACTCGAACAAGCAGACATCAAAAGTGCTCCAGAAGTTGATCAATGGAAGAGGCCATATGTATATGGTCAGAGTCTATACAACCCTGCGGTCCTGAAGGATCTTGGTACGCAAATGTACTAGCTAAATCAGTGGTACCTCACGACATGTCGCAAAAAAAAGCTGATGACTATATTTGCGTCAGAATTAGAGACCATAATTAGTTTCATGGTGAAGACATAATATTTGTTCAGTTTAATGAGTTACATCAGCTCTGCCACATGGACGCTCTGGACAAATCTCTTGTCAACTGCTTTTGCTTGTAAGTGATTTTTTCTTTTAATAATCTCACTCTAGCTTATTGAAAGGTCCTAAATGGCTAGAGGGGGGTTGAATAGTGTAACACCTCTGGTGTTTAACTGTAATTAACTTGACATATCATCATTATCATCATTAAGCATCTTGATCATGATTTCATGTGTATGCATTTTGCTAAGTGTATCATTTTATGTGAATTACCTCTATTGCAAAAATCCTAATTAGCCCACTTCTCTCTACTAGGGCAAAATGGTAATTTCATCTCTGTGATTAGTTTTGTGTAATTCTTGTTCCTTTGGTGTCTTGAAGTTTTGTTGTGTTGGCCAAAGTTCAAAAATCAGAATTTGATTTCAAATCCCTTTTGCAAAACCCTAATTTCCAAATCCTGGATTTTATCCCTCTGGTGTAATTTAAAAATTATTCAAAATTTGGGGTTGGTCCAAAAAGCAAAGTTGTAGAGCTGTCAAAGAGAAACAACTTTGGTATTTACAAATTTTCAAGTTGCAGTACAAAGTTTTGAGTTATTTCAAATTCAATCAAACCCCAACTTTTGTTCCCTTTTCAGTTTTCAAAAAGAGTTCAAAAACTAATGAGTTTCTGGAAAAGTGTATTATAGCAAAGTTGTAGGTTTTGATAAAAGGAACAACTTTCATGTTTGAAGATTTTCTAGTTTCAGTATAAAATCCAAAGTAATTTTGAATTGATTCAAATTTCAAAAGTGTCCCCTTTTTCTGTTTTTGAATTTTGTTCAAAAACTGTTTGGAATTTGAAAATGTTCTTTTTGACAAAGTTGTAGATCTCATTTTTCCGAACAACTTTGGTATTGGGAGTTTTTGTCGCACAGTTCAAATTTTGGGAGCATTTTGCAAAAGTCAGAAACTAGCCAAAAGTCAAACCCTACACCCTACACTGTTCCTCTTCTTCATAGCGACAGAGGGGGGGCCCGGCCATGGCGCCCGCGCCGCGCCTGCCGCACGCCCGGCTGCTCCCCACGCGCCACCAACCTGCCGCCGCTGTCGCCCTGTTCCCTCCGCGCAAAGAAAAAACCCCCGACAG